>CM065591.1:256909407-257527407 GCA_033119425.1 Bufotes viridis
ATTTGCGCAATAGTGAATATATTGGAGCACTCTATCTGCATACAAAGTTAATGTAATGTTCTGCCATGCCAATTATTTTCTCCAGTCTCATTAAACTTCGGGCAGTTTGAAAAATGTAGCTATAGTGACCCACGCCTGTATTGCGCGCACATTACGTGAATATTACATTGCCAATTTTCACAATCTAGAAAATAATAGCGAATTCGTGAATATACAGTATGATGAATATTCTACCAAATATTCGCAAAATATTGCGAATTCGAATGCTGCCCCCTGCTGCTCATCACTAACTGTCAGGGGAACCGATGGAAATTTAAAACGTACGGTAAAGATACAGTACAGTATATAGTCATTTTATATAGTCATTTTAAAAATAAACGTAAGATATATAGTAATTTGTAGAACGTTGACTTCTAGTGTGTGAAAGTATTAATTTGAAGGAAGGCTGCATTATTTGGCGGAAGAAACATTTTCAGACACCATTTTAAAATCTGCTATATAGAATTTGGTTCAGGTTTTTCCAGTGGGAAGGGAATCATGTGTTATATCAATCTTGGCTCAAATTTACTCAAAAAAACATTAGAAGTGTCCATTTTAACCTATATTTACCTATTTAGGAGTTAAGCAAGTTTGCTATAAATGACATGCTGTATGTTTTTACCATTCTGACAGATGCACATGGTTAAACCCTTAATTCAGTCTTTGTGAACACGCTTAAAAAATGTAGATGATACTTCTTCACAGCACAGTAGGATTCAACATTTCAGGTGAACCATAGTGGGTATTTTTCTATATACACAAGGGACTTTAAATGACTCCAGAGATAAAAGTGCAAAGGCACTATGTCCCAGGATTTTGGGGGCCATTATATCAGAACTCTATGCCCCATACAGTGCCCAGGAATTAAAAATCCAGCCATCTGCGTTCCAACTTTGACCTCACTTAACTCTAAAACAAGAAAAAATAGGCCATAACTGACACTTCTAGTGGGTTCCTAAGTAAATTCTAGCCAAGACTGACCAAATAAATTCTTTTACACGCTGGGGTCATTTTTCTACACATGTGTCCAGACTTTTGCCTCACCTATATAATATATATATATTGTGGTAAGGTGCAAGGTGTCATATGTGATGGCAGGTACGTGTCACCGAGGTTGCTGGCCTCGGTGAGGTGAGAGCCGGGTTTTTGTCTGCAGCAGCTAGTGCTGTTTGACTTTGTTAAATAGCATGGCTGCAAAGCCGATCCGGGCCGGCTCTTACTGGGAGCAGCTAAAGAGTAGGGTGGGTGGCTGCTCCCCACGGTCCAGTCCATGTTTTGGGCTGGATATAAAACGCAGCCAGCAGCTGTGTCTGGGGAGTGTGATTATCCTGGAGCTGCTAACAGGGCTGGGAGTTCTCTGTCCAGGAGGAAAGAGCTCAGTAAGGAGGTATTTTGTTCCTGGCTACCTGAAGCTGGATTCTCCTGCGGCTGGGCCGACAGCGTGGTGCGAACCTGCACCTACACCTCCCAGGTGACTGAACCTGTGTTGGACTGTTTTTGTTTGGCTACGTTATTTCCGTTGTGTGTGAACTGTCACCAAGAGACTGTTTTTCATTTTGTGTGCAAGTGTGAATAAAACACTGTTTGTTGCACAATCTGGACTCCTTGTTTTGCCTCTAAACTGCACCCGCACCGCTGTCTACCAGAGCGACTCCCACATTTGGTGTCGGATGCGGGCATGCGCAGTGAGGCTGGCGTGAACGCCGAACTTTGTTTTTGCTGAGAAAAAGTGAATGTCCTATATTAAGCCGGCAAAGTTGCAGCCTGTGATCCCCGACAAAATGGAGGCGGCTGTGAAAGCCCTCATAGAGGCTAACGTGCAGCAGCGGGAGACCAACCAGCTACTGCTACAGCACGTGATGGCGTTGCAAGCGGCAGGAGCGTCCCACCGCGGCCCATGATGCCCGGAAAGCTGTCCGTGCCGCGATCCCTAAGATGACCCCCTCGGATGATGTGGAGACCTATCTGGCGGTGTTCGAGAAGGTGGCCGTGAGGGAGAAATTACCCCGAGAACAGTGGGCAGAGGTCGCCGCTCCGTTCCTGGCGTCTGGACCCCAGCAAGTATTTTTGACCTCCCAGATGACCAAGCAGCTGACTACCCAACTGTGAAAGGTGAGATCCTGGCAAGACTGGGGGTGAATGTTTTGGTCCGGGCTCAGCGTGTCCACCAGTGGGACTTTAACGTGGCTGAACCCGCCAGGCCACAATACTATGACTTGCTACAACGGTTGCAAAATGGCTGCAGCCAGACATACTGACTCCCACTGCTATGCTCGACCGTCTGTTAGCCGATGTCTTCTGGAGGGCTTTGCCTTACCCTCTCCAGCACTGGGTCGGCCAGGTATCGCCCACCAATGCCCTGGAGATGGTCGACCTGGTGGAGCGGCACGAGGCCACCAGAAACCTGCAGGGGAGTCTTGCTGGGAAGGGGTCAGTCAAACCCCGGAGGCCTCTGCCCCAGTTCCGACGTCCGCGACAGAGCGGCCTGTACGGAAGATACCCCTGCGAGTCCGCCTCCCGTGGTATGCTGGAGGTGTCAGGAGCCAGGCCACATCAGGGCCGACTGTCCGCATCGGGATGAGCCGATGGAGGTGAACTATGGGGGTCGCCACTCCTTGTATGCACGGAAGCTGTGCGCAACTGGCACCCGTGAGGTGCAAGACCATAACCACCTGTGTCAGGTAGAGGTGGGAGATTCGCTGGCGGTGGCTCTGCTGGACTCCGGGAGTTTAGTCTCCTGGTAAGGGCTGCCCTTGTACGGCCTGTGGAGTATACTGGCCGTAAAGTCGGGGTCCTGTGCATCCACGGAGACCTGAAAGACTACCCCACTGCACTAGTGACTTTGTCCACAGCGGCTGGTAGGTGGACCCACGAGGTGGCTGTCGCTACTAAACTCCCACATGAACTAATACTTGGGAGGGACTTCCTCGGTTTTCCGGCGCTGTGGCCGGCAATAAAGGTATCTGAGGGACCCGAGACAGGGGTGACCCTAGTAGAGTGGCCTGATACCGCTGGAAGGCCAGAACCCTGGGAGCCCGAGTCTGAAGGGCCGGCGGTAGGGGTGACCACTGCTCCAGCGGTAGAGGGGGAGACAACCCCACTGAGTGTAATGGTGGGAGACACGGAGGACTTGCCACCGGGACCTGAGTTGGCAGACCTCAATGTCTCCGGGAAAATTTTGGGACCGCACAACACCGGGACCAAACCCTAACCAGGGCCTGGGAGAATGTGCTGGAAATTGATGGTAAACCCCAGAAACCAGGGGCTGAATTAATGTTCCCACGATTTATTGTTCTACAGGATATGTTGTATCGGGTGAACCAAGTCCGAGGTGAACCTGTTGAACAGTTGGTGGTGCCCACAGCGCATCGCAAGCTTGTCATGGAGCTTGCCCACCAACATGTTCTTGGGGGACACCTGGGGTGGCAGAAAACCCAGGACCGCATACTGCAGCGGTTTTATTGGCCCAGTGTGTTCAAGGAGGTAGAAAATTATTGTAAGTCCTGTCCAACCTGTCAGATAACTAGCCCCCAGCCTCATTTCCGTAGTCCTCTGGTACCTCTGCCAATTATTGAAGTACCGCTTGAGCGAATCGCTATGGATTTAATTGGGCCTGTACCAAAGTCCGCCAGGGGCCACCAACACATTCTGGTAGTTCTCGACTATGCCACTCGGTATCCGGAGGCGGTGCCCCTGCGACATACCTCAGCTAGGCTCATTGCCAAAGAGTTAATGGAGATGTTTTCCCGTGTGGGCCTGCCAAAAGAGGTTCTGACAGACCAAGGGACCCCTTTTATGTCCAAAGTAATGAAGGAACTGTGTAAATTGTTGCGTATAAAGCAGTTACGGACGTCCGTTTACCATCCGCAAACAGACGGTCTTGTTGAGAGGTTTAACCAAACTCTAAAAATATGTTAAAAAGGGTGGTGTCTAGAGATGGGAAGGACTGGGACCTGCTTCTGCCCTATCTCATGTTCGCAGTGCGAGAGGTACCCCAGGCCTCTACTGGGTTCTCGCCCTTCGAACTGCTTTATGGCAGACACCCTCGGGGCCTGTTGGATATCGCCAAGGAAGCATGGGAACAACAGCCTGTCCCCCACAAAAGTGTCATTGAGTATGTCACCCAGATGCAGGAACGGATAGAAAGGGTGTTGCCGCTGGTCCGGGAGCATATGGAGGCAGCGCAACAAGCCCAGAGTAGGGTGTATAATCGTCAGGCTCGGGTACGGGCTTCCATCCGGGAGATCGGGTTTTGGTTCTGGTACCCACCCTTGACAGCAAATTCCTAGCTAGGTGGCAGGGCCCCTATGAGGTGATCGAGAGTAGGGGAAGTAAATTACAAAGTACACCAGCCAGGCGGCGCAAGCCGGAGCAGGTGTACCACGTGAATTTACTTAAGCCGTGGAAAGATAGGGACACGGCCGACGACCACAGCCCCGGCCAGGGCTTCTAGGTGAAAGGGTCCAGCCCCACAGTTCGAGGCCTGTGAAGCAGTAACCACGGTAAAATTGCAGACAGCCTGTCTTCCAAACAAGTTCAGGAAGTCAGGAGTTCATCAGTCGGAACACGGATGTGTTCTCGGACCTCCCTGGCCGCACGTCTCTCATCCAACATGACATCGTCACTGAGCCTCAGGCCAAGATCCGGTTAAAACCATACCGGGTACCCGAGGCTCGGCGACGGGCCATCGCGGAGGAAGTACAGTTAATGTTGAAGCTCGAGGTCATTGAGGAGTCGAAAAGTGAGTGGGCCAGTCCCATAGTCCTAATACCTAAGCCGGATGGGACGTTGCGGTTCTGCAACGACTTTCGCAAGTTAAATGAAGTATCCAAGTTTGACGCGTATCCCATGCCCCGAGTAGACGAGCTGGTTGAAAGTTTAGGACAAGCCCGTTATTTTTCTGTGCTGGACCTCACTAAAGGGTACTGGCAGGTACCCTTAACGGAGTCGGCTAAGGAAAAACCGCATTTGTTACCCCGCAGGGCCTGTATCACTACAAGGTGTTACCCTTTGGCCTGCATGGCGCCCGCCACTTTCCAAAGGTTAATGGACATAGTGCTGCGACCACATCGTCGGTACGCCTCGGCCTACTTGGATGATGTAGTCATCCACAGCACCGACTGGGAAAGCCATTTACCCAAGGTGCAGGCGGTAGTGGATGCCCTGAGGAAAGCCGGACTGACCGCTAACCCAAAGAAGTGCTCCATAGGGTTAGAGGAGACAAAATATCTGGGGTATGTAATTGGGCGGGGAGTCATCAAACCTCAGGTAACTAAGGTAGAGGCCATTCGTAACTGGCCCCGACCGGTCACCACCAGGCAGGTAAAGTCGTTCCTGGGGATTGTAGGTTACTACATGAGGTTTGTGCCCCACTTTGCCACAATAGCAGCGCCATTGACAGACCTGTTGAAGGGGCGAAAGTCTGGGAGGGTTAGCTGGAGTGAGAAGGCGGAGGAGGCTTTCGCCGCGTTGAAGTCGGCCCTGTGTGGGTCCCCGGTTTTGGTGACACCCGACTTCAACAAGGAGTTTGTCGTACAGACCGACGCCTGGAGGTAGGCCTCGGTGCGGTACTGTCGCAGGAGGTCAACGGGGAAGAACATCCCGTTGTCTTCCTGAGCCGTAAGCTCAGTCCCGCTCGAGTCCAGGTATAGTATAGTGGAGAGGGAGTGCCTGGCTATCAAGTGGGCACTCGAATCTCTCCGCTACTACCTGTTAGGGAGGAGGTTCCGTCTGGTGACCGACCATTCCCCCTCAAATGGATGAGTCAGGCCAAGGAGAGGAATGCTCGGGTCACTAGGTGGTTCCTATCTCTTCAAAATTTCAAGTTTTCCGTGGAACACAGGGCAGGCCGCTTGCAGGGCAACGCAGATGCCCTGTCCCGCGTCCACTGCCTCACGTGTGTTCACCCCTCAGGGTTGAACAAAGGGGGTATGTGGTAAGGTGCAAGGTGTCATATGTGATGGCAGGTACGTGTCACCGAGGTTGCTGGCCTCGGTGAGGTGAGAGCCGGGTTTTTGTCTGCAGCAGCTAGTGCTGTTTGACTTTGTTAAATAGCATGGCTGCAAAGCCGATCCGGGCCGGCTCTTACTGGGAGCAGCTAAAGAGTAGGGTGGGTGGCTGCTCCTCACGGTCCAGTCCATGTTTTGGGCTGGATATAAAACGCAGCCAGCAGCTGTGTCTGGGGAGTGTGATTATCCTGGAGCTGCTAACAGGGCTGGGAGTTCTCTGTCCAGGAGGAAAGAGCTCAGTAAGGAGGTATTTTGTTCCTGGCTACCTGAAGCTGGATTCTCCTGCGGCTGGGCCGACAGCGTGGTGCGAACCTGCACCTACACCTCCCAGGTGACTGAACCTGTGTTGGACTGTTTTTGTTTGGCTACGTTATTTCCGTTGTGTGTGAACTGTCACCAAGAGACTGTTTTTCATTTTGTGTGCAAGTGTGAATAAAACACTGTTTGTTGCACAATCTGGACTCCTTGTTTTGCCTCTAAACTGCACCCGCACCGCTGTCTACCAGAGCGACTCCCCACAATATATATATATATGCAGCGACCGGGCCACAGGAGCAATATTTGAGTTATGAGGAGCCAATGTGGGTAGTAGTACTTAACTCACGGTTCTGTAGAGCTCCCTGGGCCAGCGTGCAGTGAATGGAAAGATAGCACGGGGTTCCTTCGGGCACACTTGTTGTCCAGGGACTCCCGCCAGATGGTGGTTGAGGTGCCCTTGGTAGAATGTTTTTTACGGTCCTGGGGAAGCAGGGTCCCTGGCGTTCGTGACGCCAACACCGTTAGGTGCAATTAGGTTATAAGTTCGGACAATAAGGAGACCCGTTCTCTTAACAAATTCCCAGTACTTTACTGAAGCTGATCCAAATGTCATCAATGTGCACAAGTCATTTAAAGCAAGGCAGATTCTACAATTGTTCAGGTTAGTTCCTAAAAGTTTCATAACGGGTAGTTTTCCTCTATAACAATCAATCCCTTGTTTCCCCAGGCTGAAGGGATGAATTATCTCTTCTGTACTGTATAGTCATATACTTCTGTATCCTCTCTAGGAATACTATCTCCTGACAGGTGGCCTTTCTGTCTTTGGTTATGGTGGGCAGCTGGTAGCTTAGAATCTCTCCACCAAATTACTCTTACACCAAATTACTCCGACATCACCACTAGCAGCACACCGGTCCCCCTAACTTCCCTCGACAGTACCGAGAACTCCTCTTCTGATGAACTCCCAATGAAATTTAGAGCGCTCAGAACAAAATACCTGGAATACAAAACCAGGCACAATGCGCCGTCCAGAAGTACTCCAGACAAAACCAACACACCCCTCATCCAATCCTTTTCCCCTGTTGCAAACAGTGGCAACTACATCAGCCACCCTAATATTGAGCCTAAAATCGTCACACCCACTCTAGAAGATTCCAATCTTCTACTTGACACCTCTCTAACCAAAATAACGGTACACCAAACATCCATACACCATACCACAGACATAACAGGCCGCACCATCATTGACAATACCATTCCTGGAGCCCTGGTTCATTTTTTAGATCCTGAAAGAACACCATTCCCTACACACACATCATCCAGCCAACATGTTACCAGGACCTTCCCCCAAAAAAACATCCCATCTCTCATTACTTAATATTACAAACCCACCCCGGGAAAAAGAAAAATAGAACACGAGGATGCAGGGGAGGCCAACAAAAAGGGAAAGCCCACCTAGATAAGGCAAGACATTATACCCCCTCTGGGGGAAAATAAATATCCCAAAAAGACGCAGTACCCACAATCAAGATATTTAACCTTTCATCCCACACCCTCTCCATATCTGAAAACAGACTACTACAGAAAGGCCTCTCTTTCTGCCCATATAACCTGGTTGATCCCTTCGAACTATATCTAGACATACAGAAGTTCCGCAAAAATCTTACAATTAAAAAACATTTTGAATCTAAAAATACAGAAACCTCAGAACAAAACCCCGAAACTACTAATGATATCCCTACATACATACATCAAGATATCCACCCCAAGTCCAACTTTTTTCCCTTACAAAGCCAGGGTCATTTTTTATACCTACTTTCTTTGATCTAGTATCAACAGATATAAAAAAAGATGACTACAAAACCTAAAAAATCAACATAAATAGAAAACCTAACTAGACAAGAGAAAATTGTCCTGAAACAACTAAAAAATAATAATGATTTGATAATCCGTCCAGCTGACAAGGGAGGTGGCATTGTCCTACAAGACTACGTGGACTATGAAGAAGAGGCCCAATATATCCTGAAAGACCTAATCTACTACCAAACAGTCTCTGGAAACCCTTTCCCGACCCCTAATAAAGAGCTCACAAACCAAATCAAAAATGCCTATACACAACATTTTATTAATAAAAAAGAAAAAAAAATGTATTACCCAAATCCCCATGCATCCCGTATTTTTACCACCTTCCAAAAATCCACAAAAATTCTGAAAAACCACCGGGCAGACCGATTGTATTCAACACTAAATCAGCCACCAGCAACCTGTCACACTATCTGGACCTATTTCTGCAACCATATGTCTGTTCACTCACCAGTTATTTACATGACTCCTGTCAACTAATACGAGAATTTAGTGATATTCCATTCAAAGACACATATGCCCTTTTCACCATGGATGTCACTGCACTGTATTCCAATATACAACATGACCTAGGAATACAATGCATAAACACAGTGTTGTCTAACGATGTAAAACTTAAACCATCACAGGTAACATTCCTTTTGGAAAGCCTAAAATTTATTTTAGAAAACAATTTCTTCATTGATAAAAATACCACGTACCATCAATGCAGAAGGACCGTGATGGGGACGAAGGTGGCACTGTCTTTCGCTAACCTATTCATGGGCGAATTTGAAAAGAAATATATCATGAACACTCACAGACCAAACAAACATATCATCTATTATAAAAGATACATAGACGACCTCTTCATCATCTGGGATGGGAATGAAGAGCAGGCCCAAGATTTTTGCACCCAGCTGAATGCTACAGACTGGGGTATCTCCTTTACCCAAAATTTTAACAGTAAACAGATAGATTTCTTGGACATCACCATCGCTAATATAGACAACCATCTCACAACCAAAACATATTTCAAAACAGTTGACACCAACAGTTATATACACTTCATAAGTTTTCACCACAAAAAATGGCTCCAGAATATTCCCTACAGCCAATACAAACGTATTAGACGGAACTGTACACAAAATGAGGATTTTGTACTGCAAGCAAAAATTATACAAAAAAGATTTAGTGAAAAAGGATACCCCAAGAAACTAATAAAAGATGCCTATGAAAAACTACACGCATATCACAAAAAAACCTGTCTAGAAAGAGGAAAAAATAAGGAAGAACAATCCGAAATGCACCTGAGTCTAATCACCCAATACAGCACATCCAACAAAACCATCCGTTCAATACTAGCCAAACACTGGCATATCTTACAACAAGATGCCTACCTTGAAGAATTTTTACCGAAGCAACCAAGAATTATCTATAGAAGGGCCCCCACTATGAAGAACGTGTTAGCACCCAGCAGGCCCAAACAACACACAAAAACTCTTGAAACTAATGAACTAGATTGGAAAGGCAGTTTCAAATGCGGTGCGAAAACCTGTTTATGCTGTAAAGTGATTACTCATAACCGCACGCATTTCACCTCAAAAAGAAATGGGTCCACATTCACGATCAGACACCATATGAACTGCCAAACATGCTATGTGATATACCTCATAGAATGCAAATGTGGTCTCCAGTACGTCGGACGCACGACTCAAGCCCTACATAACCGTGTAAACCAACATAGATACAATATATGCAGACAATACCTCAAACACAGCCTTTCTAGACACTGCGCGTCCACAACAGAAAAAGACAAACATCCGCTAACAATAACCCCAATTGATTTTATAGCAGAAAACCCCTTTAACAGATTCAGTACCTTGCAGAAGAGAGAGGTATATTGGATATACCAGTTAGACACCCTTACACCATACAGTCTGAATTACATTTCTGAAACCATACTATAAATGAATTTACCGATTATTGTCAATAATTACCATTTATCATATATATCTGTGCTCTCTTCCACCATGAACTAAAATATATAGACATATACTTTTCTATACACTATATACAATTTTTACAACGAATTGTATATTACTATCATTTGTTTAAAAAAAAAAAATTCTTTTTATCATTCCCTATTGTTTATTATTATTTTTCATCTTTTATCTATTTTATCTATTTCTTCTCTACAACCATGATAAGGCCAATATAGATTGCATATTTTATATCCCTTACAATTTATAATATATTTATTAATGATCTTGTAGAAGGCCTGCACAGTAAAATATCTATTTTTGCAGATGACACTAAACTGTGTAAAGTAATTAACACTGAAGAGGACAGTTTTCTGCTACAGAGGGATCTGGATAGATTGGAGGCTTGGGCAGAAAAATGGCAGATAAGGTTTAACACTGACAAATGTAAAGTTATGCACATGGGAAGGAATAATGCAAGTCACCCGTACATATTAAATGGTAAAACACTCGGTAACACTGACATAGAAAAGGATCTAGGAATTTTAATAAACAGCAAATTAAGCTGCAAAAACCAGTGTCAGGCAGCTACTGCTAAGGCCAATAAGATAATGGGTTGCATCAAAAGGGGCATAGACGCCCGTGATGAGAACATAGTCCTACCACTTTACAAATCACTGGTTAGACCACACATGGAGTACTGTGTACAGTTCTGGGCTCCTGTGAACAAGACAGACATAGCAGAGCTGCAGAGGGTTCAGAGGAGGGCAACTAAAGTAATAACTGGAATGAGGGATCTACAGTACCCTGAAAGGTTATCAAAATTAGGGTTATTCACTTTAGAAAAAAGACGACTGAGGGGAGATCTAATAACTATGTATAAATATATCAGGGGTCAGTACAGAGATCTCTCCCATCATCTATTTATCCCCAGGACTGTGACTGTGACAAGGGGACATCCTCTGCGTCTGGAGGAAAGAAGGTTTGTACACAAACATAGAAAAGGATTCTTCACTGTAAGAGCAGTGAGACTATGGAACTCTCTGCCTGAGGAGGTGGTGATGGTGAGTACAATAAAGGAATTCAAGAGGGGACTGGATTTATTTCTGGAGTGTAATAATATTACAGGCTATAGCTACTAGAGAGGGGTCGTTGATCCAGGGAGTTATTCTGATTGCCTGATTGGAGTCGGGAAGGAATTTTTTTTCCCCTTAAGTGAGGAAAATTGGCTTCTGCCTCACAGGGGTTTTTTGCCTTCCTCTGGATCAACTTGTAGGAAACAGGCCGAACTGGATGGACAAATGTCTTTTTTCGGTCTTATATACTATATTTACACTATGTATCCCTAATAATTATAATTTTATTATACAAATGTAGGGGTGCAACATATCCCAGATAACGAATGCATAAATAGCACCAACCGAGCTCGGAAAAACCAGCCCTTATATTGCAGCAACTATACAATACGCTGTACGAGTAAAAATTTAACAAATAGTAATTTGTAGTAAAATGACCTAGCACTAAAACGTGTAAACATCTTTTGTTACCTTTCTGTTACCATGTACAAACTGACGGATGAGATGTACCTTTATATAGCTTAGCATTTGTATGACAACACCAGTGCTTCTATAACATATCCTGCGACCTGTAGTGCGTATCTCCGGTCAGTGTCAGATCCGAGCACTGCAGGTGATGCGATCTCCTCTGGATCCCACTTGCAGACTCTGCTCTGTGCTACACATCAGGGAACAGTGCAATACACTGATAACCCCTTGTTCCAGCTGCTAACAGTTCACGGAACCACAGCTGTAGATCAGGAGTACAAGGATAGGACCGTCCACCCGCTGCTAACATACTCTGCTCCCCCCAGCTACCAACAGAATTACAACATCCAGAATTACAACATCCATGCGCCCAGATTCTATAATACGCACCCCCCGCTGCCGGTCATCTACATTTCCAAGTGCTGGTGATAATGCGATCTTGTCTGAATCGCATCAGCAGACTCTGGGTGGGTGACGGCGCAACCCACAGGTTACCTTTGCCCTACTGCCAGTAACCCAAGAAGACATAGCTGGAGATCGTCAGTGCAAGGATAAGACTGGTTGCTCGCGGTGAGCCATTACTCTCCCTACACATGCAAAACGCTATACTTTTTACTAAGCTTCATACCCTAATGAACTAGCAGCATTTACAAAGATCATGTACATAGATAACAGCATATGTATAGAAATTAACCTTTACCCCCGCTGTCAGTTAAGCAAATATGAGCAGCATTTACCTGGCAGCACTAGTGACGTCATGTGTGCTGTCTCTCCACCCACAACCACTGGCCTGCACGCCAAAATACAGTTTAAAAGACGATCCTTTTACATCATTCTGTATATGCCATTATTGTCCTGAGGAAGAGGACTGTGCGCCCTCGAAACGAGTTGACAAAAGAATAAAAGTTTATCTCCTTTTATCTTCTTTTTAAACAATACCACGTGGAATACTGCCTCCTGTTTTCAGCACCATCAAAAAAGGTTCGAAAAATCGCTACTTTTTATCTGTTACACCAAATGCAAAGGAGACTAGAGCCTGATAAACGACAATTACCTTCCTTTGCCAATATTCTCACCCTCTCCTCTCTCTAGGTTGCCTGGATCTTCTGTAATGTTTTCCATCTATGGGCTGGTACGGATGTAGCAGAGTTAAGACTTCTGTTTTCTGAGATTAGTTAACTTCAGTTTAGTTAATTAAACATATATATATATATATATATATATATATATACTGGTCAAAAAAAAAAGGGAACACTAAAATTCCACATTATTCGTTTATAAGAGGGGGTCAGCGGCACTGCGATGCACTGTGATCCGCAGCCAAAATTATCGCCACATGCGTATATGTCCAGTTATGTTGTTACCAATCTAGTGGTGCTCTGCCCGTGAATCATTTGAGGAAAGTAATAAAGAGAGGCGGCACTCACCATGGAAGTCTTCAATCTTTGCTTAATTTCGCTGTAATTACAGCTTTTATTCTCAAATCAATAAGGGCTGCGGGTGGACGCCAATGCAGTTGGTTAGAGCAGGACGGCCGTTTCGCGCACAAACTTGTGCATCATCACGCCGCTATCACGTCCATTGCGTCATTCCGCGATTTTAAACCTCAGGTTCCACAGTGATTGGTGCAGGGATACTAGAAATATTGGACATTTAAAACCAAAACATTAGTGAAGGAGAGTGTCAAATAACCACATCACAGACATTATTACAATACTTATAAAACGCGCGATTGCGCGAAAATTATCTTCACAGACGATGAGTATAGTATACAGCTACAATTCGCATTACTAGTTAATACTACAGGTACAACACCTATAAATCATATACTTGGTTGTGAGCATTTATAAAAAAACTTGGGTCGTAAGAGACCAAATCACTTGTCGCACCCCATACGTAGTATATGCAATGGTGTGCGTGTGCCACACCTTTTACATTGGTAAAACGATTAGGCCCTTGGTGGAGAGAGTCCGTGAACACATTGGTTCCATAAGGACAGGAAGGGGTTCACCTAGGTTGATACAACACGTTCGCGAGCAACATGGGGGGGATCCACGTTGCCTCACATTTGCAGGGATTGAAGTGGTGCAGTGCCCCCCACGCGGTGGTGATAGGCACCACGCGCTTCTGCGGTGCGAGGCAAGGTGGATCATGAAAACCCAAGCTATGAGCCCCCATGGTCTTAATGACAGAAACAAAATATCAGTTTTTTTATAAATGCTCACAACCAAGTATATGATTTATAGGTGTTGTACCTGTAGTATTAACTAGTAATGCGAATTGTAGCTGTATACTATACTCATCGTCTGTGAAGATAATTTGCGCGCAATCGCGCGTTTTATAAGTATTGTAATAATGTCTGTGATGTGGTTATTTGACTAATGTTTTGGTTTTAAATGTCCAATATTTGTCTCAGGTGTTTGGGTGCAGTATCCCTGCACCAATCACTGTGGAACCTGAGGTTTAAAATCGCGGAATGACGCAATGGACGTGATAGCGGCGTGATGATGCACAAGTTTGTGCGTGAAACGGCCGTCCCGCTCTTACCACCTGCATTGGCGTCCGCCCGCAGCCCTTATTGATTTGCGAATAAAAGCTGTAATTACAGCGAAATAAAGCAAAGATTGAAGACTTCCATGGTGAGTGCCGCCTCTCTTTATTACTTTCCTCGAATGACACTAAAATACCACATCCTAGATCTCAATGAATGAAATATTCCATTTGCAAATCTTTATTCATTACATAGTGGAATGCATTGAGAACAATAAAACATAAAAACAATCAATGTAAATAAAAAATTAATATCCCATGGAGGTCTGGAATAGGATACCACGGGGCATGAGATCTTTATTACGCCCTGACTTTTTTTCTCTGAATGCTGATTTCTGTACACGTTTTGCACGGATTTCAAATAAATACTCACTGGACATTATTTTGCTGAATATTGAATACCTGCGGATAGAGATAATGAGTTTAAAAGAGAACATACAGGAGACTGAATCACAATTAAGGGTTTTGTTGACACAAAAAGAGTTGGAAACTTATTTAATGAATTGTAAAACCCATTTGGATAAAATCAAGGGTGAACTTCAGGCTACAAAGAGGAAAAATTGGCAACGTGATATGGAGGACTACTCCACTGGTTTTGTCTATTGTTGGCAAGGTACTCAAAGACAGAATCGGAGGGGGGATGTGAGGAATACATCTAAAGTATCCCCTAAATTCAAAAGGACTGCGTCTGGAAAATCTGGGGTATTTTTCAACCCTGGATATTGTTTGTCTATGTCTGAAGCAGCTCTTTTTAGGAGAC
This sequence comes from Bufotes viridis, assembly GCA_033119425.1. Classification (NCBI taxonomy): domain Eukaryota; kingdom Metazoa; phylum Chordata; class Amphibia; order Anura; family Bufonidae; genus Bufotes; species Bufotes viridis. The sequence continues at coordinate 256,924,391 of CM065591.1, forward strand.
ACCAAAGATGGCGAAAAAACCATATATGTGAAACCACATTGGACACTCAGAAAGAGACCATAGTGGTAAATATTTCATCATCCCCTTCAACCACTATGCAATTGTCTGTATTGGAGAAGGGGTTGTCATTTTGTCCTGTTAGAAAGACGGATTGGTTCCAACTGGAGTTGGAGTTGCAAACCGAACCACAGCCCCAGCTGTGGTGGATACTAGGTCTGAATTGAAATTGGATGATGTACAACTGTTTGTGAAAAGTGACTTTGTACCTGAGATTAGTCATGTGGCTTTGGACACATTCATGAATGATGTAAGATCAGATCTGGCTTGTTTGAGATCTGCAGACATACATAGTTTTCATATTAAGAATAACCTGTCCAAACATGAAGCAATAGCCCTTAAAGAGTTAACTCGAAATCCTGAATTGACATTAATGACAAAGGTGGGGCGGTGGTGGTCATGAACACCTCTGATTATGTTAAGGAAATCCTTAGACAACTTAGTGATCAGGGGTATACTGTAAACTTTCTAATGACCCCAAGTTTGAATTCCTAAGGTGTATCAGAGTGATACTGGTTACGGCTAAGGAGAAAGGCATTATTGACGAGAAATTGCATGCATTGTTGTATGTGGATTGCCCGAGAACTCCGGTGATCTACATATTGCCAAAAATTCACAAGTGCCTCACGTCCCCACCCGGGCGTCCGATTGTTTCCGGGGTTGGTTCTCTTTTCTCACAGATAGCCATCTTTTTGGACAGAATACTGTCACCGCTTGTGAAATCAGCAAAATACTATCTTAGGGATTCTGCACATTTTTTGAATATTGTGGAACAGATCCAACTCCCGGGACATGCTATACTTGCTTCATTTGACGTAGTAAGCCTGTATACGTTAATTGCTCACACCAGAGGATTGGAGGCGGTAAGGATGGCCTTGGCTGGTGCCCAATATTCCAGCCGGTGCCAAGAGTTCTTTATCTCCCTGTTGAACATGGTCCTCACCTGTAACAATTTTTTGTTTCAGGATGAGTTCTATATTCAGCTACGGGGGACCGCCATGGGCTTCAATGTGGTGCCAAATTATGCCAACATTTTTATGTCACATATGGAGGAGCGGCTCATCTATGTTAGCCTCCACTTTGGACAAGTCCTTCAGTGGTGGCGCTACATAGATGATGTGTTCCTTATCTGGACGGGTGATATGTCTGGTCTTTTTGAATTTAGGGACTTTCTTAATGAGCTGGACCCTGATGTTAAGTTCACGGTGGTAGCATCTGAATGTGAGATCCAATTCCTAGATGTAATGGTTAGGAGAGTTGATAGGAGGTTGAGTACTGACATTTATGTCAAAATGACGGACAAAAACACACTTCTAAAATTTGACAGTTGCGACCCGAAACCAATGTTAAAATCACTCCCCTATAGCCAATTACTGCGAGTAAAAAGGATCATGCAGGACAATGACCTTAGTGACCGGAGGTTAGAGGAGATGAGTATGAAATTTCGGGTTAGGGGCTATCATAAGAAGTTGGTGCATCAACATGTGAATAAGGTACAAGCTTTTTCTAGGCAGGAACTTTTGATGGATAGGGAGACAAACTCTAAACAGAGGATGCGTATTCCGTTTGTTTCCTGCTATTCGCCTTTGAGTGTCAGGATTAGTGAGATCCTGAGAAAGCACTGGCAAATCTTAGGCAGTAGCTTTAAACAAATACAGGAATTCAATAATCCGCCCTTGATGTCATATAGACATACACAGAACATCAAAGACCAGGTGGTAAGAGCTGATGTGAGCACTAAGAAATTTTCATTTTGTGCCTACTTTGGAGCTAGATGCACTGGATGTTTCCCGTGTCATGGGTGTGTGAATTGTTCCTTGATGGATAAAGGTTCAACATTCACACATCCAAAGACAGGAGAGAGTTTCTCTATAAAACAACACCTCACTTGTGACTCCGCATTTGTGGTCTACCTGTTGGAATGCCCATGTTGTCTCCTTTATGTAGGGGAGACGACGTGGGACATGAAAACAAGGCGTAACATCCACAGATACAGTATCAGGGAGAAAAAAATGGACCTACCGGTCTCCAGGCATTTTGTGGAGGCCAAACATAAAGAAAGGGATTTAAGATTCCGCATTATTGATCAAGTACAGATGCCCAGACGCGGAGGAGATAGAGTGACCCTATTAAAACGCAGGGAACTCTACTGGATATTACGCTTGCAAACATTAAAGCCCAAAGGGTTAAATGTTGAATTTAAGGTGATTTGATCCTAAACTACTTGATGGGGGTTCGTTCCCCAGACCTCTTTAGTGTTTGAATTTAGTAGTGCAAATGACATTATGTTAATTTTTCCTTTTTTTCTCTTTTATTTTAAGTTATATCTGAAATGGATTTCTACAGCCACTTTAAGGACAAGACACAGCATGAAACTTCCATATGAATAGATATATTAATTTGATCCGTGGTACAAATGTTTTTTCTTCTCTACTGTGATATCCAAATGGGCCGCAATAGTATTTTTCCCAGTTTAATCTGAGTAACTTTTTTATATGTGTAAGTCATCCTTCTTTGTACCATCTCATGGTAGGAGTGGATCGGGTGACACCTACCCCCTCCCCCGTGCTATGGATTCGGATGAGGTGTATGGTGCAACATGCACCAAACCCGGACCCAAGGGGATGTATACATAGAATGATGTCTTAAGGAATTAATGGGACAGGTACCGACCTATGTAAGGTAGGGGTTAATAGGCATGGAGCTGATTTGATCTCTGCTTACCTTTGGGTAGGGCACGTAAAACATTAACATGTTATGCGATTGTCACCCATTTCAGCATATCGGTAACCGAATACTCATGATTTTCCCTTTATTCCATAATATGATATGTCCATAGACGGCAAAGTTATACAGTGTTGGTGATCGTCATTAGCTACATTGTGGTCCTGTTTGGTCATGCGCTGTGTGACATAGAGACAAGTGACTCCATCTTTTGGATGGGGGAGAGGAGGATCCTGCGTGCTAGTGAGCGGGCAGCGTCATACTCTCGCGATGTTTGACCAGGCGCAGGCGCATTAGGTACCACGACATGCCTGCAATCCATGAAAGCTTCCGTGACTAGCGTATGTCCTTATTTTATTTTATTTTATCACTTACACACTTGCACGTGATTGAATTAATTGATTGGATCATCAACTTTTCGCTTTAGAAAGCTTATTTTTTATACAATGAACTTGATTTTTATACCGATCACGTATTATATTAAATGTATCACATGATCATGTTAAAACTATTTTTGTACACTGTTTTTTACTATTTTATCACTTTGATTACCGATTGATTGTTAAGTAATTAACTATGAGCTTCCACTATATAATGTTCACTTGAGCACTACACTTTGCTTAACAAAGGCTCCATTGAGACGAGCTGAAACGTTGCAGTTGTTTGGGTGTCAATAAATCCCACAATTTCTACACAAGTCCAGAGTGCTCCCTGCTCTATTTTGTTATATATATATATATATATATATATATATATATATATATATATATACACACTGGTCCAAAAAATAAAGGGAACACTAAAATACCACATCCTAGATCTCAATGAATAAAATATTCCATTTGCAAATCTTTATTCATTACATAGTGGAATACATTGAGAACAATAAAACTTAAAAACGACTCAAAATCAAAGTGGAAAATCAAATTTCAGGTCCAAGTTCAGTGGAAATGCCTCAAGACAAGGAAATGAGGCTCAGTAATGTGTGTTGCCTGGAGGGATCCAGGCAACACACGCAGTAATGTGTGTTGCCCCCTAAGGGATATCCTCCCAGACCTGGATTAAAACATAAGTCAACTCCTGGACAGTCTGTTGGTGGATGGAATGAGATATGATGTCCCAGATGTGCTCAATTGGATTCAGGTCTGGGAAATGGGCAGCCCAGTCCATAGCATTAATGCCCTTATCATGCAGGAACTGCTGACCCACTTTAGCCACATGAGGCCTAGCATTGTCATGCATCAGAAGGAACCCAAGGTCCACTGCATCTGAATATGGTCTCACAATGGGTTTGAGGATCTCATCCCGGTACCAAATGGCAGTCAGGGTAACTCTGGCTAGGACCTGGAGGGCTGTGAGGCCCTCCAAATAAATGCCTCCTCACACCATTACTGACCCACTGCCAAACCGGTCATGCTAGAGGATATTGCAGGCACCAGAACATTCTCCACGGAGTTTCCAGACTCTGTTATGTCTGTCACATGCGCTCAGTGTGAACCTGTTTTCATCTGTGAAGAGTACAGGGCGTCAATGTCAAATCTTGGTGTTCTCTGGCAAATGCCAATCACCCTGCACGGTGTTGGACTGTAAGCACAACACCGACTTGTGGACATTGGGCCCTCATACCACCGTCATGGAGTCTATTTCTGACAGTTTGAGCAGATATATGGATATTAGTGGCCTGCTGGAGGTCATTTTGCAGTGCTACATATTCGTAATCACGAATACTCTAGTTTTTTTTTTCATTAGTACTACAGATTTTTGCTTGTGGGCCAATGAGGAGGCTGCAATATCAGAGCTTAGCAACATCCCTAGCAACTAGTGATAAGCAAGCATGCACGGCCGAATATCTGTTCGGCTCGAGCATCGCTATGCTCGGCACATGGCGGTACTCGGCCGAGTACCGCATGTGCTCGAGCAAATAGCTCGATACTCCACCCTGCACTTAACCCTTAACGGGTTTTAAGCAGCCAATAAAGGTGCAGGTAAGTACTGCCGTCCCCATGTTGGCTGCTGGCATTACAAAGATTGGCTGACCAGAACGCGTCATCGGGTGCTATATAGCACCCGATGACGAATGTTCGGCTCAGACGTAGACAGGGAGAGCATCGGGTAGGAAGGGAAAGACAGAGCAGGGAGCGAATTTCAGCGATTTTAGTTAGATAAAGCTTTTCAAAGATCCAAAAGTCCTTTTAAGGACTACTGTGTGTGAGATTTAGATCAACAATATATTTAACGGCAGTGTCAGGGATATCTGTGCAAAGGAAGGGACAGATAGTGCAGGGAGAGAAATTTGCTGTATTTAATACTAAAAGCTTTTCAAAGAACCCAAAATCATTGTAAGGGCTACTCTGTGTGTTTCACAGCAACAAGATATTTTTATTTTATAACTATTATGACATATACTGTACATCATCAGCAGACTGACTCTTTAATAATCTGGGTCACATCTAGTGTCCATAATATGTGGTGTTCTCTGTAACCAATACTGTCCTGCATCATTAAACACTGTCTGTATTACAAATTCCAATAATCTGGGCATAATATAGTGTCATAACTCACAGAAAAATGCGGAGGAACTGCCCCCCCAGTTAGAAACACGCCACAGTGTTTGGGGTCTGGAGCAGTCCCACCCATTTAGGCCACGTTTATTTTTGTGATTCTTCTTTTCATAATATAGTGTCCAAAATATGTGGTGTTCTACAACCAATACTGTCCTGCCTCAGAAAACACTGTCAGTATTACAAATTCCAAAAATCTGTTAATAATATAGTGTTCGTAATCTGTGGTGTTCTACAACTAATACTGTCCTGCCTCAGAAAACACTGTCAGTATTACAAATTCCAATGATCTGGGCCTAATATAGTGTCCGTGATCTGTGGTGTTCTATACCCAATACTGAACTGCAGCTAAAAACACTTTCTATATTACAACTTCTATTAATCTGGGCCTAGTACAGTGTCCAAAAGCTGTGGGTTTTTGATCCAATACTGAACTGCATCTAAAAACACTGTCTATATTACAACTTCCATTAATTTGGGCCTAGTGTAGTATCCAAAATCTGTGGGTTTTTGTATCCAATACTTAACTGCATCTAAAAACACTGTCTGTATTACAACTTCCATTAATCTGGGCCTAGTGTAGTGTCCAAAATCTGTTGTTTATTGTATCCAATACTGAACTGCATCTGAAAATACTGTCTATATTACAACTTCCATTAATCTGGGACTAGTATAGTGTCCAAAATATGTGTTTTTTTGTATCCAATACTGAACTTCATCTAAAAACACTGTCTATATTACAACTTCCATTAATCTGGGCCTAGTGTATTTGAGAAATATATTCTCAAATACCTTTCATTATTCATAATGGCTCGTTTTGTCTGGGGAGCAATCATCAGGGGAAACAAAATGGCTGCTGTCTTATTAGTTCACACCAAACCTGTCCTGATCACACATGAGGACACGTTACTTTACAACACTGAGGTAAAGAACTGCCTCATCCTCCTCCCTTGACAGGGATTATGGTCCTGAATACAGATGATAAGAACTTTAGCTGAATCTCTGGGGAATTTAGTTCATGAGGATTTAGTTCATGAAGAGACATGAAGTACAGAGAGGATGGACAAGACAAACTGTGGTGATATGGGGCTGTGGTAATGGAGACTGTATACAAGTGCTGCTGCTTATTAGCCACACCTCACCCTCCGCTCATGTCTCCTCATTATCTCATTCCCACAGAGATTCACCTGTATTCAGGATCATGATTCCTGATCAGCAGAGCAGAGAAGAGGATGAGGCCGCACTATGGCTCATTGTGGTGAAATAACTTGTTCTCCTGTGTGATTAGGACAGGTTTTGTGTGTACTGATAGGACGGCGGCCATTTTATTTCTGCTAATGATTGCTCCCTAGACAAAACAAGCCATTCTTAGTAATAAAAGGTATTTGTGAATATATTTATTATAATATAATATTTTGTATTTTTATTTTTTTAATTCCTGGAGAACCCCTTTAATCTGGGCCTAGTATAGTGTCCAAAGTCTGTTGGTTTTTGTATCTAATACTGAACTGGATCTGAAAACACTGTCTATATTACAACTTCCATTAATCTGGGCCTAGTGTAGTGTCCAAAATCTGTTGTTTTTTGTATAAAATTCTTAACTGCATCTGAAAACAGTGTGTATATTACAACTTCCATTAATCTTGGCCTAGTATTAAAAAAACTGTGTATATTACAACTTCCATTATTCTGGGCCCAGTGTAGTGTCTAAAATCTGTTGTTTTTTGTGTAAAATACTGAACTGCATCTAAAAACACTGTGTATATTACAACTTCTATTCATCTGGCCCTAGTACAGTGTCCAAAATCTGTGGGTTTTTGTATCCAATACGGAACTGCATCTAAAAGCACTGTCTATATTACAACTTCCATTAATCTGGGTCTAGTATACATGACCTCTTCCAATCGCCAGTACTTGTTTTGGTTCTCTTGCCAAGCATGCTTGAAGAGGTGCCTAAGATTTTGTGCCCTGATTCCCAACCTCTTGAACCTTCACAGTCTCAAGAAGATGACCGTGAATGGCAATCATTCGTTGAGGTTGTGGTTACATGGACAAGTGCTGGTGGCGAGGGATGCCACATTTCCCTTACCGCACACTGGGTGAATGTTGTGGAGGCTGGGAATGAGTCGTACCCTGGGATGGCACAGATGCTACCACGCCCAGGATTGCAGGCCCTAAATCCATCTGGGTCTCCGTCAGCAGCTATTTTACTGGCTCCAACCCCCACTTCTCCTCCTCCGACACCTCCTCCTCCACTTCCACCTCCAACAGCAGTCAGCCATCAGTCGCTAGCTAGAAGCAGTGTAGCACTGCTGTGGGTAAGCGTCAACAGGCCATGCTGAAGCGATCTGCTTAGGGGACAAACAGAACACCCCACCAGAGCTGTGGCAGGGTATAAGGGACCAGACCAAGTTGTGGCTCTTGCCACTCAACCTACAACCTGGCATGGTTGTGTCTGACAATGGCAGTAACTTGGTGGCTTTGGAGCTCGGCAACCTGACAACATTCCCATGCCTAGCCCACATCTTAAACTTAGGGGTTTAGCGGTTTTCTAAAAACCTTCCCCAATTTGGTAGAGCTATTAGTGAAGGCGCGCCACGTGTGTGCCCATTTCCGCGAATCGTCGTCCACAGCTTTAGCCGGTCTGTCAATGCAGTAGCAGCGCTTGCGGCTTCCAGCTCACCTACTGTTGTGCGACGTGAGCACGCGGTGGACCTCTACGTTCTACATGTTGGCCCGAATTTGTGAGCAGCAGAGGGAAGTTGTGGAATAACAGCTGCATCATGGCGTCACCTTTTCAGTCAACTGCCACTATTTACAAGAGAAGAGTGGGCATTAATGTCAGACCTATGTGAGGTTTTAAAAAACTTTGATGAATCCACACAGTTGGTTAATGGCGATAACGCTATTATCAACATAACCATCCCACTGCTGTGTCTACTCAAACAATCGCTGCTCACAATTAAGGAGGACGTTCTGAATGTGGCAGATGAGGAAACGGGGGAGAACATTACACAGGGTGATAGCAAGACCACCCACAGTTCATCTTCTAAGCTCGAATTGGGCCATGAAGAGGAGGAGTAGAAGAAGCTGGAGACAGTTGCCTCTGCTACAGAGGGTAGTACCCATGGAACTTAAATTCCATCTGTTCAGGATGTGGGGATGGAAAGTCATCCTGATGTTGACATCGACGTCTTGCCTGTTGGTACTCTGGCATACATGGCTGACTTCATGTTAGGTTGCCTTTCCCGCGACCCGCGCGTTATATGAATTTTAGATAACACAGATTACTGGGTGTTCACTCTTCTCGACCCCCGCTACAAAGAGAACTTCTCATCTCTCATTTCTGTGCTGGAGACGACGAGTAAAACGGTGCAATACCAGAAGGTACTTGTTGAGAGATTGCTCCAAAAGTTTCCATATGACAAAGCGGCCGGCAGAGTCCATACTTAGTAACATAGTAACATAGTATATAAGACCGAAAAAAGACATTTGTTCATCCAGTTCGGCCTGTTTCCTACAACTTAATCCAGAGGAAGGCCAAAAAAAACTGTGAGGCAGAAGCCAATTTTCCCCACTTAAGGGGGAAAAAATTCCTTCCCAACTCCAATCAGGCAATCAGAATAACTCCCTGGATCAATGACCCCTCTCTAGTAGCTATAGCCTGTAATATTATTACACTCCAGAAATATATCCAGTCCCCTCTTGAATTCCTTTATTGTACTCACCATCACCACCTCCTCAGGCAGAGAGCTCCATAGTCTCAGTGCTCTTACCGTGAAGAATCCTTTTCCATGTTTGTGTACAAACCTTCTTTCCTCCAGACCCAGAGGATGTCCCCTCATCACAGTCACAGTCCTGGGGATAAATAGATGATGGGAGAGATCTCTGTACTGACCCCTGATATATTTATTCATAGTTATTAGATCTCTCCTCAGTCGTCTTTTTTCTAAAGTAAATAACCCTAATTTTGATAACCTTTCAGGGTACTGTAGTTGCCCCATTCCAGTTATTACTTTAGTTGCCCTCCTCTGAACCCTCTCCAGCTCTGCTATGTCTGCCTTGTTCCCAGGAGACAAGAACTCAGTACACAGTACTCCATGTGTGGTCTGACTAGTGATTTGTAAAGTGGTAGGACTATGTTCTCATCACGGGCATCTATGCCCCTTTTGATGTAACCCATTATCTTATTGGCCTTGGCAGCAGCTGCTTGACAATGGTTTTTACAGTTTAGTTTGCTGTTTGTTAAAATCCCTAGAGTGTTTTACCATTTAGTATGTACGGGTGACCTGCATTATTCCTTCCCATGTGCATAACTTTACATTTGTCAGTGTTAAACCTCATCTGCCATTTCTCTGCCCAAGCCTCCAATCTATCCAGATCCCTCTGTAGCAGAAAACTGTCCTCTTCAGTGTTAATTACTTTGCACAGTTTAGTATCATCTGCAAAAAATTATATTTTACTGTGCAAGCCTTCTACAAGATCATTAATAAATATATTGAAGAGCATAGGGCCCAATACAGACCCCTGAGGTGACAGTGACCCAATCTGAGTGTGTACCATTAATAACCACTCTCTGTTTTCTATTACTCAGCCAGTTACTTATACTTACCCACATACAGACATTTTCCCCTCAGTCCAAGCATCCTCATTTTATATACTAACCTTTTATGTGGTACAGTGTCAAATGCTTTGGAGAAGTCCAGATATACGACATCCATTGATTCGCCGCTGTCAAGTCTAAAACTTACCTCCTCATTGAAACTTATTAAATTTGTTTGGCATAACCAATCCCTCATGAAGCCATGCTGATATGGCGTTATTTGCTTATTTTCATTGAGATACTCCAAGATAGCTTCTCTTAGAAAACCTTTAAACAGTTTACCAACAACAGACGTTAAACTTAGCGTCCTATGATTTCCAGGCTCTGTTTTTGGACCCTTTTTGAATATTGGCACCACATTTGCTATGCGCCAGTATAGAGTCCGTAAATATCAGAAATAGAAGTCTGGCTATGACATCACTTAATTCCCTTAGGATACGGGGGTGTATGCCATCCGGTCCTGGCGATTTGTCTATTTTAATATTTTTATATATTAAGTCGCTGTTGTTCTTCTTCCTGGGTCAGACAGGGCAATTTTAATGGGGAATTTACTTCTACATTCTGCATTTCATCTGACAGTTTATTTTCCTCAGTGAATATAGTGGAGAAAAAAATATTTAATAGTTTTGCTTTATCCTCGTTGCTATCTGCAACACCCCCCTCGTTGCTGTGTAGAGGGCCGACTCCTTCAGATTTATATTTTTTACCATTTATATAATTGAAGAACATTTTAGGGTTAGTTTTACTCTCTTTGGTAATTAATCTCTCGGTCTCTAGTTTGGCAGTTTTTATTAGTTTTTTACATATTCTATTTTTTTCCTTATAGTTTATTAGTGCTTCCTGGCTCCCCTCCTGTTTTAGTAATTTATATTCATTTATTCATTCTTTCTTTCTTTTTTCCTTTCTTTTTTCCTTTCTTTCTTTTCTTTCTTTCTTTCTTTCTTTCTTTCCTTTCTTTCTTTCTTTCTTTCCTTTCTTTCTTTCTTTCTTTCTTTCCTTTCTTTCTTTCTTTCTTTCTTTCTTTCCTTTCTTTCTTTCTTTCCTTTCTTTCTTTCCTTTCTTTCTTTCTTTCTTTCCTTTCTTTCTTTCCTTTCTTTCTTTACGGTACTATTTATCCACATTGGTTTCTTATTGTTTTTTAGCTTTTTATTCCTATAAGATATGTACCTCTCACAATTAGATGGTACAATGCTTTTAAAAATCTCCCATATTGTGGTTGAAATTTTTTTTGGAGAACTCCACACTGATGAGGGGCAACACCCCGAAACAGCTGTCTGTGGATGGATAACTTGCTTAGGTCTTCCCCGTCACATCCTTAAAGCTTGTAAAAGAGCGGGATTTTGACATAGGGGCCACTTAATATGGTGGTTTTGGTGATCTCTGTAATGGAGACACCCCTTTGCTTGTTTTTCCTTCCTTTGAGGGATATCTGGCTTTCACTGTGTTGTAGACCCATAACTGGGGCTCCACAATCTTTTTGCATTTTATGTTTCCCAGGGAGCTTTGCACTTTGGATTGCTGTGTTTGAGACTCTTAAGTGAGGCTCCACGGTATTTTTGTAGCTGGTCTCCTAAGATCAGCTATTGCTTTGTTTGAGTAGTCACCAAAGCATCGCTCCCGGTTAGCCAGAATCCTACTCCACACTGATGAGGGGCAACACCCCGAAACAGCTGTCTGTGGATGGATAACTTGCTTAGGTCTTCCCCGTCACATCCTTAAAGCTTGTAAAAGAGCAGGATTTTGACATAGGGGCCACTTAATATGGTGGTTTTGGTGATCTCTGTAATGGAGACACCCCTTTGCTTGTTTTTCCTTCCTTTGAGGGATATCTGGCTTTCACTGGGTTCTAGACCCATAACTGGGGCTCCACAATCTTTTTGCATTTTATGTTTCCCAGGGAGCTTTGCACTTTGGATTGCTGTGTTTGAGACTCTTAAGTGAGGCTCCACGGTATTTTTGTAGCTGGTCTCCCTAAGATCAGCTATTGCTTTGTTTGAGTAGTCACCAAAGCATCGCTCCCGGTTAGCCAGAATCCTACTCCACACTGATGAGGGGCAACACCCCGAAACAGCTGTCTGTGGATGGATAACTTGCTTAGGTCTTCCCCGTCACATCCTTAAAGCTTGTAAAAGAGCGGGATTTTGACATAGGGGCCACTTAATATGGTGGTTTTGGTGATCTCTGTAATGGAGACACCCCTTGCTTGTTTTTCCTTCCTTTGAGGGATATCTGGCTTTCACTGTGTTGTAGACCCATAACTGGGGCTCCACAATCTTTTTGCATTTTATGTTTCCCAGGGAGCTTTGCACTTTGGATTGCTGTGTTTGAGACTCTTAAGTGAGGCTCCACGGTATTTTTGTAGCTGGTCTCCTAAGATCAGCTATTGCTTTGTTTGAGTAGTCACCAAAGCATCGCTCCCGGTTAGCCAGAATCCTACTCCACACTGATGAGGGGCAACACCCGAAACAGCTGTCTGTGGATGGATAACTTGCTTAGGTCTTCCCCGTCACATCCTTAAAGCTTGTAAAAGAGCGGGATTTTGACATAGGGGCCACTTAATATGGTGGTTTTGGTGATCTCTGTAATGGAGACACCCCTTTGCTTGTTTTTCCTTCCTTTGAGGGATATCTGGCTTTCACTGTGTTGTAGACCCATAACTGGGGCTCCACAATCTTTTGCATTTTATGTTTCCCAGGGAGCTTTGCACTTTGGATTGCTGTGTTTGAGACTCTTAAGTGAGGCTCCACGGTATTTTTGTAGCTGGTCTCCCTAAGATCAGCTATTGCTTTGTTTGAGTAGTCACCAAAGCATCGCTCCCGGTTAGCCAGAATCCTACTCCACACTGATGAGGGCAACACCCCGAAACAGCTGTCTGTGGATGGATAACTTGCTTAGGTCTTCCCCGTCACATCCTTAAAGCTTGTAAAAGAGCGGGATTTTGACATAGGGGCCACTTAATATGGTGGTTTTGGTGATCTCTGTAATGGAGACACCCCTTTGCTTGTTTTTCCTTCCTTTGAGGGATATCTGGCTTTCACTGGGTTCTAGACCCATAACTGGGGCTCCACAATCTTTTTGCATTTTATGTTTCCCAGGGAGCTTTGCACTTTGGATTGCTGTGTTTGAGACTCTTAAGTGAGGCTCCACGGTATTTTTGTAGCTGGTCTCCCTAAGATCAGCTATTGCTTTGTTTGATTTGTCCTAGTTAGTTAGGCCTATGGCCTCTCTTAATTGGCTACATTTTTCTTTTTTGAAGTTTTGTATTTTTGTTCCTCCCTTTAGAAACTCTCGTTTGAAGGATAATTGGAAGGTTATTACTTTATGGTCACTATTTCCTAGGTGTCCCCCAACCTGCACATCTGTTGTTCTATTGGGTCTACTGGTTAATACTAAGTCCAGTATGGCCATCCCTCTAGTTGGATCCTGAACCAGTTGGGAAAGGTAATTGTCTTCAGCTATTGCCAAGAACCTGATTCCTTTACTTCCTTAGGCAACCGAGGAAGGGAGACAAGGAGACCACACAGCAGTTCCAACAAAGGCAAGGCAACACTCTTCAAGGCATGGGACACTTTTATGACACCCTGCCAGCAACTTCACTCTGAAGCGCGGCATAGTGGCTCAAGGAGGAAAAAGTTTTGGAAGATGGTGAAGGAATACATCACAGACCGTGTCAGTGTCCTAAATGATCCCTCAGTGCCTTACAACTACTGGGTGTCCAAGCTGGACACGTGGCACGAACTTGCGCTCTTCGCCTTGGAGGTACTGGCCTGCCTTGCTGCCAGCGTTTTGTCTAAGTGTGTATTTAGTGCTGCTGGTGGCATTATAACTGATAAGCGTATTTGCTTGTCCACTGACAATGCTGACAGGTTGACCAAGATAAAAATGAACAAGGACTGTATTGCCCTGATTTCTCAACTCCACCAGAGGAGAGCTGAGCTGATGATGAACATAAAGGTTTTTTCAATGTATTGTTTATTGTTATGTACTCAGTCTACTGTAGAGTATTCCCATGCACCTTTTCCACCGCAAAAAAAAAGTGTATATGGTTTAATCTTGTTTTCTCCTCCTCCTCATCCAGATTGTATATATTCCCTCCACTTCAATTTTTAAAGAGGGTCAGCTCACCAGCAGGCCCTCAACCATATTTTAGAGGGTCAGCTCACCAGCAGGCCCTCAACCATAATGTTTAACAGGGTCAGTTCACCAGCAGACCCACAACCATAATGTTTTAGAGAGTCAGCTCACCAGCAGGCCCTCAACCATAATGTTTTACAGGGCCAACTCACCAGCAGGCCCTCCCCCATAATGTTTTACAGGGTCATCTCACCAGCAGCCCCTCGCCCATAATGTTTTAGAGGGTCACCAGCAGGCCCTTGCTCCAAATGTTTTTAGGGTCACCAGCAGGCCGCCAATCATAATTTTTCAAGGGTGTGTATGATGCCCTCCTTTATGTGAAATAAAGGGTGTATTGTAGTGCCGATTCCGTGTAATTTTTGGCAGCCCTTTCACTTAGTGCATAGGCTTTATGAGTGTAGGAGTTCCACTACCTGAACAATTGTACCACAATTGGAATGGGGCCCTCCTTTATGTGATATACAGGCTGTTTCAAAGTGCCTCTTGTTTGTAATTTTTGGCACCACTTTATATACAATTAAATATACAATTAAATATACAATAGAATGTTTCCTAACATTTTTTCCTGAAAAATTTATTTTTTGGGGGGGTTTGGGACGCATTTTCGTCAGTCTGTAAAAGTGGTGTACAACTCGGACGTGGGAGTCCAAGACGCATCCAGACATCTTCCCCATGCTGTTCCGGATCCATTTAAGTGGTGTTTCTGTCACTTTCAGACCTTTTCCAATGGACCAGGCACCCTCCCCTCTTCAGAGCACGGGGTGCCTTGTTATTTCCCATTTACTTCTATTATACTCGGGTGCTCGGCCGAGCACACATTATAGCTATGTGTTCGGCCTGAACACCCGAATACTTGCTCATCACTACTAGCAACCAATAGGAAAGTTGCCTACCCCTTACTATATAAGAAACTCCCCAGAAGCCATTTTCTGCTGTTTTTTGCAGTTCTGAGAGAGACAGCAGGGTCATTGCTGTGTTCTATGCTTTACAGACTCATCTGGATCCTTATTTAATTACATTAGATAGTTAGCTCATATATATAATACAAATAGTTAGTGGGAGACAGTCAGTGTAGGATAGATAGTTATATAGTGTAGCTGATAGGTTCCAGTGCAGGGTGTTAGGTAGCGTGATAGAAATTACTGTGCTGTGATAGGGATGAGGCCAAAAATTTGCTAAATATTGAGAAAACAAATATTTCCTATGCTGCTCATAACTATTACAGAGATCCCTCTGTCATGGTCAATGAAAGTGTACAAAGAAGTGACATTGAAAGATGCCAAAAATATGTTTTCAATGTTAGTCAAATCAATCATCTGTATTTTGCGCAAAAAATCTGATGTTTCTTGAATATAAGACACAAGAAATTACACAATTTGTCATGAAAAATAGCAATATGGCTGAAAATTGAGTCTTTTCCAGAAACTATAGGACGACCAGGTGGGTCAACCAAAGATTTGTGGATTTTGGGTAACATATAAATTGCCGGAGTAACAGGAAACTCAACCATAATATAATCTGCAAAATCAGAGTCAATCACTCCAGCCACAATAATATTAGATGGTGTCTGTTAGATCTTTTTTGCAATTTCAAATTTTGGATCAAAATGAATAAATTGATAGACATCTGGATCATTAAGTTGTCTTTGTATTTCTGCAATGTACCCATGAGTATCCATAACTCCACCCTTGTCCGCAGGTTTCACAGTTAAAGTGCGGTCAGTTTTGATTTGAATAAATATATTTAATTTGATTTAATTTGATTTGATTAAGGATATTTAAAATATGATCGAGAATGGGTAGACTTCAAACTATCAATATCTAGCTTCACTGCAGAAACAAAGGCATCAATAGCAGGTTCATGGGGGGTTCTGTTGTTATGGATGGGCTTGCCCCTATTTTCTTGTAAATACATCATCCTACCTCTTGTGTTAATGGTGGTTTTTGGGATTATATATATTTTTTCATTTCACTAAGGACTAATTTTTTCTTTTTTTTCTTTTTCTCTACAGGTGGTGTATTAAATACTGAGACAACTGGACTCACCAAATGATCTATCAACAGTTGTGTTTATTTTCGTTATCTGATTCACTGATTAGTCCGGGTTGAGTTACAATGTTAGGTCTATGTGAGATACTGTGTATATATATATATATATATATATATACATACAGTATCTCACAAAAGTGAGTACACCCCTCACATTTTTGTAAATATTTTATTATATCTTTTCCTGGGACAACACTGAAGATCTGACACTTTCATACAATGTAAAGTAGTCCGTGTACAGCTTGTGTAACAGTGTCAATTTGGGGTGCCCTCAAAATAACTCAACACACAGCCATTACTGTCTAAACCACTGGCAACAAAAGTCAGTACACCCCTAAGTGAAAATGGGCAAATTGTGTCCAATTAGCCATTTTTCCTCCCCAGTGTCATGTGACTTGTTAGTGTTACAAGGTCTCAGGCGTGAATGGGGAGCATATGTGGTAAATTTGGTGTTATCGTTCTCACATATTGGTCACTGGAAGTTCAACATGGCAAATAAGTCTCTAAGGATCTGAAAAAAGGAATTGTTGCTCTACATAAAGATGGCCTATAAAAAGATTGCCAACACCCTGAAACTGAGCTGCAGCAAGGTGGCCAAGACCATACAGCGGTTTAACAAGACAGGTTCCACTCAGAACAGTCCTCTTCATGGTTGACCAAACAAGTTGCTCAGCATCATATCCAGAGGTTGTCTTTTTAAAATACACGTATTAGTGCTGCCAGCATTGCTGCAGAGGTTAAGGGGTTGGGGGGGGGTCAGCCTGTCAGTGCTCAGACCATACGTCACACACTGCATCAAATTGGTCTGCGTGGCTGTCGCCCCAGAATGAATCCTCTTCAAAAGATGAAAGCCCACAGTTTGCTGAAGACAAGCATACTAAGGACATGGATTACTGGAACCATGTCTGTGGTCTGATGAGACCAATATATAATTATTTGGTTCAGATGGTGTCAAGCGTGTGTGGTGGCAACCAGGTGAGGAGTACAAAGACAAGTGTGTCTTGCCTATAGTCAAGCATGGTGGTAGGAGTGTCATGGTTTGGGGCTACATGAGTGCTGCCGGCTGTGGGGAGCTACAGTTTAATGGGGGAACCATGAATGCCAACATGTACTGTGACATACTGAAGCAGAGCATTATCTCCTCCCTTTGGAAACTGGGTGCAGGGCAGTATTCCAACATGATAATGACCCCAAACACACCTCCAAGACGACCACTGCCTTGCTAAGGAAACTGAGGGTAAAGGTGCTGGACTGGCCAAGCATGTCTCCAGACCTAAACCCTATTGAGAATCTGTGGGGCATCCTCAAATGGAAGGTGGCGGAGCGCAAGGTCTGTAACATCCATCAGCTCTTTGATGTCGTCATGGAGGAGTGGAATAGGATTCCAGTGGCAACCTGTGAGGCTCTAGTAAACTCCATGCCCAAGAGAGTTAAAGCAATGCTTAAAAATAATGGTGGCCACACAAAATATTCACATTTGGGCACAATTTGGCCATTTTCACTTAGGGGTGTGCTCACTTTTGTTGTCAGATTTTTAGACATTCATGGCTGTGTGTTGAGTTATTTTGAGGGCACACCAGATTTACACTGTCATACAAGTTGTACACTAACTGCTTTACATTGTATCAAAGTCTCAGATCTTCAGTGCTGTCCCAAGAGAAGAAATAATGAAATATTTACAAAAATGTGAGGGGTGTACTAACTTTTGTGAGATACTGTATATATGTTTTCTACAATAAATTAGATCATATGAGGAGATCCCTCTTGGGCATGTATGCCATAATGGACTAAGAGAGGGTCCTGCTACTGGCACCCCATGTTTATGGAGTGCTATGTTTGGGCCTTTCCCTTATGGGCAGTGGATGTGCATGTCTTTTGGCATGCATTTCCGCTTCCCGTTTGTCCTTTGGTTAAATTGCCTATATATGCCTCCAAGAGTTTGCTGTGAGAGCCTTTCATGTTTGTGATTCATTTTGGTAAATGTGTGCCCTCCAGTTGATGCGGGTATTAATTATCCAATATCTAAGATGGTGATTGAGGTCATGATGTGTCCTCCACGTATGTGTCAGTATACCTTTTTCCCTTACTTTATATGGCAGCTGTGTTTTTTGCACTTTATTGTGCATGTCCCAGCTGCTGCTTCACCCCGCTGCTTGTGACGTCACCCGGACATGCACTGGGTCTCCCATGTAACGCCGCTGTCGGCGTCTATCACGCAACTTGTTCTTCTTCATGTGGTGAGCACACCAGTGTCTCTCAAACACCCTGGTAGTTTTATCAAACATCATCGTTTGCACATGTCACTTTATTGTTTTGCACATATGTTATCAATTTTATTTTTAATCTTTATCATGGGCATTATAGATTTTATATGTACATTTTTGTAATTTACACTCTTTTATCATCATAGCTATTGATATATGATATGATAATCATGTTCTATGGACATTTGGCTATAGATGGATTATGTTTTTGTATGTTTTTTTCCCATTTTCATATATTAATTAATTAATTATAAAATATACTCTGTATCATCATCCTGTTCTTTGCTTGAGAAAGGCTCTATTATTGAGCCGGAACATTGCTGTTACCACATGTGTTTCTTCCAAAAGAGTGCTGCCCTCTTTTTTTATATATATATATATATATATATATATATATAGAGAGAGAGAGAGAGAGAGAGAGAGAGAAAGAGATAGGATTTTGCTTTAGGTAAGGTTGAGAAGCAAGTTTAATGTTTTCTTACATACAGTATTTATATTACTTATTGTCAAACTGCAACAGATGAATGAGCCCACAATCTGAAGTTCACCTCTTCACAATGCCTTGCCATGTTCTGTTTCTTCTCCATGTGAGGAACACATTTAAATATATTCCAGTGCGAGTATCTTCTGCTTATGAAGAACCGTCAAATGTTGGCAACTCACAGACAAAGCCAATGGGGTGTCCCTCATCCAGCTGGAAGGAGACTAGTTAAAGATGTTGCCTAGAGCCAAATCTGTGTTGGCTGCAGTGATGGAATTCGTGGACAAGACGAGGCAAATTAGCAGAGTGTTTGGCTCATTATAACTCAATTGTGCATTTGCACACATGGAGAACTGCTTGAGCACCGAGTAAAAACAGGCTTTAAATACAGTTCTACTTGCTGCGATTGGATCATTTAATTATAATACAAGGTCCGACTTTTCAATGAATGTACAGGATTATAAACTGCACACATTTTAAAAAGACAAAGTATAATTTTTTCCATAAAACATACCATAAAAATAAATAACTTTTTTTTCCTGTGTCTGTGAAAAAAATAGATGTGTGTGATTTTTGTGAGGCTGGTGGTACTTGACTAGGTAATTATCATCATTTTACAGCTCACAGTAAATGCTAGTGCTGAGTTGTCATCAGTATATCGAGTTATAGACATGTATTACTTACAGGGCCGGTTTTAGACAAAATGTGGCCCTGGGCAAAATCAAAAGGCTGTACCTTTCTGAATGGTTTTAGTTAGTTGATAATAAGATCCTCTGTCACTACCAGCAAGCATATTTTCCCTTACTTCTCACCACCCATATTTTTAATAGGCTATCCAGAACTACTGGACAATGAACAAACACCGAAGCTCTGTGGCCAACAGCATACCCAGACCCTAACCAAGGTTGCTGGAAAAGTGATTGCTAGAAGGAAAACATGTGATCCAGCATTGTTCTTTCTCAGGGTATCCCAGAATCATATATATTCTAAGTATAGTATATAGCCTATACAAAAACTATATGAACTACAGTATGTGTTAGTCTTAGAAAGCATGAAAACATAATAAAATCGTAAAATTAATTAAATACAATTGGATTTTAAAATGTGTTCTATGGACATAGCTATAGCAACCAGTCTAAAAACATCTATTCTTCACATTCCTGGTAGAAAAATTATGCACATTATGGAAAAAATTCCACAAAGTACCTTTTCTGTTCGTTCTCAGGCAGCACAAAGTGGGATATTCTGTCCCCCAGTCTCCACCCTAAGACCAGTCCACCTAGAATAATAAATTAAAAATTTGTATAATTAATTGCTGATGCTATATGAACCATCTGACAACGCTCACACATGTTTTTTATTTTGTCCTCATTCTGACAGGTGAAGGTTCCTTCACCTGCTCAGCCCACCTTTTTCTTTTCTTTTTCATATTTTTTTTTTGTTTTTTTCTATTTTATGTTGGATTATTCCTGTTATATGGCATATCACCAGAAGTTCTCTAGCATCAAGTACAATTCCCAGCATGCTCCATTTATTTCCATTCATGGCATGTTGATTCCTTGTTATAAATATAGATCATGTAATATGACCTTTTACAGTAAGTACAGACCTTGTCATGTGGGCTGCTCCCTGCGACAAGTACAGCCCATACAATGGGGCCTTTCTCCCTACATCTCCATGAAAGCACCCCCATAGAAGATGCCTGTTGTACCTAATAAGGACAGAAAAACTCAATAGGTTAACAGCCCCTCTGACTTCTCCAACTGCCCGTTTTCCTGCCATAGTGAGGGCAAACATGAGAGGTGCTTTCTAAAATCAGCAGGTGGTGGGATTAGTCTGGGCTTTATTACCTCTCCCTTCCTTCTATTACCAGCTGGCTCTGTCTGTACTGAAATTCCTTTGGAGCCTTAGTTGGAAACTCATTTAAGATTTTTATCCCGAAAGACTGCTTCTCTGTTGATGAACTCCTTAGCTTGAAGTGCAGTACCCCAGACCTTGGGGTATCTGCAAATGTTTTATATGTCATGTTATGTTATGTATCTGTTGTATGCTTCAGTAATGATAAGGTATGGTTCATATAAGGAATGGAACTTAACATTCCATTCTTACCCTCTTGGTAAGAGGTGATCTGGTTCTACTTCCTGCCAGGAGGGGGAGCTCTATAGAGTACTAAGGAGAGATAGTTTGGCAAGCCTGGAGTAAGGGAGCATGTCTATCTGCTCCTCCTCCAAGGGCCTTTGGGACTAAGAATCAGGTCTGTGGGGACCACTACACAAGGGAGCCTGCATGGCACCAGGCCATAGAATATCTGCAAGCTACAGACAGTAGAGTGATCAGCACTACAGCTATACCGACTTCATTGCAAGTGAGGGGATAACAAGTTAGGACACCTATCACCACAGTTCAGGACATGCATATGCAAATGCTTGCATTTCACAAGTGGACATCTATAGCCATAAGTTACACCTTATTGCTGTTATCGAAGGGAAATCTGGAGAGAGAGAAGGACTACTCTAAAATGCTAATGTCTGCTATTTTGCATATTGTCTGCTATTACATTGCACCTTGTACATATGACAACTAGATGTATTGTAACTCAACCTTTGCACTTAATAAACAAAAAAGTTTGTTCTTCTACATCTGCATGATTCCTTCACTTCATCTTTTCACTACTCCGAACTTCAGGGAGCGATGGCCTGAGGGAGTACACAGTGACACCACATCTCATCACGGCCACTACCACTCCTATCTTCTGCCCAGGAGGCTCAGGGGCTCACTACAGAAGGGTCATGACAATTAGACTGCCTAATTTTGGTAATAAGAAAGACTGTATAATTTTCAAGCTTTATCCTTCCTTTCCACTAAAGTGGTCGAAAATTTTCACAGATCTAAAGCTATTAGCCTTCCATCTCTTTTTCTACATCAGAGAAAGACTCTGGACTCTAGATGAGCAGTACTCCAGTACATCAGAGCTACAGAACCTTGGAAAAAGAGCACAATATGTTTTTTACAATTTAAGGAAGCCAACAGAGGCAAAATAGTAATGAAAGCAACAATTTCAAGACATGTCAGGACTACTATTTGTGAAGCTTAAAATGTAACTTTCATTTTGGTTTAAATAGTCTTCTATCAAAGTTGGAACTGAGCGTTCCTAGGGAGAGTTTATCTTCAGTCTTCAACGTTTTATACACTAAAGATGCCTGTGTGTAATTACTCAGATTTGGCCTGCACACCTAGTGATCAGATCTGCAGAGCAGCATCTTGGAAAAGTCTTAATATGTTCACAAAATATTACTGTCTGGATCTTCATTCCAATAATGAACATTCTTTTAGACAAAGTGTCCTTCAAACTGTTTCCCCACCCTGAGCAAATTATTTGGCATTCTTCGGTGGTAATGCTATAATGGAGATGTGGGTAGATATTAGGATTGGTTTTACCACCAAATCCAGCACAACGGGTTTCCCCTCCCTATTTGTCATTTATGTTAAAGATTACATTTCTGAAGCATGTTTTGTGTTGGTGTAGTTATTTATAAATCACTGATGGTAGGAGGAGGGGGGAATGGGTCATTAACCTCTTGTGTTCTCCTGTCCCTATTAGGTATGATGGGTAACTTTTATGGTGGAGATGCCATGGAATATTTGTAGAAACCGTATTACCAGTAAGACTTATCCTAATATTTCCCTACAGCGAGTACAGACCTTCCCATGTGGATTGCACACCGTAGCAAGTGCAGACTATGCAATATGGTTGCTCCCTGAAGCAAGTACACACCATACCTTGTGGATTGCTCCTTGCAGCAAATACATACCTTGCCTTATTGATTGCTACCTGCAGGAAGTACTGCTTATGCATGTGGATTGTTGTATACCGACAGCAATGTGGCTGGGAGTTCCCTGTACAGACAATGTAATGTGGAGTCATTGCCATCTAGCACAGCTCATGCCTGGGGGATTCCCTGGCCTTAGTTTGTTGCACACCATGATGGATGTTTTTTGTATCATCTACTTCACACCTCAGGTTTGTTCTTAGACCTGAGTGAGGGTCCTGGTCATTAAATATACTGCATGCCACGGGGATTGCTTGGCAATTGAATTTGCATGCCTTGCCAGCTTCACGTATTTTTTTTAGTCTTGTGTGTGTTCTTCCATATCTAGTGTGTTGCTCGCCAGGGAGATTCCTGCCATCTGATACTTTGTACACCATGCTGGCTTCAGGTATGTACCAAACCTTGAGAAGTGTCTCTGGCATCATGTGTATTACACACAATGGGGTTCCCTGGCTATATTGAGTCTTCTCAAGGGTCTTCATTGATAGATTTTTTTTTATCATTGTAATAGTTTCCTATGTAGTGGTATGATTCCCTGTGTTGTCCTGGCTGCTTCAGCCATCATTATATATATATTTCATCTTTTGTATTCAGGACAGCGTGGTCTAGCATCCTCTGCCAGCACACACACAGGCCATCTGTGAGTATGGAGGGCCGTGTTGTGACTCCACTGTCTAGGCCAATATCTGCTCCTCTCTGACAAGGCATCTTCAATACATGCTCTCATATGGTTATTATCTGCATGGGCTCTCACTCACCTCCATAGTAACCTACATAGTGTTCACTGCTAGTTCTAGCTATCTCATATGTATTGTCAGTACCCTGCTCTCCATTATAACATCTTGTAGCGCATCTTCATAGCTTGTTAATGTGTGCAAGCTTTGATCCCTTTTTTTAGCCATTAGACAGATTGTGCCTGCAGGCAAATTTGTGCTATCTTTTTCTGCTGTCAGCCAGTTAGGCTGGCAGGCTAAGTGTTCTATTTTTCCGGGGGATCCTGACAGGATATGCAGTACCCTCCCCGGATCCATGTATGTTAGCTCTATAATGTATAATATGAGTCTGTGGTTAACACTTTGCGTCAGAAGAAATGCTGCTAATAGGATCCATTTGTGTCTTGAAAAATTCTCTTACCTTGCAATGTATGGTCCTGTGATCTCCTTATTGCTGTAGGAAAGCTTTTAGAGGGAATTAAAAAAGCACCTTAAAGTTTACGTCTGCACCAACTCATCACTGGATTATTTAAAGTTATTAGAAACTTTAGACCAGATAACACTTGCTCTTACATCTTGGGATTGTGTCTCTGGGCCTTGCCCTCAGTAGTACTAAAGGTCCTTTCTATAGAACACATTAATAGGAAACCATGTCTATCTGCTCTTTTCTCTATCCAGCAGATGATCTTCATAAAGATTTTTCATTTTTGAGATGTCAAGAGACCAATTGAATTCTACTATGCGGAATAAGGGAAGCTATCCTTCTGTTCTAGTACGGGCCTGATCTATCCATTCTACTTCTATATTCTGTATTGTGCAGTGCAGCCACCTGATCCTGATTGTCTACCCATGAGTAGGATTACAGACTTTATGTAAAAGCTTCTTCCTGCAGTTCTAGTGCTATTATTTATCACTTTCATCCTTTTCTTCTTTTGCTATCTGTGCTGCCTGAGGATGAATAGAAAAACTTGTCTTACCTGCAATTTTGCTTTCCTTGAGTCTGAATGCACTATATATATACACTGCCTGTCCAAAAAAAAGTCGCCACCTGGATTTAACTAAGCAAATAGGTATGAGCCTCCTATTGGATAATTACTGATTGGGTAATTATCTTTCAGCTGGAAACAAGTTATTTAACCCCAACTGATGCAATGAGTTCCTTCCCATTTCTTAAACAACCATGTTGAAAGACATATCTCGTGGTCGTGGAAAAAAGTCTGTTTGAGAAGGGTCAAATCATTGGCATGCATCAAGCAGAGAAAACATCTAAGGAGATTGCAGAAACTACTAAGATTGGGTTAAGAACTGTCCAATGCATAAAAAAAAAATGGAAGGATAGTGGAGACCCATCTATTCGAGGAAGAAATGTGGCCGGAAAAAAAATCCTTAATGATCGTGATTGCCGATCACTTAAACGTTTGGTGAAATCAAATTGAAGAAAAACACCAGTAGAGCTCAGGGCTATGTTTAATAGTGAAAGTAAAAGCATTTCCACATGCACAATGTGAAGGAAACTCAAGGGATTGGGACTGAACAGCTGTGTAGACGTAAGAAAACCACTAATCAGTGAGGCAAACCATTAAAAAAGGCTTCAATTTGCTAGGGAGCATAAAGATTGGACTCTGGAGCAATCGAAGAAGGGCATGCGGTCTGATAAGTCCAGATTTACCCTTTTCCAGAGTGATGGGCGCATCAGGGTAAGAAGAGAGGCAGATGAAGTGATGCACCCATAATGCCTAGTGCCTACTGTACAAGCCTGTGGGGGCAGTGCTAGGATCTGGGGTTGCTACAGTTGGCCAGGTCTATGTTCAGCAACAGTATGTGCTCCAAGAATGAGGTCAGCTGACTACCTGAACATACTGAATGACCAGGTTATTCCATCAATGGATTTTTTCTTCCCTGATGGCACGGGCATATTCCAAGATGATAATGCCAGGATTCATCTGGCTCAAATTGTGAAAGAGTGGTTCAGAGAGTATGAGACATCATTTTTAGTGATGAGCGGGAGGTGCCATATTCGATTTCGCGATATTTCACGAATATTCGATTGAATATTCGTCATATATTCGTCAAAATCAAATATTCATAATCATTCTATATATTGCGAATGTTACGTGAATTTATATTCGCATTGCGAATTAAACTTAGAGCTGAGTTCCTAATGGTTGTAACTTCTATTGCTAGAATTGACAAAGATAACAAATATCACGAATATAGCACTATATTCTCAATCTTGGTTATATTCTAGCAACAACCATTAGGAACTGAGCTCTAAGTTTAATTCACGAAGCGAACATATAATCGCATTGCAAATTGATCTTAGAGCTAAGTTCCTAATGGTTGTATTGCTAGAATATAACGAAGATGCCGAATATCACAAATTCACGAATATAGCACTATATTCTCTATCTTCGTTGTATTCTAGCAACAACCATTAGGAACTCAGGTCTAAGTTTCATTCGCGAAGCGAACATATAATCGCATTGCGAATTAAACTTAGAGCGGGGTTCCTAATGGTTGGTTTGCTAGAATATAACGAAGATTGAGAATATAGTGCTATATTCCTGAATTCGTGATATTCGTTATATTCTAGCAACACAACCATTAGGAACCCAGCTCTAAGTTGAATTCGCAATGCGAGTAATTAAGGTTATATTAATCGCATTGCGACTACAACTTAGTCAAATTTTAGCATGGAGGCGTTCCCATGCACACAGGAAGTCAGCAGAAGCGGCAACGGGCATTGACTGGAGCAGGCAGGGAGCCAAGAATCCTCTGGACAGGTAAGAACAGCTTTTGGGAAGTAGGAAGACAACCAGAGAGCAACAAGGATTAACAACTTTAAAAAAAACAATATTCGAAATAGCAAATATATAGCGCTATATTCGCAATATTCGCAAATTTGCGAAGTGCCGATATTCGCTAAAAAAATTCTCTATTCGAATATTCGCGCTCAACACTAATCCTTTTCACACATGGATTGGCCACCACAGAGTCCAGACCTTAACCCCATTGAGAATCTTTGGGATGTGCTGGAGAAGGCTTTGCGCAGCGGTCAGAATCTACCATACCATCATCAATGCAAGATCTTGGTGAAAAATGAATGCAACACTGGATGGAAATAAATCTTGTGACATTGCAGAACCTAATTGAAACAATGCCACAGCAAATGCGTGCCGTAATCAAAGCTAAAGGCGGTCCAACAAATATTAGAGTGTGACCTTTTTTTTTTGGTGGCGACTTTTTTTTGGACAGCCAGTGTATATATATATATATATATATATATATATATACCTTTTCAATCTTTGCAGCTATTCTTCTCTAGAAACAAAATATGTGTGAGCTGTGAAAGAGAAATCATATAGCACCAGTAGTTAATTATGCTAATTCTTTATTTTTTATTCTCGATGGGCTGGTCCTATAATCCGTAGGTTGGAAACTGGGGGGCAGAATGTTTGGCTATGGACTCGACCTTTGGACTCCAGGAAAGCCAAATTACAGATAAGACAAATTGTTATCTTTTTTTGTACTTTATCATTAAAAGCAGCTTTATTTGCAAGAAGTAAAATTGCTTTGTATGTAGAGCATGCATGGGCAGCAGTGGGGCAGATTTACTAATCCTATATAGAAAAGATGGTGTAACTTTAGTTTAGACAAGCCATCTAGACCTACTCCAGGTTTAATACAGTGGCTCAGGCTGCATAATAAATTGAGCTCATAAATAGATTCATTTGTCTTATGTTATACCAACTATTGGTTGGCTTACTTTGATACAGAACTTTATACCAGAATTGTGACACAATTTTGGTACAAAATGTGGCATCTTAAGCTCTGTCACCTTTCCCATGAAGCCAAGTCCTTTTTGTACCAAGCCCTGCCCCTTTTTTGAGTGACTGCGCCAGTGTGCTACATTTTTTTCGACTACTAAATTCCTGATGTCTGATTTCTCCCTAATTTGTACTATCACATATATGTCCATTAAGATAGTAGATTTAAACCAGAAAATAATCAATCTTTGTTTAGAAAATAAAAATTCTACACCATTTAAATACAAGACAGAAGGTCCAGGTGTAGTGTAGCAGAGCACAATAACACCATATGCAATTAGATTATCAAACGTAGCACCTTAAAGAGCAAGTGCAAGATTAATGCTAGGAATATTATGACACCTTTAACTTCTCCCAGGAAATGTATAGTTTTAAGAATAGCACATTTCAATCATTCAACCAATGCAGTTCCGCAAAGTGCCAATTAATCCAAACAATGCTTATGTCTGGCAGTTGATCCTGATCATTTTTTGTGGCTTTGCAAGAGCATATTGACAGAGGGTATATGTGTATAGACCTGACCTAAGGATTCAAGCATTTGTTCCTACATGTATTCATATGTCAGAGATTTTAAAGAGGTTGTCTGAGATCTTGATATCAATGGGCTTTCCTCAGGATAGGTCATCAATATCAGATCAGCAGGAGTCTGACTCCTTTCTACCGCTGATTGGCACCTGTGCCAATCAGGTGTTTGAAGTGACCATGGTAATCCAGTATGCACTATGGACTCTTGCAAGGCAAGTGATGTCACAATCACTGGTCACATTTCCTAGGCACAGCTTAGTCCCATCGAAGTGAATAGGGGTGAGCTGCAATATCAAGCACAGCCACTATCCAATGGATAGTGCTGTGCCTGGTAAGCTGTGAGGATGCAGATGCACTTACCAGAATACTGTGGCATCCTCAAACAGCTAATCTCTGCTGATCTCATATTGATTATGTATCCTAAGAAAAGATTATCAATATTAAACACCCCGAGGGTTTAACATGTTCCATAATTGTTTTAACATATAAATAGAATAACTGCTGTTTTTTTTTTGTTTTGTTTTTTTACATTAGGAACTTTCCATGAATTGTGACTTCCAACTCAGCTAAGACTTATTTCTGATTATGTTCTATCCTATGCTTCTATTATATTTATATGTTAAAAATACTGGCCGCTGTGGATAGTTAGAAGCCAAGCTCAACAGGACGTCATTGCAAGAAGGAGAACTGATTTCCATAAGGCCTCATGGCAAAAACATAATTTGGCACGATTCCATAAAAGTCACTATCACTACTGATGAAAAGGTTCCTATTATTTTGGGTCTCTCCTCTCTATTAGGGATGAGCATTAGGCATTCCGTCATAGAATTGCATTATGGTCCGTGGTATAATCCATAAAGCAATTCTGCTTTTACCACCAAACGAAGCGCAAACAGAATTCAAAATAAGAAATTCGCTCATCTCTACTCTCTATCAATTCCCAACGATCTTGGTCTTTCAGTCCTCTACAATCTAATATACTGTTATATTGCTCGCCTTTCTTCTCCTTGCCTTTGACTATTCTCTAATAGGGTGAGGTAGGACACCATAGTACCGATTATTCTCTAATAGGGAAGTCACCCCTATTATTCAACAGTCACAAAATTTCGAGCAATATGCACACATTTAGAGCATTCATGCAGGAAACCTACAATCAACTATATGAAATGACAGTGTTTATAGATCATTCTTTAGTGCTAGTCTAGAACTGGGACAGTCGGATAACATAATAACAAGATACTTCCAAATTTCCCGTTTTGTGCTTGCTGGCGATTTTCTGTAAACCACCATACGTTTAGTCACGCTTGGATCAAAGCTATGCGGTGCCAGTGGCTAAAACTTAGCTTGGTTAATATGTATACCTATAGAATTATCAAAAGCTGAGAAGTTGAACCTGTGTACATCTCACAGTAAAAGTCAACCTTAAAGTTTGCAGTTGCATCCTTGGAGACTGTGTGCCGGTGGCTAGAAGATAGAAGTTGTCTTTGGTGAATGCCTACGGACTAGAATGAAAGACATCAAATAGTAATGCCATCTGACCTTAGGAGATAGAAGGGTCAGCACAGGTGCAATGAGCAACAGGGAAAGTAGGATAATGAATTCAGTTTTCTATGTAACCAAGATTAGATCCGACACAAACTCTCATAGAAAGCCATTTTATAGCTGGAAGTCAGCCTGAGATCAAGAAGCAGCGGTGCAAACTCACTTGTTTCAAAACTGACACATATTATCACCATTAAAACATGTTTGACCTTATTGAGCTTATTAACCCATTTGCCATACCATTGGCTTAAGAAACGTTTTTGCAAATGAGAAATGCAAATACTTTAAAGATAATTAATTTAGCCATAATACGTGAACATTAAATTACCCAGGTGTGAAGAAAGAAAGTGTAAAATTGAAAAGGATGTTAAGTTTGGCAGCTGCCAAACCATTTAGTAGAGAGGAAATTGTATAGGTATGTAAGATGGTGCAAATGCTAGCACTACCATTCCAGGGGATTATATTCTGATTATTGTGGTTTTAAGATTGTACAGTGTGGTTACGGCATCCATGCATTGCCATTTGGCACTGTGCACATGGCTTTGTCACAGGGCAGTTCTCAGGTAGCTCCCCTTTAAAAGAAGAACAATTGCAAACCAAACTCAGTTCAAACAATTTAACTTTACACTTCAACGGTTCATCCTTGACAGTTACAATAGTCAGAGGAGACACAAAATCTTAAAGTTTACAGTACATTACGTACATAATACAACTCGGCAAGGATGTGGGCTATTGCTTATCTATAAGTGATGTAGAGGAGTCCCAGTTTAGGAAAACAGTACTAGAGTCAACATTACTAGAGGACAACAGGTTAATGCAGCAGGAAAGTCATGAGCAGCTACTTGTAGCAATGCAACAGTCTCAAACAAATGGCGTTCCTATGCCTATGCTCTCTCATGCTGTAAAAGCAAACACTGCATACTTCCCCACCCTCCAATCATGGCACCATATTGGAAAGGGCATGGACAATTGAAGAACTACCACATTTTACAAAAGGCCTATACATACACTGCTAATGTCACCAAACAGACATTATGCAGTTAGCAGCAATAATTAGCCCTTATACTTTACCTGTAAACACTAAAGAAATATATGTGAGATAGAGACCGACTCTCTGAGTGAGATATGCAAGTCAGCTCTCCTTCTAAAAGGAGTACTGTGCCACGTGACCAACCTCCTCTAAGGGCATTGTTATTAGTACCCCAAATGGTAGGGATAGACTTTTCTGAGGAGAACACCAGGTTACTACCTCTTGAGGGGGGTTGACACACGAAGCAGCTAGCCCAGGCAGGGAATACTAGTGCAAGGCATCAGAGGCATGGGCGCAGTTAACAGGCCCAGGCCCTAAGGCAGCGGCGTAGTCGTGCAAGCAAAGGGCCGGGGCAGGCAGGCACAGATACAAGTCAGGCAATTTGGATCAGCAACAGGAGAATCAAAACAGAACAAGCAGGGATCAGACAGGTAGCAGAAACCGGAAGACTGGCAATGGTCAATGGACCACTTAATATAGGTGCAGGAAGGCTGTGATTGATCAGAACAGATCACATGTGCTGGCCCTTGAAGTGACTTTCCAGCCCCTTAACATGCACTTTACAGGAAGCAGGTTGAGAGAGAAGGCACGCATGTGCCTAGAAAGAAACAGCGGCAGAGGGTGGTGCTCGCTTGGACAGCACACAGGACCACTGCGGTGAACAGGAAAACACAGGTGGCTGACCATCGCCATCACGTGCCCTGCAACGCGGCTGGAGCATGGCAGTGGTTGCCTGAACACAGAGCCCGAGACTGCGGCGATAAGTAAGGGATCAACGGCGGGTAGCTACCGCCATTCAGCGTGTCAGGCGAAAAATAATCTGGTTAGCTGAGTTACCTTGAGGGTGTTCTTACTCATTAGGGAGACTACCTAATATGCTTAAGGAGTATTGTAGTCCAGTGCTGTACTGTGTTTCTGGCAAACATATATGCAAATTAACATATCTTACATCTGTTGCCATTAGAAAGGCTTAGTGTATCTTCCCCAGAAATTCAAATGTATGCAAATTAGCTTTTCTTCCAAAATGTAAAGAACAGTAAGCACAAGTTCACACAGAGTTTTTTGGAAGAGTTAGTAAGGCAGATTTTCCTGCAGGTCTTTCAGTCAAAGCCAGAAACAGACCCAACAGGGAGGAAAAGTATTGCCTTGCTTTACATTTCTGATTCAGCTCAAATCCAATTGTGGCTTTGGCTGAAAAACCTGCAGAAAAATCTGCCTCAAAACCTCCTCCTATAATGACATCCACCAGCAGGCCAGAGAGACACGGCCTTCTGGGACATGCTGGAGGCAGGAACTAAGTATACACTATACACTTGATTCCAAAATGCAGCAGGCCTGTTTAGATGTTCTTTTGAAAACTTCTGATGCAGAATTTTGTGGTGAGATTATTAATATCCCCCCTGCTCTAGACCATCAGGGATGTTATCCATCGCTACAGTGACAGATAACCGCAACATTATTTTTACTGTCATTATTGGCACAAAAAATAAATCTGGTGCATTGCCAGTATGTTGGTGTAAATCGTTCCAAATCTGTACCACATTTACATGAGTTTATAAAATCCTCTCACTGTTTTGCAGTTTGTTCCAAACTACCAAAATATAGATCCTGATGACTGTATAGTTTATAAGGCTGAAAAAGACATCTGTCTATCCAGTTTAGCCTTTTATCCTACAAGATGATCCAGAGGAAGGAAAAAAAATCTGAGAGGTAGAAGCCAATTTTACCAATTTTGGGGGGAAAAATTCCTTCCCGACTCCAATCAGGCAGTCACAATATTCCTTGGATCAATGACCTCTTCAGAAATCGAATAACTATAACCGGTAACATTATTACACTCAATTCTGAATTCACACTGAATTCACCATCACCTCTTCCTCAGACAGAGATTTTCATAGTCTCACTACTCTTACTGTAAAGAATCATCTTCTATGTTTGTATATAAACCTTCTTTCCTCTAGACACAGAGATGCAGAATATTGGTTATGTTTTGTGTTTCTTTGCATATATACATAGATCGTTGGCCAAAAAAACCCTCCATATTACTCTTCAGTTTGGGTGAGTGATCGGCACAGCTCTTGGGTTCCATTATTTGTGGTCTGTATGTACAGTATCTGTCCGTCAACCTAACCCCATCTCTTTGATGCTTTGGGATGATAAGACAGGAGGCTTGTGGATGGTAAGTAATTGGGATATGCAGATTTTGCAATTGGTTACTGTCATCTAAATAATGACCTTGTTGCATCCGTACTTAATTATACTTTGGGACTGGAGAAATTATATGGGTTTTTGTCACCTAATTGTGGACCCCACATATGACCAGTCTCATTGTTTTACCAGCCAACATGAATGGTGTTGATTGGGACACCGGACTATGAGTGGGCTGGTATCATCTAGATGAAAATCCCACAGAGTGGTTGTCCTACTAGCTTGTTTTGTCTGTATTGGCCATCTTCACCTAGCTGCTACAGTCCACCACCACCCCCCCTCTGCCAGTGCTTTATATATAAAAATATTAACTGCTAAAAAATTTCTAAGTAAAATTTTATATTTAGTATCAATTTAAATGATAACATTCATTACCTCAAAGGCTACCTTCACACTAGCTTTTTTTGCGGATCCGTCATGGGTCTGCAAAAACGCTTCCCTTACAATAGTACAACCGCATGCATCCGTCATGAACGGATCCGGTTGTATTATGTCTTCTATAGCTATGACGGATCCGTCTTAAACACCATTGAAAGTTTTCTATTGTGCCAGATTGTGTCAGAGAAAACGTCCCCATTGACTTACCTTGTGTGCCAGGACGGATCCACTTGGCTCCGCTTTGTCAGGCGGAAAGCAAAACGCTGCAGGCAGAGCGGAATGGTGACCGAACGGAGGCAAACTGATGCATTTTGAGAGGATCCTTTTCCATTTAGAATGTATTAGGGAAAAACGGATCCACTTTGGACCGCTTTTAAGAGCCATGAACAAATCTCACAAACGGAAAGCCAAAACGCTAGTTTGAAAGTAGCCGCCATACTTGTGTCCATAAAGTCAGGTCAGGATGTAAGCAGGCCAGCAGGTGATCAAATGCCTCCATGGACATCCAACAGTAGTTCTTGAACTTGATGGGGTCCTGTCGCAGATCATTGTACAATGTATGAAACTGTCCTTTGTGAAACCGCTGAGCGTCAATAGGTTGAACACACTGCCATCTCCTCCTTCCCGGTATTTCGTCCAGCACCGGCGCCTGCTGTCCGAATCGCCGAGAAAGACTCCAGTGAAAAGTATTTTATTGATTAGGTCTTTTGACATGATGATCGCTAAGAATTTGGAAGAAAACAATGCCAGCCAAGCAAAGGTTTCTCACACAGCTCTGAACGACACCAAAAGCACAATAAAATGGTGCCTGAACTTGTCCTCTGTTCTTTAACATCATTCTTTTTTTTTAGTACCCTCGCAACATATATTCCTCCTTATGTTTTTTTGCAGAAAAACAGAACTGATGCAGATGAACAACTGGTATAATAACGGAAGGTTCCGAAAAAAAAACTGAATGAAAATCTGCAAAAGAAAAATACTGACGTGTGAATGGACCTTATTCAATATTTTCTTTATTTTTTGTCTGGTTAATTGAGCCACTACTTCCCTATATGTTGCATTCCGTGTTGCCTAGGTACAGGAGACGCGATACGTCACTTATGGTCTCTGGCTACCTTGGTTGCCTAGCTACCTGTAACGCGACACGTCACTTCCGATTTCCTCGGCATGCCCATGACGTCACCTCCGGGACTTAGCTTGCATTCCAGTGGCACGTTTGCTGCTTTCTGCACTTTGTGACTACACATGCACGATAAAGTCTCCTGCTGTGGCCTACTCCAGTCCCCATGTTTACACCAACAACTATTGTAAGAATGTATTATGCAACTGAGAACCAATATGTTAATTTAACAGAATGAATATGCACAATTGGTGGGTGGTTCATGTATTGAGGGTGGATCACCTATGTACTTTAGGGCAGGCATGCCCAACCTGTGGCCCTCCAGCTGTTGCAAAACTACAACCCCCAGCATTTATGGATAGCCTACAGCTATTAGGGCATGCTGGGAGTTGTAGTTTTGGAACAGCTGGAGGGCCGCAAGTTGAGCATCCCTGCTTTAGGGTATTTAATAGTGTTGATCGAGCACCAAAGTATTCGGGTGTTCGGCCCGAACACATTGCTATATTCGTGTGCTCGGCCGAGCACCCAAATATAATGGAAGTCAACGGGAGACAACCAGGCACCCATTGCTCTGAAGAAACACCACCGAAATGAATCGGGAACATGTCTGGATGCATCTTGGACTCTCAGGTCGCTGTTTGGAACTATGTTGTCTGAGTTGTACGCCACTTTTACAGACTGACAAAAATATGCACAAAAAAACCCCCAAAAAAACCCCCAAAAAATCAATTTCCCAAGAAAAATTGTTAGGAAACATTCTTTCCTGTATATTCAGTTGTATATAAAGTGCAAGTGCTGCCAAAAATCACAAGCAAGAGGAACTCCAAAACAGCCTGTATATCACATAAAAGAGGGCCTCATTCACATTGTGGCCCATTGTGGCGAAATTGCAGAAGGCCTCAATGGTAAGGTGTGTCTTTTTGCTGATGACACAAAGATTTGTAACAGGGTTGATGTTCCTGGAGGGATACACCAAATAGAAAAGGATTTAGGAAAACTAGAGGAATGGTCAAAAATCTGGCAAATAAAATTTTATGTCGATAAGTGCAAGATAATGCACCTGGGGCGTAAAAACCCAAGAGCAGAATATAAAATCAGTGATACAGTACTAACCTCAGTATTTGAGGAAAGGGATTTAGGGGTCATTATATCAGACGACCTAAAGGTGGGCAGACAATGTCAGAGAGCAGCAGGTAATGCCAGCAGAATGCTTGGGTGTATAGGGAGAGGCATTAACAGTAGAAAGAGGGAGGTGCTCGTGCCGCTCTACAGAGCACTAGTGAGACCTCATTTGGAGTATTGTGTGCAGTACTGGAGACCATATCTGCAGAAGGATATTGAAACTTTGGAGAGAGTTCAGAGAAGAGCTACTAAATTAGTACATGGATTGCAGGACAAAACTTACCAGGAAAGGTTAAAGGACCTTAACATGTATAGCTTGGAAGTAAGAAGAGGCAGAGGGGATATGATAGAAACTTTTAAATACATAAAGAGAATCATCACGGTAAAAGAGGAGAGAATATTTAAAAGAAGACAAACTGCTACAAGAGGACATAGTTTTAAATTAGAGGGGCAAAGGTTTAAAAGTAATATCAGGAAGAATTACTTTACTGAGAGAGTAGTGGACGCATGGAATAGCCTTCCTGCAGAAGTGGTAGCTGCAAATACAGTGAAGGAGTTTAAGCATGCATGGGATAGGCATAAGGCCATCCTTCATATAAGATAGGGCCTGGGGCTATCCATAGTATTCAGCATATTGGGCAGACTAGATGGGCCAAATGGTTCTTATCTGCCGACACATTCTATGTTTCTATGTTTCTATGTTCAGGTAGTGGGACTCTCAAAAAGCCTATGCACTAAGTGAAAGGGCTGCCAAAAATTACAAGGAACCGGCACTCCAATACACCCTTTATTACACATAAAGGAGGGCATCATACACACCCTTGAAAAATTATGATTGGTGGCCTGCTGGTGATCTTCAAAAACATTTGAAGCAAGGACCTGCTGGTGACCCTCTAAAACATTAGGGGTGAGGGCCTGCTGCTGAGCACTGCAAAAAATGATGGGCAAGTGCCTGCTGCTTAGCTGTCCATTGAAAAAATAATGAGCGAGTGCATGCTGCTGAGCTGACCCTGTAAAATATTGTACGTGAGGGCCTGCTGCTGAGCTGACCCTGTAAAATATTGTAGTTGAGGGCATGCAGGTGAGCTGACCCTTTAAAATATTGTAGTTGATGGCCTGCAGGTGAGCTGACTCTCTAAAATATTGTAGTTGAGGGCCTGCAGGGGAGCTGACCCCCTAAAATATTGTAGATGAGGGCCTGCTGCTGAGCTGACCCTGTAAAATATTGTAGTTGAGGGCATGCAGGTGAGCTGACCCTTTAAAATATTATAGTTGATGGCCTGCAGGTGAGCTGACTCTCTAAAATATTGTAGTTGAGGGCCTGCAGGTGAGCTGACCCTCTAAAATATTGTAGGTGAGGGCCTGCAGGGGAGCTGACCCCCTAAAATATTGTAGATGAGGGCCTGCAGGTGAGCTGACCCTCTAAAATATTGTAGGTGAGGGCCTGCAGGTGAGCTGACCCTCTCAAATATTGTAAGTGAGGGCCTGCAGGTGAGCTGATCCTCCCTAAAGAGGGACATAAGGAGATCTTGTGCACTGATTCCCAAACTCTTCAGCATCCGCAGTCAGAAGAAGATGATGGTGGGGAGTGGCAATTAGTGTTTGATGAGGTGGATGATGCGGATGAGACACAGTTGTCAATAAGTGAGGGTCTTGTTAGGTCAACAACACAAGTCAGGAGGATGACCCGAGTGAGGAAGAAGAAGAGGGGTGGTGGACTATGACATCACAGACCCAACCTGGGAAGGTGACAAGCCAAGCAAGGACAGCAGTACAGAGGGGGAGGGATCCACAGCACTGCAGCAGGCTGGAAGGGGTTGTGGGATGGCAAAAGGGAGAAGGCGGGCCACACCAAATAGGCCCACGTGCAGATGTCCTTAACCCAGGTCTTTGGACTTAAGCGCAAATACCTTGCCAACAACCCACAGGCCATAGCACTAAATGCACACCTTTAAAAATTGCTGGCCCTGGAAATGCTGCCATTTAGGCCTGTGGACACTGAGGCTTTCCTCAGCCTCATAGTGACGGACGTCCCTCGTTACTCAGCCACACTCCGCCAGCACCATCACCCTGACGCGCGGCCTAGTGTCACAAGGCGGGAGTACATAGCAGACCGTGTCAACATCCTCAGTGATCCCTCTGTGCCTTACAACTATTGGGTGTCCAAGCTGGACACGTAGCACAAACTGCCACTCTACGCCTCAGAGGTGCTGGCCTGCCCTGCCGCCCGCATTATGTCTGAGCGGGTATTTAGTGTTGCTCGGGGCATAATAACTGATAAGCGTATCCGTCTGTCAACTGAAAATGCTGACAGGTCGACTCTTATAAAAATGAACAAGGCCTGGATTGCCCCTGACTTCTCTCTTCCTCCTCCATCATATCAACAGGCTTTTTAGGCTGCCCTTGCTCATAGTGTTTTAGAGGGTCAGCTCACCTGCAGGACCTCACTTATAATGCTTTACAGGGTCAGCTCACCTTTTGCCGTTCAGATATAATGTTTAACAGGGTCAGCTCACCTGCAGGCCCTCGCAATTCATGTTTTTTAGGTTCATGTCAGCTGCAGGCCCTCACATCTAATGTTTTACAGGGTCAGCTCACCTGCAGGCCCTCACATATAATGTTTTTGAGGGTCAGCTCACCTGCAGGCCCTCATAAATAATTTTTTACAGGGTCAGCTGCCCTGAAGGCACTCGCATATGATGTTGTAGAGGGTCAGCTGCCCTGAAGGCACTTACAAATGATGTTTTAGAGGGTCAGCTGACCTGAAGGCACTCGCAAATTATGTTTTAGAGGGTTAAAGCTTTCTCAGAATAAAAACTGTGCAAATCGCTCCCTACACTGTCTTTCCCTTCCTACGCTCTGCTCTCCCTGTCTACATCTGAGCTGAACATGCATGCTATATAGCACCCAATGGCGCGTTCCGGCCAGCCAATCACTGCGAGCAGCCAAAATGGCTACTGGCATTACAGTGAGGGCAGTACTTACCTGCACCTTTATTGGCTGCTTAAAACCCACAAAACGTGTGGGTCAGAGACTCGAGCATTGACAAAAATTAAAAGGGGCCCAGCATGCATGTGGGACCTACGCTCCCTCAATGTTATGGTAGCTGTTTATGGCATATAAACATGTGTGGTTTAGTGTTAGGAACCCGTCTAATCAGAGATCACCTTGACGTGTGGCAGACAGGCTCAAATAAGTTTGTACCAAATGTATTTGCCAAGCATCTCTAATTTAAGCATAGCATTAGCAATATAAATACTTTTTTGTACTTTATTTGGATCGCAGAGTGCTGTTGCATTATATATTTAGTTTAACTCGGTCAAGTACCGCCTTGTGCCGAGCATAGCGATGCTCGAGCCGAACAGATATTCAGCCGAGCATGTTCGCTCATTGCTAGTATTTAAACAATACCATATACATTCACTTTTGGCTTAAAAAAGACTAGGATATACAGTAGTCAAAAATTTGCCATGTTTGATGCACATTATTGAAAAAACTACAAAAGCTGGAAGAGGGCTGCAGCTTCCCGTCATTATATACATCCAGATATACACATTCAGTGTTCTGTTATGAATCATTTTTTCGGTACTATTAGCAGGAATTACATTATTATTTAAGATTTTGATATTTACTAGTTGACAGACTTTATTATTCACACAATGTATAAGCCGCAATGTAAATGATGTCTATCTACTTGTTTACAAGTATCTATTCTGTTTTTCCACATATACACACACTTCATGCTAGTAATAATGAATTATCTTATATCAGTTGCCCATGCCTGCATTTTCTTTTATTTGATACAAAATGCAAGGCTACAATAACCACTGATTTCAATATTCTAATTCCAGAGATTAATGTCCTTTTCATTGAAATGTACCTGTAGTATTTATCTGCCAAGTGGGGCCTGTGCCTTTAAGAAATGAGAAAGAGACAAATGGCTATGCTGAGAGTCAATGTGGCCTTTACTTAAACAGAGCTATAAATCATTAGACTGCCAGTGCATGGGAACACTACTGGAAGAACCAACTATGCTTCAGGCTAACTATACAAGGACACAAGACATGTTTGTAATAAAACAGTAGCAATGCAGCCATTAACCCTTAAGAGTATGGGGATAATTATCATGATGAAGAAAACAATACTAGTTATCAGACATACATATTAAAATTTTTTGATAGTGGTCACATAACCATGGCTATATGAATATCCATGACAACAGCACATTTTTATTCAAACCCACTAGTATTTTGTAAAGACTTTTTTATACCAATATTTCTCTTTTCTCATTTACCCTTAAAGAAATTTCTGACTTAGAATCCAATCAGCCTAAATCCT
The DNA here is from genome assembly GCA_033119425.1 of Bufotes viridis. Classification (NCBI taxonomy): domain Eukaryota; kingdom Metazoa; phylum Chordata; class Amphibia; order Anura; family Bufonidae; genus Bufotes; species Bufotes viridis. The sequence goes on from CM065591.1 coordinate 256,963,896, forward strand.
TGAAAACTGTGCCCAATTGAAAATAATATAAAAAACTGTCTGCAGTCTCAACATTTCTCCACTTCGGTCCCATCCCCAGCCTTTCTGAGTCCTCTCTGGAACAGAAATTATTTGGTCTGGTAGCCACTGCAGCCAAACACTGGCCTCAGCGGTCACATGTGCTAGAATGGTATATTATTGCTAGAGATATGCTAGTGAAGTATTGTTTTATCACACGTAACCACAGAGGCCAGGGATTGTTTTTTTCTTTTTTGTATACAGGTTCCTGAGGAATGGCTGTGTAACTGCTTTAATATTTGGTTTTAAGCCCTTACCGACCAGCGCCGTAATAGTACGGCGCAGCGGGACGTGACTTGCGGTCCAGCGCTGTAGCATGACGAAGTGCTGATCGGTCGGGTGCAGGAGCTACGCCCGCCCGATCAACTGCAGGGGACCAGCTGTTCCCGTTAGCCGAAGCCCTGCTGTATGTGCCGGCATCGGTGAAAACACTGATGCCTGTGCATTAACCCCTTCTATGCCATGGTCATTGCTGACCGCGACATAGAAGGGGTTTGCTGCGGGTGAGGAAGCCTATTGAGTCCCAGCCCTGCTGTGGCGGGGACCCGATGGGTGAGAAGGAGGCCCGATACTATGCAGAGGCTGCCCAATGCCTTGCACAGCATCGGGACCTTCCTTCTACGGGTGCCCGGGACATCCAGCCTTAGGCTGGGTCTCCTAGGCAACCTGGTAGTGTATTAGTCTGTGTAATACACTAACAGGCAATGCTTTACAATACAGATGTACAGAGGGGATTAGACCCCCAAAAGTTAAAGTCTGAAATAAAGTTAAAAAAAGTTTAAAAAAAGTGTTTTAATAAAAAAAAATAAAGTTTCAAGTAAAAAAGAGAAAAAACGCCCCTTTCCACTGATTTATAATAAAAAATAGAAAAAAACAAATAAAAACACACATATTAGGTATTGTTGCATCCATAACGACCGGCTCTTTAAATATATAACATGATCCTCGTCCGATAAACACCATAAAAAAAAAAAAAACTGTGTCTAAAAAGCCATTTTTGTCACCTTACGTCACAAAAAGTGCAACACCAAGTGATCAAACAGGGGTATATTCCAAAAAATTATACCAAAAAAACCTTCACCTAATCCTGCAAAAAAGAGCCCCTACATAAGGAAATCGTCAAAAAATAAAGAATATAGCTGTCAGAAAATGGAGACACTAAAACATCATTTTTTTTTCAAATATACTATTATATTATATTATTAAAGTGAAATAAATAAAAAAAAATATATATGTTAGGTATCTCTGCGTCCGTAACAACCAGCTCTATAATAAGATCACATGATCTAACCCCTCAGGTGAACGCTGAAAAAATAAATAAATAAAAACGGTGCCAAAATTACCAATTTTTTGGTAACCTTGCCCCATAAAGTGTAATAATGAATGATCGAAAAATCGTATGTACCCAAATATGTTACCAATAAAAAATAAAAACTGTATCAAAAAAAGCCATATTTGTCACCTTACATCACAAAAATTTTCCAAAATGGGATCACTTTTTGGCAGTTCCTACTGTAAGGGTAGATCAGGGGGGCTTCAAATGGGACATGGCATCTAAAAACCAGTCCAGCAAAATCTGCCTTCCAAAAACCATATGGCGTTCCTTTCCTTCTGCGTCCTGCCGTGTGCCCTTACTTCATTTTATGACCACATGTGGGGTGTTTCTGTAAACCGCAGAATCAGGGTAATAAATATTGATTTTTGTTTGGCTGTTAACCCTCGATATAAAAACACAGATTAAAATGGAAAATCGGCCAAAAAGTGAAATTTAGAAATTTAATCTCCATTTTCCTTTAATTATTGTGGAACACCTAAAGGGTTAAAGTTTGTAACATCATTTTTGAGTAGCTTGAGGGGTGTAGTTTCTACAATGGAGTCATTTATTAGGGGTTTCCACTATGTAAGGCCCACAAAGTGACTTCAGACCTGAACTGGTCCTTAAAAAGTGGGTTTTGGAAATTTTAGAAAATTCTAAGCCTTCTAACATCCTAAAAAAATAAAATGACGTTTACAAAATGATGGCAACATAAAGTAGACATATGGGGAATGTTAAGTAATAAATATTTCATGAGGTATCACTTTCTATTTTAAAAGCAGAGAAATAGAAATTTTGAAAATTGCGAATTTTTAAAATTGATGGTAAATTTGAAATTTTTTCATAAATAAAGATGAAATATATTGACTCAAATTTCTGACTATCATGTATTACAATGTGTCACGAGAAAACAGTCTCAGAATGGCTTGGATAAATAAAAGTTTTCCAAAGATATTACCACATAAAGTGACACAAGTCAGATTTGCAAAAATGGCCTGGGCAGGAAGGTGAAAACTGGCCCAGGGTTGAAAGGGTTAAATATTATAATCCTGAATATGTGATAATGGTGCCAAAGATTTGTTCATGACATGAGTGATGAACATGATGTTAATCTAGACAGTGTGTAGTTCTATTCTTACTAGATTAGGGCATATGGACATCATAGCTTGATACCCCCCAAAAAATGCAGAGCCTCTAAAAACTCGCCACGGGTGTTGACAGTCAGATCAGAGAACTCAGTGTCACCCATTTTAAAGGGATTGTCTATGGTGGGACAACTGTTTTAAATATTTTAGTGGTCAGAAATCTCTTCAGTATGTGTGTGCATTCAAACGACCATATTTTTGGTCAGCGTCCAATCCGCATTTTTTGCAAAAGGACCCATTCATGTCTGTGCTGTTCGTATCCTTGCATCCAAACCACAAATTGTAGAACATGTCCTATTCTTTTCCAATTTACAAGAATAGGCATTTTTTCAATGGGCCCGCCAAAAGTGTGGAATGCACCTAGACCGCAACCATATCTTTTAGATCCAAAATTTGTGGACCACGAAATGGATATGCAGAGAGCCCAGTGGGAGTCAGTGTAGAGAATGGGAGTGGCGGCGATGTAGTGTAGTTGCGTCACGGTGTCCTACCTTAGGCCATCGGTCCCTGGGGTTCGATGCATTGAAAGAGATGATGATGAAAGGAACCAGGTGGAGATGATTGAACAAATAACATCTTCTTTTACTGAGTGCAAAAATAGAGTGCAGCACATTCATCAGCAACTCGTACAAAATTTATTTGCTTTCCTCCCAGATGATGCGGTATGGTGACTGGCAATGCGGCAAAGATGACACTCAGAAACTTGCTAGCTGATGATCTCTGTCTCGCTGGATTCCCTTCTCTATGGCTTTACTCTGGCACCTGGGGCTGTAGGTGTCCACTGAATGATTCAGTCTTCTAGCTAGGCCTGTCCTGATTCCCGTGATGGTGTCCTAATTTGCTTTCCACCACTTTGTGGCTTAGGACCCTGCAGGCTCTCTGGAGTAGTGGTCCTCACAGATAAGCTGCGTCTGGATCCTCATGGCCCAGAGGAGTAGGAGCTGGATCACATTCCCCCTCACTCTCCATCTTAAGACTGGCTCTCCCTAGACAAATCGTGAGCAAGAAGGACATTCCCTGTCCCACCTCCGGATATATCTGCCTGAGATTCAGATCCTATATAGTTGGTGTATTATATGACTCTAAAGGATTTAGGATTAAACTATTGATAGGGGTTAATCATAAGATATGTTTTTTAATGTATATTTAATAAAAGCTACATTTTAAGAAGGTAAATAGTTTAGTTTTTTAAGTTCATTTCTATTGCCAAACATTGCCAACCATACTCCATCTACTGGTGAACAAAGTGCATTACATGTCATTACATTCACATTGCATAAGAAATATATAAAATGCAGTAATCAAAGTGCAAAATAGTAATCCCCCCAACTCTGGGGTATTACAGATGCAGTTTTGTGAATGCACCATAAAAGATATTCAAATATGTTGTTTATTAGATAGCAACTAAGTCTCATTTCAAGTTAGAACATAAAACAGCTATAATCTAGTGATATATTAGAGCAATTCCAATATTAAAAACATTAGTATATTATTGTTAAACATTAAATGATATATTAAAGGATGGGCCACCAGGGCATTTTGGGGCTAAAACATTTTTTTAAAGAGTGTTTATGACAAAGTTTAAATGCTTGTCTTTCAAACCTAGTACCCTAGTACCTTTTTACTTATAATGTATAGTCATGGCCAAAAGTTTTGAGTCTCACACAAATTTTGATTTTATTTGATTTTCACAAAGTTTGCTACTTCATTGTTATAGATAATTTCGAGTGAATCAAAAATCTAGTGCTGGATAAAATTAAAGGGATTGTCTCACTTCAGCAAGTGGCATTTACCATGTAAACAAAGTTAATTCAAAGCACTTACTAATGTATTGTGATTTGCATATTGCCTCCTTTGCTGGCTGGATTCATTCTTCCATTGCATTATAGACAGCTCCTATTGAGCTGCTATGGCCACTGCTGCAGAGCAGTTACAAGAATGATGCTGATATAATGCTGTCAGTACAATTCTGTAAAAGTAAGGTCATACAGAGACATACAGCATTATAAATCATTATAAAGGTGTGCGCTTCAGCGAAACAAGCAGTCAGTGTCCATAATGGGAAATCAAGCTCACACGTGGAGCATGATTTCCGTGCAGGAAACGCTTGTCTGAAAGAGACCTTATGCAAAATTGTTAGTGAGCCCACTCCTTTGAATGGATAATAGTGAGACTGTAGGTGAGACTGAACACTATTCATAATAATCTGGAGTCAATACAAATTGCCACCATAAAAGTTGAAGCAGCAAAGTTTGTGAAAACCAAAATTTGTGTTAGTCTCAAAACTTTTGGCCGTCACCGTAGGCTGCTCTGTCTCCTTCCCAATGAAATACATTAGAGGAGCTGTCTGATGGCTCGTTTTCTGTTGTTATCTCTCCTAAACACTGTTTAGGTTTGATTTTTATCAAATTGATAAGAATTTAGCTTATGTATGAGCAATCAGGAGTACAGAGATGAGTTGTCGATCATCTCCTCTGATGGATTTCACTGTGAAGGAGACAGAGCAGTCTGCTCTATATGTGAAAAGATGTGGGCTGTAGAGGACAACTTAACATTTTTAGTAAAGACCTATTGAAAAAATATATATTGTAGCACAACATAAATGCAATGCAATAGCCTTTAAATATATTTTTATAGAACAAAAAGTATTTTAATGTATGCATTGCTTGAGTTGTTCTTTCCTTCCTATATGCATTAGTGGAATTGCCGTTCAGCTATAATGAATGCCCTCACAAAAATAAAACATTATGATTTACCTTAAATGCTAATAATTTTTCATAGAGCCTGAGGTATTTATTTATTTTTTTTATTTTGGCCAACTAAGGAATGTTATAGTGATTTACAAAGTCTAAAGTTTGCTGGAAACTATGCTCAAATATTAATATGCTGTTATCATGTAAGATCTCACAATGCAGTAGAGAAAGTATAGTATAATTTAATTTACACAGATAAAAATTAACAACAGTTTCACATTTGTCTTGATTTTATTGAAGATGATAAAAACTAAGTATATCTATGGCTAGCGCTGTAATGTTCACATTTAAGGTGTGTTGGCTAAGTCTGGCTGTTTGACCTCCCTTGGCATTTTGTCTGCAATTTTGTTAATGTATTCTAAAGAGTATCTGTCTACCAAATTTTTATTTTATTTGTCATTGATAGAAAAATCATGTTAGAATGATATACTACATTAGAGATGGCCCGAACTATTCGCCGGATTAATATAACCTGTATTATTCGCATTGCGATTACAACTTAGATCTGAGTTCCTAATGGTTGTATTGCTAGAATATAACGAAGATAACGAATATAGCACTATATTCTCAATCTTCGTTATATTCTAGCAATACAACAACCATTAGGAACTCGGATCTAAGTTGAATTCTCAATGCAATTAATATTACCTGCATTAATCGCATTGCAATTCAACTGAGTTCCTAATGGTTGCTGTCTAGAATATACGTTATATTCTGGCAATACAACCATTAGGAGCTCAGCTCTAAGTTGTAATCGCAATGCGAATAATACTTACAATTATTAATCGCTTTGCGAATTCATTTGATGCCTCTATTTGATTGTATATGACGGTTGACTATGACTACCACCAACGTTCTGCTGCCTCTAAAGCAAGATATCTGAAACCCCCAGGGGCCATTTGGGCGTTTTTGATAGAAAACGCATCAAAAACGCATGAGCGTTTTTATAATTTTTTCATTTTTTATTTTATTTTTTTGTGTATTTTGCCACATTTGGTTGCATATTTACATTTGATATAGTCAAATATGGTAGTCTAGATCATTACTCTGCCCAAATCTATATTCAGCTACATGGCTTAGAAAATATGCTGTCAAACAATGATCCTAGGTTTTGGTATAGACACATGATCTAGTGTGGCAAAATACACAAAAAAATAAACTAAAAAATGAAAAAATTATAAAAACACAGATGCGTTTTTGATGCGTTTTTTTTAATCAAAAACGCCCAAATGCCCCCTGAGGGGTTCAGATATCTTGCCTTGGAGGCAGCAGAACGTTGGTGGTAGTCATAGTCAACCGTCATATACAATCAAATAGAGGCATCAAGTGGATTCGCAAAGCGATTAATAATTGTAAGTATTATTCGCATTGCGATTACAACTTAGAGCTGAGTTCCTAATGGTTGTATTGCTAGAATATAACGTATATTCTAGACAACAACCATTAGAAACCCAGCTCTAAGTTGAATTCACAATGCGATTAATGCAGGTTATATTAATCGCATTGAGAATTCAACTTAGATCTGAGTTCCTAATGTTTGTTGTATTGCTAGAATATAACGAAGATTGAGAATATAGCGCTAAATTCTCAATCTTCGTTATATTCTAGCAATACAACCATTAGGAACCCATCTCTAAGTTGAATTCACAAATAAGATGTCCCAAACTATTCACCGGCGAATAGTTCCCAATGAACATAGCTTGTGCGCGTTCGTCACAGCGGGCGAACATATGCAATGTTAGGTCCACCCCCTATCATTGAGTAAACTTTGACCCTGTACCTCACAGTCAGCAGACACATTCTAGCCAATCAGCATACCCTCCCTCCCAGACCCTCCCATCTCCTGGACAGCATCAATTTTAGATTCATTCGGAAGCTGCAGTCTTAGTGAGAGGAGGGAGAGTGTAGTTGCTGCTGATTTAATAGGGAAATCAATAGCTAGGCTAGTGTATTCAGTGTCCACTCCAGTCATGAAAGACTCATCAGATCTCTGCTGTAAGGACAGCGTCCTGACAGCACCCCAAAAAGCCCTTTTTAGGGCTAGTACATAAGTCTCCCTCCCAGACCCTCCCACCTCCTATAAAAAAGCAAGGACAGCATCCATCTTAGATTCATCCTGAAGCTGCAGTGTTAGAAGTTGTAATCGCAATGGGATTAATATAACCTGTATTAATCGCATTGGGATTAAAACTTTAATCTGTTCCTAATGGTTGTATTGCTAGAATATAACGAAGATTGCGAATATAGCGCTATATTCTCAATCTTCGTTATATTCTAGCAATACAACCATTAGGAACCCAGCTCTAAGTTGAATTCGCAATGCGATTAATATAATCTGTATTAATCGCATTGCGATTACAACTACCACACTCTGCGCCAACTAGGTATTTTTCCATGGGAGTTTTGCCATGGATCCCAGTCCGGCATACCACAGTCCAGGTGTTAGTCCCCTTGAAACAACTTTTCCATCACTATTGTGGCCAGAAGGAGTCCCTTTGGTGTTTAAAATTCGCCTGTCTATTGAAGTCTATGGCGGTTCGCATTGTTCGCACGGTCGCGAACATTTGCGAAAGCTCGTGTTCGCCGTTCGCGAACGGAAAATTTTATGTTCGCGACTAGAGATGAGCGAACACCTGGAAGTTCAGGTTCGGGAAGTTCGGCCGAAATTCCCGAAAATGTTCGGGTTCGGGATCCGAACTCGACCCGAACTTTATCCCGAACCTGAACCCCATTGACGTCAATGGGGACCCGAACTTTTAGGCACTAAAAAGGCTGTAAAATAGTCCAGGAAAGGGCTAGAGGGCTGCAAAAGGCAGCAAAATGTAGTTAAATCCCCTGCAAACAAATGTGGATAGGGAAATGAATTAAAATAAAATGAATAAAAATTTACCAATATTAATTGGAGAGAGGTCCCACAGCAAGGAATCATGCGTCATATCACCCACCACTGGAGAAGGCCACTTTCAGTTATTTCGGCCCCAGCACCCAGACAGAGGATACAGGTCCCACAGCAAAGAATCATGCATCATATCACCCACCACTGGAGAAGGCCACTTTCAGTTATTTCGGCCCCAGCACCCAGACAGAGGATACAGGTCCCACAGCAAAGAATCATGCATCATATCACCCACCACTGGAGAAGGCCACTTTCAGTTATTTCGGCCCCAGCACCCAGACAGAGGAGGGAGGTCCCACAGCAAGGATTAAGGTGTCATATCACCCACCACTGGAGAAGGCCACTTTCAGTTATTTCAGCCCAGCACCCAGACCAAGGATACAGGTCCCACAGCAAGGAATCATGCGTCATATCACCCACCACTGGAGAAGGCCACTTTCAGTTATTTCGGACCCAGCACCCAGACAGAGGTGAGAGGTCCCACAGCAAGGAATCATGCGTCATATCACCCACCACTGGAGAAGGCCACTTTCAGTTATTTCGGCCCAGCTCCCAGACCAAGGATACAGGTCCCACAGCAATGAATCATGCGTCATATCACCCACCACTGGAGAAGGCCACTTTCAGTTATTTAGGCCCCAGCACCCAGACAGAGGAGAGAGGTCCCACAGCAAGGAATAAGGCGTCATATCACCCACCACTGGAGAAGGCCACTTTCAGTTATTTCGGCCCCAGCACCCAGACAGAGGAGAGGTTTTTTGCTAAATTTAAAAAAATGAGGATTCAATAAAGAAGTGCCCCGTAGTACAAGAATACATGGTTGAGGGGGAGGCAGTTATAAATGTCTATTCTGCACAAGGGAGGCACAGGTCCTGTGGGATCCATGCCTGGTTCATTTTTATGAACGTCAGCTTGTCCACGTTGGCTGTGGACAGGCGGCTGCGTTTGTCAGTAATGACGCCCCCTGCCGTGCTGAATACATGTTCAGACAAAACGCTGGCCGCCGGCCAGGCCAGCACCTCCAAGGCATAAAATGCTAATTCTGTCCACTTGGACAATTTGGAGACCCAGAAGTTAAATGGGGCCAAACCATCAGTCAGTACGTGGAGGGGTGTGCAGACGTACTGTTCAACCATGTTAGTGAAATGCTGACTCCTGCTAACACGTTCCGTATCAGGTGGTGGTGCAGTTAGCTGTGGCGTGGAGACAAAACTTTTCCACATTTCTGCCATGCTAACTCTGCCCTCAGAGGAGCTGGCCGTGACACAGCTGCATTGGCGACCTCTTGCTCCTCCTCTGCCTTCGCCTTGGGCTTCCACCTGTTCCCCTGTGACATTTGGGAATGCTCTAAGTAGCGCGTCTACCAGCGTGCACTTGTACTCGCGCATCTTCCTATCACGCTCCACGAAGTAAGGTGGGCACATTGTCTTTGTACCTGGGATCCAGCAGGGTGGCAACCCAGTAGTCCGCACACGTTAAAATGTGCGCAAATCTGCTGTCGTTGCGCAGGCACTGCAGCATGTAGTCGCTCATGTGGGCCAGGCTCCCCAGAGGAAAAGACAAGCTGTCCTCTGTGGGAGGCGTATCGTCATCGTCCTCCGTATCCCCCCAGCCATGCACCAGTGATGGGCCTGAGCTGTGTCGGGTGCCACCCCGCTGTGAACCTGCTTCATCCTCATCCTCCTCCACCTCCTCCTCATCCTCCTCGTCCTCCAGTAGTGGGCCCTGGCTGGCCACATTTGTAATTGGCCTCTGCTGTTGCAAAAAACCTCCCTCTGAGCCACTTCTAACAGACTGGCCTGAAAGTGCTAAAAATGACCCCTCATCCTCCTCCTCCTGGGCCACCTCCTCTTTCATCATCGCCCTAAGCGTTTTCTCAAGGAGACATAGAAGTGGTATTGTAACGCTGATAACAGTGTCATCGCCACTGGCCATGTTGGTGGAGTACTCGAAACAGCGCAACAGGGCACACAGGTCTCGCATGGAGGCCCAATCATTGGTGGTGAAGTGGTGCTGTTCCGCAGTGCGACTGACGCGTGCTTGCTGCAGCTGAAACTCCACTATGGTCTGCTGCTGCTCACACAGACTCTCCAGCATGTGCAAGGTAGAGTTCCACCTGGTGGGCAAGTCGCATATGAGGCGGTAAGTGGGAAGGCCGAAGTTCCGCTTTTATGCAGACAGGCGAGCAGCGGCAGGATGTGAACGCCGGAAGCGCGCACAGACGGCCTGCACTTTATGCAGCAGCTCTGACATGTCAGGGTAGTTGTGAATGAACTTCTGCACCACCAAATTCAGCACATGCGCCAGGCAAGGGATGTGCGTCAAACCGGCTAGTCCCAGAGCTGCGACGGGATTTCGCCCATTATCGCTCACCACCAGGCTGGGCTTGAGGCCCACCGACAAAAACCACTGGTCGGTCTGTTGTTTAATACCCCGTCACAACTCCTGCGCGGTGTGGGGCCTGTCCCCCAAACATATGAGTTTTAGAATGGCCTGCAGAGGAGGAGGAAGCCGAGTAGAAGGAGACTACAGGAGGCAAAGAATGATGCCCTGCGATCCTTGGCGGCAGAAGGACCAGTGTGCAGTTAGGGAGATATAGCATCCCTGGCCGTGCTTACTGGTCCACGTATCTGTGGTTAGGTGGACCTTGCCAAAGATGGCGTTGCGCAGTGCACACTTGATTTTATCGGATACTTGGTTGTGCAGGGAAGGCACGGCTGTCTTGGAGAAGTAGTGGCAGCTGGGAACAACATACTGTGGGACAGCCATGGACATCAGCTGTTTGAAGCTGTCTGTGTCCCCCAGCCTGAATGACAGCATTTCAAAGGCCAGTAGTTTAGAAATGCTGGCATTCAGGCCCAAGGCTCAAGGGTGGCTAGGTGGGAATTTACGCTTTCTCTCCAAGGTTTGTGAGATGGAAAGCTGAACGCTGCCGTGTGACATGGTGGAGATGCTTGGTTACGCAGGTGGTGGTGTCGGTGGCACATCCTCTGTTTGGTGGGCGGCATGTGCCAACGTTCCTCCCGAGGCGAAGAAACAGGCCGAGGCAGCAGCAGAAGAGGGAGCCTGAGTGAGTTCCTTGTTTTTAAGGTGTTTACTCCACTGCAGTTCATGCTTTGCATGTAGATGCCTGGTCAGGCAGGTTATGCTAAGGTTCAGAACGTTAATGCCTCGCTTCAGGATCTGATGGCACAGCGTGCAAACCACTCGGGTCTTGTAGTCAGCACATTGTTTAAAGAAGTGCCATGCCAGGGAACCCCTTGAAGCTGCCTTTGGGGTGCTCGGTCCCTGGTGGCGGTGGCCATTAGCAGGCGAACTTTCTTGGCGACGGCTGGTCTGCTTTTGCCCCCTGCTCCTTCTTTTGCTACGCTGTTGGCTCGGTCTCACCACTGCCTCTTCCTCTGAACTATGAATGTCTGTGGCACGACTTTCATTCCATGTGGGGTCTAAGACCTCAACGTCCCCTGCATCGTCTTCCACACAGTCTTCCTCCCTGACCTCCTGTTCGGTCTGCACACTGCAGAAAGACGCAGCAGTTGGCACCTGTGTTTCGTCATCATCAGAGACGTGCGGACTCCGATGAGGTGGTATTCCCATGTCCTCATCATCAGGAAACATCAGTGGTTGTGCATCAGTGCATTCTATGTCTTCCACCATTGGGGAAGGGCTAGGTGGATTCCCTTGGGAAACCCTGCCAGCAGAGTCTTCAAACAGCATAGGAGACTGCTGCATAACTTGAGGCTCAGACAGTTTCCCTGATATGCATGGGGGTGATGTGACAGACTGATGGGCTTGGTTTTCAAGTGCCACCTGTGCGCTTTCAGCAGAAGACTGGGTGGGAGATAATGTTGTGAACGTGCTGGATCCACTGTCGACCACCCAATTGACTAGCGCCTGTACCTGCTCAGGCCTTACCATCCTTAGAACGGCATTGGGCCCCACCAAATATCGCTGTAAATTCTGGCGGGTACTGGAACCTGAGGTAGTTGGTTCACTAGGACGTGTGGCTGTGGCAGAATGGCCATGTCCTCTCCCAGCACCAAAGGGTACACTAACACCACCACAACCGCGTCCGCGTCCCTTACTAGATGTTTTCCTCATTGTTATCGTTCAACAAGCACCACAATAAGAAAAAAAATATTTGGCCCAATGTATTGATTTCAAATTCAGGCCTTTTTTTACAGGCACCTAACACTATCTGCCTATTTATTTATGTAGCATATTACACTAATCCAGGCACAGCAGTAACCACTGATTTAGGGGAATATCTCTTTTAGAGCTAGTATTTAGGCCCTGGATGAAAGGTATCCATTTAAGGACAGATTTACACTTGGCCTGCAACAGCTCGAACACCAGATTCAGGGTATTGCTATTTTGGCAATTGAATTTCACCCCAGAACAAAATATATGTTTTTGAGGACACTATGAAACTTGGCCAGCCACAGCTGAAACCACTGATTTATGGTATTGCTATTTTGGCAATTGAATTTCACCCCAGAACAAAATATACCCTGTTACGGACAGATTTAAACTAGGCCTGCAACAGCTGGAATACCAGATTCAGGGTATTGCTATTTTGGCAATTGAATTTCACTCCAGAACAAAATATATCCTTTGCAGGACACTATGAAACTTGGCCAGCCAGAGCTGAAACCACTGATTTATGGTATTGCTATTTTGGCAACTGAATTTCACCCCAGAACAAAATATATGTTTTGGTAGACACTATTATACTTTGCCATCCACAGCTGTGACACCAGATTTATGGTATTGCTATTTTGGCAATTGAATTTCACCCCACAACAAAATATATGTTTTTGCGGACACTATGAAACGTGGCCAGCCATAGCTGAAACCACTGATTTATGGTATTGCTATTTGGCAATTAAATTTCACCCCAGAACAAAATATATGTTTTTATGGACACTATGAAACTTGGCCAGCCACAGCTGAAACCATTGATTTATGGTATTGCTATTTTGGCAATTGAATTTCACCCCAGAACAAAATATATGTTTTTACGGACACCAGGAAACTTGGCCAGCCACAGCTGAAACCACTGATTTATAGTATTGCTATTTTGGCAATTGAATTTCACCCAGAACAAAATATATAATTTGCAGGACACTATAAAACTTGGCCAGCCACAGCTGAAACCACTGATTTATGGTATTGCTATTTTGGCAATTGAATTTCACCTCAGAAAATAATCTATCCTTTGCCACACAGCAGACAGTATTATACTTGGCTAGCCAAAGCTGGAACACCAGATTTAGGGGATTAGTATTTTGGCATTTGTATTTAACCACTTAATAAAATATAGAAATTGCTATCCTGAGTTTCTAGGGGTGACAATTAGCACAGCCAAGCCCCTGATGTAGGATATAGCAAAAAAAAAACTAGTATTGATGGATTGATGGACTTGGTGGCAGCTTGTTCTGGTGCACCACAAGTCACAAAATGGCCGCTGATCACCCCAGAAAATGAGTGACAGAAAAACGCTCTGTGCAGCCTAAAAACCAGTGAGCAAGTAACTAGCAGAAGTTCAATCATTCTCAGCTGTAGATCGATTAGTTCATTAGGTGCTGTTGCTGACTTTTCCCTACCTAATCTCGCCCTCACAGAAGCTGCATCCTCTCCCTACACTCATCAGAGCAGTGTGACGTGCGGCGCTACGTGACTCCAGCTTAAATAGAGGCTGGGTCACATGCTGCACTTGGCCAATCACAAGCATGCCATTAGTAGGCATGGCTGTGATGGGCTCTTAGGGCAAGAAGTAAAACGCTAGCTGATTGGCTGCTGTGCAGCCCTTCAGAAAGCGGGAAGTAATCACCAAACAACGGACCCGAACCCAAACTTTTTTGAAAATGTTCGGGTTTGGGTCCGTGTCCCGAACACCCCAAAATTCAGTACGAACCCGAACTATGCTCGAACTGTTCGCTCAACACTATTCGCGACATCACTATACTACTTGTATTTTGCACTATGAAATGGTAATTGTCTTTAGATAACTCTCACTGTGATCCTCCTGAATTTCAACTGAGTATCTTAACCAAAATGGCTGCTCATGAATATTGATTAGCGGTTCCACCATAGAATAGAGAATTTGCAGCTTCCTCTACAAGCTGAAATCTAATTGGTCTGCTTTGTCACCTCCCATTCACTTCTGTGAAACCATTAGTGAAGCTATCCCTAAAGTTCTAGATAAAGAGTAAGTAAATTTCCTGAAAAAAAGCTCAACAGAACAATAAAAAAGTAAGGGACACCATTTAATATATTCTGCCCGTGAGACTATATTGTAATATTACATTGATTATACAGTGACAGATAAAATATTAGGCGATTGCACAAACAGCTGATCTCCTGAGGTTCATTCAACTTCATAGGTCATTATATGGATTGAAATGTCATCCACCTATAACAGTGATGGCTAGCCTTCGGCACTCCAGCTGTGGTGAAACTACGACTCCCAGACATTACAGATCTTTAACATTACAAAAATAAGTGTGAATTTGCAGGAATATGAACAATAATGTTTGACGCTGGTTCAAATGAAATCTCTACACTTTGTACAATGTACAAAGGAAACACATTCATACACCCAAAAGGTACAATAAGGCATTTAAAGGGAACATGTCATCTTAAAAATGCAGCACAATCTGGTGGAAGCATGTTATAGAGCAGAAGGAGATGAGCAGATTGATATATAGTTTGGTAATTTGAATTTCTGCTCATTCTGTGCTTTGAAGTCAAGAAGGCGGCCCTATCAGTGATTGTCAGCCTTCCCGCTATGACTGTGTATACAGAGATAGCTGTATGGAGGAGGCAGTCTTATCAGTGATTGACAGCCTTCCCTCTATGACTGTGTATACAGAGATAGATGTATGGAGGAGGCGGTCCTATCAGTGATTGACAGCCTTCCCGCTATGACTGTGTATACAGAGATAGCTGTATGGAGGAGGCAGTCTTATCAGTGATTGACAGCCTTCCCTCTATGACTGTGTATACGGAGATAGCTGTATGGAGGAGGCGGTCCTATTAGTGATTGACAATCTTACCTCTATGACTGTGTATACAGAGATAGCTGTATGGAGGAGGCTTTCCTCTCAGTGATTGACAGCCTTCCCTCTATGACTGTATACAGAGATAGCTGTATGGAGGAGGCGGTCCTATCAGTGATTGACAGCCTTCCCTCTATGACTGTATATACACAGATAGCTGTATGGAGGAGGCAGTCCTATCAGTGATTGACAGCCTTCCCTCTATGACTGTGTACAGAGATAGCTGTATGGAGGAGGCGGTCCTATCAGTGATTGACAGCCTTCCCTCTATGACTGTATATACACAGATAGCTGTATGGAGGAGGCAGTCCTATCAGTGATTGACAGCCTTCCCTCTATGACTGTGTATACAGAGATAGCTGTATGGAAGAGTTAATCATATCAGTGATTGACAGCTTTCCCTCTATGACTGTATACAGAGATAGCGGTATGGAGGAGGAGATAATAATTTGTAGGAGCTAACTCACAATATTTAATAGTCGGAGAATACAGAATAGAGAAAACATACAATGACTTATCACCCTATAAACAGAAATTAAAGGGGTTGCACCATCGGTAAATATCATAGTCATTGTATTAATCATAAAAATGAACAATCTAGTAAAAAGATTTGACACTTACTTATACAGTCCTGATCAAAAGTTTAAGACCACTTGAAAAATCGCAAAAAATCCTATTTAGCATAGCTGGATCTTAAAAACGTTCCAAGTAGAGCTTCAACATGCAACAAGAAGAAATGGGAGTGAGACAAAACATTTTTTGAGCATTCAATTTAATGAAAACAACAAATAAACTGAAACAGACTGTTTTATAGCTGATCAAAAGTTTAAGACCCCCACCTCCAAAAAAATACTAACCCCCCCCCAAAACAGAAACCCAACTTCCAAACAGTACTGAGTAGCTCCGCCGTTATTGTTGATCACTTCAAAAATTTGTTTCCGCATGCTTGATGCAAGCATTTCCATGAGGTGAGTGGGAATATTTCTGCAAGTGGTGAAGACGGCTGCACGAAGGCCATCTACTGTCTGGAACTGTTGTCCATTTTTGTAAACTTCCCTTGCGATCCATCCCCAAAGGTTCTCAATTGGATTTAGGACAGGGGAACACGCAGGGTGGGCCAAAACAGTGATGTTATTCTCCTGGAAGAAGTCTCTTGTCCTGCGGGCATTGTGTACTGTAGCGCTGTCCTGTTGAAAAACCCAGTCATTACCACACAGACGAGGGCTCTCAGTCATGAGGAATGCTCTCTGCAACATCTGGACATAGCCAGCGGCCATTTGACGCCCCTGCACTTCCCGAAGCTCCATTGTTCCATTGAAGGAAAAAGCACCCCAGACCATTATTGTGCCCCCTCCACTGTGGCGCGTAGAAAACATCTCAGGTAGGATCTGCTTGTCATGCCATTAACGTTGGAAAACATCAGGACCATCAAGGTTAAATTTTTTCTCAGAGAATAAAACTTTCTTCCACCTTTGAATGTCCCATGTTTGGTGCTCTCTTGCAAAGTCCAAACGAGCAGTTCTGTGGTGTTCAAGGAGACAAGGTCTTTGAAGACATTTTTTGTTTTTGAAGCCCTTCAGTCTCAGATTCCGTCTGATAGTTATGAGGCTGCAGTCAGCACCAGTAAGGGCCTTAATTTGGGTCGAGGATCATCCAGTGTCTTGACGGACAGCCAATTGGATCCTTTGGCTCAGTGCTGGTGAAATTTTTTTGGGTCTTCCACTTGACTTTTTTGTTCCATAACCCTCAGGATCATTTAAGAAATTCCAAATGACTGTCTTACTGCGTCCCACCTCAGCAGCGATGGCGCTCTGTGAGAGACCCTGCTTATGCAGTTCAACAACGCGATCAAGTTTAAAAAGGGAGAGTTTTTTTGCCTTTACCATCACAACGTGTGACTACCTGACAGAAGATGACAATGAATCCACATCTTCGCACAGATTTGGCCTTTTAAATGCATGTGGTCCTAAAATTTGGATCAGCTGAAAAACAGCCTGTTTCACTTTAATCGTTATTTTCAATTAATTGAATGCTCAAAAAATGTTTTGTCTCACGCTCATTTCTTCTTGTTGCATGTTGAAGCTCTACTTGGAACCTTGTTAAGATCCAACAATGTAAAATATGATTTTTTGCCATTTTTCAAGTGGTCTTAAACTTTTTATCAGGACTGTATATCCTGGTTTAGTGTGTATAGAAAGTGCTCCATCATCTAATAAATGCCAGAGGACAGACATGCAAAATCACTTTGCGCATAGCCAGGCATTGCCATAGAGTTCACTGCAGCGCTGCCAATAAAACAAGCTTTCTGTAATGCTTCTCAGAGATGGGGCAGAACCTGTGCAATATCATGCTATTATAGTTGTGAGGACTCCATCTGTAGGGGAAGTAAGAAGGGACTGTAGTGTCTGGCCACTTTCACATCTGTGGCACTATGATCTGGTCACCTGTTCTGGCAGAGAATGCTGGGAATCTACCGGCCAGAAACCGCAGTGTGCAGTGGTTTGCCTCCAGCCTATTTTTGGCATTTTTGCCAGAATGTGGCCGGATTTCCGCCAGAACCCATTATACATAATGTGGCAAGCAGATATTTCGTTTGCATCCCGCAGTGCTGGAACCGGAGAATTCTGGCAGGCTGTTCTCTACATGCTGTATATGTGAAAGTAGACTTAGCGTACTTTCAGACTAGCGTTAGAAGAATCCGGCAGGCAGTTCACTAGGCTTATTTGTCACTCCATTAAACAACTTTTTGTTTTTTTAAACTGTAGTACAACCCTCCATGCAGGCTACAACCCAGGCACCCCAGATCTGCCTAACTATGCCTATCACCGCACTAACACCATCGGTGGTCACATAGAAGAGCAAAACCACAGTGTTTTGGAGGGAGACAACCCCTTTTAACAGACACTTGTAACATAGTTTCACCTCCCAGCAGCAGCATCATCATTATATATTATTTCTAACCACTAGGAGTCCACCCTTCCATGGTTCACTAACTACACATGCCCATCTGTGAAAAACCATCATCCTGTGGCATTATGACTTGCACAAGCCTCTTAAAATTCCCAGAAACACCTTTTCCCCATAAGTACACCCTACAAGAAAAGAAGGTATTATAAAACACTTATCTTATCCACACTGCAATAAAAACAGGGTTAATGTCCACAGCATACAAAGGAAAACATATTAAAAAATAACGACAAGAGTAATTTGTCTATATTATCAGTTTTTGCTAGGGTGGGTTCTTTCTTAACCACTTCAGCCCCCCTAGCTTAAACACCCTTAATGACCAGGCCACTTTTTACAATTCCGCACTACACTAATTTCACCGTTTATTGCTCCGTCATACAACTTACCACCCAAATGAATTTTACCTCCTCTTCTTCTCACTAATAGAGCTTTCATTTGGTGGTATTTCATTGCTGCTGACATTTTTACTTTTTTTGCTATTAATCAAAAATGACCGAAATTTTTGCAAAAAAATGACATTTTTCACTTTCTGTTGTAATTTTTTTTTTTAAAACTACATTTCTATATAAATTTTTTGCAAAATTTATTGTTCTACATGTCTTTGATAAAAAAAATCCAATAAGTGTATATTTATTGGTTTGGGTAAAAGTTATAGCGTTTACAAACTATGGTGCAAAAAAGTGAATTTCCGCATTTTGAAGCAGCTCTGACTTTCTGAGCACCTGTCATGTTTTTTCAGGTGCTAGAATGCCAGGAAAGTATAAATATCCCCCAAATGACACCATTTTAGAAAGAAGACACCCCAAAGTATTCGCGGAGGGGCATGGTGAGTTCATGTATCATTTCATTTTTTTTCACAAGTTAGCGGAAAATGACACTTTCTGAGGAAAAAAATAAAAATAATAAACTTTCCATTTCTGCTAACTTCTGGCAAAAAATAAAAAATAAAAATCTCCCATGGACTCACTATGCCCCTCAGCGAATACCTTGGGGTGTCTACTTTCCGAAGTGGGGTCATGTGTGGGGTGTGTTTACTGTTCTGGCATTTTGGGCGGACTAAATTGTGAGCAGCCATGTAAAAGCTAAAGGTACTCGTTGGAATTAGGGCCCCTTTGCGCACCCAGGCTGCAAAAAAGTGTGATTCATGTGGTATCGCCGTACTCAGGAGAAGTAGGGCAATGAGTTTTGGGGTGTATTTTTACATATAACCATGTTGGGTGAGAGAAATATCTCTGTAAACTGACAACTTCGTATAAAAAAAATTAAAAAGTTGTCGAGATATTTCTTACACCCAGCATGGTTATATGTAAAAGTACACCCCAAAACACATTGCCCTACTTCTCCCGAGTACGGCGATACCACATGTGTGACACTTTTTTGCAGCCTGGGTGCGCAAAGGGGCCCAAATTCCAATGAGTACCTTTAGGATTTCACAGGGCATATTTATGCATTTGGATTCCAGACTTCTTCTCACGCTTTAGGGGCCCCTAAAATGCCAGGGCAGTATAAATACCCCACAAGTGACCCCATTTTAGAAAGAAGACACCCCAAGGTATTCCGTGAGGGGTATGGTGAGTTCATGTAAAATTTTATTTTTTGTCACAAGTTAGTGAAATATGAGACTTTGTAAAAAAAAAAAAAAAAATGAATATCAATTTCCGCTAACTTGTGCCAAAAAAAATAAATTCTGTGAACTCGCCATGCCCCTCACGGAATACCTTGGGGTGTCTTCTTTCCAAAATGGGGTCACATGTGGGGTATTTATACTGCCCTGGCATTTTAGGGGCCCTAAAGCATGAGAATCCAAAATGCGTAAAAATGTCCTGTGAAATCCTAAAGGTACTCATTGGTTTTAGGGCCCCTTTGCGCATCTTGGCTGCAAAAAAGTGGCACACATGTGGTATTGCCGTACTCAGGAGAAGTAGGGCAATGTGTTTTGGGGTGTATTTTTATATATACCCATACTGGGTGTGAGAAATATTTCTGTAAATGACAACTTTTTAAAAAATGTATACAAAGTTGTCTATTTACAGAGATATTTCTCTCACCCAGCATGGGTATATGTAAACATCCACCCCAAAACACATTGCCCTACTTCTCCTGAGTACGGCGATACCACATGTGTGACACTTTCTTGCAGCCAAGATGCGCAAAGGGGCCCTAAAACCAATGAGTACCTTTTAGGAGGGCATTTTTATGCATTTTTCTTCTCACGCTTTAGGGCCCCTAAAATGCCAGGGCAGTATAAATACCCCACATATGACCCCATTTTGGAAAGAAGACACCCCAAGGTATTCCGTGAGGGGCATGGCGAGTTCATAGAAGATGTTTTTTTTTGCACAAGTTAGCGGAAATTGATTTTTTATTGTTTTTTCTCACAAAGTTTCCCTTTCTGCTAACTTTTGACAAAAAGTAAAATTTTTCATGGACTCACTATGCCCCTCAGCGAATACCTTGGGGTGTCTTCTTTCCAAAATGGGGTCATTTGTGGGGTGTTTGTACTGTTCTGGCATTTTGGGCGGGGCTAAATTGTGAGCAGCCATGTAAAAGCTAAAGGTACTTGTTGGAATTTGGGCCCCTTTGCGCACCCAGGCTGCAAAAAAGTGTCACTCATGTGGTATCGCCATACTCAGGAGAAGTAGGGCAATGTGTTTTGGGGTGTAATTTTACATATACCCATGCTGGGTGAGAAATATCACAATTGACAACTTTGTATAAATTTTTTTAAAAAGTTGTCATTTACAGAGATATTTCTCACACCCAGCAGGGGTATATGTAAAAATACACACCAAAACACATTGCCCTACTTCTGCTGAGTACGGCGATACCACATGTGTGCCACTTTTTTGCAGCCAAGATGCGCAAAGGGGCCCTAAAACCAATGAGTACCTTTAGGATTTCACAGGGCATTTTTACGCATTTGGATTCTCACGCTTTAGGACCCCTAAAATGCCAGGGCAGTATAAATACCCCACAAGTGACCCCATTGTGGAAAGAAGACACCCCAAGGTATTCCGTGAGGGGCATGGCAAGTTCACATAATTATTTTTTTTTTTGGCACAAGTTAGCGGAATTTGATTTTTTTTTTTTTTCAAAGTCTCAAATTTCCACTAACTAGTGACAAAAAATAAAATTTTACATGAACTCACCATACCCCTCACGGAATACCTTGGGGTGTCTTCTTTCTAAAATGGGGTCACATGTGGGGTGTTTGTACTGCCCTGGCATTTGAGGGTCTCCGCAATCATTACACGTATGGCCAGAATTAGGAGTTTCTGCGATTCTCCTTATATTGAGCATACGGGTAATGAGATTTTTTTCCCCGTTCAGCCTCTGGGCTGAAAAAAAAAATAAAATGAACGGCACAGATTTCCTCATTCGCATCAATCAATGTGGATGAAAAAATCTCTGCCAAAAAATGTGCAAAAAAAAAAAAGTAGTAAGGCCCCATTCACACGTCCTCAAAAATGTCCGCATCTATTCCGCAATTCTGCGGAATAGATGCGGACCCATTCAGTGTGAATGGGGCCGGCGGTGATGCGGAGAGCACACTATGTGCTCACCGCATCAGCATTTGCGGAGCTGCGGCCGTAAACTTCCGGGTTTCGGCCCCCAAACATCCGGCCGCAGCTCTGCAAAAGATAGAGCATGTCCTATTCTTGTCAGCAATTGCGGACAAGAAAAGGCATTTTCTATATAGTTCTGGGAATGTGCGGATCCGCAAAATGCGGAAAGCACATTGCTGGAGTCCGTGTTTTGCGGATCCGCGGATCCATGAATCCACAAAACACATACGGACGTCTAAATGAGCCTTACGGGGGGGGGGTGATTAGTGACAGGGGGTGATCAGGGGGGTGACATGGGGTGATCAGGGGTTAATCGGGGGTTAATCTGGGGGGGGGGTGGATGGGGGGGGGGTCTGTGTGGTGCACTTACAAAAGATTCCTTTGGTGGTCCCAAGCAAAAGGGACCACCAAAGGAATGAACAGCAAGCATATCAGACGCTGTTAACAAAACAGCGTCTGATATGTAATTTTTATTCACTTCTACAGCCTGCCAGCACACGATCAGCGCTGGCAGGCTGTAGTTTACCTTCTCCCCGACGCGTCTCGCGTCTCGCAAGAGGACGCCCCGGCGCGTCCAAGAGGAACAGACCGACCGCCGCCAGGACGCAATCCTGCGTTCGGCAAGGAGTTAAATCTTCTTTCTTAAATAAAAAGTTAGGGATCCTGCACACGAATGTATTTTTTTCCACGTCCATTTTTTACTTTTTGGCGGCCCGTATGCGGAACCATTCTTTTCAGTGGGGCTGCAAAATAAAAACTGTCATGTGCATGAGACCTAGGACAGACTAGTATGAATAGGAGAGCTGGGCCACTGCAGCACCGCATAATGGCTCGTTCGCACAAATGTTTTTTTGCGTTCCATAAACGGGCCGTTTTTTTCGTTCAGTATACCATCCGTATATGGAACCATTCATTTCAATGGGTCTGCAAAAAAGAAAACAGAATGTACTCCGTATGCATTCCGTTTCCGTATTTCCGTTCCGCTACATTTTGAGTCATGTCCTATTATTGCCCGCAAATCATGTTCTGTGGCTCCATTCAAGTCAATGGGGCTGTAAAAAAAAACTGAATGCATACGGAATGCATCCGTATGTCTTCCGTATCCCTTCCGTTTTTGCAGAAGCATCTATTGAAAATGTTATGCCCAGCCAAATTTTACTATGTACTTACTGTTAAAACATTTTTATATGCTTCCGTTTCCTTTTGCGATCCGCAAAAAAACTGAAAATCGGATCCGTTAAAAACGGACCGCAAAACCATTAGGTCATGTTCGTATGCTCTTCTGGGTCCATGAAAAGCTGGGTGACAACTCCTTTGGTCACATTTAAAAACATTTCTCAAATCAGTTAACACTTAATTTGAAATATATAGCTGGTGTGTAATGCTGATTTTTATATCCAAGGGGCAAAAAGAGCCCTTGGACGGAGCAGGTCAGGTGGAACAAGTGGGTATTATGTTGTGTCATATTCTCAGTTAAAGTCAGCATTTTCGCTCATCAATATGTTGCGCCGTCTTAATAAACGCACAGCATGCTAAGCAGAATGAGGCTCAGTTAGAGAAGTTTCCTCGGCCAGAAGCCACTGCTGTTTCACCGCCAAAACACTGAAGGTGTCAGCTGGAATATAAAATGATCAGAGAAGACAGCTTGGAACTTATAAATAACTTATGCTGGAAGAACTAATGTAAACTTCCTCCTGTTACATTAACAATTTTGAGCTTATGAGAAAGTGTAGCACTTGGAAGTAATATAATAACAAAATCAATGATTTAATATTTATGGCATATTATTGCAGAAGACAAACTGTTTTTATGCCAGTTTTTTGATTTTTCATAATGATGAATGTAGGAGTACCTTTTTGAACGGACCCTTGCAAAGGACCCAAGCACCTTGCACTGTGAAACCAAGTCAGATTGTCTGATAGACTTTTTAATAATCAGATCTCATTGTATTAGGAGTATGAGACAGACCCCAAATGGTACCATTAAAGGGGTTCTCTGGGATTTTGGTGTTGATGGCCTGTCCTCAATATAAGATTGTCAGGGGTCTGACTCCTGGTAGATCCTGGGAGCTCAGGTGAGCACCATGGCCTCCTCACAGCTAACCATTTGATAGGGGCTGTGCTTGGTATTACTTGAATGGGACTGCCCACACCTAGGCCACGTGGCGGATGAATGTGACATCACACGGTTTAGGAAGAGGCATAAGCACTCATGGATCGCAAGCAGCCTGTTCATAGAGCTAATTGGTGGGGGTGTTGAGAATCAGACCCCCTTGAATATGATATTGATGGCCTATTCTGAGGGTAGGCCATCTTGTCTCTTCACTTTCTATGGGTGGGCAGTATGACAATCGATCACCTGCATCTCCTAGTGTCAGCTCTGCCATTTTTATGTCTTTCTCTGCAGCATAGAAAATACTCCCTCAGACACAGAGTCAGCGATATCACTTAATAAATAACGTTATGGTAATCAAAATGATCCCCTTACTTTCCTTCTCCACTCTCTAGATAGATATAGATATATATTTCTAGGGATGAAGGATTAAGGCTACTTTCACACTCGCGTTTTATCTTTCCGTTTGTGATGATTCCCTTTATGTATATAAAAGTTTCTATCATATCCCCTCTGTCTCTTCTTACTTCCAAGCTATACATGTTAAGGTCCTTTAACCTTTCCTGGTAAGTTTTGTCCTGCAATCCATGTACTAGTTTAGTAGCTCTTCTCTGAACTCTCTACAAAGTTTCAATATCCTTCTGCAGATATGGTCTCCAGTACTGCACACAATACTCCAAATGAGGTCTCACTAGTGCTCTGCAGAGCGGCACGAGCACCTCCCTCTTTCTACTGTTAATGCCTCTCCCTATACACCCAAGCATTCTGCTGGCATTTCCTGCTGCTCTATGACATTGTCTGCCCACCTTTAGGTCGTCTGATATAATGACCCCTAAATCCCTTTCCTCAGATACTGAGGTTAGTACTGTATCACTGATTTTATATTCTGCTCTTGGGTTTTTACGCCCCAGGTGCATTATCTTGCACTTATCGACATTAAATTTTAGTTGCCAGATTTTTGACCATTCCTCTAGTTTTCCCAAATCCTTTTCCATTTGGTGTATCCCTCCAGGAACATCAACCCTGTTACAAATCTTTGTGTCATCAGCAAAAAGACACTCCTTACCATTGAGGCCTTCTGCAATTTCGCTGATAAAGATATTAAACAATATGGGTCCCAGAAAAGATCCCTGAGGTACCCCACTGGTAACAATACCATGGTCTGAATATACTCCATTGACTACAACCCTCTGTTTTCTGTCCTTCAGCCACTGCCTAATTCATTCAACAATATGTGAGCCCAAGCTCAAAGACTGCAGTTTATTGATAAGCCTTCTATGTGGGACAGTATCAAAAGCCTTACTAAAGTCGAGATAAGCGATGTCTACTGCACCTCCGCCATCTATTATTTTAGTCACCCAATCAAAAAAGTCAATAAGATTAGTTTGACATGCTCTCCCTGAAGTAAACCCATGCTGTTTTTTTATCAATCAACCCATGGGTTTTTAGATGTTCCACAATCCTCTCCTTGAGTATGGTTTCCATTAATTTCCCCACTATTGATGTCAGGCTTACCGGTCTATAGTTGCCCGATTCCTCTCTATTACCTTTCTTGTGAATTGGCACAGCATTTGCTAATTTCCAATCTTCTGGGATGACACCTGTTACCAGTGACTGGTTAAATAAATCTGTTAATGGTTTTGCTAGTACACCTCTAAGCTCTTTTAATAGCTTTGGGTGTATCCCATCGGGCCCCTGTGATTTATTTGTATTAATTTTAGACAGCTGACTTAGAACCTCTTCCTCTGTAAAGACACATGCATCAAAGGATTTATTAGTCTTCCTCCTTAACTGTGGTCCTTCTCCTTCATTTTCCTTTGTAAAAACTGAACAGAAGTATCATTGAGGCAGTCAGCTAGTTCTTTATCCTCTTCCATATACCTTCCTTTGTTTTTAATTTAGTAATTCCTTGTTTTAATTTCCTTTTTTCATTTATGTACCTGAATCGCGGTGGCCGTGCTTGCGCAGACGACTTCTTCTTTTCTCCTGGCCGGGCCGCGCGCAGTCCTGAAAGCGCACGCCGACGCCACGCATGCGCTATGGTGACTTCTTCCTGGCCAGTATAGTATACTTGCCAGGAAGAAGTCACCAGGGCGCATGCGCAGCGACGTGCGCGTTCAGTCCAGTGCGCGGCCTGGCCGGGAGAAGACGTCAATCAAGATGGAGCCCGCACCCTGCCGAAACCAGGAAGTGAAACGGTGCGCCAGGAGCAGGTAAGTATGAAATAGCGTAATGGGAATACTCCTTTAAGTTACTGAACATTCAGCATGTTACACCTCCCCCAAGTGCTTTAAAATTCCCCTAGAAATAAGAAATCAAGTATGGAGAAGATTTTTTTTA
This sequence comes from Bufotes viridis, assembly GCA_033119425.1. Taxonomy (NCBI): domain Eukaryota; kingdom Metazoa; phylum Chordata; class Amphibia; order Anura; family Bufonidae; genus Bufotes; species Bufotes viridis. Next base: position 256,990,108 of record CM065591.1, read on the forward strand.
TCTATTGCTGTGCTTGCAGCCCCCACAAAATGTAAGCTAGTCTCCTTTCCAAAAAGAAAGGAATCCAGCTCTGTCTGGGTAACTACCCTTTAACAGAGCTGAGCACAGAAACTAAGCTTGGCTGCTTGACAGGCCATGGTTGGGCTACTATTTCTTCTTATGGCGGGTGCTGAGTATGCATGAGGAGTGTTGTAAGCCAGTCAACATTCCTCTGGATTTCTGGGAAAAATATATGAATATCAGCACATCTTACATCTGCTGGCATCAGATAGGCTTAGGAAAGCTAATTTGAATATCTTTCCCAGAAACCCAGAGGGGCATTGCCTGGCATACAGTACTGTGCACATGTACTACACATACTAGACGCTCTTTGTAATGAGAAAGAGTACCACCCCCAGATAATGCATATATATTGCTCCCTCACCTTTCTATGCTCTCTCATCCATTATTTGTATAACAATGTTATAATGTAAACTCTAGAATGAGAATTATCTATAAGATTATAAATTAGTTGTAACTATGGAAATGACCTCGCTACCATGTTCAGAAATATATTGTTATTTAGATTCGCAAATCATGACTTAAAGGGACATGACAGTTTTTCTGTCATAAGATTGTGTTAAAATAGTCATCATAAGTAGTTCATTCAGAGGAAAACAAGCACTAATCACTGATCATTTCAGAACTGAAATCACAAACTTGCAAAAAAAAAAAAAAAGAATCAAAAGATTGAAATGAAATGTATGACACAATAGTCAGTAAAATAACCGGTGATGTGTTAAATCTGCAGTTGTTGATGCACACTGTTTCAGGACACTCAATGAAGATCTGCTGGTGATCAGTTGACCAACCTGGGTCCAAGTAAGTATATGTCTGAACTGAGCTTTATTTGCTGTGAGGTTGACTGGGCCATGTAATGCAGATGTTATATCTGCTGTGTTCTTCCTTATTTACCAGTTTGCATTATAAGCGCACTTCCTTGCTGGTGCTGTGGCTTAAAAGGTTATGCAATGGTGCAATATTGTTTACCTATCCTCAGGATAGGTCACCAATATCAGATAGTGGATGGTGTCACTCCCAATACCCTCACAAATCAGCTGTTTGAAGGTGTTGTGGCACTTGTGTGAATGCTGCGTTCTATTTAAAGTTTACCTGCAAGCCGCCTAGCTGTTACGCCTTCCTCCCCCACTAACTTGAATGGTACAAATCAGTTGTAATTACACTGCACCAATGCCACAAGGAAGATGGAGTGCAAGTAAAATTTGAAGAGGATGCAGCTAATCGGCGGAGGTGCCAGAAGTCCAAACCCCACAAGTGTGATATTGATTAACTATCCTGCACAACCCCTTTAACAGTTTGCTGATGGCTATGTGACATATGTGTTTTGCTGACAGGTACACATGTGGACACTGGTGCATTTTAGTCAGTTTAGTAACTAATATTATCTGTACAGCAGGGGTCAACAACCTTTGGCACCCCAGCTGTTGTGAAACTACAATTCTCAGCATGCTCAATTCTTTCTGAGTTCTGAGAAGAGAAGAGCAGAGCAAGTATGTATGCTGGGAGTTGTGGTTTCGCAAGAGCCGCTTTACAAGCTCTATAACCAAAACCCTAGGTTCCCTCACTGAGAAACTCTAACCAATACACTGTCTGCCCTCTATGCTAGTAACTAACTAGTAACTAACCAAGGTCTGTGACAGGACGGTAGCTAATATATTCTGGCCCTCAATTCAAAATCTTTAACAGTGCCCCCACATAACATGTGTCCCTGGAAATACAAGTGCCATCTTATGGGGCTCACTTACTAGGGCTTGGGTGTGACTGCTACGGCGTGGGCGGGAATTTATCATTTTATACGCCTGTTTTAGGCATAGAAAATGGTCTAAATTTAACCCAACAAGGAAGCTAGCCTATATTTAGACCAGCAGTGGATGCACTGAAGTTATGCAGAGGCCGGCGCCTCTACATAACTTCCGCGGATCCACCGCCAGTGCAGGGAGTTATTAAGACTGCACCTAAAATGCCAGTCTTAATAATTTACCCCCATAGTCTGTATTGGAAGTTACTCTTGACTATACAGATATAGAAGAGTTTAATTTGTCAATATATTTGGAGCTGCACAGATAGTGCTGTAGGATTAAACGGGTTGTTCAGGACTAAAATATTGATTACTTCCCCTGAGAATGTGTCTTTAATATTTAAATGTGGGAACACGACTCCCAGCACCTCTGCTGATCAGCTGTTTGAAGTGGAAGCGGCACTGGTGCAAGTACTGTGGATACTTTCTTGGCCTGTTACATCAAGTCTTATGGACACATGGCCTTTTTGCAGCTCGGTTCCTTTTAAATGAATGGGACTGAGCTGCAATACCATGCACAGCCGCTATACAATGTACAGCATTGCAGCAATATGCTTAGCAATTTCAAACAGCTGTTTGGTAGGGATGCCAGAGTCAGACCACAATATATGATTGCCAAAAAAAAACATTAAACCTACTACATTATCTGTGAAATGCAGTAAATTCCAATATCAGGTAACATATGTTTTTAATTTAGAAACCAGCCTCTAAATAAAAAAAAAATTACGTTTTTTTATAACCACCCACTGGTTCTGGCAATTAATGCAGATGAATGAATTTCTGTAAACTCAATACAGGTCTGATTTGACCAAATCAACGTCTGATTCAGACTCAAATCAATTTGACCCAAATAGAAAGTGCTTCAATTGCCATAAAAAGCTGCCAATAACATCCTGGTTCCTCGCCCTTTTTTTTTAATTAAAAACAAAACAAAACAAAGAAATATTTGAGTCGAATTCTGATTTGACTGAATCGATTTGCTCATCTCCTATTAACAATGCTAAATATTCACTGTATACCATACTCTATGCAGCTACACATTCTCAGAAAAAAAAAACATTGCATGTATTCATTTTAGTTTCCTAGCATATGGACTTACTAAAGGTTGTGAATAAAATCTAACTAAACAGACAATAGACCAGTGGACATGAATTTCAACACAGTAGCCATCTTTACCCTATATGCAATATTAGAAAAAAATATGCACCTACTAAACTTCTCTTTAAATTGATTTTTTTTTCCCTTCTGGCTTCTTAACATTTTTTTATAGCAACAGAGAAATAATCACTTCTCCTGACATCACAGCCTGATAGAAGTGCACGATCTCAACTGTAAATCAGGGGGAGAAGTGGAGGGAGCTGGCGAGTTTGATGAGGTGCAGAGATATTATATCATGTTATATTACTTTCTTACCCTATAGTAATGCTCATGTGTCATGGAAATGAGACAGAAATCCCAGAGCCTGTATTAGAAGAGTGCATCTGTTAAAATAAATAGGGTCTTTCTCTCTGTAGGTATCTGTATACCAGGGATTTGTTAATGTCCATGGCACATCTTGGAATGCATACGTTCCAAAGTCTACTGGCATTTATAAAGTATGAGGCTGTGCTGTTATCATTTCAAGATTGTCCTGGTTTCTTTTTGTTCTTCAAAGGCAGGGAATCTATAACACCTTAGGAACCAAAGTTTCTGTCTTTTTCTTTGAGCATTTGAGGATGTCTATTGAAACTTCAAGTAATTCAGAATTTTCCATTGTCCCAGAATATATACATTTTCCAAAGCTAGCTCAATTTTCATAATCTGGACATGGACTCATGCAAAAGAACATATTTATTTTTCTGTGTCCGTTCCATTTTTTTGTGGCTCTAAGCAGAACCATTCACTTTAACGGGTCAACAAAAAAAGGAAATTACTGTGTGCGTTCAAACTTGTCCCATTATTGTCCACATTACAGACAAGGATAGGACTGTTCTATTAGGGGCTGGCCATACCATTCTGCAAAATTCAGAATGCACATGGCCGGTATCCGCGTTTTGCGGATCCACAATTTACAAGACACCAGTGCTAACCATTGAGTCATGTATGGCATTATGTGCATTATGGTTTTCCGGAAATTATTATTAATGACCCATCCTCTGGATAGGTCATCAATATCAGATTGGCGAGGGTTCGACACCCAGGACCACTGCCGATCTGATATTGATGACCTATCCAGAGGATAGATCATCATTATCAATTAGCGGATAACCATTTAACAAGTGCACTAAGCTGACACACAAAATGCTGTCCACCAGGTGCCAAGTAGACATGAAATAATTTAAGAATTGTTAGGATATTAAACATTAATCTGCATGTACAATTCACATGAGTTAGCATTGATGATACATCCAATTATGGGATAACCATTTGCATAGAACAAATGGCAATGTAAGGGTGTGAAGAAACCCCTCTACTTCTGATTTTATATATTGCATGTCTAGTACTGTAATTCTTGTTGTTGTGAAGGGTATGGTCCTGTGTCAACATATTGGGCAGGGAGGGAAATGGGCACCATGCGTGTGGCTACTTGACCCCATTCTCGCCACAGCTAATAGAGTGTGACGCAGTGAGAGGTGCACAGCGTGGCTCACAATCACTGATTGAAATTACTGACCAAATCACTGAAGTGTGAGCTAAGCCTAAAGGTGGGTGTAAGCAGCCGATTGTCAGGATTGTCAGCTGCTCGTTCAGTGAAGGAGACCACTGCATTTACATGCAGCAATCTCCTTCACAATATGACAAGCGAGGGGCGGCTATTATCTATCGCTCGGCCTCATACAGAATAGTTTATGGGCAGCAGATTGCTGTTTAGACACCCAATGAATGAGCGCTTCACTCATTCGTTGGGTGATTGGCAGCATACTTGGATAGGAAGATTGTTGAGAACGAGAGTTTGCAGGAACATATTCTGCCCGAATAGTGTAAATCCACCTTAAGGCCTCATTCACCCGTCAGTGTTTTGGTCAGGGATTTCCATCAGTGATTGTGAGCCAAAACTAGGAGTGGATCCTATACAGAAATAAGGTATAAGGGAAAGATCTGCTCCTGTTCTGTGTTTTGGCCTGGTTTTGCTCACAATCACTGATGGAAAACACAGGACAGGTGCAGATCTTTCCCTTGTACCTTATTTCTGCATAGGATCCACTCCTAGTTTTGGCTCACAATCACTGATGGAAATCACCGATCAAACATTGACTGTATGAAAAAAGTTTAACAAAGTTGAAAAGCTGAATTGCAGCATCCATGCGGTGGAGTATTGTATGTTTTTTATTTCTTCTCATGCACAAAACCGTATGTCCAAAAAATGGATCCGTCAAAAATACGGATGACGTCTGTGTGCATTCCATATTTTGCAGAACAGAACAGTTGGCCCCTAATAGAACAGCACTATCTATGTCCCTAATGTGGACAATAATAGGACATGTTCTATTTTTTTGCAGAACGGAAATACGGACTTACGGAAAGGGAATGCACATGGAGTACCTTCTGTTTTTTCAGGACCCATTATAATGAATGGTTCCGCATACAGTCCGCAAAAAAAACGGAAAGGAAAGAAAAGAAAATATATTCATGTGCATGAGGCCTAAGGCATAAATTCAGTGTTTGAGCCCATTATATTTGTGCAACCAAACAATTTGACAGCCTATCAATCATCAAATCCACCAATCAGCACACCACCTGCTGAAATATTTTTAGAATAAGAAGTGACTCCTATCATAAATACATATATGAGTAAAGAAAATCTGACATCAGCGCCCTCTTTATCAAACTGTTTGCATAGACCAATAACTGTAGTTTACCTGGTTAAGAGCCTGTTTTTCTTTGTTGATGCTTTTTCTTAATATACAAATTAGGTCATCGGTGCAATAAGGGTGTCACCATTGCTCCTGTTGCAACCAAGCTCTACTTATTACTGTGGCCAGCCCCTCCTTGGCTGCTTTGTCACTGCATGGCCCTGTCAATCAAATCTGCCATGTAGGGGCTGGCCACAGAAATGAGTGGAGCTTGGGTGCAAAAAGAGCAATGGTGACACCCTCATTGCACGAAAGGTCGATTACTCAGAATAGATCTGTAATACCAAAGAGTGGTATTACCATTTCTTCACCCTGCTACTGTCTTTGATTGCTACCAATAATGTTGTCTATATATTTGTTCCTACATTGTGCATTCATATCTTTCTATGTAATTGTTATGTACATGTAATGTTCCTGATTCACTAGCAGGTGGTGGTGTGTATGGCAGAGATATCTTTAGACAGAATGGAACTTACTATTCCATTCTCCCCCTTTTGGGAAGAAGTAGACCATTACCATATCCTACAAAGGGAGGGGCAGCAGGAAGTGTCTAGGCAGTCTAAGCCAGTGCAGCGTCAGATGCAGATGTGCCAAAGATGTAGAAGCGAGGGGAGGCCCCAACCCTGCGGCAGGAGTCCCTCCAGAGGGAAGCAGCTCATAGAGCACCATGACTCCTTATCCATTTACAGATAGAGTATTGCGAGGGAGTCAACAGCCAAAGCAACCCCACTCTAGAGATAACAGAACAGTCCTAAAGTCCAGCTGCCAGAATACAACCGAGTTTAGCACTGCACAGAGAGAAAATAGAGTACTGCCAGTTCATGCCAGAGCCTGCTAGAACCAAGAGAAAGCCTGAATATTGTCTGGATACAAGTTGATGCAAGTAAAGCTGTTGAACCTGATAAAAGTCTGGACTTGACTTATTCACCACCTCCACCATTATTCATCCCCTTTATTGCTTCGGAGCCTAACCCTGAGGAGTGACAGTGTCCATGTAGGAGCACCATGACACACACAGAGGTATTGATAGGTTATCAATAGAGATGAGTGATGTTAACAAAACGTTGCTTCAGCAGCTTCACTAATTTCACAATGAAATTGGCTTTGTGATGAATTACTTAGTCACGAAGTGCATTTCTTTGTAAGAAGCGGGTGCAATGACGGGGGAACAGCAATTTCACTGCCCCTCTTCATTGAACCCCTAATATGCGACGCTCATCGCTGATCATAGCATCTGGGATATAAAAAATTTGGGTTTTCAGGGGTTAATGGGTTAAAAAATAATCAAATCTTCCCTGAAATTCGGATTGAAGTACACTTCGGATACTTCGTTTCGCTTAATAGTCATCAATATCTGATATATGGGGATCTGACCCTCAGCCTATTTTTAGCTGCTTGAAGAGGCCTGTCACAGCCTTTTTCTAGGCCAGTGACATCACGTTCATTGTTCTCATGGCCTATGTACAGCTCATTCAAGTGAATGGGCCTGGGCAGCAATATCTTGAACAGCCATTATACAATGTACACTGCTTTGGTTGTTATGCGGTTAGGAGGTCACAATACTCACCATAGCCCAGCAGTCTTTTCAAATAGCTGATTGGCAGGGGTGACAGGTGTCACACCCCCACTGATCAGATATTGATGACCTATCCTCGGGACAGGCCATCAATACTGAACTCCCAGAAAAACCCTTTAACAATTCAACCTTATCCTAACCTATTTGGCCTGTTACACAAAAACCTCCAAAGTAGAAATTCAGCTTTGCTAGCCATGTGATGATGTCACCTATTTATGTCGGTATGCATCAGTACTACAGTCAGATGAATGGAATGAATGGTACATTTACTTTCCTCAGATAAGTGCTAAAAATCATCATTTATTTGGAGGACATGAATATTTTTCATTATATGAGACACACAAATGGCAAATGTGTAACTTGTCCTTAAAATAAATTGACTCTCCTTCATAACTTACAATATAATCTGCAAAGACGAAAGAGCGAAAGAGATCCTTTCTGCAGGGTAATGACTGCATGAGAGGTACCCAAGTTAATAACGCCGAAACCGAAGCCGTGTTTACATTTGACTAGTAGTCACTTAAGGATCTTAAACAGAGCTGAATTGAATTATGTCCCAATCAGCATTGTATCAAGATGTGTAATGAGCCTTGTAACTGTGGCTCTTGAATTTGTTATTTCTTCTATTAAGCGCTGTGATTTTTACAATTGGTGCTATTGCTAATGTGATATTGGAATAGGACTATGTGCAGATCTATTTTAAAGTTACTTATAAATCAAAGTACTTCATTCAGTTTCATAAATCCGGTTGAAGATAAGAACTGCCTATCTCTATGGGGTGTATGACGACCTGATAACAATGGCCATGGCATGATCATAATTAGAGATGAGCGATCGAATCCCAAGAAGTGGAATTAGATCCGAATTTCAGGATAAATTCAATTCGCCTCGAAGATAAAATTTCCCCATGCTTCGTGTAAGCGAATCGATTTATCCTGAAATAGTATAAAAAAACTAAAAAAATCATTCTTACAGGTGCCATCTTGATCGAAGATCTCGGTTGAAATCCTGTCATACGTCACCACGCCGCCAGTCGCGAGCAAATGGACGTTGTAAGTTTGATTTAATTTTTTTTAATGTTAATTTACCACTGATTTTACACTCAGATGCCGCGATCATGTATGAACATGGCATCTGAGGGGCGCACAGCTCCCTGTCATTGCACCCTCTACTAACAAAAAAATGTGCTTCATGACGAAGTAATCCATCACAAAGTGAATCAGCCAAATCAAACTTTAGAAAAATTCACTCATCTCTACTCATAATCGTATGAAAAACTGACATTTTAAACGAAAAGAATTCATCTTGAATTTCCCCAAAATTCGGATTTTAGCCAAATCTTAATCTTTTGTGATTTGATTCGGAGGAATGGCTTAAATCGGCAGCCACCATTTTACAGGTGTAGTTCTCCACACCGGGGGGTATTACAAATTGTTTATATTGTATTGTTATGTTATGCATTTTAATGTTTGTTCCTGGCCGTTTCTACCAGCAAGGAGAGTTGGCAAAGGTTGAAAGGAGTGAACTGGTCCTGCTTCCTGCCAAGAGGGGGAGTTCCTGGTGAGACAAGGAAGGGAGAGGAAGCAGTCTTCTGTGCTCCTGCTTCTGTTACATATATCTTCAGATAGATCGACTTCAAATTGTCCTCAAGTAAAGCCTTGAGAGTCCAAACAGCAGAGTGACCTGCTACATCTGCATCTACAGACACTGCTGTTTTGTGAGAAAATACAGCCAAACAGGGGTGTAGCTATTGGGGGTGAAGAGGTAACAGTCACTAGCGGGCCAGGAGCCTGGGGGGGCCCGAAGATCCTTGTGCCACATAAGAAGACAGCGTGTGTTACAGAGAGTACAAGGTGGTCAAGTTACACCTCTGGCTGGAGGTACGGGTTGGTGCCAAGAATTTGGCATTATAAGTGTGGAGTGGGGGTGCCATTTCAATTTTTACCTCAGGCAGCACGAATGCTATGTGCTTCCCTGCCACCTGGCCAAAAGCCCTGAGGGAATGGGGTCCCAAGCTGAACTCTTGCACCAGACCCCTGAGCCATTAGCTGCGCCCCTGCATCCATACCACCCATGACCAAACAACTACTAAGTGCTGAATCACCACCAACCAACCTGCCTCCATATCCTTACTGATGCCAGAGAAGAAGTGCACTAAAGCCTGCTGCTACTGTATGTATTTCAGGTTCTACGTTGCACTTAGCAAAAAGAAAGGACTTTGTTACCAGAGGGATAATTTGTGGGTCTTGTGTTAATTTAAAATCTGACAATGCAGTTTGTTTTTAAACTGCCTGTTTGTTATCACCGTCTGCCATGGGTTTACCCGTAGACATAAATTTCACTTACACAATGACACTACTAATACTGTTTTTGTGTAACAGATCTTGAAACGGTTTTGATACAGGTCTAGGAGACCTCAGACTTTTATACACAACTTTTCAGGGCAATCTGAGCACTTTAGATTTGGTTCAAATTCATTTGTACCCAAATCGAATCTGCGAACCAACTTTTTAGAATCAGACCCGAAAAGGGATTTCAAGATCTTTTCTGTCTGTCATCTCTGTCCATCACTCATTTCATGCCCAATACCCATTGTTAAATGCAGATTTTAATGTAAGCTATGCTGCGTATTCACAGCGTATTTTACACCTATACACTGAAGGTGTGTAAATGCATTCCATTCTGTTTTGTTGTGTTCCCGTGATGGACACAAAAACACTACAAGCAGTGTTTTTGTGTGCTGCATGGGAAACTAAACATGCCAGTTCCGCAATCAAAAACCATGTAAGTCAATGGTGCCAGATCCTTTTTTTTTTTTTTCGGCAAGAAAAAACGGATCTGGTGCTTATTGACTAACAATGGTATGTGATGCTGGATCCGGCATGTTCATTTTCGATATAATACAATCGGGTCTGTTCTGAACGGATGCAGCCGGTTGTATTATTCAAATGGATAGGTTTTTCTGTGGTTTTGAGTTTTTTTCCCCTCCCCAAGCTCTGGAACGTGATGTGAGCAATGGCAAATGATGTCTGAGTGAACTCTAAGTACATAGCAATGGGTAAACACACATTTGACGGTGTTAACATATAGCATGTTTAAAAATACACTGATCCGGCACATGTATAATGCTTTTTCACATTCCAAAGCTTCTAAAAATTATCGGAGGCAGATGATGTTTGAGATGAGATTTTTTAAAAATTCAAACGTGGCTCAGGGAAACAAGTTGTACAATGTAGGCCGCAGCAGCAGCCATACAGAACATGATGTGTAACACCCAAAAGTGGTGTTACCACTCCTACACCCTGCTACTATTTCTAATGGGCTAACAAAACGTCATCTTATGTATGTCTTTCCAGGGCCTCCACAATGTGCATTCATAATCTTGTTATGCAATTGTTCATATGTAATGTGCCTGGTTCACCAGCAGGTGGTAGCAAACCCGGCAGAGCTATAGCTAGATAGAATGGAACTCACTATTCCATTCTCCCCCCCTTTGGTCAGAAGTGGGCCACTGCTCCTTGCTGCCAGAAGGAAGTGGGGCAGTTCTGGTTTGTTCTGGTTGAGACTCCATGTTGGAGCTGCCAGGATTCTAACCTACTTTTTGGCTGAACATAAGTCCGACTACAAGAGTGAAGTGCAGCATAAAGAGGAAACAAACACACCAAGTTAGCTTGTCAGTACAGCAGAGTGAGAGAAAGATACAGCAGATTTGCCTGCCAATTTACTGCTAAAGCCTGCTGGAACCAAGAAAAATCCTGAAACTGTTTTCAAGTAAAGCTGCCATTGAACTTCATCTTAAAGGTATCAACTCTGGACTCAAGTTATTCTTTCCAATCCCTCAATTATTCCCCCTATTTATTGCTTTGGAGCCAAAGCCTGGGGTCCAGCGGTATCCAGGTAGGATCACCGTGACACACAGAGAGACGTTTTAGGCCACGCTATACCACTCGGCATTTACTACACCTGGGACGCGCGATAGGAAGGGCCCTGGGGAGATGTACCCGCTGCAGATGGTAGGCAGACAGGCAGCAACACTGGCAAGATGGGGCACCGTCGGCAAAACAAGGTCTATCCATTCTTAATCAGCCTGAGCTTTGAGAAAATGTTGGTATTAATGCAATAATCACGTATGCATGCAGCTAAAAAAAGAAAAAAAAAAACACTTAAAATTTTAACCGTGTGAAGACTGAATACATATAAACTGACAATTGAGGGGCATTGGTGGCATGATGCAGGCCGTAGCATGCAGCACGTACATTTATGCTGCTTAAAGCATTAGCTGCTTTAACCCCCTCAAGAAAAAAAAGAAATCTTAAAATTTTAACTGTGTGGAAACTGAATACAGTACATGTAAATTGATGAATGAGAGGCATTATATATATATATATATATATATATATATAGGCTTGAAAAAGAATGCAATAAGCAGTTGAAAAGTTGCTGTGACACTGGTTTGATTAAAAAACACAGTTATCTTCACTTATGCCGGAGTGCTGCCGTGCTTATATATATATATATATATATATATATATATTAGGGATGAGCGAATCAACTTCAGATGAAACATCCGAAGTCGTTTCGCATAAAACTTTGTTTCAATGCTGTACAGTATTAGAATGTATTGGCTCCGATGAGCCGAAGCTATTACTTTGCGTAATAATTTCATAAATTTATTTCTACTGTAAAAAAAAACATTTCCCTAACTCAGGTTCGGTTCCACTTAAAACTAAACCCGAGTTTGGGAAATGTTTCATCCAAAGTCAATTTGCTCATCCCTAACATATATATATTTGCTTGCAGGTAGCTGCTGTTGAGGTGTACCTGCACTTCTCATAACAGGAACAGTCAGCCACAGGTCCTGTCTCCTTCTTCCCTGTCTGCCAGCTGCCCAGCTTCTTTCTATTGTGCACAGCACATAAAATCTTTGGAATGCTAGCCTTTCCCTTCACTCTCCCTGGCAATAAGCGTGATTTCTGACTCTAATTCTCTGATTCATTTTTCACTGTCCCTGACTCCAAAACATGGTTTTCCTGGCAGACAGTATCACACAAAACTAGAGTTGAGCGAACACCTGGATGTTCGGGTTCGAGAGGTTCGGCCGAACTTCCGGAAAATGTCCGGGTTCGTGATCCGAACTCAACCCGAACTTCATCCCGAACCTGAACCCCAAAGAAGTAAATGGGGACCCGAACTTTTGGGCTCTAAAAAGGCTGTAAAAGACTCCCGGAAAGGGCTAGAGGGCTGCAAAAGGCAGCAAAATGTAGGTAAATCCCCTGCAAACAAATGTAGATAGGGAAATAATGACTTAACATAAAATAAATAAAAATTAACCAATATTAATTGGAGTTAGGTCCCATAGCAAAGAATCAGGCTTCAAATCACCCACCAATGGAGAAGGTCGCTTACTATTATTTCGACCCCAGCATCCAGACAAAGGAGAGAGGTCCCACAGCAGAGAATCTGGCATCATATCAACCACCACAGGAGAAGGCCACTTTCAGTGACTTAGGCCTTAGCACCCAGACAGAGGAGACATGTCAGATAGCACAAGCATTACATTTATACCATCCAGCACAGGAGAAGGCCACTTTTAGTTACTTTGACCCCTGCACCCAGAAAGAGGAGAGAGGCCCCACAGCACATTTTCAGGCATCATATCACCCACCACAGGAGTAGGCCACCATTTAGTTAATTTGACCCCTGCACCCATGTCAGATGGTACAAGCATCAGTTTTACATCACCCAGCACAAGAGAAGGCCACTTTTAGACACTTTGACCCCTGCACCCAGACGGAGGAGAGAGGTTTCACAGCAGAGAATCAGGCATTTAGATCACCCATCACAGGAGTAGGCCACCATTTAATGGGACCCCGGCAACCATGTCAGATGGCACAAGCATCAGTTTTACATCACCCAGCACAAGAGAAGGCCACTTTTAGAGACTTTGACCCCTGCACCCAGAAAGAGGAGAGAGGCCCCACAGCACATATTCAGGCATCATATCACCCACCACAGGAGTAGGCCACCATTTAGTTAATTTGACCCCTGCACCCATGTCAGATGGTACAAGCATCAGTTTTACATCACCCAGCACAAGAGAAGGCCACTTTTAGACACTTTGACCCCTGCACCCAGACGGAGGAGAGAGGTTTCACAGCAGAGAATCAGGCATTTAGATCACCCACCACAGGAGTAGGCCACCATTTAATGGGACCCCGGCAACCATGTCAGATGGCACAAGCATCAGTTTTACATCACCCAGCACAGGAGAAGGAGACTTTGAGAGACTTTGACTCCTGCACACAGACGGAGGAGAGAGGTTTCACAGCAGAGAATCAGGCATTTAGATCACCCACCACAGGAGTAGGCCACCATTTAATGGGACCCCGGCAACCATGTCAGATGGCACAAGCATCAGTTTTACATCACCAAGCACAAGAGAAGGCCACTTTTAGAGACTTTGACCCCTGCACCCAGACGGAGGAGAGAGGTTTTCACAGCAGAGAATCAGGCATTTAGATCACCCACCACAGGAGTAGGCCATCATTTAATGGGACCCCGGCAACCATGTCAGATGGCACAAGCATCAGTTTTACATCACCCAGCACAAGAGAAGGCCACTTTTAGAGACTTTGACACCTGCACCCAGACGGAGGAGCGAGGTTTTCACAGCAGAGAATCAGGCATTTAGATCACCCACCACAGGAGTAGGCCACCATTTAATGGGACCCCGGCAACAATGTCAGATGGCACAAGCATCAGTTTTACATCACCCAGCACAAGAGAAGGCCACTTTTAGAGACTTTGACCCCTGCACCCAGACGGAGGAGAGAGGTTTTCACAGCAGAGAATCAGGCATTTAGATCACCCACCACAGGAGTAGGCCATCATTTAATGGGACCCCGGCAACCATGTCAGATGGCACAAGTATAACATTTATATCACCCAGCACAAGAGAAGGCCACTTTTAGAGACTTTGACCCCTGCACCCAGACGCAGGAGAGAGGTTTTCACAGCAGAGAATCAGGCATTTAGATCACCCACCACAGGAGTAGGCCATCATTTAATGGGACCCCGGCAACCATGTCAGATGGCACAAGCATCAGATTTACATCACCCAGCACAAGAGAAGGCCACTTTTAGAGACTTTGACCCTGCACCCAGACGCAGGAGAGAGGTTTTCACAGCAGAGAATCAGGCATTTAGATCACCCACCACAGGAGTAGGCCATCATTTAATGGGACCCCGGCAACCATGTCAGATGGCACAAGCATCAGTTTTACATCACCCAGCACAAGAGAAGGCCACTTTAGAGACTTTGACCCCTGCACCCAGACGGAGGAGAGAGGTTTTCACAGCAGAGAATCAGGCATTTAGATCACCCACCACAGGAGTAGGCCATCATTTATTGGGACCCCGGCAACCATGTCAGATGGTACAAGCATCAGTTTTACAGCACCCAGCACAGGAGAAGGCGACTTTGAGAGACTTTGACCCCTGCACCCAGACGGAGGAGAGAGGTTTTCACAGCAGAGAATCAGGCATTTAGATCACCCACCACAGGAGTAGGCCATCATTTAGTTAATTTGACCCCTGCACCCATGTCAGATGGTACAAGCATCAGTTTTACATCACCCAGCACAAGAGAAGGCCACTTTTAGACACTTTGACCCCTGCACCCAGACGGAGGAGAGAGGTTTCACAGCAGAGAATCAGGCATTTAGATCACCCACCACAGGAGTAGGCCATCATTTAATGGGACCCCGGCAACCATGTCAGATGGCACAAGTATAACATTTATATCACCCAGCACAGGAGAAGGCGACTTTGAGAGACTTTGACCCCTGCACCCAGATGGAGGAGAGAGGTTTCACAGCAGAGAATCAGGCATTTAGATCACCCACTACAGGAGTAGGCCATCATTTAATGGGACCCCGGCAACCATGTCAGATGGCACAAGCATCAGTTTTACATCACCCAGCACAGGAGAAGGCGACTTTGAGAGACTTTGACCCTGCACCCAGACGGAGGAGAGAGGTTTCACAGCAGAGAATCAGGCATTTTGATCACCCACCACAGGAGTAGGCCATCATTTAATGGGACCCCGGCAACCATGTCAGATGGCACAAGTATAACATTTATATCACCCAGCACAAGAGAAGGCGACTTTGAGAGACTTTGACCCCTGCACCCTGACGGAGGAGAGAGGTTTCACAGCAGAGAATCAGGCATTTAGATCACCCACCACAGGAGTAGGCCATCATTTAATGGGACCCCGGCAACCATGTCAGATGGCACAAGCATCAGTTTTACATCACCCAGCACAAGAGAAGGCCACTTTTAGAGACTTTGACCCCTGCACCCAGACGTAGGAGAGAGGTTTTCACAGCATAAAATCAGGCATTTAGATCACCCACCACAGGAGTAGGCCATCATTTAATGGGACCCCGGCAACCATGTCAGATGGCACAAGCATCAGTTTTACATCACCCAGCAAAAGAGAAGGCCACTTTTAGAGACTTTGACCCCTGCACCCAGACGAAGGAGAGAGGTTTTCACAGCACATATTAATGCCTCATATCACCCACCACAGGAGTAGGCCACCATTTAGTTAATTTGACTCTGCACCCATGTCAGATGGTACAAGCATCAGTTTTACATCACCCAGCACAAGAGAAGGCCACTTTTAGAGACTTTGACCCCTGCACCCAGACGGAGGAGAGAGGTTTTCACAGCAGAGAATCAGGCATTTAGATCACCCACCACAGGAGTAGGCCATCATTTAATGGGACCCCGGCAACCATGTCAGATGGCACAAGTATAACATTTATATCACCCAGCACATGACAAGGCCACTTTCTGTGAGTTAGGCCTTAGCAACGAGACAGAGGAGACAGGTCAGATAGCACAAGCATCAGTTTTACTGATCACCCACTACAGGAGTCAGCCACCTTTAGTTAATTTGATAGCTTCAACCATGTCAGATGGCACTTGTATCACATTTATATCACCCAGCACATGACAAGGCCACTTTCAGTGAGTTAGGCCTTAGCAACGAGACAGAGGAGACAGGTCAGATAGCACAAGCATCAGTTTTATATCAACCACCACAGGAGAAGGGCACTTTTAGAGACTTTGACCCCTGCAGCCACATGGAGGAGAGAGGTCCCACAGCAGAGATTCAGGCATTTATATCAGCCAGCACAGGAGAAGGCCGCTTTCAGTGACTTAGGCCTTAGCACCGACACAGAGGAGACACGTCAGATAGCACAAGCATCAGTTTTACATCAACCACCACAGGAGAAGGGCACTTTTAAAGACTTTGACCCCTGCAGCCACACGGAGTAGAGAGGTCCCACAGCAGAGATTCAGGCATTTATATCAGCCAGCACAGGAGAAGGCCGCTTTCAGTGACTTAGGCCTTAGCACCGACACAGAGGAGACAGGTCAGATAGCACAAGCATCAGTTTTACATCAACCACCACAAGAGAAGGGCACTTTTAGAGACCTTGACCCCTGCAGCCACACGGAGGAGAGAGGTCCCACAGCAGAGAATCAGTCATCAACTCAACCACCACAGGATTAAGGCCACCTTTTGTTTCTTTGACACCTGCAGCCAGAAAGAGGAGAGAGGTCCCACAGCAGAGAATCAGGCATTTTCGATCACCCACCACAGAAGAAGGCCGCTTTCAGTGACTTTGGCCCCCTGCACCCACACAAATGAGACATGTCAGACAGCACAAGTATAACATTCATATCACCCAGCACAGGAGAAGGACACTTTCATGTACTTTGGCCCTGGCACCCAGACAGAGGGAAGATTCATTCAACTCTGGGTTGCACCACAAGATCCTACTTAATTTCAAAAATTGATTTTTCAATGAAGAAGTGGCCAGGAGTACAAGACAACATGGTTTAAGGCAGTTATTAAGAACTACTCTGCACAAGGGAGGGTCAGGTCTTGTGGGATCCATGCCTGGTTCATTTTTATAAATGTCAACTTGTCCACGTTGGCTGCGGACAGGCGGCTGCGTTTGTCAGTAATGACGCCCCCTGCCGTGCTGAATACAAGTTCAGATAAAACGCTGGCCGCCGGGCAGGACAGCACCTCCAAGGCATAACATGCTAATTCTGGCCACGTGGACAATTTGGAAACCCAGAAGTTGAATGGGGCCGAACCATCCGTCAGTACGTGGAGTTGTGTGCAGACGTACTGTTTAACCATGTTAGTGAAATGTTGCCTCCTGCTAACTCGTTCCGTATCAGGTGGTGGGGCAGTTAGCTGTGGCGTGGAGACAAAACTTTTCCACATTTCTGACATGCTAACCCTGCCCTCAGAGGAGCTGGCCGTGACACTGCTCCGTGGGCGACCTCTAGCTCCTCCTCTGCCTTGGCCTTCCACCTGTTCCCCTGTGACAGTTGGGAATGCTCTCAGGAGCGCGTCTACCAGCGTGCGCTTGTACTCGCGCATCTTCCTATCACGCTCCAGTGCAGGAAGTAAAGTGGGCACATTGTCTTTGTACCTGGGATCCAGCAGGGTGGCAACCCAGCAGTCCGCACACGTTAAAATGTGGGCAACTCTGCTGTCGTTGCGCAGACACTGCAGCATGTAGTCGCTCATGTGTGCCAGGTTCCCCAGAGGTACGGACAAGCTGTCCTCTGTGGGAGGTGTATCGTCATCGTCCTCCGTATCCCCCTAGCCACGCACCAGTGATGGGCCTGGGCTGTGTCGGGTGCCACCCCGCTGTGAACCTGCTTCATCCTCATCCTCCTCCACCTCCTCCTCATCCTACTCATCCTCCAGTAGTGGGCCCTGGCTGGCCACATTCTTACCTGGCCTCTGCTGTTGCAAAAAACCTCCCTCTGAGCCACTTCTAACAGACTGGCCTGAAAGTGCTAAAAATGACCCCTCATCCTCCTCCTCCTGGGCCACATCCTCTTCCATCATCGCCCTAAACGTTTTCTCAAGGAGACATAGAAGTGGCATTGTAACGCTGATAACGGTGTCATCGCCACTGGCCATGTTGGTGGAGTACTCAAAACAGCGCAATAGGGCACACAGGTCTCACATGGAGGCCCAATCATTGGTGGTGAAGTGGTGCTGTTCCGCAGTGCGACTGACGCGTGCGTGCTGCAGTTGAAACTCCACTATGGCCTGCTGCTGCTCGCACAGTCTCTGCAGCATGTGCAAGGTGGAGTTCCACCTGGTGGGCACGTCGCATATGAGGCGGTGAGCGGGAAGGCCGAAGTTCCGCTGTAGCGCAGACAGGCGAGCAGCGGCAGGATGTGAACACCGAAAGCGCGCACAGACGGCCCGCACTTTATGCAGCAGCTCTGACATGTCGGGGTAGTTGTGAATGAACTTCTGCACCACCAAATTCACACATGCGCCAGGCAAGGGATGTGCGTCAAACCGGCTAGTCCCAGAGCTGCGACGAGATTTCGCCCATTATCACACACCACCAGGCCGGGCTTGAGGCCCACCGGCAGAAACTACTTGTCTGTCTGTTGTTCAATACCCCGCCACAACTCCTGCGCGGTGTGAGGCCTGTCCCCCAAACATATGAGTTTCAGAATGGCTTGCTGACGTTTACCCCGGGCTGTGCTGAAGTTGGTGGTGAAGGTGTGTGGCTGACTGGATGAGCTGGTGGAAGCAGAGGAGGAGGAAGCCGAGTAGGAGGAGGAGGCTACAGGAGGCAAAGAATGATGCCCTGCGATCCTTGGCGGCGGAAGGACGTGCGCCAAGGAACTCTCCGCCTGCGGCCCAGCCGCCACTACATTTACCCAGTGTGCAGTTAGGGAGATATAGCGTCCCTGGCCATGCTTACTGGTCCACGTATCTGTGGTTAGGTGGACCTTGCCACAGATGGCGTTGCGCAGTGCACACTTGATTTTATCGGATACTTGGTTGTGCAGGGAAGGCACGGCTGTCTTGGAGAAGTAGTGGCGGCTGGGAACAACATACTGTGGGACAGCCATGGACATCAGCTGTTTGAAGCTGTCTGTGTCCACCATCCTGAATGACAGCATTTCAAAGGCCAGTAGTTTAGAAATGCTGGCATTCAGGCCCAGGGCTCGAGGGTGGCTAGGTGGGAATTTACTCTTTCTCTCCAAGGTTTGTGAGATGGAGAGCTGAACGCTGCCGTGTGACATGGTGGAGGTGCTTGGTGACGCAGGTGGTGGTGTCGGTGGCACATCCTCTGTTTGGTGGGCGGCAGGTGCCAACATTCCTCCTGAGGAAGAGGCCGAGGCAGCAGCAGAAGAGGTAGCAGGGGGAGCCAGAGTGAGTTCCTTGCTTTTAAGGTGTTTACTCCACTGCAGTTCATGCTTTGCATGTAGATGCCTGGTCATGCAGGTTGTGCTAAGGTTCAGAACGTTAATGCCTCGCTTCAGGATCTGATGGCACAGCGTGCAAACCACTCGGGTCTTGTCGTCAGCACATTGTTTAAAGAAGTACCATGCCAGGGAAATCCTTGAAGCTGCCTTTGGGGTGCTCGGTCCCTGGTGGCGGTGGCCAGTAGCAGGCGAACTCTCTTGGTGGCAGCTGGTCTGATTTTGCCCCCTGCTCCCTCTTTTGCTACGCTGTTGGCTCGGTCTCACCACTGCCTCTTCCTCTGAACTATAAAAGTCAGTGGCACGACCTTCATTCCATGTGGGGTCTAGGACCTCATCGTCCCCTGCATCGTCTTCCACACAGTCTTCCTCCCTGACCTCCTGTTCGGTCTGCACACTGCAGAAAGACGCAGCAGTTGGCACCTGTGTTTCGTCATCATCAGAGATGTGCGGACTCCGATGAAGTGGTATTCCCATGTCCTCATCATCAGGAAACATCAGTGGTTGTGCATCAGTGCATTCTATGTCTTCCACCACTGGGGAAGGTCTAGGTGGATTTCCTTGGGAAATCCTGCCAGCAGAGTCTTCAAACAGCATAAGAGACTGCTGCATAACTTGAGGCTCTGACAGTTTCCCTGATATGCATGGGGGTTATGTGACAGACTGATGGGCTTGGTTTTCAGGTACCACCTGTGCGCTTTCAGCAGAAGACTGGGTGGGAGATAATGTTGTGAACATGCTGGATCCACTGTCGGCCACCCAATTGACTAGCGCCTGTACCTGCTCAGGCCTTACCATCCTTAGAACGGCATTGGGCCACATAAAATATCGCTGTGAATTCTGGCGGGTACTGGAACCTGAGGTAGTTGGTTCACTAGGACGTGTGGCTGTGGCAGAATGGCCACGTCCTCTCCCAGCACCAGAGGGTACACTAACACCACCACGACCGCGTCCGCGTCCCTTACTAGATGTTTTCCTCATTGTTACCGTTCACCAAGCACCACAATAAGGAAAAAAATATTTGGCCCAATGTATTGATTTCAAATTCAGGCCTTTTTTTACAGGCACCTAATACTATCTGCCTATTTGTTTATGTAGCGTATTACACTAATCCAGGCACAGCAGTAACCACTGATTTAGGGGAATATCTCTTTTAGGGCTAGTATTTAGGCCCTGGATGAAAGGTATCCTTTTATGGACAGATTTACACTTGGCCTGCAACAGCTGGGACAACAGATTCAGGGTATTGCTATTTTGACAATTGAATGTCACCCCAGAACAAAATATATGTTTTGGCGGACACTATTATATTTTGCCAGCCACAGCTGAAACCACTGATTTATGGTATTGCTATTCTGGCAATTGAATTTCATCCCAGGCCAGAACAAAATATATGTTTTTGTGGACACTATGAATCCTGGCCTGCAACAGCTGGGACACCAGATTCAGGGTATTGCTATTTTGGCAATTGAATTTCACCCCAGAACAAAATATATGTTTTGACGGACAGTATGAATCCTGGCCTGCAACAGCTGGGACACCAGATTCAGGGTATTGCTATTTTGGCAATTGAATGTCACCCCAGAACAAAATATATGTTTTGGCGGACACTATTATATTTGCCAGCCACAGCTGAAACCACTGATTTATGGTATTTTTATTTTGGCAATTGAATTTCACCCCAGAACAAAATATATGTTTTTGCGGACACTATGAATCCTGGCCTGCAACAGCTGGGACACCAGATTCAGGGTATTGCTATTTTGGCGATTGAATGTCACCCCAGAATAAAATATATGTTTTGACGGACACTATTAATCCTGGCCTGCAGCAGCTGGGACACCAGATTCAGGGTATTGCTAATTTGGCAATTGGAAGTCACCACAGAAGAAAAGATATGTTTTTGCGGACACTATGAATCCTGGCCTGCAACAGCTGGGACACCAGATTCAGGGTATTGCTATTTTGGCAATTGAATGTCACCCCAGAACAAAATATATGTTTTGACGGACACTATGAATCCTGGCCTGCAACAGCTGGGACACCAGATTCAGGGTATTGCTATTTTGGCAATTGAATGTCACCCCAGAACAAACTATATGTTTTTGCGGACACTATGAATCCTGGCCTGCAGCAGCTGGGACACCAGATTCAGGGTATTGCTAATTTGGCAATTGAATGTCACCCCAGAACAAAATATATGTTTTTGCGGACACTATGAATCCTGGCCTGCAACAGCTGGGACACCCGATTCAGGGTATTGCTATTTTGGCAATTGAATGTCACCCCAGAACAAAATATATGTTTTGACGGACACTATGAAACGTGGCCTGCAACAGCTGGGACACCAGATTCATGGTATTGCTATTTGGCAATTGAATGTCACCCCAGAATAAAATATATGTTTGACGGACACTATCAAACTTGGCCTGCAACAGCTGGGACACCAGATTCAGGGTATTGCTATTTTGGCAATTGAATGTCACCCCAGAACAAAATATATGTTTTTGCGGACACTATGAATTCTGGCCTGCAACAGCTGGGACACCAGATTCAGGGTATTGCTATTTTTGCAATTGAATGTCACCCCAGAACAAAATATATGTTTTGACGGACACTATGAATCCTGGCCTGCAACAGCTGGGACATCAGATTCAGGGTATTGCTATTTTGGCAATTGAATGTCACCCCAGAACAAAATATATGTTTTAGCGGACACTATGAAATCTGGCCTGCAACTGCTGGGACACCAGAATCAGGGTATTGCTATTTTGCCAGATTAATTTCACCCCAGAACAAAATATATGTTTTCGCGGACACTATTCTATTTTGCCAGCCACAGCTGAAACCACTGATTTATGGTATTGCTATTTTAGGAATTGAATTTCACCCCAGAACAAAATATATGTTTTAGCGGACACTATGAAATCTGGCCTGCAACTGCTGGGACACCAGATTCAGGGTATTGCTATTTTGCCAGATTAATTTCACCCCAGAACAAAATATATGTATTAGCAGACACTATGAAATCTTGCCTGCAACTGCTGGGACACCAGATTCAGGGTATTGCTATTTTGCAAAATTAATTTCACCCCAGAACAAAATATGTGTTTTGGCAGACACTATGAAATCTGGCCTGAAACTGCTGGGACACCAGAATCAGGGTATTGCTATTTTGCAAGATTAATTTCACCCCAGAACAAAATATATGTTTTGGCGGACACTATTCTATTTTGCCAGCCACAGCTGAAACCACTGATTTATGGTATTGCTATTTTAGGAATTGAATTTCACCCCAGAACAAAATATATGTTTTAGCGGACACTATGAAATCTGGTCTGCAACTGCTGGGACACCAGATTCAGGGTATTGCTATTTTGCAAAATTAATTTCACCCCAGAACAAAATATATGTTTTAGCGGACACTATATAATCTGACCTACAACTGCTGGGACACCAGAATCAGGGTATTGCTATTTTGCCAGATTAATTTCACCCCAGAACCAAATATATGTTTTAGCAGACACTATGAAATCTGGCCTGCAACTGCTGGGACACCAGAATCAGGGTATTGCTATTTTGCCAGATTAATTTCCTCCCAGAACAAAATGTATGTTTTAGCGGACACTATGAAATCTGGCCTGCAACTGCTGGGACACCAGAATCAGGGTATTGCTATTTTGCCAGATTAATTTCACCCCAGAACAAAATATATGTTTTGGCGGACACTATTCTATTTTGCCAGCTACAGCTGAAACCACTGATTTATGGTATTACTATTTTAGGAATTGAATTTAACCCCAGAACAAAATATATGTTTCAGCGGACACTATGAAATCTGGCCTGCAACTGCTGGGACACCAGATTCAGGGTATTGCTATTTTGCCAGATTAATTTCACCCCAGAACAAAATATATGTATTAGCAGACACTATGAAATCTTGCCTGCAACTGCTGGGACACCAGATTCAGGGTATTGCTATTTTGCAAAATTAATTTCACCCCAGAACAAAATATGTGTTTTGGCAGACACTATGAAATCTGGCCTGAAACTGCTGGGACACCAGAATCAGGGTATTGCTATTTTGCAAGATTAATTTCACCCCAGAACAAAATATATGTTTTGGCGGACACTATTCTATTTTGTCAGCCACAGCTGAAACCACTGATTTATGGTATTGCTATTTTGGCAATTGAATTTCACCCCAGAAAATAATCTATCCTTTGCCAGACAGCAGACAGTATTATACTTGGCTAGCCAAAGCTGGAACACCAGATTTAGGGGATTGGTATTTGGGCAATTGTATTTAACCCCTTAATAAAATATAGAAATTGCTATCCTGAGTTTCTAGGGGTGACAATTAGCACAGCCAAGCCCCTGATGTAGGATATAGCAAAAAAAAACTAGTATTGATGGATTGATGGACTTGGTGGCAGCTTCTTCTGGTGCACCACAAGTCACAAAATGGCCGCCGATCAACCCAGAAAATAAGTGACAGAAAAACGCTCTGTGCAGCCTAAAAACCAGCGAGCAAGTAACTAGCAGAAGTTTAATGATTCTCAGCTGTAGATCGATCCGTTCATTAGGTGCTGTTGCTGACTTTAGCCTGCCTAATCTCACCCTGACAGAAGCGGCGTCCTCTCCCTACACTAATCAGAGCAGTGTGACGTGCGGCTCTACGTGACTCCAGCTTAAATAGAGGCTGGGTCACATGCTGCACTTGGCCAATCACAGCCATGCCATTAGTAGGCATGGCTGTGATGGGCTCTTAGGGCAAGAAGTAAAACGCTAGCTGATTGGCTGCTGTGCAGCCCTTCAGAAAGTGGGAAGAAATCGACGAACAACGGACCCGAACCCGAACTTTTTTGAAAATGTCCGGGTTCGGGTCCGGGTCCTGGACAACCCAAAATTCGGTACGAACCCGAACGATGCTCGAACTGTTCACTCAACACTATTAAAAACATCTAGTCCAAATGGGGAGGAGTTCTGATACCAGAGGGGGGAAAAAGAAACAATACAATTCAAATGTCTAGCATATAAGAGTGAATCTGGATCGCACATCCTCAGTGCTATGCTGCCTTGGTGCCGTGCTGGTGGGGCCCATAGCCAAGGTTCCTTTGCTGCACAGTGGGGATACTGTGTGGCTACTTGGTCCCACTGTCCGCTGGTACGTTGCTGGGGCGCCGGTGGTCGCCTCGCACTGCTGCGCCATAATTAGAGTAGGTCCCCACTTGTAGAGGCAACCTTGTCGCGATAAGTGGGCCTATGCTCTTTGATTAAACTGTATACTAATGCCTCATTTATGCACAGCATAGAATGTATTACAAATTGGGCTGAGATGCCATGTAATTTTGCTGAGGGACAGTCGTTATATCAAAAGCATAGTACTGAGGATGTGCGATCCAGATTCACTCTCTTATGTTATAAATTGTTACAATCTATTTTCTTTTACCCCCCTTCTGGTATAAGCACTCCTCCCCATTTGGACTAGGTGTTTTTAACTAGCCTGAGTCTGCAAAGGGTCTATAAATTCCTACTCTCTCTCAGATGAATTTCCTGAGGGTTGTGACTGGCTGAACTCTTCGCACTCATTCACATGGTGTAGTACTGTGTGGCTGCCATTGCTACCTTGGTGCCGTGCTGGTGGGGTGGTGGGGCCCAGAGCCAAGGTGGCTTTGCTGCACAGTGCGGATACTGTATGGCTACTGGGTCCCGCTGTCCGCTTGTGCATTGCTGGGGCGCTAGTGGTCGCCGCGCACTGCTGCACCATAATTAGAGTAGGTCCCCACTTGTAGAGGCAACCTTGTCGCGGTAAGTGGGCCTATGCTCTTTGATCAAACTGTATACTAATGCCTCATTTATGCACAGCATAAAATGTATTACAAATTGGGCTGAGATGCCATGTAATTATGCTGAAGGACAGTCGTTATATCAAAAGCATAGTACTGAGGATGTGCGATCCAGATTCACTCTCTTATGTTATAAACATGAGCAATATGAGCTTGGCATAGCATTTCTATAGTATGGATCCGCAAAATCCGGATGAAATACAGATGAAATACGGATAACATACGGATGTGTTCGTTGTGCGTTCCATATTTTTTGCGGACCAATTGACTTGAATGGGGCCTCGGACTGTGATTTGCGGACAATAATAAGACATGCACTACTTTTTTGTGGAACGACCATGCGGAGAAACGGAAATGGAATGCACACGGAGTAACTTCCATATTTTCTACAGCCCCATTGAAGTGAATGATTCTGCATACGGGCCGCACAAAAAACGCAACGGAAGCGGAAAGAAAATACATTTGTGTGCATGAGCCCTTATTGAAACAAAAAAAATCATGTTTTAGTGTCTCCATATTCTGAGAGCCATTGCTTTTTTATTTTTTTGGTAATTGTCCTTAGGTAGGGTCTCATTTTTGTGGAATGAGATGACGGTTTCATTGGTACTATTTTGGGGTGTGTATGACTTTTTGATCACTTGGTATTATACTTTATGTGATGTTAGGTGACAAAAAATGGCTTTTTGACACTGTTTTTATTTAATTTTTTTTACGGTATTCACATGAGGGGTTAGGTCATGTGATATTTTTATAGAGCAGGTCGTTACAGAGACGTGGCAACACCTAATATGTATACTTTTTTGTATTTATTTAAGTTTTACACAATAATATCATGTTTGAAACAAAAAAAAATCATGTTTTTGTGTCACCATAGTCTAAAAGCCATAGTTGTTTTATTTTTTGGGCGATTGTCTCAGGTAGGGGCTCATTTTTGCGGGATGATATGATGGTTTGATTGGCACTATTTTGGGCTGCATATGACTTTTTGATCGCTTGCTATTACACTTTTTGTGATGTAGGGTGACAAAAAATGGCTTTTTTGACACCGTTCTTTTTTTACCTTTTTTACGGTGTTCACCTGAGGGGTTAGGTCATGTGGTATTTTTATAGAGCAGGTTGTTACAGATGCGGGGATAACTAAGATGTCTACTAATTTTTTTTTTTTACATTTAACACAATTAAAGCATTTTTTCAACAAATAAAATTGTGTTTTAGTGTCTCCATAGTCTAAGAGCCATACTTTTTTTTATTTTTTTGGCGATTATCTAAAATAAGGGCTCATTTCTTGCTGGATGAGATGATGGTTAGATTGGTACAATTTTGGGAGTTACGCGCCTTTTTGGTATTTTTTAGCACAGTTTTTATTTTATATTTTTGACGGTTTTCATCTGAGGGGTTAGGTCATGTGATATTTTCATAGAGTTGGTTGATACGGACGCGGCGATACCTAATATGTCTACTTTTCTTTTTTCCCTATTTTATATAATTTTAAACTTTTGGGGGTCTGATCCCTTTTACAATGCATTACAATACTTCTGTATTGTAATGCATTTGCTGTAAGTGTATTACACCTCGTAATACACTTCAGCCTGCTTGCCTGTGAGATCCAGGGTGCAGGATCTTACAGGCTGTTACGGAAGGCAGCCGCGATGCCTAAGGAAGGCATCGGGCTGCCTTCCCTGCCACCTGGTCCCCGTCAAAGCAGCGCGGGTACCTGATGGCCACCCGCTGACTGCAGCAGTGAGAGGGTTAATGTGTCGCATCAGTGTTTTCACCGATGTTGACGCATACAGCAGGGGTCCCGCTATCAGTGACTGCCGGACCCCTGCCGCTGATCGGGCGGGCGCACCCGCCGTACATGTACCCTGCTGGTCCTTAAGTTACGTCCACTAGCGTCATACATGTAAAGTGCGGGATCTTAAGGGGTTAATGATTACAATGAGCGTGAAATTTCATTTTGGGTCTGATTCGTGCTTTATTCTCCCTACAAAGTTGTTCATGATATTCTGGTCTCTCTCTCAGAATCTCCAGGAATTCTGATTCTACGGAATCAGAACGTTCTAAAAAAGGGCCAATTTTTATTTTTTATTTTATGCACTCATCGCTATTAATCAAATCTTGGCATTAAATATCTTGAAAAAGGGGCATAGCTTTAGGGGGTGCATAGGTTGCAGTCACTACGTGGCCCAAAGACCCTTGTGCTGTATAAGAAGACACCAGTATTATAGAAAGTGCATACTAATCAAGTTACACCTGGCTGGAGAGAAGGGGTTGGGTCTACAACTTGGCATGGTGGGGTGCCGTTTTAATTTTCGCCTCAGGCAGCACGAAGGCTATGTGCTTCTATGCCCCTGGCCACAAAGCACTGAGAGAATGGGGGCCCAAGCTGAGTTCTTGCACCAGGGCCCATGAGCCTTTAGCTATGCCCCTGGATTGAAATTAATTGCATAAAGTCCTAAGAGACCCCAGAACGTCATCCACAACTTGTCAGAGCAATTGGGGTACTTTCGATTTGGGTTAAATTTATTCAGACCCACTGAATCGACCAACCGAGTTGGCTAAATTGATTCTGAGTCAAATTTCAGGAAATTTGCTCCTCACTACTAGGGACATATGAATGCTGCATTTCCCCTGCAACAACCACATCTTCTCTCGGTGATAATAGCTGATCACCACGTCTTTTAAAATCCAGACCCAGCCTGGGCCATTTTCATTTTAAAAAGTCGTTGTTTTTATCAGAGAACACCTGCTGCTCAACCTATTTAAGTGAACTGAATGAGCAACAATACCAGACAGAGACATGCTCGTATGTACAGTGCAGTGCCTTGATGAAGAATGAAGGGACCAGGGTGCACTGTGGCCCCCTTATTCTGCTGATAGGTGAGGGTCCCAGGAGTTAGACCCTATGATCATAAATTTATGGCCAATGCTAAGTTGATGGGAACAAATGAAAATCGCGGCCACTCCCTTTGGAACAAACTGAGCAAGTTTGATGCATGGCCTGTGGTCAAGAACAATATCATTTATAATAGTCCTACAATACTCATTATAGTGTACATGGTAAGTCATGATTCATATTTGTAAGGCTATCCAATATGCAAGTACCAACAAAGGGTTAAACGTAAATTACTCTATCTGTAATTCGGAACTTCACTCATTTCAAAGGAATATTCTGTCATGTGTGATGACCAATTTATCATCCATTAAGAGGACATGGAGTTCTCCACCCTGTACGTGCTATGGGGAGTCTGTTGTAATCCTGTGTAATCGCTGGCAGCTCTGCTCTGAGAGGGGAGGGGAAGCCCTCTCACACATGACAAGAGATTGTCATGTCTTATACAGAGCTGTTTGAGTCGCTGAAGAAAAACAACAAGTACTGAAAAACACAATAGATACTGAAGCATATGTAAGAGAAAAGCCACATTGCCTCATTTAGGCTGATCATGCTTAATTCTGTGGGGGAGGCAGCTTGCATCATGAATAGGCATTTGTATCTGCTTCCACCCACCCACTTGCTCACGATTGGCCAACACTCAGGAAAGCTGACAAAAAGGCAGTTTTGTTGCAATGTGATCCAAGAGTGAACATTTCCAAGTTCGGGGGATTGAGGTGGGGGGATAAAATAAAAATGGTAATAAAAATATTACAAACTAGCAACAGACGGCACCAGATTGTGCCCCAGAAGCTGAAACTTGGGTTTGTGTTTGCATTGTGAAGTGAAATAATATATGGTAACTTCTGAATTGGCAGTTTACTAACAGTACTGCTGTCTGTCAAGTTTAAAATAGCTTTTATATGTGACTGATAAAGTGTACAAGAAATTCAGAAGGAAAACTAGAATATAATAAATAAATTCGATGAGAACACTTTGCAGCTATATTTTGGATATAGTTTCAGTAGATAGAAATGCATTTGTATACTTTGCATTCTTCTGTGTTCTTTTTTATTCTTAGTGTTTTTTGTTACTTTTAATATTTTCAATAGCAATAGTCATAGAGTTCACAAAAGTGTGCTTAGATTTTGAGACCACTTTCAGGTGTGGTATTGCCACTGTTTAGGGGTATAATACAGCTGAAATACCCACACTATATCTTCCCTGTAACATTAGTGAACTCAGTTCAATGCATTAAAGATGTAATCACATGAACACAATCTTTGTCCATAGTCCCTATTAGATATAATAGGTGCCACAGAGGCGGCGGGCACCCCCTTAGGACACCCTATAAGAACCTATAAACGGCAGCTACATAGGAAATGCCTGGCCAGAGATGCTTCCCCTCACATTGCAGTTTCAATAACAAAGGGGTTGTGTCTGATGAGACAGAGTAATGCCTCATGCACACGTCAGTGTCAGTTTTGGATCAGTGGTGGCACGGACAGTGTTCAATCCGTGTTTCCTCCCATGACAGATCCATGTTGGGTCCGTGGGTCTGTTTTTTGCTGACCGTGTGCCATCCTTTTTTCACTGACACTGAGCAGCTGGAAAATAATTTTCAAACATCTGTGTTGTATCCATGGTTCTAACGGACTCATTGACTATAATGGGCGTGAGGGATCCGGGAACATGGACAAGATAGGACATGCATCCGTGCTGAAAACATCGACCCACGGACCGTGCTAAAACACTGATGTGTAAATACACACATTCAAATGAATGAGAACACGTACAGCACACGTCCGGGAAACACTGATGTGTGAATGAGGCATAAGGCTACATTCTCACTAGCGGTTTTACTGGATCTGGCAGGGTTAAGCAAAAACACTTCCATTACTAATAATATAACTGCCGGATCTCAATACCGGAAAACTAAAACGCTAGTATGAACGTAGCCTAAAGAGAGAATAAATAGCCTCCATTTTTTTGGAGGCACGTGGCTTCATAAGTGAGTAGGGCATAATGTTCTTTATAGGAACAGAGGGAAGAGAATATTAAAGTGGACCTGTAAGCTTTCCTGACATGTCAGATTTAAGAAATATTTGTATACCCAATAAAATAACAATTCTGGAACCTCTTATGACTGTAGTTTGTACTGTGCTTCTGTCAAAGGGGTTAGTCTATCTGGGGCATTTTCAGTCCCATGGTCAGTGTGGCCATGCATGGCTACTCTGTTCTCTTCTGAGGTCCTGTTCTGGAGATAAGTGCAGGTCCCAGATGTGGGGCCTGTACTTAACTGATATTGATGATATGTGATATGCATTCAATGTCCCAGATGGAAATACCCCTTTAATTCTCCAATCATTTTCGAATTAATTAAAAACTATGTCCCCCAAACACTCTAACACTATCCAATCAGTGCTGCAAGTTCCAAACTGTATGGTCACACTCCCCTTTGGTCACACTTCCCTTTGACAAAGAAAGTGGCAACATTCAGTTGTCCATTTATTCATTTCTAGAAGTTACAGAGGTATGCCACAACACAACAAAAAAAAATAAAAAATGCCAGGGAATTATTACATAAAGAATACATCTATTAAAACAGATGTCAGTAGTGGGGAGGGGTCCAGTCATGGATTGTTATGGCAAATCGTTAACATGAGTTCATCAGAACTCACAATAACATAGCCATGTCAGTAAAAGAGGGTAAGGAGAGAGAAAATTCTTCAAGGAACACACACTGAGCTCTGAACTTGCAATTCCACAAGCTGGCATGTCAGAGAAAGCAATTCTTGAAAACAGAGGAAGAAGTCAGAAATCAGCCAACAACATATTGCAACCTGAATCTCTCATAGTACATGTATAACTATAAATACATGAAAATCATGTACTTAATAGCACCATTGAAAGATTCTATAGACCTTCATTTGGCAGATACAATATCGTCATGCAGTCCTTGTGTGAATTAAAACCATCATCTCACAAATGTGTACATGCTTCCAATAATTCAATTTTTATGTTGACTCTGTAACTGTGATTATAGCATATTGGCAATCATACTAGATAGACATCAATAATTAAACATCAATATAGGATTTCCCATTTTAATGGGTATTAAATGAGCAATTTGGGAATGTATTTTGGTTAGAACAGCTAGTCTTTCAGTATTTGAGCTAAATGTCCAGCAAACTTTAGTGGTTGGAATAGCAATTAATCAAGTTTTGATTAACCTTTGGTTGTCTGAAACATCACATGTAACTGATACCCAATTGTAACTCACAGCATTTTGAAACTTATAAATGTAGGCAATTATTATTAATAGGTCATATTAGCAGCCTCCAGTAGATGGGGCTAGTGTAACCCTATATAAAGAGGAGGAACATTTTAGAAATAGGTCAGTCCTAGCCAGCAGAGAAAGCAGATGCAAAATTGCATAACTAACAGAAAAGCCAGTGCTGGATTAGTTGCCAGCCACGGCAAGGCCAAAAAAGGACTTTAGTTGGCAAAAGCAGCCAAGAAAGAAAGAGGGAATGTAGAGCTAAAGTCTTGTTGTCATAAAAGGACCATTGAGGCTCCATTGCCACGTGTGCGGGAGTTTTCTTCAGCCTCCTGGACACACAAGAGCACATTGTGCACCTGCAGAAAGTATTTACATTCTGAAGAGGATGCTATGGACATTGTACGTATGGCAACCTGTTCAAAAAAGCTGCATAACCACAGGATTCGCCCTGTGGTTGCTTTTAGAGTAGTGATGAGCGAGCACCAAAGTATTCAGGTGTTCAGGCAGAACATATTGCTATATTTGTGTGGTCGGCCGAGCACCCGAGTATAATGGAAGTCAATTGGAGACAACCAGGCACCCCCTGCTCTAGAGAGGGGAGGGTGCCTGGTCCATTGGAAAAGGTCTGAAAGTGACCCAAAAACCACCGAAAAGGATCGGGAACAGCATGGGGACGATGTATGGATGCATCTTGGACTCCCACGTCGCTGCTGGGAACCATGTTGTCCGAGTTGTACGCCACTTTTAAAGACTGATAAAATACGCCCAAAACCCCCCAAAAAAATCTATTTTGAAGGAAAAAATGTTAGGAAACATTCTTTCCTGTATTACAAGCAACAGGCACTCCAAAACAGCCAGTATATCACATAAAGGAGGGCTCCATTCACATTGTGGTACAATTGTTCAGGTAGTGGGACTCCTACACTCATAAAGCCTTTGCACTAAGTGAAAGGGCTGCCAAAAATTACAATGAACCGGCACTACAATACACCCTTTATTACACACAAAGGAGGGCATCATACACACCCTTGAAAAATTATGATTGGGGGCCTGCTGTTGAGCCTGCCGTCTAAAACATTACGGGCGAGGGCCTGCTGCTGAGCTGACCCTCTAAAACATTAGGGGTGAGGGGCTGCTGGTGAGATGACCCACTAAAACATTATGGTTGAGGGCCTGCTGGTGAGCTGACCCTGTAAAAATTATGGGGGAGGGCCTGCTGCTGAGCTGACGCTGTAAAACATTATGGTTTAGGGCCTGCTGGTGAGCTGACCCTGTAAAACATTATGGTTGAGGGCCTGCTGGTGAGCTGACCCTATTAAACATTATGGTTCAGAGCCTGCTTGTGAGCTGACCCTATAAAACCTTATGGTTGAGGGCCTGCTGGTGAGCTGACCCTGTAAAACATTATAGTTGAGGGCCTGCTGATGAGCTGACCCTATAAAACATTATGGTTTAGGTGCTGCGGATGCCTCCCCCTCTGTACTGCTGTCCTAGCTCGGCTTTTCACCTTCCCATGTTGGGTCAGTGACCTCATCGTTCACCACCTCTTCATGAAGGTGAGCCAGTGCCAAAGTGCACCGCAGCGCCGAGGTGTGGAGCTGTAACTACAGTCTGAGACAATACATGTAATTTACGGGCCACTGGGTGAATGTGGTTCCTGCACAGCCACACCAGCAACTTGACCAGGTGACGCCGCTTCTGCCTCAGTGTTCTCACGCCGTTGGTCCTGCGACAATGTCCTCCCCTGCCTCCTCATCCTCAACTGTGTCCTCAGCCTCCACTGCAGGGACAATTCACAGTGCCACACAGGCATACCACATGTGCAGGGCACGGCGGTGTCACGCTGTTCTGCACCTCATTTTCCTGGGTGAATGGAGTCACACAGGGGAGGAACTGCTCCATGTCCTTCATCAAGAAATTGAATCCTGGCTTTCTCCACGACAATTTAAAATCGGAACAGTGGTGACCGACAACGGGAAAAACATGGTGTCGGCGCTTCGTCAAGGAGGGCTGAGATATGCACCCTGCATGGCACACGTGTTCAATCTGGTTGTCAAGCAGTTCCTGAAGTCTTCCACCCATCTGCAAGACATCCTAAAAATGGCCAGAAAACGTTGCATGCATGCACTTCAGCCACTCGTACATTGCAAAGCACACCCTCCTTGAGCTGCAGCAGCAGAACAGCATCCCCAACATAGGCTGATATGCGATGTTTCCACCCGTTGGAATTCCACCCTCCATATGTTAGAGCGACTATACGAACAGACAAAGGCCATAAACGATTTCTTAATGATCCAAGCAGACAGGAATACTCCCCTGTGTAACTTCGATGTTAGCCAGTGGCAGCTCATGCGTGACACCTGCCATTTGCTCAGGCCCTTTAAGGATGCCAAGTTATTTGTCAGTCACCAGGACTACGGGATGAACAAAATCATTCCACTGCTTCATATCCTGGAACAGATGCTGGTAAATCTGGCTGGTCAGGGGACTGGAGACGTGGCATCTAGATCTCATGGCCACATAAGCCTTGTGGGGGCTGAACTGGAGGAGGAAGAGGAGGACATTGGAGCACAAGCAATGTGTAGCGAAACGGGTGGTTTTTCTACACAGGTGAAAGGGGAGGAGGAGCAGGAGCAGCCAGAGGAGCTACAGTGCGATGAGGAAGATGAGGCAGAGGACCCAGACATACCGTGGCAGTATGCAGTGGAGATAGAGGCAGGGAGTCCCTCCGAGTCACTTGCGCAGATGGCCCAATGCATGCTCACTTGCTTGCGTAGTGACAGCCGAATTGTCACTATTCGGAAGAGGGATGACTTCTGGCTCTCCACCTTGCTGGAATTCCACCCTCCATAAGTTGGTCCGACAATACGAACAGAGAAAGGCCATAAACGATTTCTTGATGATCCAGGCGAACATGAGTAATCCCCTGTGTAACTTCGATGTCAGCCAGTGGCAGCTCATGCGTGACTACTGCCTTTTGCTTAGGCCCTTTGAGGAGGCCACAATTATTTGTTAGTTGCCAGGACTACGGGATGAACGATGTAATTCCACTGCTTCATGTCCTGGAACAGATGTTGGTAAATCTGTCTGGTCAGAGGACTGGAGACGTGGCGCCTATATCTCTCGGCCACATGAGCCCTGTGGGCGCTGAACTGGAGGAGGAGGACATTGGAGCATAAGCAATGTGTAGCGAAATGGGTGGTTTTTCTACATAGGTGAAAAGAAAGGAGGAGCAGGAGCAGCCAGAGGAGCTACAATGCGATGAGGTCCCAGACACACCATGACAGTATACAGTGGAGATGGAGGCAGGGAGTCCCTCTTAGTCACTTGCACAAATGGTCCGATGCATGCTCAATTGCTTGTGTAGTGACAGCTGAAATGTCCCCATTAGGCAGAGAGAAGACTTTTGGCTCTCCACCTTGTTGGACCCTCGCTACTAGTGATGAGCAGCAGGGGCAATATTCAAATTGATGATATTTCGCAAATATTTAGGCGAATATTCGCCACATATTCGCGAATTCGAAAATTCGTTATCTCCAGTCATTATTTTCTTGATTGCGGAAATCGGCAATTTATTTATTACGAAAATTCGCATTCAACACTACTCCTAAAATCAAAGATATTGCAGCCTTCTCATTGGCCCACAAGCTAGAAGCAGGGAGGGATCATGTGTACTGTTCGTTATCTTCCGTCATTATTTTCTTGATTACGGAAATCGGCAATTTAAAAATTCGCATTACGAAAATTCGCATTCAACACTACTCCTAAAATCAAAGATATTACAGCCTTCTCATTGGCCCACAAGCTAGAAGCAGGGAGGGATCATGTGTACTGTTTGTTATCTCCAGTCATTATTTTCTTGATTGCGAAAATGGGCAATTAAAAAATTCGCATTACGAAAATTCGCATTCAACACTACTCCTAAAATCAAAGATATTGCAGCCTTCTCATTGGTTTCACCAAAAAGAAACCCCACATTGCCCGATGGGGGTGCAATATGCAAAACCGACAAAAAACTGGCAAATAGAAATAATTTAACAAATACCATCTTTATTCAATAAGTAATCCATTACACATAATTATATTAAAATTACAAAGCATGATTGATATGACTGAAACAACGCTACACCTTATCCAGCTCACAGGATTAACACTAAAATACAGTTTGCATACAAAACTTCATAGAGTAATATGAAGATATAATGTTAATATGTTAAAGTCAGTGGTCACCATTAGTCAAAGGAGAGAAAAAGAAAGGTATAAGGGAGAAGACTCCATTACTCCCATACCACCTTAATCACTACTCCTAAACATTCTATTGTGGCTGACATACCTATACCCCAAATAGGGACTAAATGTACAATGAAATAGCCATAGGAAAATGAGCCACCCTTACTCACGGACCTGGACCTGGAGCGGAGAGATGAGCAGCACCCCGACGCGCGTTTCGCCTCGCTTCCTCACGCCCCTTAAACTGGATTTGTGGCCGCAACTGGCAGAGTTTGCCCTGGAAAAGCTGTCCTGCCAGTCCAGTAGTGTGTTGGGGGCCATAGTTACCCCAAGAAGAACTCGCCTGTCCACCCAAAATGTGGATCAGCCAGGATTTCCACCCACCAATGCCTGATGCATCAGACTAGATCGTCCATGGTGCCACACCAACACTTTAACAAAAGAGACAGGTTTCTTCTGGCTACCTGCCTCTGCTACTATTCTGATGCTTCTACAACACAGTGAAAGCCAGATATCCCTCAAAGGAAGGAAAAACAAGCAAAGGGGTGTCTCCATTACAGAGATCACCAAAACCACCATATTAAGTGGCCCCTATGTCAAGATCCCGCTCTTTTACAAGCTTTAAGGATGTGACAGGGAAGACCTAAGCAAGTTATCCATCCACAGACAGCTGTTTCGGGGTGTTGCCCCTCATCAGTGTGGAGTAGGATTCTGGCTAACCGGGAGCAATGCTTTGGTGACTACTCAAACAAAGCAATAGCTGATCTTAGGGAGACCAGCTACAAAAATACCGTGGAGCCTCACTTAAGAGTCTCAAACACAGCAATCCAAAGTGCAAAGCTCCCTGGGAAACATAAAATGCAAAAGATTGTGGAGCCCCAGTTATGGGTCTACAACACAGTGAAAGCCAGAATCCTACTCCACACTGATGAGGGGCAACACCCGAAACAGCTGTCTGTGGATGGATAACTTGCTTAGGTCTTCCCTGTCACATCCTTAAAGCTTGTAAAGAGCGGGATCTTGACATAGGGGCCACTTAATATGGTGGTTTTGGTGATCTCTGTAATGGAGACACCCTTTGCTTGTTTTTCCTTCCTTTGAGGGATATCTGGCTTTCACTGTGTTGTAGACCCATAACTGGGGCTCCACAATCTTTTTGCATTTTATGTTTCCCAGGAGCTTTGCACTTTGGATTGCTGTGTTTGAGACTCTTAAGTGAGGCTCCACGGTATTTTTGTAGCTGGTCTCCCTAAGATCAGCTATTGCTTTGTTTGAGTAGTCACCAAAGCATTGCTCCCGGTTAGCCAGAATCCTACTCCACACTGATGAGGGGCAACACCCCGAAACAGCTGTCTGTGGATGGATAACTTGCTTAGGTCTTCCCTGTCACATCCTTAAAGCTTGTAAAAGAGCGGGATCTTGACATAGGGGCCACTTAATATGGTGGTTTTGGTGATCTCTGTAATGGAGACACCCCTTTGCTTGTTTTTCCTTCCTTTGAGGGATATCTGGCTTTCACTGTGTTGTAGACCCATAACTGGGGCTCCACAATCTTTTGCATTTTATGTTTCCCAGGGAGCTTTGCACTTTGGATTGCTGTGTTTGAGACTCTTAAGTGAGGCTCCACGGTATTTTTGTAGCTGGTCTCCCTAAGATCAGCTATTGCTTTGTTTGAGTAGTCACCAAAGCATTGCTCCCGGTTAGCCAGAATCCTACTCCACACTGATGAGGGGCAACACCTCGAAACAGCTGTCTGTGGATGGATAACTTGCTTAGGTCTTCCCTGTCACATCCTTAAAGCTTGTAAAAGAGCGGGATCTTGACATAGGGGCCACTTAATATGGTGGTTTTGGTGATCTCTGTAATGGAGACACCCCTTTGCTTGTTTTTCCTTCCTTTGAGGGATATCTGGCTTTCACTGTGTTGTAGACCCATAACTGGGGCTCCACAATCTTTTTGCATTTTATGTTTCCCAGGGAGCTTTGCACTTTGGATTGCTGTGTTTGAGACTCTTAAGTGAGGCTCCACGGTATTTTTGTAGCTGGTCTCCCTAAGATCAGCTATTGCTTTGTTTGAGTAGTCACCAAAGCATTGCTCCCGGTTAGCCAGAATCCTACTCCACACTGATGAGGGGCAACACCCCGAAACAGCTGTCTGTGGATGGATAACTTGCTTAGGTCTTCCCTGTCACATCCTTAAAGCTTGTAAAGAGCGGGATCTTGACATAGGGGCCACTTAATATGGTGGTTTTGGTGATCTCTGTAATGGAGACACCCCTTTGCTTGTTTTTCCTTCCTTTGAGGGATATCTGGCTTTCACTGTGTTGTAGACCCATAACTGGGGCTCCACAATCTTTTGCATTTTATGTTTCCCAGGGAGCTTTGCACTTTGGATTGCTGTGTTTGAGACTCTTAAGTGAGGCTCCACGGTATTTTTGTAGCTGGTCTCCCTAAGATCAGCTATTGCTTTGTTTGAGTAGTCACCAAAGCATTGCTCCCGGTTAGCCAGAATCCTACTCCACACTGATGAGGGGCAACACCCCGAAACAGCTGTCTGTGGATGGATAACTTGCTTAGGTCTTCCCTGTCACATCCTTAAAGCTTGTAAAAGAGCGGGATCTTGACATAGGGGCCACTTAATATGGTGGTTTTGGTGATCTCTGTAATGGAGACACCCCTTTGCTTGTTTTTCCTTCCTTTGAGGGATATCTGGCTTTCACTGTGTTGTAGACCCATAACTGGGGCTCCACAATCTTTTGCATTTTATGTTTCCCAGGGAGCTTTGCACTTTGGATTGCTGTGTTTGAGACTCTTAAGTGAGGCTCCACGGTATTTTTGTAGCTGGTCTCCCTAAGATCAGCTATTGCTTTGTTTGAGTAGTCACCAAAGCATTGCTCCCGGTTAGCCAGAATCCTACTCCACACTGATGAGGGGCAACACCCCGAAACAGCTGTCTGTGGATGGATAACTTGCTTAGGTCTTCCCTGTCACATCCTTAAAGCTTGTAAAAGAGCGGGATCTTGACATAGGGGCCACTTAATATGGTGGTTTTGGTGATCTCTGTAATGGAGACACCCCTTTGCTTGTTTTTCCTTCCTTTGAGGGATATCTGGCTTTCACTGTGTTGTAGACCCATAACTGGGGCTCCACAATCTTTTGCATTTTATGTTTCCCAGGGAGCTTTGCACTTTGGATTGCTGTGTTTGAGACTCTTAAGTGAGGCTCCACGGTATTTTTGTAGCTGGTCTCCCTAAGATCAGCTATTGCTTTGTTTGAGTAGTCACCAAAGCATTGCTCCCGGTTAGCCAGAATCCTACTCCACACTGATGAGGGGCAACACCCCGAAACAGCTGTCTGTGGATGGATAACTTGCTTAGGTCTTCCCTGTCACATCCTTAAAGCTTGTAAAAGAGCGGGATCTTGACATAGGGGCCACTTAATATGGTGGTTTTGGTGATCTCTGTAATGGAGACACCCCTTTGCTTGTTTTTCCTTC
This sequence comes from Bufotes viridis, assembly GCA_033119425.1. Classification (NCBI taxonomy): domain Eukaryota; kingdom Metazoa; phylum Chordata; class Amphibia; order Anura; family Bufonidae; genus Bufotes; species Bufotes viridis. Next base: position 257,029,437 of record CM065591.1, read on the forward strand.
CTTTGAGGGATATCTGGCTTTCACTGTGTTGTAGACCCATAACTGGGGCTCCACAATCTTTTTGCATTTTATGTTTCCCAGGGAGCTTTGCACTTTGGATTGCTGTGTTTGAGACTCTTAAGTGAGGCTCCACGGTATTTTTGTAGCTGGTCTCCCTAAGATCAGCTATTGCTTTGTTTGACTATTCTGATGCTGCCACCCACCTCATGCTACACATCTGAAGCTAAGTGCTCCTCCTTACACCCACCATCGTCAGCAGCACTGTTATTGCCACACACCTTCCCACTCTGTCACCAGGTCACTCTGTGGTCTCCTGATGCTGCTGTCACCTCGACACTATGTCACCTTTTCACTCTGTGGTCTCCTGATGCTGCTGCCACCTCCACACTATGTCACCTTGCCACTCTGTGGCCTCCTGATGCTGCTTCCACCTTCCCACTCTGTCACCGGGTCTCCTCATGCCGCTGCCACCTCCACACTATGAATACTTTGCCACTCTGTGGCCTACTGATGCTGCTGCCACCCCCACACTATGTCACCTTGCCACTCTGTGCCACTCTGTGGCCTCTTCCTGATGCTGTTGCTGCCGCCACATCCACACTCTATTATTGTGCAACTCTTTGGCCTCCTGAAACTGCTGCTGCTACCTCCACACTGTCATTGTGCCACACTTTGGCCTCCTCATGCTGCTTCCACCTCACCACTATGTCATAAGACTTCTCATGCTGTTCCCACCCTCTCCACTTCATGTCTGGGCCACTATTTTGCCTTTCGGCCTGGCTGACATCAGTTGGTAGCCAAAAGCAGGAGTGGGTACAAAACACAGAAGACATGCAAATATTCCATTCACGTGTCATCTCTGTTTTGGATCCACTCCTATTTTTTTTTTGTATTAGCAATACTGATGGATTACTGATCAAATACTGACCGAGTGAAGGCAGATGCACAACAGCCAGGAACCTTTTTTTGTGGTTTATTATTCTGATGGATCAGAGAAAGGGCAAAATAATCAGTGACATCAACACAATCTTTCTTATGACACCCCTTCCCCTTTGTTGGGGGGCTCTACTTTTTTAAGCGTTTAATAGAACAGGTTCTGTAGAAATCTATGTGGAATCAGCTGACAATGGTGTAAAAGGAGAGCGCTTCTTCTTGGTGCTAACATCGACCTGTAAGGCTGAGTTCATAGTTGAGTTATCTGGTCAGTTTTGGCCCCATGACTGCCTAAATAAGTGAAATGTGCAGTGACTCTAAGAGCGACGCCTGTCATCTGCATGTCATACTGACAGCAGACTCCCTATGCGTGTTACTTCAAGGCACAGTTTTCTACACCACTATAAAGGCTCTCTGTAGCCAGGAAATAGCCATTTTTTAACAAAATTCACAGCGAATAAATTCGGATCGAACCAAATTTTTTCAAATAATTCAGCAAAACGGCACAATCGAATTTTTGAAAAATTCGCTTATCTCTAGTTGCATTATTTAACCCCTTCCCGACCAGCGCCATAATAGCACAGCGGAGTGGGATGCGACTTGCCGCCCAGCGCAGTACTATTACGCCGAGATGATCGGGCAGGTACAGGAGCTGCGTCCGCCCGCTCAGCTGCAGGGGTCCACGATGGGTGAGAAGGCAGCCCGATGCCGTGCAGAGGCTGCACAATGCCTAGCACAGCATCTGGATCTGCCTTCTACGGGTGCCCAGGAGATCCAGCCTCAGTCTGGGTCTCCTAGGCAACCTGTTAGTGTATTAGTCTGTGTAATACACTAACAGGCTATGCATTACAATACAGATGTACTGTAATGCATTGCAGAGGGGATCAGACCCCCAAAAGTTAAATTCAGAAATAAAGTAAAAAAACAAGCAAAAAAAAGTGTTTTTAATAAAAACAATAAAGTTTCAAGTAAAAAAAGAAAAAACAACCCTTTCCACGTATTTTGTAATAAAAATAGAAAAAAATAAGAAAAAACACACATATTAGGTGTCTCCGCATCCGTAATGACTGGCTCTAAAAATATATTACATGATCCACCCCGTCTGATAAACACCATAAAAAAAACTAAATAAAAACTGTGTCAAATAAGCCATTTTTGTCACCTTTCATCACAAAAAGTGCAACACCAAGCGATAAAAAAGTCGTATGTCCCACAAAATAATACAAAAAAAAAAATCACCTCATCCTGCAAAAAATCGAGCCCCTATATAAGAAAATCACTCACAAAATTAAAAAAAAATTGCTTTCAGAACATGGAGACAAACATCATTTTTTTGTTTCAAATATGCTATTATTGTGTTAAAGTGAAATAAATATAAAAAAGTATACATATTAGATATCTCTGCGTCCGTAACAACCAGCTCTATAAAAATATCAAATGACCTAACCCCTAAGGTGAACACCGCAAAAAGTAAATAATAAAAACAGTATCAAAAAGAGCAATTTTAGTCACTTTACATAACAAAAATTTCAACACCAAGCGATCAAAAAGGACTATGCCCTCCAAAATAGTACCAAGCAAACCGTCACCTCATCCCACACAAAAAGAGACCCTACCTAAGACAATTGGCCAAAAAATAAAAAAAGCTATCACTCTCAGACAATGGAGACACTAAAATATGATTTTTTTTTGCTTAAAACTGCTATTATTGTGCTAAAGTGAAATAAATAAAAAAGTAGACGTATTAGGTATTTCCGTGTCTGTAACAACCTGCCCTATAAAAATACCACATGACCTAACCCCTCAGGTCAACACTGTAACAAAATTTAAATTAAAATAGTGCTAAAAAAGCCATTTTTTTTCACCTTACATCACAAAAATTGCAACTCCAAGTGATTAAAATGGTGTGTGCCCCACAAAATAGTACCAATCAAACTGTCACCTCATCCTACAAAAAATGAGACCCTAACTAAGACAATCGGTCAAAAAATAAAAAGGCTATTGCTCTCAGACTATGGAGACACTAAAACATCATTTTTTTGGTTTCATAAATGCTATTATTGTGTAAAACTTAAATAAATAAGAAAAAGTATACATATTAGGTATTTACACGTCCATAAAACCTGTTTCATAAACATATTACATGACCTTACCCCTGTGAACGCTGGAAAAATAAATAAATAAAAACTGTGCCAAAATTACCAATAATATGGTCACCTTGCCCCATAAAGTGTAATAATGAATGATCAAAAAAATCATATGTACCAAAAAATGGAACCAATAAAAACAACATTTCCTGCAAAAAACGCGCCCCTGATCGGCAGAAAAATAAAAAAATAAGGCGTTCAGAAAATAGAGACACAAAATTATTATTTTTTTTTCAAAAAATGCTTTATTATGTAAAACTGAAACAAACAAAGAAAGTAGACATATTTGATATCATTGCGCCCATAACAACCTGCTCTATAAAAATAGCACATGATCTATCCTCTCAGATGAATGTTGTAAAAAATGAAAACTGTCATTTTTTGGTTACCTTGCCTCACAAAAAATGTAATATAGAGCAATTAAAAATCACATGTACCCGAAAATAGTACCAATGGCACCTTGTCCCCTAGTTTCCAAAATGGGGTCACTTTTTTGGAGTTTCTACTGTAAGGGTGCATCAGGGGGGCCTAAAATGGGACATGGCATCTAAAAACCAATCCAGCAAAATCTGCCTTCCAAAAACCAAAAAAATCTAAATGCTGGGAACACAGGTGATTGCGGCCCAGCTGTTCCCAAACGTCTTTATCAGAAAATCAGAGCACCAAGGTGAACCTTGGTGAAGGGGGACAGTAATACGTAACTTTTAATGGATACGAATTAAAAAGCGCACACCAAAGACAATACATAACACATAAAACAATAGTAGATATGCCCAAGAAAAAAATGGAACAATCTCACCGTCCACAGGAGGATAGGTGGTGGATCCCACAGTGATGTCTAATGGCCAATGTCTATGGTATCTGTGTTGACAGGCAGGAGATCCAAAGGTGAGCAGAGGGGAGGTACAGGATATCCGGAGGAGCAAACAGTGGGAGATGACTAACCCTGGAATGCCCTGCAAGATAGGGGGGAGGGGGCAGAACCTGCCCTACTTATCTATACAGAGCACCTGCCCCGAAAGGGGCGACCCCGTCCGGATGCCTGTCCCTAAATAGGGGCCTCACCCTATAAGTAGCCTCAAAAAATAATAAACAATATAAAAAAAAGTGTCTCCCAGGCCCGACGTGTCACGTTTCTACACAGTCGTTCTTCAGGGGAAAAGGGGGGGGGCACTAATGTCATAACAGAAGAAAAAGTAAAGATGCTGCTTCAATATGACTCTAAAATAGAGATAGAAGCAACAAAAATGTCTGCAGTAATAGGTCAAAAGCATATGACGCTGAAAAAACAATGATAACACTTCCAATACCCAGCTAATAGATGTGGGGAGGATAAAGACCTAAACAGACAAAATGGGAAATCCTGGCTATTGGTCAGGTCTCTACCAGTGGGTGAGCACCCCCGGATCTACATAGGGCCAGACAAAAACCTTCCGAAAACCATATGGCGTTCCTTTCATTCTGCGCCCTGCTGTGTGCCCTTACATCAGTTTACGACACACGTTGGTTGTTTCTGTAAACCGCAGAATCAGGGTAATAAATATTAAGTTTTGTTTGGCTGTTAACCCTCAATGTGTAAAAGAAAAAAATGGATTAAAATGGAAAATCTGCCCAAAAAGTTACAATTTAAAATTTCTTCTCCATTTTCCATTAATTCTTGTGGAAAACCTAAAGGGTTAACAAAATTTTTAAAATCTGTTTTGAGAAGCTTGAGGAGTTTAGTTTCTACAATGGGGTTATTTATGTGGGTTTCCACTATGTAAGCCCCACAAAGTGACTTCAGACCTGAACTGGTCCTTAAAAAGTGGGTTTGGGAAATTTTCTTAAAAATTTTAAGAATTTCTTCTAAATTTCTAAGCCTTCTAATGTCCTAAAAATATAAAATTACATTTATAAAATGATGCCAACATAAAGTAGACATATGGGGAATGTTAAGTGATAAATATGTTATGACTCTGAGGTATCACTTTCTGTTTTAAAAGCAGAGAAATTGAAATTTTGAAAATTGCAAATTTTTCACAATTTCTAGTAAATTTGGGATTTTTTCATAAATAAAGGTGAAATATATTGACTCAAATTTATGAATATCATGACTACAATGTATCACGAGAAAAAAAATCTCAGAATGGCTTGGATAAATAAAAGTGTTCCAAAGTTATTGCCACATAAAGTGACCCTTGTCAGATTTGCAAAAAATGGCCTGGGCAGGAAGCTGAAAACTGGCCCGGGGTTGAAAGTGTTAAATGAGAAGTGTTACACCCCGTGTCTGGATGCTTATATAAAAGTTAGCTAGCGAAGTGCAGGGTAATGAGGAGGATTGCTCCAAATAGAAACTTTGGCCTATTAACTGTGTATCCATGTGTCTTGTAAAGAGCGTGAAAAGTGTATTTGTGTAACACCTGCCAGTCCAGGCATCCTAAGAAATGTCGTGATATGTTTGCATTTGAATTTCTCAGTAAAGATCTGTTCTGCTTCAAAACTACATCATCATTGCTTCCTGCACCGCTATACAACACCGCCACCCTCAGCTCTACCAAGGGACTCTGTGTGCCCCAGAACCAGGGTTTTCACCAAAGGGAAAAATAGGTGCACCATTCCCTTAATTGCAAAGCCCAAGGGAGCAACAGAGCGAGTGAATTCCACAACCACCATTCTTGCTATGCATGAACATACACAGCTATGCACTGTATCAGTAAATCATACCCATTAGGAAGTTCATATATACACAGTTTCAATTTTCATTGCACACAAAGCAAGCCGTGTAGTGCTCTGGGAATTACATATGCAACTCTTTCATATGAAAAGAGCACTGCTCAGTGCTTCAGAAATGCTTGAAAGTTCTCCATAAATTCCTTAAAAAATGCACATACTGTATCTTGTAAGTGATTTTGAAGCACTTTTGAATTGTACATTCACTACTAGTGATTCAATAAAGCTTTAATTAGGGTTTCCTCGCATGAGTCCCTTTGCCTTTCATAATTATGACTTCTCAGACTTTTCCACTCAACCAATAATACCACCTAAAGAGACACTAAAACCATAGTAGAACATATATAAAAACTTTTGTTTGTACAAATTATTTATGGGACTGCTTTATCAGGAATGCAATTGTTGTTTAAGAGCTTATTTAGCTCCAGAAAGCTTAGTTTGATGACTTAACTGGATGATGCCAGTGGGATGATAGCTGGAGCAAGTGAAATGTTCCTGTGATGAAGCTGTGCAGTGGTTCTCCAGAAGTTGAGACAGACGACCAGGGGTCCAGAATGGTTGAAACTGATGGCAATATAAGCTTTTAAGAGGGTCAGACTTTTCCCATGCTCTTTTTGGCAGCTCAACAATAGCAGAAGGAATCAGGTGAATGTAAATATTACTTGAAACAACAATTTTACTGAACATGGGGCAACAACCTTGGCGTGAGAAGAGTCTTACAAAAGTCAGCTAGCTTCAAGGGGCTGCCACACCTAGCTTTTTTAGAGCATCTTTTTGCTTGTACAAAACAGCATAAAATTCATGTTTTTACAAGTTTTTTTTTGTTTTTCTTTTTTCAATCACACGTTTTACTTGACTTATTTTTCCTATAGAAAGTCTATGGTAAAATGCCTAAAAAAAAGTGTCACAGCTAAAGCATGCTGTAATTTGAAAATAAACATGCTACAATTACACTACATAAAACATCATGTTGGTAGGGCATTTTATAATTTCCCAAAGGCCATCATGTAACATCAACGTTGTTTGAAATCACCCTAAGGGCTCATTCACACGAACATATGCTGCCCGTTGCAGTATTGCAGACCGCATTTGCGGATCTGCAATACACAGGCACCGTTCCGTGTGCATTCTGCATCACGGATGCAGACCCATTCACTTCAATGGGTCCGCAAATCCAGAGATGCGGAACGGTGCAGAACGGAATCACAGAACGGAACACTATGGAAGAACTACAGAGTGCTTCCGTCGGGTTCTGTTCCGTACTTCCGTTCCACAAAAAGATAGAACTTGCTCTATCTTTTTGCAGAACAGACGAATGCAGACCTATTCAAGTTGAATGGGTCTGGATTCATCCTTGCGGCCGTACGGCGGTTGCCCGTGCATCTGGGGAGCTAGCATTGTGATTCTGTTTGGGCTACATGAGACCTCAGACCTGTAGAAAGCCACAGCTGGGTCACTGCAGGCTGTTTAAGACTTCATCACAGACTGCAGATTGGCTGCCCTGTGGTCTATGTGGTTGAGTCTTGAAGAACCAGTGAACTGAAGAGAGTAATGGACCAAGGAGAGTAATGAACTAAGGGCAACTCAAGAGTAAAGAGTTAAGTACTGCAAGTTAAGTTTGCAGATTACATCTAGTGTGATCTGCCACAATCAAGTTTATTTTCCCCCTGCAAGTGTTCGTAACCTTCAAGCATTTGTGCAACTTTTGTGAGAAACAATAAAATCAACTGTAGGCTGTTATATACTGTGCTCTTTCTTAAAGAGCGACCCATTAAACACCCATTACATCTCTACTAATTCCCACTGTAGTCATTTTTTGTATTTTTAAATGTGGTTTTTACTCCATGCCTTCCAAGAACTATAACCTTTTTTATTTTTCCACTCACATAGCCACATGGCAGCTCGTTGTTTAATAGACAAAATGTACCTTATGATGGAACCATTTGACGTTCCATAGAATATATTGGGAAGCTGGAAGAAAATTATCAATGGGTGAATAAAAAATAAAAAAATAATTCTGCAAGTGCGGCATTGTTTGACGGGTTTTGTTTGTACAGTGTTCACTGTGCAATTAATATTGCATATTACCTTTATTATTTTAATCACCATGGTTATAGTGGTATCAAATTACTATACTTTTTGTTATGTTTTATTACTAAAAAAACTCTGAAAAAATGTTCCTAACTATTTGATCTCTGTTTATTTAATTTTTGGGGTGAATCGACCACAGAACATTAATTCAGCCATTTTCATTTTTTTCAGAAGCAGTGATACCAATAATTTTTTTTTATTGTTTAATTTTATATGTAAAATGGGGAAAAGTGGTGATTTTAATCTTAAAATTTTATATAGACTTAAAAACTTTTTAAAGACGGCCAAGGCATCTAAGAGATTAATATGGTATAAAGTAGAACTGGCTTAGTTGTCCATAGCAACCAATCAGGTTCCTTCTTTAATTTTCCAAAGTTGCTTTCCAAAATGAAAGGTGGAATCTGATTAGTTGCTATTGGCAACTAAGCCAGTTTTACTGTACACCAGTTGACCCCATAATTGTTCGTGATTGGAGTTGTCTCCAACCAAAGACACTGCCAGTGGTTGTTTTCTTTATATAATAGCAGGCACCTGCCGGCTATAGCACCAGTTTAGTACTTGAGCAGGCACACCAGATGTTGAGAAGGAGTTCAATCAATCCTTCCAAGCTCGTAGGTTGCCAAAGCTGGCCTTCTAGGCCAGGTCCCATAAATGCTCGATTGATGATAAATTTGGTGAGTGGGCAGGCCAATGAACTTTGCAACCCCTGCAAGCATCATGCCATACATTTGAGCCTTCCATTGAAGGAGGGACAGAGTATACATTAGGAAATGCTAGTGATCTGTATCTCGAATAAAATGCTTAATTAGTATGTGAGTAAGGCCTTATTCACACGTCCGCAATGTAGTCCGCATGTATTCCGCAATTTTGCGGAATACATGCGGACCCATTGACTGTGAATGGGGCCGGGAAAGATGCGGAGAGCACACACTTTGCTCTCCGCATCCGATTTTGCGGAGCGCGCCGCCGATTTTCCGGTCCGCGGCTCCGCAAAAAAAATTGAGCATGTCCTATTCTTGTCCGCAATTGCGGACAAGAAGAGGCATTTTCTATGGAGTCCGGGCAATGTGCGGTCCGCAAAAATGCGGAATGCACATTGCCGGTGTGTCCGTGTTTTGCGGATCCGCGGCTCCGTGGATCCGCAAAACACTTGCGGACGTGTGAATGTAGCCTAAGGCCTCTTGCACACGACAGTATTTTGCAGACCATATACTGGCAGTTTTTTCAGTTCAGTATACTGACAGTATACTGAACCATTCACGTCGATGGGTCTGCAAAAAATACTGAAGTGTCTTAGTATGCCTTCCGTTTCCATTTTTCCGTTCCATTTAAATATAGAACATGTCCTAATCTTGTCCGCAAATCACGCTCAGTGGATCCATTCAAGTCAATAGGTCCGCAAAAAAAAATATAAAGCCTGCAGAAAGGCATCCATATGTCTTCCGTATCTGTTCAGTATCCATTCTGTTTTTGCTGAGCAATCTATTGAAAATTTTAAGACCAGCCTAATTTTAATTATGGAATTACTATATACTGTATATGCCATACGGAAAAACGGAATGGAACAACGGAACCGAAACGGAAACACAACGGAAACAAAAAAACTGAAAAACTGATCCGTTTAAAACGGACCGCAAAATACTGAAAAAGCCATACGGTCGTGTGCAAGAGGCCTAATGCTTTATGTGGCATTGTTGCCACAGTTTTCATTACTTTTTAGTGAGTTTTGAATTTTACAAAAATAAAAACTTGTGTGGCCCTAACTTTTAAGTGTAAAAAACAATCAAATAGCAGATTTTTGTTAGATATTTACAAAAAGATCAATAAGATATTTCAATAAGAGAAAAACCAAAAAAAAGTCAATAGGTAATAGACTGAAGAAAATTGCAAAACCGCGTAGCAAGTTGATAACCTAACCTGAATATATTTTAAAAACAAAAAGAAAACAGTTTCACCGCGCTTTAATTCATCTGTAATGTCGGGTGCAGCAATGTAATTTCTCACCACACAAATGTTATCCATAATACTGAAAATCAATTGGCACTGTGATATTTTGCATGTGAACTAAATCTAACAATCCGTAATGTAACATATCTAAAGTGAAGACATGCTGCATGCTGACTGAAAACATTCAGCTTTTCAATTAGATCTCGCTTTTCTAATTTTTCGTTTATATTTCCAGGTATGGCTGGATATCTCACAAGCTCCAGTTCCCTATAAAGAACTGAAAGGCTTTTTTTTTTCAGCAGAGAGAATGGGAGAGATGTGGATGTGTGATAAATGGCACCATCTCCAGGACTTTTACCAGACAGCAATGAACTGCACAATGAAATTCATTAATAACACTTTATGCTTTTTATGAGTTGTCTAATGCCTAAGATGATAACGAAATGGTTAAATGTAACTGTATAGTTTTTCTTTTCATTTGATTTATCTCAACCCATAGATGTATTCCCAGCTGTCTGCTACACTGTAAATTGTACAAGTGTTTTGTGGTCGGGTTTGCAATGTTCAAGAAAGTTTTCTTTAAATGTTTTAAGTAACATTTTTTACACAGTATGGATTTTTATTCAGTTTTAATAGTTTTTAAAGGGGTTTTCAGCCCTTTAACCCACGCTCTAATTTCTGAAACTGACCTATAAAGCATCTTTCTATGGCCTCATGCACATGAACATATTTTGTTTCCTTGTCCGTTCCATTTTTTTGCAGATAGGATGCGGGTCCGCAAAAAATGCTGACAGCACACTGTGTACTATCCGCATCCGTATGTCCGTTCCGTAGCCCCGCAAAAAAATATAGCATGTCCTATTCTTGTCCGTTTTGTGGACAAGGATAGGCGTTATTACAGTGGATCCGCAAAAAAAACGGATCCGCAAAAAAAACGGATGCCATATGGAACCGCAAAACACATACGCTTGTGTGCATGTAGCCTATATATTACTGTTTCGAAGATGGATTGCTGTATCTTTTACCAAGGCCTCTCTTCAGAAATTCTACATCTGCCTATGTCATATCTATTGCTCAGAATGGGCTGCTTCCTATCTAGCCTCTGGACAGGTACATCACTTCTAAAGTCAAGGACAAGAACAGGCTATGCAAGGTGCCAGAATTCTTCTACCTCATCTCGTGTGGGCATAGTTCAGGCGAGTTTGGCATCCACGTCATCTGCACATGCACTATGTTCAGTCATTTTTGTGGGGCCACTCCAATAGGTGTCCAATTTAAGTGAGGTCTGTTTGAATCTCGATGCCTTGAAGTGGCAGGAAATTCTGGCATTGCCAGAGTGCAAAAGTGACAGGGACTGCAAATTTCAGCTGTGAGTTGTTGTTTTTTTGTTTTTTTGCTGAGGTGGAGTGGGAGGGACATGATATCAGAGAGGTATGTGACTTGTGTGTGTTGGCACTGATAACACTCTCTGAAAAGGAAGAGCTATGATTCATGGGTTTGGTGGGGAAATCACCACAGGAGACTGAGCTGACTGGATGTGAATAGTCCAGGAGCATGCAGGTTAAAACAGGAGTCTAACCAAGAGCTTGAAAACATGCTGTAATGGTATTTTGGGATTATGGGGGCTAAGTACAACCACAAATACAGTATAACATTTTAGGGGGTGTATATCTGGATCAGAAATCCCATTAAAGTATTTCACATGGTCCCAAAATGTCAGCATATCCATTAATATGGCTTAACCTAAGAGTCACATTAAAATTAGAAAAATCCTCCCAAAAATTTCACTTTTTATTGTAGATAAACCAGATGTATTGTTTGAAAGATGACATTCCAATCTTTCACACAATAGCAGAATGGCCATAATATGTTCAGTACATGTCACTGTTAGAAATTTGAATGCAGTGAATAGTGATAAGCGGCATGGGCAATATTCGAATTTGCGATATGTCGCAAATATTTTGGTGAATATTCATTATAAATTCACGAATGAGAGAATTCGTGATAATTTTCTTGATTGCGAAAATCGCCATTGTAATATGCATGTATTGCGTGCACAATAAAGGCGTGGGTCACTGTTGCTACATTTCACACTACCTGACACTCTGCACTGGAACCTATCAGCTACACTATATCACAATCTAACCTACACTGACTATCTCACACTAACTATCTTTATTATATATATAAGCTAACTAACTAACTAACTAACTAACTAACTAACTAACTAACTATCTAATGTAATGTGACACAGCAAAGCACAGAGCACAGCAATGACACTGCTTTCTCTCTCAGAACTGAAAAAAAAAACTGCTGGCTGCTGGTTGAGGGTCTTATATAGTAAGGGGTAGGCCACTTTCCTATTGGTTGCAAGGGATGTTGCTAAGCTCAGAAAAATAAATTGCAGCCTTCTCATTGGCCCACAAGCAAGAAGCAGGGAGGGATCATGGGTTCAGAGGGAAAAAAAATCTAGAATATTTGCGAATAAGAATATATAGCACTATATTCTAAATCTTCGCTAATTCTCGAAGTGATGATATTCACGAATCGCGATTAAAATTTGCGATGCAAATATTCGAGCCAAACACTAGCAGTGAATACAGTGAAAGTAAAAGCAGGTTTTACCCGTGATTATTCCCGACTCCCTTTCAGTGATCTCTGTTGCACGGACTAATGCTGGAATGACAGCTTTCAAACAAGACCAGTTGCAGGCTTCTAGCTGCTACCATTGAGGAGATATCAGCATATAAAGCACCCCTCCCCATTCCACTTCTGCCTGAGCTGAGCTCAGTCCAAATGGTATAAAGAGAAAAAGCGAGAACCTGGCCATATTCCTCCTGAAACAGGTAAAGAGAAAGTAAGACTACAAAATTCAACCTCTGCATGCCAGATGTAAAGCTGTTAAGACTGTGAACTTCTGCCTGCCAAACGTGTGAACATTACTCCCTTAAAAACCAGGCCATTTTTTGTTTTTACATTTAGGTTTTGCCTTTTTACCTTCCAGAACCCTCAAAAAATGTGGTGATAAGAAAGCAGGATGCGCTCATACCCATATGCAGTTGTGCATTTCTGTAGGGGAGCACATCCTGCACTTGTAGTCCGTTGCTAATGGCAATCACCAGCAAAAAATGCATACAATGGATGATGCCAGCAACGGACTACAAGTACCACAATGGACATCCTACATAAGATGAAATTTATGTGGATGTGGCAAGAATTCAGAACAAACACAGAACCAGAGATAGGTGCACGCTGCCGTCACACTAAACCCTCACACTGATGTTAAAAATTGAGAGTTAGTTCGACATATCCTACTAGGAGGACGTGTCTTAAGCCTCGGGCACCAGCGTCAAGGTCTCTCAAGTAGCCCGTGGGCCCTAACACTCACCTACCTGCGCCATATGGGCGATATCAGGGGCCAGTGAGCAATTACAGGAGCATTAGGACGACTCACAAACATCTCCTCTGTTACCTCCAGCATGTGGCCATGCTTGCAATGGGAGGTGGGAGGTGTCTATGAGCCCTACCCAAGACTGACTGATATAGCCCAAGGCCAAGCAGGTGCACCCAAATGTGACCTGAAGATGAAAAACAGGCACATTTAAATTGGAGTTTATACACCTCCATACATATATATATAAACCATCAAAAATGTGGTGATAAGAAAGCAGGATGCGCTCATACCCATATGCAGTTGTGCATTTCTGTAGGGGCAGCATCCTGCACTTGTAGTCCGTTGCTAATGGCAATCACCAGCAAAAATGCATACAATGGATGATGCCAGCAACGGACTACAAGTACCACAATGGACATCCTACATAAGATGAAATTTATGTGGATGTGGCAAGAATTCAGAACAAACACAGAACCAGAGATAGGTGCACGCTGCCGTCACACTAAACCCTCACACTGATGTTAAAAATTGAGAGTTAGTTCGACATATCCTACTAGGAGGACGTGTCTTAAGCCTCGGGCACCAGCGTCAAGGTCTCTCAAGTAGCCCGTGGGCCCTAACACTCACCTACCTGCGCCATATGGGCGATATCAGGGGCCAGTGGGCAATTACAGGAGCATTAGGACGACTCACAAACATCTCCTCTGTTACCTCCAGCATGTGGCCATGCTTGCAATGGGAGGTGGGAGGTGTCTATGAGCCCTACCCAAGACTGACTGATATAGCCCAAGGCCAAGCAGGTGCACCCAAATGTGACCTGAAGATGAAAAACAGGCACATTTAAATTGGAGTTTATACACCTCCATACATATATATATAAACCATCAAAAAGTGTGGTGATAAGAAAGCAGGATGCGCTCATACCCATATGCAGTTGTGCATTTCTGTAGGGGAGCACATCCTGCACTTGTAGTCCGTTGCTAATGGCAATCACCAGCAAAAAATGCATACAATGGATGATGCCAGCAACGGACTACAAGTACCACAATGGACATCCTACATAAGATGAAATTTATGTGGATGTGGCAAGAATTCAGAACAAACACAGAACCAGAGATAGGTGCACGCTGCCGTCACACTAAACCCTCACACTGATGTTAAAAATTGAGAGTTAGTTCGACATATCCTACTAGGAGGACGTGTCTTAAGCCTCGGGCACCAGCGTCAAGGTCTCTCAAGTAGCCCGTGGGCCCTAACACTCACCTACCTGCGCCATATGGGCGATATCAGGGCCAGTGGGCAGTACAGGAGCATTAGGACGACTCACAAACATCTCCTCTGTTACCTCCAGCATGTGGCCATGCTTGCAATGGGAGGTGGGAGGTGTCTATGAGCCCTACCAAGACTGACTGATATAGCCCAAGGCCAAGCAGGTGCACCCAAATGTGACCTGAAGATGAAAAACAGGCACATTTAAATTGGAGTTTATACACCTCCATACATATATATATAAACCATCAAAAATGTGGTGATAAGAAAGCAGGATGCGCTCATACCCATATGCAGTTGTGCATTTCTGTAGGGAGCACATCCTGCACTTGTAGTCCGTTGCTAATGGCAATCACCAGCAAAAAATGCATACAATGGATGATGCCAGCAACGGACTACAAGTACCACAATGGACATCCTACATAAGATGAAATTTATGTGGATGTGGCAGAAATTCAGAACAAACACAGAACCAGAGATAGGTGCACGCTGCCGTCACACTAAACCCTCACACTGATGTTAAAAATTGAGAGTTAGTTCGACATATCCTACTAGGAGGACGTGTCTTAAGCCTCGGGCACCAGCGTCAAGGTCTCTCAAGTAGCCCGTGGGCCCTAACACTCACCTACCTGCGCCATATGGGCGATATCAGGGGCCAGTGGGCAGTACAGGAGCATTAGGACGACTCACAAACATCTCCTCTGTTACCTCCAGCATGTGGCCATGCTTGCAATGGGAGGTGGGAGGTGTCTATGAGCCCTACCCAAGACTGACTGATATAGCCCAAGGCCAAGCAGGTGCACCCAAATGTGACCTGAAGATGAAAAACAGGCACATTTAAATTGGAGTTTATACACCTCCATACATATATATATAAACCATCAAAAATGTGGTGATAAGAAAGCAGGATGCGCTCATACCCATATGCAGTTGTGCATTTCTGTAGGGAGCACATCCTGCACTTGTAGTCCGTTGCTAATGGCAATCACCAGCAAAAAATGCATACAATGGATGATGCCAGCAACGGACTACAAGTACCACAATGGACATCCTACATAAGATGAAATTTATGTGGATGTGGCAAGAATTCAGAACAAACACAGAACCAGAGATAGGTGCACGCTGCCGTCACACTAAACCCTCACACTGATGTTAAGAGCTGAGAGTTAGTTCGACATATCCTACTAGGAGGACGTGTCTTAAGCCTCGGGCACCAGCGTCAAGGTCTCTCAAGTAGCCCGTGGGCCTAACACTCACCTACCTGCGCCATATGGGCGATATCAGGGGCCAGTGGGCAGTTACAGGAGCATTAGGACGACTCACAAACATCTCCTCTGTTACCTCCAGCATGTGGCCATGCTTGCAATGGGAGGTGGGAGGTGTCTATGAGCCCTACCCAAGACTGACTGATATAGCCCAAGGCCAAGCAGGTGCACCCAAATGTGACCTGCAGATGAAGAATGAGCGCATCCTGCTTTCTTATCACCACATTTTTGATGGTTTATATATATATGTATGGAGGTGTATAAACTCCAATTTAAATGTGCCTGTTTTTCATCTTCAGGTCACATTTGGGTGCACCTGCTTGGCCTTGGGCTATATCAGTCAGTCTTGGGTAGGGCTCATAGACACCTCCCACCTCCCATTGCAAGCATGGCCACATGCTGGAGGTAACAGAGGAGATGTTTGTGAGTCGTCCTAATGCTCCTGTAATTGCCCACTGGCCCTGATATCGCCCATATGGCGCAGGTAGGTGAGTGTTAGGCCCACTGGGCTACTTGAGAGACCTTGACGCTGGTGCCCGAGGCTTAAGACACGTCCTCCTAGTAGGATATGTCGAACTAACTCTCAATTTTTAACATCAGTGTGAGGGTTTAGTGTGACGGCAGCGTGCACCTATCTCTGGTTCTGTGTTTGTTCTGAATTCTTGCCACATCCACATAAATTTCATCTTATGTAGGATGTCCATTGTGGTACTTGTAGTCCGTTGCTGGCATCATCCATTGTATGCATTTTTGCTGGTGATTGCCATTAGCAACGGACTACAAGTGCAGGATGTGCTCCCCTACAGAAATGCACAACTGCATATGGGTATGAGCGCATCCTGCTTTCTTATCACCACATTTTTTGATGGTTTATATATATATGTATGGAGGTGTATAAACTCCAATTTAAATGTGCCTGTTTTTCATCTTCAGGTCACATTTGGGTGCACCTGCTTGGCCTTGGGCTATATCAGTCAGTCTTGGGTAGGGCTCATAGACACCTCCCACCTCCCATTGCAAGCATGGCCACATGCTGGAGGTAACAGAGGAGATGTTTGTGAGTCGTCCTAATGCTCCTGTAATTGCCCACTGGCCCCTGATATCGCCCATATGGCGCAGGTAGGTGTGAATAACTAACTTTGCCTCATTGGAGGCCGTACATTTTAATTCTGTATGGAGACAGATCTTCGTACAGCATTAATCAGAAGTTTTGAGCGACTGGGTGTAGCAACTTACCATTTCATTCTCCCCCTTTTTGGGCAGAAGTAGGCTAGTCCTTCCTACGCATTGCGCCCACATGGAATCCGGATCCATTCATTTCAATGGGTCTGTGTACATGAGTGGTGGTTTTCACGCATCACTTTTGCGTTGCCTGAAAATCGCAGCATGTTTTATATTCTGCGATTTTCATGCAACGCTGGCCTCATAGAAGTGAATGAGGCTGCGTGAAAATCGCATCACATCCGCTTGTGTGATGTGAACGCATTGTGCCCTCACATAATCCGGACCCATTTATTTTAATGGGTTTGTGTACATGAGCGGTGGTTTTCACGCATCACTTTTGCGTTGCGTGAAAATCGCAGCATGTTCTATATTCGGTATTTTCATGCAACGCTGGCCCCATAGAAGTGAATGGGGCTGCGTGAAAATCACATCGCATCTGCAAGCAAGTGCGGATGTGATGCGATTTTCACAGATGGTTTCTAAGAGATGTTGTTTGTAAACATTCATTTTTTTATCACGCTCTTGCAAAACGCAGTAAATCGCATTGCACCCGCGCGATAAAAACTGAACAACTGAATGCAATTGCAAACAAAACTGAATGGACTTGCTTGCGAAATCGCTCAGTTTTCACTGAATGCATCCGCAACGCATCCGGACCTAATCCGCTCACGCTCGTCTGCAAAGGGCCTTAATCCCCCAACTATCACTCTCCCCTTTATTGCTATGTAGCCTTAACTTGTGGAGCGACAGTATCTAGGTAGGAGCACCGTGACACACACAAGTCTAATAGGGCCTACCACCCGGCATTCCTAAAAACCTGGGACGTAATTTGCCCTAGGGGGCGGCACGTTGCGCATACCATCCTCTGCTACCTACATTCCAGATGATCAGTCGTAGACATTGGCCCCTTCCAGCAAAATCCTAAATTTGATTTGTTACTAATTACTTTGTAATGAATGACCTTTCAGATGCCATGTTTAACACTGATCGAGGCATCTGAAAGTCACATGCAGCATATAAGGGGGTTAATCAGGGGTTAAAACAAAAAACAAATACATAGTCAACTCATCCATTTGATCGCAGAGAGGCTGTCGTGGCCATCTTGATTAAATAAAACGCACCTTCACATAAGGGCTAATGCACATGACCGTATGTATTTTGTGGTCTGCAAAACATGGATCCACAAAAAAAAAAAAAACGGATGACAACTGTGTGATGTCCGTGTTGCATCTGTTTTGATTGCAGATCCATTGTAACAATGCCTGTCCTTGTTCACAAAACGGACAAGAATAGGACATGTTCTATTTTTTTGCGTAACAGACTTTCGGACATACGGAAATGGAATGCACACTGAGTTATTTCTATTTTTGAGGGGGACTCATTGAAGTGAATGGTTCCACATACGGGCTGCAAAAAAATTGAATGGACATGGAAAGAAAATACAGGGATAGAACATGCTCTATCTTTTTGCGGTATGGAAGTACGGAATGGAACCCCAAAGAAGCACTCTGTAGTGCTTCCGCTCCGCATCTCCTGATTTGCGGACCCATTGAAGTGAATTGGTCCGCATCCATGATGCGGAATGCACACAGAACGGTGTCCGTTTATTGCGGATCCGCATATGCGGTCCGCAATACGGAACCCATACATTTCTGTGCCTGAGTCCTTGAGACCAGCATGCAAATTGCCGATCTTAATAAATGGGCCCCCAGATATTTAAGAATGCTGACTATGTTTTGTCAGTATTCCAGCATTTTTCCCACCACAGACTGCTTTGTTTGGCGAGTGATATTAATACAATAATTGTAGATTCAGTTGTACATTCTGATGGCCATCTATAGTTTCGGAGACAGCAAGTGTCTGATATTGAAACTTTATGATGTATTTTATTTTACATTTTTTTCCTATGAGCAACAGATTATGTCATCTCTTTATGATCTCTGCATTCCCTTTTGCTATTGACTTCATTATTATTATTTACAGGAACTATGCCATTATTTGCCATTTAAGGGTTGTGATATATGGACTTTTTCACTTATATACAGTATGGACCGTTGCATCTATAAAAATATTGATTCACCTCTATCAAGATTCTGATTTTCCCATCTCTCTTTTTAAATATAAGGTCCAGGATGGATCGAAACACTAGTGTCTGTCTTTATGTGTGACTGCTGGAGATACTAATAAAACAAGGTGAACTATTTGCATGATAATTTGAGTGCTGTGCCTACTATTCTCTTTGTGGATATGGATATATTCCTAACACCGAGCACCTACTGATTAAAGCAAGTATTTAATTTACCATATATTGTATTATAAAACAGTAAAAAGGTGAAATTAAAAAAAAATCCGCCATTGTTTTTTGGGTTTTGTTGTTACAGTGTTAATTATGCTCTAAAATGACATGATGACCTTATTTTGCAGTTTAGAATGATTACAGTTGTTTTTTACCACCATTTTAGTGAAAATTGATTTGCTACCACAAAGTACAGGAAAATTCAGCTTTGCTGTTACTAGTGGCAGTTACTGTGTCACCAATACTGATATATGGAAATGTTTAATATTTTGTTGAACTACATTTATACAGTTCTGAGCCAAGATCATCTGGGGGGGTTTGTGGTATAAACATGGAGGGTGCCAGCCTCCCTCTTCTGGCAACATATTGGCATCCATCTCATAAGATCTTCTTTAGTAAGGGGTCATGCTCTAGAATTGGAAAAAAAAGTACCTGATTCTAAATCTAAATAATTAAATAATATTACTTTTAGCAATTTTACCAATATTTTCCATGCATTAATAAAAATAATTTATGCATTATCAAGATCTCCCAGTGCTGGACCCTCTTGCTTTTTGTTGAATTGCTCACAGGATGTCTGCCCTCCTACGTAAGTCCGTGTGCACAGGCGCACATTAGCAAGGAGGACTGATTATCTTACACTGGAGTGGTGAGCTGCTCTTGTTTCTTTTTGTTTGTACCTATCAAGAGCCTGGAAAACCACAAATTGAGGAGCCGCAAAACACAGACACCCAGCCATGTGCGTTCTGCAAAAGAAATGCTGGTCCGTGTCTGCGGACAAGAGTAGAACATGTTCTATTTTTTTGCAGAATGGAAGTGCGGATGCGGAACGGAAGTGCACACTGTGTGCTGTCCGCATATTTTCAGGCCCCATTGAAAATTAATGGGTTCAGATCCGTTCCGCAACATTGCAGAACAGATCTGGATCCATTTTGCGGACATGTGAATGGACCCTTAGGGTCCATTCACACATCCACAAGCGTTTTTGCGATCCGCAAATGGCCGGCACTTTAATAGAAATGCCTTTTCTTGTTCGTATCTGCGGACTAGAATAGGACATGTTCTATTTTTTTGTGGAACGGAAGTGCGGATGCGGAATGGAAGTGCACACTGTGTGCTGTCCGCATCTTTTCCGGCCCCATTGAAAATGAATGGGTCCAGATCCATCCGCAACATTCCGGAACGGATCCAGATCCATTTTGCAGACGTGTGAATGGACCCTTAAGCAGTAGACTTTTCATCATTTCAGGAGGACGAGTACATAACAGTACTAGACAGAGCACTAATGAATGACAATTACTGGGTAGCAGAGCATGTCAGAACATATAGTCTAGGGGTGGTAATAATAGTCAAATGACCAAATAAACAACATGTTGAAAGATAGACTGTGTGTGGCGCTGTTCTTGTCCCAACTAGCATTAGGTAGAAAGTTTTGGTAATGTACTTCTTCTCCAGTAGAGAGTGTGTTCATAGTTCTTTTTTTTTTATTCAAAAACAGAATGATATAAAGGGTCATTTATCTTATTATCTGCAAAAATGTGAGGAAAAGTGATGACATTTTTTGAACACAATGGCCAGATTTACTAATCTTAAAGATGGCCTAAGCTTAGACAGGCTGTCTAGACCTGCACCAGATTTATCACAGGGGATCAGGCTGGATGAAAAATGTGGTGCAGGGATAGACACTTTTCTCTGACTCTATACCATCAGTTGGCCTACTTTGAGATTCATTTTTACACCAAAATTGAAGCAAAATGTTGGGGCAAAACCATGCATATAAGGCCCAACCCATTTCCGATGAAGATCCACCACTGTCTGCTTAGTCCCTCCCCTCTTTTTTCAGCATGTCAGAAAAAAGTATTGAAACCTTAGATTATGCCAATTTGTTCCATTTTGCTTCACTTTTCTAGACAGATTTTTGGTAGTCTTAGCTTTTCCTTCATGGCATTTTTGCCTATAAAGAAGTGTTGCTAAAATCACTGGAAAAATACAAAATGCTGCATTTTTTTAACGAAGCAAAACAATACAAAGATGCCACCTAATGAAGAAAAATGCCAGGAGCCCAAAAAAATGCATGTGTGTCCTGCATCCTTCAGTTAACATCGAAAGCTGGCGTTGTTTTGCTGCAAAAAATGATGATGCAAAAAACATGACAAAAAACTCCACAAAAGTGTAAAGGCATCCTAAAGCATCATGTACACAGCGGAACAGTGGGCAAGGAGGTTGAACAGAGCCACTTGGGGACCCTGAAGCTCCTACTGCCCAGAAGTAGAATTCACTGACAGATCCCATCTGCTGGGGTACATGTGAGGGAATTGCTTCCGTGTCTTCTGAAATCTGTTATGTAGGTGAGTTGATCTCTTGATCAATTTGTCTGTATTTGACTACTAGATTCAGTTTCATAAGTGCAAGGTGAAAAGGACATCAGTTAACACAAATTTAGTACTTGAAAGGGGTTAAGATTAAGGCCAGGTTCACATCACCTTTTTTCCATTCTTCTTATCTATCATAAGAACAGAAAAATAAACAAAAAAACAGAACCTGTATTTTTAAGCATCCATTATGCTCAAATATGCATATTTTGAATCTGACTTTGTCATTTCCGTCTGAGATTCTTTATATAAAAATAGTTCACGCAGGACTGTTTTTTCCATCTAAAATAACTGATAGCAGACGGAAATGGCTAAAACGGATGCAAAATGTGCATAACTCAGCATAATAGATGCTTAAAATACAGGACTTTTTTTTGTTGTTGTTTTTTTATGTTTTCTGTTTTTTTGACAGATCAGAAGAATGGAAAACAAATTGGTGATGTAAACCCAGCCTTATAGATAGATTTTCATGGTACGACCAGATAAAAGGTATGTTCCCCCACATGCACCGCAATTACTTCATTAGCTTAGACATCCTTTCTTACAAAGTATAGTGCTTAGTAAACCCAATCGTATTAGTGTACTGTACTTTCACACTAGCGTTATTCTTTTCTGGTATTGAGTTCCATCCTAATGCATTCTGAATGGAGAGCTCTCCGTTCAGGATGCATCAGGATGCATCAGCTCAGCCCCTCTTACGTTTTTTGCCCGGAGAAAATACCGTAGCATGCTGCGGTATTTTCTCCGTCCAAAATTCCGGAACACTTGCATTCATTTTCATTGAAATGTATTAGTGCCGGATCCGGCATTAAAATTACCGCATTGACGGATCTGGTCTTCCAGGCTGCGCATGCACAGACCTTTAAAAATGTGATAAAGATAAATACCGGATCCGTTTTTTCCAGATGACAACCGGAGAGACGGATCCGGTATTGCAATGCATTTGTGAGACGGATCCGCATCCGGATCCGTCAACATATGGTAACCATTTGCATACAGATTGCCAGAACTGCCTGCCGGAATCCGGCAACGCAAGTGTGAAAGTACCCTCAGATACCGACTGGTTCACATTATGCACATTATTATCCTAAACAAATATACTGTTCTGTAACATTTTCAATTTGGAAAAACAGCAGAAAAAAAACTCCCAAAGTTTCTAATAATATCAAGTCCACACTTTCCCAAAGGCATTTTAATTTATTTTCAAGGATAGAGCTGTATCACATATTTTACATAGAAAAGTGTATGCCCCCTTAACTTATTCTGTCCTAAATTTCTTTTATTATCCTTCACTATCCACAGTAAATGTAATAAAGTATATTAAATGGAACTTTTCTGAACTCTGAGCACATAGCATTAATTACCATACTTTATATTGTGTTCTGCACAGCCAACTCTTTGACCTGCAACCCACATTACTTGTCATTACGTATTATACTCTTTCTCTTACTGTACAAATAACAGTAAACTTGCATACCCTACAATTGCCTCATACATGAAAATAGACCCCTTACTTTCCATAACACAAATGATACACAGGGCACTGAACACTCCTAGACTGCACTAATACTCTTTTACACAGGTCGTCAAATACCCCATAAAAAACATTTACCGTTTTTTTTATTATAAACTTTATGCTGGATTCACACGTGCAGTTTTTGATGCAGTTTTTTTTTCCTTTGGCCAAACAAAAAAAGTCCAGTGTTTGGACAAAGGATGTCTTAAAGACTGCACAAATAACGGCATGTGTGACTCCAGCCATATGCAACAACTCAAAAGCCCTACAACAGTCATCTCCAAGCTATGGCTCTGTTGTAAAAATACAACTAATATGGCCTGTGACTTTTAGGATATGTTAGGAATTCCAGAAATCACTAGACAAATAACAAACATATTGGCCACTCTTCATCCATGAACTGGCACATCGCAGGAGCTACCGTGCTTCATTTTAATCTCATACCCCTGATGAATCTGTCCTGCTAAAGACCGGGAAACGCGTTGGGAAGAAACTTTGGGCTAGTGCAAGGCACAGAAAGTTTAGAATATGGTGAGCTTTTAGGCAGGGTATACTACTACACATAGGGTAAGCATTCCCAAAACCCTGCCTAAAAAAGCAAAAATATAATCTGAAAGCAACGTAGTACCTGGATGGCCCTCCAAGACATCTGATTTTCCAGACCTCAGACATTGGAACTACCATTATTCATTGCTACTCATCAAGCAACAAAACCGTTAGTGGCCACAAATATGGTATGATTCCAGTGAAACCTGAGTATTTAACTAATCTCTCTCTTCCTCAAATTGTATTTGAGATTATCCCTAGAGTGAATAATACCTTTCATTGATATATGTTTGCTGTTTGTCTAGTGGGACTCGTATCTTAGCAGCATTAATTAAAAGTTATATTTTAAGTAGGTTTATTCTACTGTGAAAAATACAGTATACACACCTACTATCATTTATCTAACTGTTTTAGTGAATTTGTAGAATTCCAGAATTCAACAGATTTAGTTATTATACTCACTTATATAGCACTGACATATTCCACAGCATATTTAAGACATTATCATCTGGCGCCCCACTTTGGCTCACAATCTAGATTCACTATCAGTATGTCCTTGGAGGAGACCCACATGAACACCATGCAGATGTTGTCCTGTCAGATTTGAACCACTGAGCCACCATGCTTCCCACAAAGTAAGGTTTTTCTGTTATGATAAGGAAGGAACTACACGGGGAACAGGGCATGGGTCGTCACAAGTCAAATTGCCATCCCTGTCAAAGTGTCATCTTGTTTAAGCTCCTTGCAGTTAATAACGGCAAGTACAGTATGTACCATGCTTCTCTCCTTTCTCCATACAGGTACATATTCCTGCTATATAATAACAATCTCTACTTATTCCACTGTCTTTCCTACTAGTGTTATATTATGGTACATATACCTGCTATACAAAAAACATCTCCGCTAATTCCACCGTCTTCCTACAAGTGTTATTTTGTGGTACATATGTCTATTATACAATAACCATCTCTGCGGATTCTACTGTCCTTCTACTAGTATTTTTAATGGTACATATTGCTGCCATGTAATAACCATCTCTGCTGATTCTAATGTCTTACATATGGTACATATACCAGCCTTTACTATAACGATATTTCATTCCTCCCATAATATTCCTACCTTTCACACATACAAAAACCTGCACACCATTAACCACCAGCAACCTATCGACACCCTACAGTTATCACTAACCCCAATCTCTTCCCTCTCTTGTCTGGAACTGGCTGCCAATCATTACAATCATACCCTCAAAACCATCCTAAATGAGGCAGCTTCCATTACCCTCCCACCTGCCCAACACAGGCTGCTGCAACCTTGGCACAGGACCAAACTACATTTTTTTCAGCTATGCTCTCTGTGTGCTAAACAGTTCTGGAAAAAAATTATGTACATCAGCAGATAATTAAAAGTTCTAACTTTTCTCTTCAGCAGATGTCTTCACTTCTCTCATCCTTACTTTCAAATAAGCCAAAAAGACTGGTTAATGCTTTTCACTCCCTCCTCAGCCCTAAAAAACACAAGCCCACAATTGACCTCTGGGGTAAAGACCTGACCACTTACTTACAAGAATAAGATTGATAACTTCCAGCAAGAAATATTCTCCCAGGCACCAAACAGCTTCAATTCTCCTCCCTCCAACAATTCCTCTTGTTCACTCTCCTTATTTGACCCTATGGCCTCTTGCACACGACAGTATTTTGCAGACCGTAAACTGGCAGTTTTTTCAGTTCAGTATACTAACAGTATACTGAACCATTCACTTCAATGGGACCGCAAAAAATACTGAAGTGTCTCCGTATGCTTTCCGTTTTTCTGTTTTTCCGTTCCGTTTAAATATAGAACATGTCCTATTTTTGTCCGCAAATCACGTTTAGTGGCTCCATTCAAGTCAATGGGTCCGCAAAAAAAAACGGAAAGCATACGGAAGTGCATCTTATGTCTTCCGTATCCGTTCCGTTTTTTGCGGAACCATCTATTGAGAATTTTAAGACCAGCCCAATTTTTTCTATGTTATTACTGTATACTGCATATGCCATATGGAAAAACGGAACGGAAAAACTGAACCGAAACGGAAACACAACGGAAGCAAAAAACGGAAAAACCGATCCGAAAAAAACGGACCGCAAAACACTGAAAAAGCCATATGGTTGTGTGCAAGAGGCTTATAAAAAGATGTCCCCAGCCTCCTCTCTTCTTCTCAATAGACTACCTGCAGTAGTGATACTATTCCCTTACACCTCCTGCAGTTGATCTCCCAGGCTCTCAGTCACCTAACTGCATATTTAATAGCTTTTCATAGCTTCATGCATTCCCTATGTAATAACAATTCTGGAGCATCTATTCTTATGGATCTATGTTGTGCCATTCCTTTATTATTTCTACTAGAAATTATGAGTGAATTGCTAGCAGTCTGCAGTAAGGGTACAAGGGGGTGGTAATCGGTTGGGGGGTGTACCTGCACAGTCTGAAAATGGCAGTACTGATTGGATAGAGAGGGACTGCAGGTACATACCCCCAACTGGTTACCACCCCTTTGTACCCTTACTGCAGACTGCTAGCAAGTCTTTCAGAACTTCCAGCACAAATAAAAAGGAATGGCGTAACATAGTCATAAGAATAGATGCTTCCTAATTGTTATTACATGGGGAATGCCTCAAGCTATTAAAACAGATATGTCAGGAGTGGTGAAAAGTCCTCTTTACATCTTCCATAAATTGAACCTCTCACTCCCATCTTCAAAACTTTTCTTGAGAAGCACAAGCTCTCTGGAATGCACTAACCAGGACAATCAGGTTAATTTCCAGTCTCCATAGCTTTAAAAGTGCCCTAAGAAAACAAATTTTTAGGAAGGCTTAACATGTTCCCTAAACTGACTCTTCCACATTTCCCCCCCCCCCTTTCACAGCCGCCCCACATCCTTCAGAACCAAACACCATCATCACCTCTTTAGAAAACAATCAATTTTACCTTTTTATATGGTGGCAATATATAAATAATAAAATTAATTGTTTTCGCACAGCAGATCTTCAAATAAAACTTTGGGTAAGGGCTCATGCACACGACCATATGTGTTTTGCGGTCCGCAAAAAATACGGATGACATCTGTGTGCATTCCGTATTTTGTAATACGGAACAGCTGGCCCTTCATAGAACAGTACTATCCTTATCCATAATGCGGACAATAATAAGACATGTTCTATTTTTTTGCGGAACGGAAATACAGAAATGGAATGCACACGGAGTAACTTTAAAAAAGTAAAAAAACGGAGACAGAATAAAAATACATGTGTATGAGCCCTAAATGGTAGGTTTTCATCCTACAAAAAAAAACCTCTCTCTTCTCTTTCTCCCACACACATAGTTCCATGCCTGGCTGCTAGTTCCATATTGTTCCTGTTGTGTAAACCAATACACCGGGAGTGATGTATAATAAGACAGCAGCTACATGAATTAGTGAGTACTTGCTACTGACTATGGGTAAACGGATGGTAGTGGGTTGTAACAAACAGCCTGTTTAACCCCTTTCTGACATATGCCATTCATGTATGTTGGATGTCGGGTCTTTAAAGATGGCGCTACTGGGTGCCTTGTGTTTCAAACAGCAGACACCAAGGGCTAATTCCCGTGATTAGTGGTAATGCTGATAGTGGATATTTAACCCCTCAGATGCTGTGGCTAAATGTGACCACAGCATCTAAAAGGTAAAAAAAAGCATGCGTTTCTGAGATCAGGGAATGCATTCCATTGCTTTAATAAGCCAGCCATAGTCTGTACTTGGCTTCTAAGTTTATTACTAGTATATTACAATTCAGGCCTGCAGGTGACAGAACTGAATTGGACTATACCAATCTTTCTATGTGGTAATTGTTACAATTCCAATGCAATTTTAAATCTAATGATTGCATGTTGGAGTCCGCAAGGGGGCCCAAAAAAGAAAAAAGATAAAAAAGTTATTTAAAAATTATATAAATTCTGATTTCAAATCCAAAGTAAAAAATAAACAACCAAAAAACTAAATGCCATAGGCATCATCACTTCCAAAAATGCCCGTACTATTAAAATATTAAAAATTATCCTATACAATGAATGGCGTAACAAAAAAAATTTAAATGCTAATTTGCCTCTTTTTCATGACTTCTTCTCCCCCCCAATAAGTAATAAAAAGTGATAAAAAGCCATATACATCCCAAAATGGTATCAATAAAATCTATAGATAGTCCGTCAAAAAAAGAGCCCTCACATAGCTCCGTAGACATAAATATAAAAAAAGTTGTGACGGTCAGAATATGGCAATAAAAAGAAAAAAAAATATTTCCACTTTTTTATTTTTACCATTAAAACACAAGAAAAACAATATAAAATTGGTATCATTGTAATCATACTGACCACCAGAATGGAGGGAACTGGTCAGTTTAACAGCATAGTGAACACTGTATAAACAAAACCCACAAAATTGTGGTGGAATTGCATTTTTATTAATTTTCCACCACATTTGTGTTTTTTTCCAGCTACCCACTACATTATATGCAATATTAAATGGTGCCATTAGAAAGTGAAACTTGTCCCGAAAAAAACAATCCCTCATAACGCTATGTAAATGAAAAAATAAATAGGTTATGGCTCTGGGAAGACAGTGAGTTAACCCCTTCCCGACACACAATGTTATAGTACGTTATGGCGGCAGGTGACTTGCCACATTTTGACGTACTATTACGTCATGGTAATCGAGCGGGCACCAGAGCGGTGCACGCCTGATCTCTGCAGGGGCCCGGCAGTCCCTGATAGCCGGGCCCCTGCTGTATCCACCGGCATTGCTGTAAATGCCGCTGCCTGTGGATTAACCCCTTCTATGCTGTGGTCAGCGGCATGGAAAGTATTTGCGAAGGGTGCGGGAGCCCATCAGGTCCCCGTGCTGCTGTGGCGGGGACCTGATGGGTGAGAAGACAGCCCTATGCCTTGCAGAGGAGATCCAGCCCCAAACTGAGTCTCCTAGGAAACCTGTTAGTGTATTATTCAGTGTAACAAACTAACAGGCAATGCGTTACAATACAGATGTATTGTTCCAATTGGTCCTTAAAAAGTGGGTTTTGGAAATTTTCTTAAAAATGTTAAGAATTGCTTCTAAAATTCTAAACCTACTGAAGTCTTAAAAAAAATTACATTTACAAAATGATACCAACATAAAGTAGACATATGGGGAATGTTAAGTAATAAATATTTTATGAGGTATCACTTTCTGTTTTAAAAGCAGAGAAATTGAAATTTAGAAAATTGCTAATTTTTCCAAATGTTTGGTAAATTTGAGATTTTTTCAAAATAAAGGTGAAATATATTGACTAAAATGTATTACTGTCGTGAAGTTCAATGTGTCACGAGAAAACATTCTCAGAATGGCTTGGATAAGTAAAAGTGTTCCAAAGTTATTACCACATATCAGATTTTAAAAAATGGCCTGGGCAGGAGGGTGAAAACTGGCCCGGGGTAGAGGGGTTAAAAAATGAAGGGGTTAGGAAGGGGTTAATAATGTACTTTTATTTTTAAATTAAAACACTATCCACAAGTTATTCCTTTCTCCTCTGTCTTCTGATCTTTAAATTGTGGTTGCATTTTTGAAACTTTTGTCCTATTGCAAAAGTTTCAGATCCGCTAGAATCCAAATGTTTAGATTGTTGGGAAATTTGTAACAAATTTCATTGGGAGCATTGTTTGATTGATATTTATTGCTGTTACTTTAATATATTTTTAACCTTATGTAATAGCTAATGTTGTATTTCATAAGCCAATTATTATTTATTTTACTCACTTATAGCGCTGACTTATTCCACAGCGTTTTACAGACATTATGGCCGCGTGCTGTATCCCAGTGAAGCTCACAATCTAGATTCCCTGTCAGTATGTCTTTGATACATGGGAGGAAACTTTCGTACCTTGAGGAAACCCATACAATAGATCAAAGTACCCCTCCCAAATCTGTGGATTCTTTGAGAGTCAGTTTTATTTTTTTTTAGGTATATTCATTTGATTGGCCACCGCTGGCATTTAATATGTATATGTTACCCACAGGCAAGGGCAACAGCAACATTAGTGATCTCGGCTATTACATTTTTAACTCCAGTAACCTTGCCTTTCACCATTTATAATTTATTTTTTTGCAAATTATATGCAAAAAATGAAGTGGAACTGAATTTCTTTAGTCGGCATCTCACCTGTATTTTAGCCATTGCAAAATGACATATGTATTCCTGATTAGTCGCTGAAGTATGAGATGACTTTCTCATAGATTTTATTAATAAAAAATTGCTAGTAAGAAATATCTATCCACCATGTTCACTTCTTCCGTATAACTAAAGCGATGGAGCTGGAATATGAAATATTAGCAGAAACGTCTCTGCGGTTAGACCAATAAACAAACGCCTCTCCAGTTGGTTTTCCATTAAATGTTTCACCTTCATGTCTGCTCCCTCTCAAATCAGGTAGGATTTAGCAAGGAGCATATTCTCCGTAAACTTGCTTTGATTGGATGGGGTTTATTTGCTGCTGCTGGGGGAGGACAAGTGGCAAAAAAAACTAAAATTAGATGCACATTTAATGATGTTGAGTCTTGCATTATGCAGACCAGTTCCCCTATGTGCTCTGCCAATTAGTTTGCCAAGGAGGCAGCCAAAACCATCTCGTCCTTTGGGAATATCACAACAAATCTTTTTCAAGGCTCCTGAGCTCTCATAGAAGCTCTTTAAAAAAAGATGCGTAGATACAGGCTGCACGTGTAGGAACTGCAGCCTCTCAGTGAAAAATCTATCGCTCTATGAATCAAACTCTTATTTTTTTTAATTTAGTAAGAATAAGCCTGTTGACTCTGTGCTCCCATAGATCATCCCCTGTTCATTTGTGCTCTGCAATTTGTCTTCTCTTAGAAACCTTAGGACACAATTGTATGAATTTATAAGGGTTCTGCGGCACGGCTTGGTTTTCTTAATATTTCTTGCACAGGTCAGGCTGATGGCGCGCTATGGCAGTCGGGCTGTGGCAGTCATACCAAGGATGGTTTGGTAGGAAACTAAATTTATAGTCATATCACTCTCTGTAATATACGGTAATCTTTCCATTGGGTATTAAGTCAAACACTGATTTTGAAACGTGAGAATTATGGTTTGTAAAATAAATCATGGACATGGCTTTTCTCTGTTTAAAATGCCCATGCAAATAAAGTTTATTTTATAGTGAAAAGTTTTTATAACATATAGCATATAACCAATATTATTTACATCAGTTTTCAGGATCTCTGCTTGCTGTCTGTGAATGGAGCTAACCATTGGATATGCTGATTAATGCTTCCATTTACTGAAAACAAGCAGAGATTTATAAATGGCAAAAAACTGATGCACAAAATGACAACGATTAAACAGCTATTTCCGACACAGAAATTGATAACAAATTGATTACAAAGCCTGCAATGCCTATTAATATTTAGCAAATGGTTTGCTTTCTTTTCTTTAATAGGTTAATGTTTTGCTGCGTAATAATAGGGATAATAATTGTAACTTATAGAGAGCCAATATATTCCACAGCACTTTACAGTCAGAGGGCACATATACACACCAAATCAGACATTACAGAGTAACAAAACTAACCAACAATTCAACCAATAGGACTTATGGTCCTGCTCACAAGAGCTTACAGTCTACGAGGAAATAAGGGTATTCCAGGAAGTAAGTGCTTGCTTTAAACAGTGATTCAGCCATCTTTGATAAAAAATAAAATTAAAAAACTACATAGACTATGACCCTACGTTACACCAGTCTTGTTATGGCCTGTGCTGCCAGAACAGGCATTTAATTTATAGCGAGTTGTAACAAATCTGGCTGTCCCTGCACCAGACTGAGATCTATTTTAGTCATTATTTGCACCAGTTTCTGGCATAAATAATGATAAATGTCCTGGGACAATGGCCTCACACTAGCCATGCCCC
The DNA here is from genome assembly GCA_033119425.1 of Bufotes viridis. Taxonomy (NCBI): domain Eukaryota; kingdom Metazoa; phylum Chordata; class Amphibia; order Anura; family Bufonidae; genus Bufotes; species Bufotes viridis. Next base: position 257,061,115 of record CM065591.1, read on the forward strand.
CTTTTCGGAAGCCTGGCAAAAATTGCATAAAAATGCCTGTTGCAACCAAAAAAAATCACAATGGGATTTAAAAAGTGGCAAAAACAGGTTTTGTGTCTTTTAGATGCCATAAAACTTGCATGGGGGACTGATAACTTGTCTATCTCTATATGTTCTGCAGCACTGCTACTTGTGCTAGTGATGATCTATCATTACAAGTAATGACATTTCCTGGAGCTATAAAAGGGAGTCTGATTTTGCAATACCCTGAGCAAATTGTTTATTTCCTTATGTAACGTAATGTTATTCATTGCACCCAGTATACCCATGTATGGATGGAATAGTCAGGGTTAACAATCCTGACTCAGCCCTTGAAGGAGGTTAGGTGTGGGCTGGACCCACCCCTAACCTTAGGTCAGTCTAGACTGGAGTTTGGAAGGGAGGGGAAGCTGTGACTTTTGAACCATACTCTTACTCCTATTTTTTTTTACTACAACTCCTATTTTTGCACTTCAGTAAAGAGAGACATTTATTCTGCTACATCTGGCCTTGTTACTGGCTCCTACGCCACACACACAGCCATAGGGAGCAATGGTGTGATGAAAGCCAGTGTTTGAAGAGAATTCAGCGCTCATATGAGCGCTGCCTTCTCTGCTCTGTTTACCTGCTCGCCACAGCAATTACAGTGGTGAATAGGTGTAATTACAAGAACGGTGTCCCCATTCAATTCTATGGGATAGCTCTATAGTATTCAATTCAACAGACAGTGGTGTCCTATAGAAGTGAATGGGGATACCATAATTGTAATTACACCTTCTCACTAGAAATGAGCGAACTTCTATTTTTAGTTTAGCGTCCAAAGTTCAGGTTCGGGTTATCATAGCATCCCGTTATGGATTCCGCTATCGCGGACCATAATGGCATTTGGAATCCATAAGGGGAAGCTTCATTGAACCCGAACCGTGGACAACCCTAAGGACCTGGGGTGACGTCACCGTCATGTGATCAGTGCAGGGGGAGTGGCTCAGCACTGGATCACCTCTTATCCAATCCAGTGCTGAGCCACGCCCCCTGCACTGATCACATGAGGTGACGTCACCCCAGGTCCTTAGGGTTGTCCAAGGTTTGGGTTCAATGAAGCATCCCCTTATGGATTCCAAATGCCGTTATGGTCCGCGGTAGCGGAATCCATAACGGGATGCTATGATAACCTGAACCCAAACTTTGGACGCCGAACTAAAAATAGAAGTTCGCTCATCTCTACGATGCAGCGAGCAGATAAACAGAGCAGAGAAGGCAGCGCTCGTATGAGTGCTGCATTCTCTTCAAACAGCTGTTCGGCAGGGATGCTGGGAGGTGGATCCCTGCCGATCTGATATTGAAGACCTATCCTGAGGATAGGTCATCAATAGTAAAAAGCGGACAACCCCTTTAAGACAAGCTAAAATATAGGAGTGTAACTAGAAAGTCTGGGGCCCATACTAAACTTTTGAATGGGCACCCAATAATTTGTCAGAGCAGACACTTCCCCTCCTTCAGCTACACAGACTCCTTAATCCAGCCCCATACCCTTCTCCGGTCAAGGCAGTGGACTTTGTTAACCTCTGTCTCATTCTTGGTCCTGTCATGGTCTTTTTGCTGTTGGAGTGTGAGGTTTCCCCTCCTCCTCTTTTGGCGGTGGGTCTTGATTTACTGGGGTGGAGACAATATGGTGCAAGTGGTGGAGCATCACCTTGTTAATGACCAGAGGACACAATGTGCTCTCTAGTGATGTCATCCGCACTCTGGACTCAAAGTGGACGTACAAGTGTAAGTTCTTTTTCAATATCTTAAAAATTAAAAAAAGATGGGGACTACAAAGCACAGTTGAAACTTTGACCACAAAGAGTCCTTATGGTTATGCCACTTCTGCAAAACAAGACACATTCCCTCCACACTTTCCTGTAGCCTGGGCTGCCGATGACAGCTACTTTCTGATGATGTCATCATAACAAGATTACAAAATTAGATAATAGGATAGGTAGTGACATCCATTATTCATATAATTTTAGGTGATATACAGGTAGTTACTATAAGGCCCCTTTCACACGGGCGAGTTTTCCGCGCGGGTGCAATGCGTGAGGAGGACGCATTGCACCCGCACTGAATCCTGACCCATTCAGTTCTATGGGGCTGTGCACATGAGCGGTGATTTTCACGCATCACTTTTGCGTTGCGTGAAAATCGCAGCATGTTCTATATTCTGCGATTTTCACGCAACGCAGGCCCCATAGAAGTGAATGGGGATGCGGGAAAATCGCAAGCATCCGCAATCATGTGCGGATGCGTTGTGATTTTCCCGCATGGTTGCTAGGATACGATCGGGATGGGGACCCGATCGTTATTATTTTCCTTTATAACATAGTTATAAGGAAAATAATCGCATTCTAATTACAGAATGCAATGTTCCCGGGCTTGAAAGGGTTAAAAATAATAAAGAGTTAACTCACCTTCTCCATTGTCGCAGAGCTCAGAACGTCGTCTCTCTTGATAGTTTGGCTGCTTGAGGACCTGTGGTGACGTCACAGGGTCACATGGTCCAATCATAGAAGCATTTGAGTGGACCATGTGACCCATGTGATCCTGTGACGTCACGGCAGGTCCTTCATCGAACATCTGTTGTTCGATGAAGGACCTGCCGTGATGTCACAGGATCACATGGGTCACATGGTCCACTCAAATGCTTCTATGATTGGACCATGTGACCCTGTGACGTCACCACAGGTCCTCAAGCAGCCAAACTATCAAGAGAGACGACGTTCTGGGGCTCTGCGCGTACAATGGGAGAAGGTAAGTTAACTCTTTATTATTTTTAACCCTTTCAAGCCCGGGGAACATTGCATTCTGTAATTAGAATGCGATTATTTTCCCTTATAACTATGTTATAAAGGAAAATAATTACACATACAGAATACTCATCCCGAAACCAGACTTCAGTGATGAAGTCTGACTTCGGGTCTGGGTACCAAGCATGCGGATTTTTTCACGCGCGTGCTCAACGCACTACAAACGTTAGCACACGCGCGGAAAAATCGCAGCGATTCCCGCAACGCACCCGCATCTTATCCGGGCGTCAAACATGACGCCCGTGTGCAAGAGGCCTAAAGCTTCAACCAGAATGAGAAAGAAGAGAAAGAAGAGCTGCTGAAAGGCAGACTATAGAGGTGAGGAAGCAATCTGTATAATTTGATAATTTTAGAACCTGCTATAATTGAGACCTGCAAATCTTATTCACATGGTCTTCAAAAACAAGGCTCATATTATTAGCTTTCAATGTATTTGAATAGCATCTGTTTTTTTTTTTTTTGTTTTTTTTTACCAGGTGAACTTCAAATGCTTTTATTTTCATCATGTAAACCATGTAGACATTTTTCTTTGCCCTCCTCTGAAGCCTGGCACTCCCTGGCACTAATACGATTACTAGAGAGTTAAACATGTACAGCATCCTAATGCAAAATTAGCCTTTATTTAAATAAAATCAGCGTGCTGAAAAGCTGAACTTGCTAACCTTGGGTTCTTTCAGTTTTCAAAGGTGATGCATTTGACAGCAGATCTCTTTGAATAGAAACTAGAAAGCAAAATTACTCTTAGAAGAGAACTGCGTGTATCTGACAGACAGTAAACGCCAGTGCAAAAAAAAAAGAGAGAAGAAAAAAGCTGCTCGCAATTATAATTACCCTGTGTAAATAGGAAAAAATCCATAAGTGCTGGACACTTTGAGTTAATCTGGAAAAAAACTTGAAGCCAGTGTACTGTAGCTTCCAGTTCAGCTCTAAAACAATTAGCAAAACATGCACTAATGGTCTAATTCAGCTAAAAACATTACTTGCAAGAGTGACACATTCAACCCCTTAATTAAGTGATTGTAATTGCAATTACTGATGGTACACTAAACAAATATTCAGGCCTACACAGGTCATACTGTAGAGTCCAAATGGAGAAAAAAATCATCATCGACCTGAGTAATTGTATGTGTTACATGAAATATATGCATGTATAGATATGATAAGGGAGCACTACAAAATCAATCTAATGTGACCATTACCATGCTTCTAGAATACAGAATTTTGGTGGATCAGTGATTAACACTGATGCATTGAAACACTGGGGTTTTAGGTTCAAATCTGACCAAGGACAAGGCCTGCATGGAGTTTTATGGTTTTCACTTTGTTTGCATAGGTTTCCTCCCACACCCCGAAGACAAAAGAGAGAATTTAGATTGTGAGCCCCATTGGGAAAATCAAGTGATGACAATGTCTGTAAAGCACTGTGGAATATGATGGTGCTATCCAATATATTAAAATCCCTGTGTGAGTGCGCTGTGTCCGTGTGTGTGTGTACATCCCAATTTTGCACTGGGCATGCGCCGAGCTGCGTCCAATCAGGACACAGCGCTGCACAAGGTCACAGTGCTACTCACTATTGATGCACTCTAATCAAGGACAGTGCCCATCCATACATTTTTCTAAATAGAGATATTAGATTATCCTTTATATTAGGGAAAACATAATAATTTTTCAACTGGAATATTTTTTTTTAAATGCTCCTATGCAAGATATTGCTGTTACACACTTTTTATGGTGCCCCCTGTTTTTTTTATTTATTTCCCACTCAGAATCCACCTACTATAATAAGATCAGAAAATGTTGCTTCTTGCCCACTGATTCTTATTGACTTACACAATAGTAAAAATTACTTAGCAGTGCTTAAAGAAGAGGATTCAAGCTGCAGATCTGAGGTACTGAGCATGTGTGTTCATCAACACTGGACACATAAGTTGGACACCTGATATAATAAAGGGTATGGGGAGGGAAGCAGAAAACCCCAGGAGGACAGAACAGTTTTGGCCTGGAGGACCATAGCTGTACTGCACAAGGCTTTGTTTGCTTTGTTGTAGAATGTGCTATGCTTTGTTGTGGGTTGGTAGTTATTTATTAATGTTTTATTTATATAAATTTTTATTTTTGTAAAAATGCAGGAATTTTTATTAACTTTTTTACAGCTTACGCAAATCTTCATAAATTATACCAGAAATTTATTATGCAGCTTGTTACAATTGTGTGTATTTTACTTTATGTTTGGGACTTTAAATTAAATAAAGGTTATTTATTGTAACTAAAAATTTGTTTGTATGTTTTTTTTTGACTATTTTATTATTACTTTTTTTTCTTTCTTGTAAAAAATTTTTCAATCTCTTGGGGTGTTATAATTTTGATGACTAAATGTACTGCCATTTATCTATATGCCAGTATATTAGCTGGTGAACTAACAGTACATAAGCAGCTGTTAACAGAAAATAGGGTCAGTAGGCCCTTAACTATGGTCACTGTGTCACTGGTACTCTCTGTAATGCAATAAAATTGAATTTATTTAGCCTTGAGAAGAGACGTCTAAGAGGGTTGATGATTAGCCTATACAAATATATAAATGAGCCATACAAAAAATATGGTGAAAAGCTGTTCCATGTAAAATGCGCTCAAAAGACAAGGGCCACTGCCTCCGACTGGAGAAGAAAAAGTTCAATCTCCAGAAGTGTCAAAGCTTCTTTACTGTAAGAACTGTGAATCTGTGGAATAGATTTCCTCAGGACGTGATCACAGCAGAAACAGTGGAGAGGTTTTAAAAGGGTTTAGATGAATTCTTAAAAGTATCCAACGGTAATGCTTATGAAAATGTGTAGAAATCGGAGTTTCACTGTCACAGTAGGGAATGTGGGGGAAACTCCCCACCGTACAATGTCTGTAATGAGAAATGCCACTAGGCCTGGAAGCCAGGATTGGGAAGATGGTCACCTCCTATATGACCATTATCCTAGCACTGACCTCCTGACCGCATGAGTGCACGCTAATGGTGGGAGGGCTTATACTCTGGAACCTGGGCCCTACTGACCTTAACGATCCCTGGAATAGGATTCAGGAAAAAGAGACGACCGGTTCATCCACGACACGGATGAACTGGAGTCTCCACAGGCCTAGCAACAGGAAAGTATCAGACAGTAAGCAAAACCCAGATTGGCAGATAAGCACCCTGCACAAAACAACACACACTGGAACAACAGCACTTACCTGCCACCACGACTGGGATAAACAACTGCTTACTGACTTGTGGTTCACCCCTCTGGGCAACCAAGGAACCCACTTTCACAGACAGATGTCAACGATGTTCCTCCTCCGAGGAACACAGAAGCTCCCTCACCGGAGGCAACACACACAGGGTACTACTTGCATACATGCCGGACATAAAAAACACCAACTGACCAGACATGTAACAACAACAACACGACGAGACACCACACCCTGAACAAAAACCCACACCAAACATCAACACAGGTAAGGTAGGGAACAAAGAGGCGGCATAAGGTAGACACTGCAAAAGACATTGATGACAAACAAGTGCGACTCCAGCTCCAAAAAAAGATGAAGCCGACTGAGTTCAGGCTCTAAAACCCCCATACTATAAAATCCATGAGGCCCCACCCAGCTCTACCTTGCTTACACCTAACCCCTAACACACCAGAATGGGAAGGGAAACAGCCTTAAAGGGGAGGTGCACACGCATGCTACACAAACACGTTGCCACCCGCAGCAAGCATGCACGGCAAAAGTGTCACGGCCAACTACCACCAAGCCGTGACACTCCCTTCTGGGATTCGAGTCCCCGCCTATCCCTTGGTTAAACTTGATGGGCTTATATCTTTTTTCAACCATATCAACTATGTAAATATGATGTGCTGCCAACAAACAATATAAAAAATACTGATCAGCCAACAAATGAGCATTTAATTTGTCATCTGATCACATAGGATCATTTTACATAGGACAATGATCAGGAAAGAATGCTATATTAGGCTGATCATCGGGCTGAGAAAACATTGTAATGAAGAATATTTCACCTCCGTATGATTTAATTCTAGGAGTCCCTTTAAAGCATTCAGATAATGTATGGGTGTTTTATCTGCTTTAACAGCAGGTATAAGGTCCATACCCATACAGTATAAACGCCCAAACCTTAAAGGAGTTTTTCAGGATTGTTCTTCTTTTTAATTAAGCTCCCAAGCATGTGGTACCTCATGAAAGAATCATAATCACCTGCTCCCCACTTCTCCGGTCTTGATCCCTGGCTCTGTTTGGCTATCTTCTGAGCCCCAATTTCTAAACTGCAGGACAGGGTACAGACAGGATGACACATAGTGGCACATAACTGCAGAGTCACATGCTTTTAGTGGACACAACACCACTGAGCAGCACACGTGACCCTGACCATACCTCAGCCAGACGTAAAAAAGCCAGGGACCGGTAGATTACCGAACAGAGCCAGGCCACTGAACCAGAGAGGTGGGGAGCGGGTGATTGTGATTCTTTCATTAGCTACTAGACATTAGGAGGTTTATTTAAAAAGGACCAAAAAGAGAAACTTGAACTGTACAACATATAAAGCTAATGAAATGAAACGGCATATTTTAAATATTTAAAGCCCCCCCAGAATAAAGGCTTACACTTTCAAACCTAACTGATCCCTTGTCATAGGGGTCTGCAGCATGTATTTCACAAAACAGCAGCTACAAATGAAAATGTGTTATGTTGCTAATCACTTACATGTGGTTGTAGGTTCAACATATGTAGCGACTTGGAAGTGTCCTTTTAACTCCCTGCTGTCAGGTGTTGAAACATAACAGCTTTGCTTGAGAATGCCTTTCCTGCTGGTAACCTTGTTACACCCCAGAGGTATCTGACAGTGTATAATTACCCCACCTGCTCCGTAGATCTTCCCGCACTGCTTTTCCCACTCTCTCAGGGTTCACTAATACTGGTGTAATTATTGTAATTATTTATTATTCTTTATTTGTATGCATTTATTGGTGGTACGATCGCTTTAGGAACTGCAGAAGCTATTATATATACAGCCAGAAATGAAGTCTTACTGTAAGATTTTCTGTAATTTACTCAATGTAGCATTTAGAATTTTTTTTCATAGTACAATTTGTACTAGAAACAATAATGATATAAACAATATATGACATTTTATGAAGCAGTGAAGTTCTGCAGTTTAGCTGGAACAATGAGTACTAGAAAGAGAAAAGTTTCATGCTCTCTATATACTTTATGATCCCATCGTTAAAGGGATGGTCCACTTTTAGCACTTACTAATACAGCCTCTGTTGTATCTTCTGCCATTTGCCATTTGTTAGACATCACTCAGCCTCCTCCATTCACACGTTGTACTTGCACTAAACTCTCAGCAGTGCAAGTGCAGATGGAAGGTACAATGTATACAAATGAAGGAGACTGAGACATATCTGGTCACATGACCCTCCATCAGCAGCCATTTTATGGACAGGATCTCTGTGCAGACAAGATGGCACAGAAAATTATAAAGGATATATTAGTAAGTGCAATATAGTCATCTGGCATACGCATTGATTAATAGTGTTGAGCGCGAATATTTGAATAGCGATTTTTTTAGCGAATATCGGCACTTCGCAAATTCACAAATATTGTGAATACAGCGCTATATATTCGCTATTTCGAATATTCTTTTTTTTTTTTTAAGTTGTTAATCCTTGTTAATCTCTGGTTGTCTAACTTGTCTTCCCACTTCCCAAAAGCTGTTCTTACCTGTCTGGAGGATTCCTGGCTCCCTGCCCGCTCCAGTAAATGCCTGTTGCAGCTTCTGCCGACTTCCCGTGTGCATGGGAACGCCTCCATGCTAAAATGTACTGTCGGATGTGAGAATCACGATCTCACAAATTTGACTAAGTTGTAATCGCAATGCGATTAATATAACCTGTATTACTCGCATTGCGAATTCAACTTAGAGCTGGTTTCCTAATGGTTGTATTGCTAGAATATAACGAATATAACGAATTCAAGAATATAGCGCTATATTCTCTATCTTCGTTACACTGCATTCTAGCAACACAACCATTAGGAACCCAGCTCTAAATTTCATTCGCAAAGCGAACATATAATCACATTGCGAATTGATCTTAGAGCTAAGTTCCTAATGGTTGTTGCTAGAATATAACAAAGATAGAGAATATAGTGCTATATTCGTGAATTTGTGATATTCGTCATCTTCGTTATATTCTAGTAACACAACCATTAGGAACTTAGCTCTAAGATCAATTCGCAATGTGAGTATATGTTCGCTTTGCGAATGAAACTTAGAGCTAGGTTCCTAATGGTTGTTGCTAGAATATAATGAAGATTGAGAATATAGTGCTATATTCGTGATATTCGTTATATTCTAGCAATATAACCATTAGGAACCCAGCTTTAAGTTGAATTCGCAATGCGAGTATATGTTCACATTGCGAATTAAACTTCGTCAATTCTAGCAATTCAAGTTACAACCATTAGGAACTCAGCTCTAAGATTAATTCGCAATGCGAATATAAATTAGCGTAACATTCACAATATATAAAATAATAATAGAAATATCGCAAAATCGAATATGGCACCTTCCCCTCATCCCTATTGATCAACAGTAACCAGGAAGTGGCTTGGATATGCCACCGAAATCAGATGCAGGTCCAAACTCTGGGATCCACTCCCCCAAAGTTAAGGATAGTGCACCGCTCCGGCTATTTCCAGTAGTCTCATTGTAGTGAATGAAGAGGTGGCCATGCATGCACAGTTCGGTCTCCATTAAATTCTATTGCACTTCCGCAATTAGAAGAGCGATTTACTGTTACATAGTAACATAGTTTATAAGGCTGAAAAAAGACATCTGTCCATCCAGTTCTGCCTGTTATCCTGCAAGTTGATCCAGAGGAAGGCAAAAAAAAACTGTGAGGTTGAAGCCAATTTTCCCCGCTTTAGGGGGAAAAAATCCTTCCCGAGTCTAATCAGGCAATCAGAATAACTCCCTAGATCAACAACCCCTCTCTAGTAGCTATAGCCTGTAATATTATTACACTCCAGAAATACATCCAGGCCCCTCTTGAACTCTTTTAGTGAACTCACCATCACCACCTCCTCAGGCAGAGAGTTCCATAATCTCACTGCTCTTACCATGAAGAATCCTCTTCTATGTTTGTGTACAAACCTTCTTTCCTCCAGACGCAGAGGATGTCCCCTCGTCACAGTCACAGTCCTGGGGATAAATAGATGATGGAAGAGATCTCTGTACTGAACCCTGATATATTTATACATAGTTATTAGATCTCACCTCAGTCGTCTTTTTTCTAAGGTGAATAACCCTACTATTGACAATCTTTCTGGGTACTGTGGTCTATCCATTCCAGTTATTACTTTAGTTGCCCTCCTCTGAACCTTCTCCAGCATTGCTATGTCTGCCTTGTTCACAGGAGCCCAGAACTGTGCACATTACTCCATGTGTGGTCTGACTAGTGATTTGTAAAGAGGTACGACTATGTTCTCATCACGGGCATCTATGCCCCTTTTGATGTAACCCAATATCCTATATGCCTTGGCAGTAGCTGCCTGACACTGGTTTCTACAGTTTAGTTTGCTGTTTATTAAAATTCCTAGATCCTTTTCTATGTCAGTGTTACCCATTCTTTTACCATTTAGTATGTACGAGTGACATGTATTTTCCCTTCCCATGTGCATAACCTTACATTTGTCAGTGTTATACCTCATCCAGGGGCGTAGCTATAGGGGGTGCAGAGGTAGCAGTTGTTACCAGGCCCAGGAGCCTGAGGGGCCCAAAGACCCTTGTGCCACATAAGAAGACACTGGTATTATAGAAAATGTATGCTGTAAAGGCTCTGTCATAGATTTTGCACTGGGACCCAGAATGGTCAAGTTAATCCTCTGGCTGGAGAGAAGGGGTTAGGTCAAGAATTTGGTATGGTGGCGGATGCTGTTTTAATTTTTCCCTCAGGCAGCATGAAGGCTATGTGCTTCCCTGTCCCTGGCCACAAAGTGCTGAGGGAACGGGAGCTCAAGCTAAACTGGCACCTGTGCACATGAGCCTTTAGATAAGCCACTGACCTCATCTGCTACTTATCTGCCCAAGCCTCCAATCTATCCAGATCCCTCTGTAGCAGTATATTGTCCTCTTCCATGTTAATTACTTTACACAGTTTAGTGTCATTTGCAAAAATGGATATTTTACTGTGCAAGCCTTCTACAAGATCATTAATAAATATATTGAAGAGAATAGGGCCCAATACTGACCCCTGTGGTACCCCACTAGTGACAGTGATGCAATCTGAGTGTGTACCGTTAATAACCACCCTCTGTTCACACAGTAGAAGTGAAAAGACAGAAAACATGCATGCGCAGTGTGAGGGGCCCATTCTGTAGATAGGAGCAGTCCCCAGAGGTAGAACCTGCTCTTATCTGACACTGGCGGCATATCCTAGCCATATGCCACCAATCTATGAGATGGGTATAACCCTAATGAAATATAAGGTAAAACCAGAAACTCACTTACATAAAACAACTGATTCAACATTAATAAAATGAAATAAATGAACACGAATAAGACTATACTTACAGCATCAATATTACACTACTAAAACAGGCATCTTGCTAGGTACCCTTAGTGCTTTTTATTAGTCCCTGCTGTATGTTATTAATTGTGTTGAGATGGAACCTGTCACATTAAACATGGGATATGATCTACAGGCAGCTTGTTATAGAGCAGGAGGAACTGAGCAGATTTATGGGAAATGAGTCATCAAAACTTGAATTTTATTCAATTTTTTAAATTGCTGCTAATTCTGGTCTTTGAAGCCAAGGAGGTGGGTCTATCAGTGACTGTCACCTTTCCTTCGGTGGCGGTGAATATAGAGATAGCTGTCAAACACTAACAAAACCTCCTTCTTTAAAGCCCAGAAAGGAGATTTCACATTTTATTAAATATGTTTCTATAAAACTGTACATCAATCTGCTCAGCTCTTCCTGCTTTATAAAATGCAGATTACCAGGGGCAGACTGGTCATAGACCAGGGATGGGCAAACTGATTCTCTCCATCTGTTGCAAAACTACAACTCCCAGCATGCAAATACTGCTTACAGCAGGCATGCTCAACCTGCGGCCCTACAGCTGTTGCAAAACTACAACTCCCATAATTCCGGGAGAGCCTACAGCTAGAGATGAGCGAACACCTGGATGTTCGGGTTCGAGAAGTTTGGCCGAACTTCCCGAAAAAGTTTGGGTTCAGGATCTGATCTCGACCCGAACTTTATCCCGAACCCGATTGAAGTCAGGGCTAGAAAGGGCTAGAGGGCTGCAAAGGGCAGAAAATGTAGGTAAATGCCCTGAAAACAAATGTGGATAGGGAAATTAATTAAGATAAAATAAAATAAATAAAAATTAACCAATATCAATTGGAGAGAGGTCCCATAGCAGAGAATCATGCATTATATCACCCACCACTGGAGAAGGCCACTTTCAGATATTTAGGCCCCAGCACCCAGACAGAGGAGAGAGGTCCCAAAGCAAGGAATCATGCATCATATCACCCACCACTGGAGAAGGCCACTTCCAGATATTTAGGCCCCAGCACCCAGACAGAGGAGAGAGGTCCCACAGCAAGGAATAAGGCGTCATATCACCCACCACTGAAGAAGGCCACTTCCAGATATTTAGGCCCCAGCACCCAGACAGAGGAGAGAGGTCCCACAGCAAGGAATAAGGCGTCATATCACCCACCACTGGAGAAGGCCACTTTCAGTTATTAAGGCCCCAGCACCCAGACAGAGGAGAGAGGTCCCACAGCAAGGAATCATGCGTCATATCACCCACCACTGGAGAAGGCCACTTTCAGTTATTTCGGCCCCAGCACCCAGACAGAGGAGAGAGGTCCTACAGCAAGGAATCATGCGTCATATCACCCACCACTGGAGAAGGCCACTTTCAGTTATTTCGGCCCAGCACCCAGACAGAGGAGAGAGGTCCCACAGCAAGGAATCATGCGTCATATCACCCATCACTGGAGAAGGCCACTTTCAGTTATTTCGGCCTCAGCACCCAGACAGAGAAGAGAGGTCCCACAGAAAGGAAGAAGGCGTTATATCACCCACCACTGGAGAAGGCCACTTTTAGTTATTTCGGCCCCAGCAACCAGACAGAGGAGAGAGGTCCCACAGCAAGGAATAAGGCGTCATATCACCAACCACTGGAGAAGGCCACTTTCAGTTATTTAGGCCCCAGCACCCAGACAGAGGAGAGAGGTCCCACAGCAAGGAATAAGGCGTCATATCACCTACCACTGGAGAAGGCCACTTTCAGTTATTTCGGCCCCAGCACCCAGACAGAGGAGAGAGGTCCCATAGCAGAGAATCATGCGTCAGATCACCCACCACTGGAGAAGGCCACTTTCAGTTATTTAGGCCCCAGCACCCAGACAGAGGAGAGAGGTCCCACAGCAAGGAATAAGGCATCATATCACACACCACTGGAGAAGGCCACTTCCAGATATTTAGCCCACGGCACCTAGACAGAGGAGAGAGGTCGCATGGCAGAGGTTAAGGCTTTATGTCACCTACCACTGTAACAGGCCACTTTCAGTTATTCAGGCCTCGGTGCACAGATTGAGGAGAGGTTCATTCAACTTTGGGTTGCACCGCAAGATCATGGTAAAGTTAAAAAAATGAGGATTCAATAAAGAAGTGTCCCGGAGTACAAGAATACATGGTTGAGGGGGAGGCAGTTATAAATTTCTATTCTGCACAAGGGAGGGACAGGTCCTGTGGGATCCATGCCTGGTTCATTTTTATGAACGTCAGCTTGTCCACGTTGACTGTGGACAGGTGGCTGCATTTGTCAGTAATGACGTCCCCTGCCATGCTGAATACACATTGAGACAAAACGCTGGCCGCCGGGCAGACCAGCACCTCCAAGGCATAAAATGCTAACTCTGGCCACCTGGACAATTTGGAGACCCAGGAGTTTAATGGGGCCGAACCATTAGTCAGTACGTGGAGGGGTGTGCAGACGTGCTGTTCAACCATGTTAGTGAAATGCTGCCTCCTGCTAACACGTTCCGTATCTGGTGGTGGTGCAGTTAGCTGTGGCGTGGAGATAAAACTTTTCCACATTTCTGCCATGCTAACCCTGCCCTCAGAGGAGCTGGCCGTGACACAGCTGCGTTGGCGACCTCTTGCTCCTCCTCTGCCTTTACCTTGGGCTTCCACCTGTTCCCCTGTGACATTTGGGAATGCTCTCAGGAGCGCCTCTACCAGCGTGCTCTTGTACTCGCGCATCTTCCTATCACGCTCCAGTGCAGGAAGTAAGGTGGGCACATTGTCTTTGTACCGGGGATCCAGCAGGGTGGCAACCCAGTAGTCCCCACACGTTAAAATATGGGCAACTCTGCTGTCGTTGCGCAGGTACTGCAGCATGTAGTCGCTTATGTGTGCCAGGCTCCCCAGAGGTAAGGACAAGCTGTCCTCTGTGGGAGGCGTATCGTCCTCGTCCTCCGTATCCCCCCAGCCACGCATCAATGATGGGCCTGAGCTGTGAACCTTCTTGATCCTCATCCTCCTCCACCTCCTCCTCATACTCCTCGTCCTCCAGTAGTGGGCCCTGGCTGGCCACATTTTTACCTGGCCTCTGCTGTTGCAAAAAACCTCCCCCTGAGCCAATTCTAACAGACTGGCCTGAAAGTGCTAAAAATGACCCCTCATCCTCTTCCTCCTCCTGGGCCACCTCCTCTTCCATCATCGCCCTAAGCGTTTTCTCAAGGAGACATAGAAGTGGTATTGTAACGCTGATAACGGTGTCATCGCCACTGGCCATGTTGGTGGAGTACTCGAAACAGCACAACAGGGCGCACAAGTCTTGCATGGAGGCCCAATCATTGGTGGTGAAGTGGTGCTGTTCCGCAGTGCGACTGACACGTGCGTGCTGCAGCTGAAACTCCATTATGGCCTGCTGCTGCTCGCACAGTCTCTCCAGCATGTGCAAGGTGCAGGGAAGGCACGGCTCTCTTGGAGAAGTAGTGGCGGCTGGGAACAACATACTGTGGGACAGCCATGGACATCAGCTGTTTGAAGCTGTCTGTGTACACCAACCTGAATGACAGCATTTCAAAGGCCAGTAGTTTAGAAATGCTGGCATTTAGGCCCAGGGTTTGTGGGTGGCTAGGTGGGAATTTACGCTTTCTCTCCAAGGTTTGTGAGATGGAGAGCTGAGGCTCAGACAGTTTCCCTGATATGCATGGGGGTGATGTGACAGACTGATGGGCGTGGTTTTCCGTCGCCACTTGTGCGCTTTCAGCAGAAGACTGGGTGGGAGATAATGTTGTGAACGTGCTGGATCCACTGTCGGCCACCCAATTGACTAGCGCCTGTACCTGCTCAGGCCTTACCATCCTTAGAACGGCATTGGGCACCACCAAATATCGCTGTAAATTCTGGCGGGTACTGGAACCTGAGGTAGTTGGTTCACTAGGACGAGTGGCTGTGGCAGAATGGCCATGTCCTCTCCCAGCACCAGAGGGTACACTAACACCACCACGACCGCGTCCGCGTCCCTTACTAGATGTTTTTCTCATTGTTACCGTTCACCAAGCACCACAATAAGAAAAAAAATATTTGGCCCAATGTTTTGATTTAAAATTCAGGTCTTTATTTACAGGCACCTAACACTATCTGCCTATTTATTTAAGAAGCGTATTACACTAATCCAGGCACAGCAGTAACCACTGATTTAGGGGAATATCAATTGTAGGCCTAGTATTTAGGCCCTGGATGAAAGTTATCCTTTTATGGACAGATTTACACTTGGAGATGCACAGTAGCGTGTGAAAAAATATGTAGGATTATGCCTTCAGCAATTGTATTTTAACACTTTATGTAATATACCCTTTAACAGACAGAAATACAATGGGAGATGCACAGTAGCGTGTGAAGTTATTGAGGATGACCCTCTCAGCACTTGTATATACACCTTGAGTGTAATATACCCTTTTACGGACAGATTAACACTTGGCCTGCAACAGCTGGAACACCAGATTCAGGGTATTGCTATTTTGGCAATGAAATTTCACCCCAGAACAAAATATACCCTGTTAAGGAGAGATTTAAACTAGGCCTGCAACTGCTGGAACACCAGATTCAGGGTATTGCTATTTTGGCAATTGAATTTCACACCAAAACAAACTATATGTTTTGGCAGACACTATTATACTTTGCCAGCCAGTGCTGGGACGCCAGATTCAGGGTATTGCTATTTTGGCAATTGAATTTCACCCCAGAACAAAGTATATGTTTTGGCGGACACTATTATACTTTGCCAGCCACTGCTGGGACACCAGATTCAGGGTATTGCTATTTTGGCAATTGAATTTCACCCCAGAACAAAATATACCCTTTTACGGACAGATTAATACTTGGCCTGCAAAAGCTGGAACACCAGATTCAGGGTATTGCTATATTGGCAATTGAATTTCACCCCAGAACAAAATATACCCTTTTACGGACAGATTAACACTTGGCCTGCAACAGCTGTAACACCAGATTCAGGGTACTGCTATTTTGGCAGTTGAATTTCACCCCAGAACAAAATATACCCTGTTACGGACAGATTTAAACTAGGCCTGCAAATGCTGGGACACCAGATTCAGGGTATTGCTATTTTGTCAATTAAATTTCACCCCAGAGCAAAATATACCCCGTTACGGACAGATTTAAACTAGGCCTGCAACAGCTGGAACACCAGATTCAGGGTATTGCTATATTGGCAAGTGAATTTTACCCCAGAACAAAATATATGTTTTGGCGGACACTAATATACTTTGCCAGCCAGTGCTGGGACACCAGATTCAGGGTATTGCTATTTTGCCAATTGAATTTCACCCCAGAACAAAATATACACTTTTACTGACAGATTAACCCTTGGCCTGCAACAGCTGGAACACCAGATTCAGGGTATTGCTATATTGGCAAGTGAATTTCACCCCAGAAAAAAATATATTTTTGGCGGACACCATTATACTTTGCCAGCCAGTGCTGGGACACCAGATTCAGGGTATTGCTATTTTGGCAATTTAATTTCACCCCAGAACAAAATATACCCTTTTACGGACAGATTAATACTTGGCCTGCAAAAGCTGGAACACCAGATTCAGGGTATTGCTATATTGGCAATTGAATTTCACCCCAGAACAAAATATACCCTTTTACGGACAGATTAACACTTGGCCTGCAACAGCTGTAACACCAGATTCAGGGTACTGCTATTTTGGCAGTTGAATTTCACCCCAGAACAAAATATACCCTGTTACGGACAGATTTAAACTAGGCCTGCAAATGCTGGGACACCAGATTCAGGGTATGGCTATTTTGTCAATTAAATTTCACCCCAGAGCAAAATATACCCCGTTACGGACAGATTTAAACTAGGCCTGCAACAGCTGGAACACCAGATTCAGGGTATTGCTATATTGGCAAGTGAATTTTACCCCAGAACAAAATATATGTTTTGGCGGACACTAATATACTTTGCCAGCCAGTGCTGGGACACCAGATTCAGGGTATTGCTATTTTGCCAATTGAATTTCACCCCAGAACAAAATATACACTTTTACTGACAGATTAACCCTTGGCCTGCAACAGCTGGAACACCAGATTCAGGGTATTGCTATATTGGCAAGTGAATTTCACCCCAGAAAAAAATATATTTTTGGCGGACACCATTATACTTTGCCAGCCAGTGCTGGGACACCAGATTCAGGGTATTGCTATTTTGGCAATTTAATTTCACCCCAGAACAAAATATACCCTTTTACGGACAGATTAACACTTGGCCTGCAACAGCTGGAACACCAGATTCAGGGTATTGCTATAGTGGCAATTGAATTTCACCCCAGAACAAAATATACCCTTTTACGGACAGATTAACACTTGTCCTGCAACAGCTGGAACACCAGATTCAGGGTATTGCTATTTTGGCAATTGAATTTCACCCCAGAACAAAATATATGCATTGGCGGACAATATTATACTTTGCCAGCCAGTGCTGGGACACCAGATTCAGGGAATTGCTATTTTGGCAAGTGAATTTCACCCCAGAACAAAATATATGTTTTGGCGGACACTAATATACTTTGCCAGCCAGTGCTGGGACACCAGATTCAGGGTATTGCTATTTTGCCAATTGAATTTC
Organism: Bufotes viridis; assembly: GCA_033119425.1. Lineage (NCBI taxonomy): Eukaryota > Metazoa > Chordata > Amphibia > Anura > Bufonidae > Bufotes > Bufotes viridis. The sequence goes on from CM065591.1 coordinate 257,079,217, forward strand.
ACCCCAGAACAAAATATACACTTTTACTGACAGATTAACCCTTGGCCTGCAACAGCTGGAACACCAGATTCAGGGTATTGCTATATTGGCAAGTGAATTTCACCCCAGAAAAAAATATATTTTTGGCGGACACCATTATACTTTGCCAGTCAGTGCTGGGACACCAGATTCAGGGTATTGCTATTTTGGCAATTTAATTTCACCCCAGAACAAAATATACCCTTTTACGGACAGATTAACACTTGGCCTGCAACAGCTGGAACACCAGATTCAGGGTATTGCTATAGTGGCAATTGAATTTCACCCCAGAACAAAATATACCCTTTTACGGACAGATTAACACTTGTCCTGCAACAGCTGGAACACCAGATTCAGGGTATTGCTATTTTGGCAATTGAATTTCACCCCAGAACAAAATATATGCGTTGGCGGACAATATTATACTTTGCCAGCCAGTGCTGGGACACCAGATTCAGGGAATTGCTATTTTGGCAAGTGTATTTCACCCCAGAACAAAATATACCCTTTTACGGACAGATTAACACTTGGCCTGCAACAGCTGGAACACCAGATTCAGGGTATTGCTATATTGGCAATTTAATTTCTCCCCAGAACAAAATATACCCTTTTATGGGCAGATTAACACTTGGCCTGCAACTGCTGGAACACCAGATTCAGGGTATTGCTATTTTGGCAATTGAATTTCACACCAGAACAAAGTATATGTTTTGGCGGACACTATTATACTTTGCCAGCCACTGCTGGGACACCAGATTCAGGGTATTGCTATTTTGGCAATTGAATTTCACCCCAGAACAAAATATACCCTTTTACGGACAGATTAATACTTGGCCTGCAAAAGCTGGAACACCAGATTCAGGGTATTGCTATATTGGCAATTGAATTTCACCCCAGAACAAAATATACCCTTTTACGGACAGATTAACACTTGGCCTGCAACAGCTGTAACACCAGATTTATGGTACTGCTATTTTGGCAGTTGAATTTCACCCCAGAACAAAATATACCCTGTTACGGACAGATTTAAACTAGGCCTGCAAATGCTGGGACACCAGATTCAGGGTATTGCTATTTTGTCAATTAAATTTCACCCCAGAGCAAAATATACCCCGTTACGGACAGATTTAAACTAGGCCTGCAACAGCTGGAACACCAGATTCAGGGTATTGCTATATTGGCAAGTGAATTTCACCCCTGAACAAAATATATCTTTTGGCGGACACTATTATACTTTGCTAGCCAGTGCTGGGACACCAGATTCAGGGTATTGCTATTTTGGCTATTGAATTTCACCCCAGAAAATAATCTATCCTTTGCCAGACAGCAGACAGTATTACACTTGGCTAGCCAAAGCTGGAACACCAGATTTAGGGGATTGGTCTTTTGGCAATTGTATTTCACCCCTTAATAAAATATAGAAATTGCTATCCTGAGTTTCTAGGGGTGCCAATAAGCACAGCCAAGCCCCTGATGTAGGATTTAGCAAAAAAAAAAAAACTAGTATTGATGGATTGATGGACTTGGTGGCAGCTTGTTCTGGTGCACCACAAGTCACAAAATGGCCGCCGATCACCCCAGAAAAAAGTGACAGAAAAACGCTCTGGGCAGCCTAAAAACCAGTGAGCAATTAACTAGCAGAAGTTGAATCATTCACAGCTGTAGATCGATCAGTTCATTAGGTGCTGTTGCTGACTTTTCCCTGCCTAATCTCGCCCTCACAGAAGCTGCGTCCTCTCCCTACACTAATCAGAGCAGTGTGACGTGCGGCGCTACATGACTCCAGCTTAAATAGAGGCTGGGTCACATGCTGCACTTGGCCAATCACAGCCATGCCATTAGTAGGCATGGCTGTGATGGCTTCTTAGGGCAAGAAGTAAAACGCTAGCTGATTAGCTGCTGTGCAGCCCTTCAGAAAGCAGGAAGAAATCGCCAAACAACGGACCCAAACCCAAACTTTTTTGAAAATGTTCGGGTCCGTGTCCCGAACACCCCCAAATTCGGTATGGACCCGAACTATGCTTGAACTGTTCGCTCAACACTACCTACAGCTATCAGCCTACAGCAGGGCATGGTGGCAGTTGTAGTTTTACAACCGCTGGAGGGCCGCACATTGAGCATGCCTGGCTTACAGCTATCAGCCTACAGCAGGGCATGGTGGGACTTGTAGTTTTACAACAGCTGGAGAGTAGCAGTTTGCCCATCCCTGTCATAGACCCTACAAGGAAACTTCATGGGAGTCCTCCTCACAGCTGCAAACCAGGTAAGTAATGATCTGACACTCCGAGAGTTATTAAGACTTTGAGGCCTCAGTACTTATGTGCCTAGCTGGGGCCTGCAAGTGCCCTCCTGACTCCTGATTTCAACTGTATTGCCATCTTGAGACAACTGGAGTAGGAAGACAGAGCATGGCAGCTGGCGCTGGCCACCACAGAAAAGCAGCTTCTCAGGAGGTATTCTGTGAGCTGGGACAGTATGTTGTGCTTCACTGTGATATTTGGTTCTGCTGGGACAGTATGCTGTGCCGCACTGTAGTATTTGGTTCTGCTGGGACAGTATGTTATGCCGCACTGTGGTATTTGGTTCTGCTGGGAAAGTATGTTGTGCTGCACTGTGGTATTTGGTTCTGCTGGGAAAGTATGTTGTGCTGCACTGTGGTATTTGGTTCTGCTGAGGAAGTATATTGTGTTGCACTGTGGTATTTGGATATGCTGGGGGGCATTTTATGGTATTACTGGCTCCACCTACTTATTTTGGCCCTGCCTCCTGTCAATTTAAACCCACCTACAACATGGGGCCACGTTTAGCTTTTTCCAGGGCCATTTTAAGTTCCCACTCCGCCCCAGCAGAGTACACTTTATTTTTGTGGTGACAAGTTACTTTTAATGATTAAGGGCTGCCAGGAACTGATGCTGAACAGAAATAGGGGTATCTTTGATCCAGAATTACAATTGGATGCTCCTTTTTATACATTTACATCACAAGGGCATTCTCAAATTCATTTAGAATTTAATATGTGTATGTTTACTGGCCACGAAAAAGGCTCATTCATTCACCTTTTTTTATTGTATTAGAGTAATACCAATTCACCCCTAACACTTTGCCTGCTTATTGCTTGGTTGACATCAGTTGAACATTTAGCATGTTACAAGGTGGATTATGTGTGAGATGCATTAACCTCCAACATGACTTCGAAAACAGCCTTTTAAAACTGAGCTAAAGAGTTATAAAATTGGATGCGTGGTGAGACAGAACTTCCAGAGATCTGTTAATGACCTTTAAACCAGCTCTTTTTATGCGAGATGGATGATCATTCTGCAGTCCTTTAGAAATAAAATGAGAGGCTGGAGATATCCTTGAAACGCATAGTTAAAAAGAAAAGGATTGTATTAATAATGGCAATTATGAATTGAGGGAAAAAATTAAGCTATTAGACATCATAATAATGAAGTAGTGGGCTGAGTGGCCACTTGTTAACCCTTTAAGATTCTTTTTTTTCTAGTGGTGTTATATGCTAAATCCTAAACCATCAACCTAAGACACATATTTTCTTTATTATGGTAAAATTACATTAGACTTTTGTAGACAAAGTCTTTTTGATTATTTTTTTTTATTATGCAGGTGTCAATAGGAATAAAAAGCAAAAATTTAGAAACCAGAGGAAAACTACCAAGCACACTGAATATCTGACTTCTGGGGTTTGTCTTATATACTTAGCGTATACTTATATATTAAATAGATATTTCAGAAGAAATAGTGTGATAAAAAGTATTGTGCTTCATGTTCTGCAAGCCCCGGAGGAGCAGAAGATAGTAGTGATAGTGTCTCTTGTGGCACAGTCAATCACAATGCAATTCTCACACCAATGCTCCCTAGGGCCAGATAAGTGTTAGGAGGGCACACCCTTTCTACCCCCACAGACACATTCTGATGGTGGGGTTCCTGCCGGATGGTAGTTGGGTGCCCTTGATGTTATAGGTTTGGTGCGGGTGGTAGGCTGGAGGTGTAGGATGCAATGTCAGGCATATGGTGCAGGAGTCCGTAACCAGGCCAGATGTAGAAAATAAACATCTCGCATTACTAAAGTACAGGATAGGACTTGTAGTACATCCAATGGTATCAAAACACAGTTCCAAATAGTTCACAGGGCGAAGCTTCCCAAATAGTGATGTATGGATTTGAGCAAGGATGGTAATTATAGTACTCTTTCCTCTATAGCTTCCCAGAGGCTCTCTCTTCAGAATCTATGACTAACAATATTACTCTGGCAATATTATTCTTTCCAACTGGGATAGAGGGCTTAAAGAGAATGTGTCATGACCTATTGGCTAAATCAAGTTTTTATGTTAAAACATTTTAAATAATTTTTGATGATGTTATGTTTACATTACTATGTCAATATTTATATTTAAAAAAAAAATAAAAAAAATCCTACAGATTTCCCATTGACCACTATGGATAATAATATGGGGCACTTCTTAGTTTGTACAGATCACTTTACAATCCCCTTATTATTAAGGCAGGTTTAGAATGACAGATATCACTTATATGTATAGATAACACGGGATTCTCCATTAACAATAGGTGATAGTTAACATGTATCTACTTCCTCCTAACCTCTGCACAGGTGACAGAGCATGTCTAGAAAACTCTCCCATACAAGTCATGAGGTATTGCTGTAAAGCAATTCTTCAAACACTTTTTAAATGCTGTTAAGAACAGCTCAGGCAAGATGGACGTCCCCATAATAGTGTTTAGGAAACAGAATTAAAAAATCTGTAATCAGAAAATAAAAACACATTAGAAAAAAGGATATGTTTTGCTAAGTGATTTCAACCGGCAGAAATAAAAATGTTGGTGACACCTTCCCTTTAAGATATGATTGGACAAACCACGTCCAAGTGTAAAGGATGCTTTAGCAATTTCCCTCTCACAGCAGTAAAGTGTATCAGCTTTGAACAGAAAAATACCTTACTGACTGACTCTAATGCTCGGCCATGCAGATTCTGGACCTTCTTAGTTCTGTCATTTATCTCTCATTCTTTCTGGAATACTGTAGAAATGGTAAGGTCTTTCACTTAAGTAGATAATCCTCAGTCCTTTGGCCTAGTACTATGAGGAGTGAAGCATGTGTTGCTTCTGGTATATACTCAGCTAACTCACTACAAGTGAGACTGGGCTAGGGGTGGACGTAAGCCCTCACCTAACTTCCTGCAGTAGCTGAGTAAGGATAGTTGATCCTGACAGATCCATACATAAGCTGGTGAATTAAAAAGCATTAAATAACATCTCATAACATATTAAATAACATTACATAACAAGAACAGTTTAAACTGCAGATGTAATGTACTTAAAATTGAATTTCTCTTTTATTTTACATCATGTAGTAGGTAATGGTATTATAGAAAGATTATGGTCACTGTTTCAGTATGTTTTTAGCCTATAATACTGTGAAATAACACAGTAAGAAAAAAATCAATCATTGGAACTTTTTGTGCAAAGTATGCAAATGGGAGATATAACTGAGATATACATTTGGGTGCAGGAGCATCATAAGAGAATACACTTTATTATGAGATCAGGCTTTTTCCAGATGCAAAGTAGGTTTTCCTTCACCTGTGGCAAAGGTTAAATTAATTGCCCTATATACTAGATAGAGTGGTTTGGTGCTGTCGGTCTTTTTATACCTGGGGAAAGTACACTGTCTAATTTAATACAGGAGGCACTGTTCCTGCATATAAATATGTCTGCTGAAAATGTTGAACAGGAGTAGAGATCATGGCAGTTTTCCTCTAGAACAGTGCCACACCTGTCCATGGGTTGTGCCTGGGGTTACAGCTCTACACTATTGAAGTAAACATGGATGAGCTCCAAATAGACTATAGCAGGCCGCAACGGGAACGAGCCTCCCTAGGCTACAACTTGGATAACGCCTTTTACACTGTGTCTTCACTATATCCTCCAATTTCAAAGTATTAGCACTAGAGATGAGCGAATTTATGAAAAGTTTGGCTGATTCACCGAATCTTACAAAAAAAGTCGATTAGTGACAAATTACTTCGTCACGAAGCTTATTTTTTTGTAAGTAGCGGGTGCAATGACAGGGAGCTGCGATAGCACCGCCCGCCATCATTGTACCCCTCAGATGCCGGATTCATACATGATCGCGGCATCTGAGTTTAAAAAAAAGTGTAAAATTAACATAAAAAAAAAAGTTAATCAAACTTACCATCTCCATTTGCTCACGACAGATCAGCAGCCGTCATCTTGCTTGAAGATATGGAGCGAAATCTCGCTGGCATGAGATTACGTCATCAGACCAGCCAGCGTGGTGACGTCATACGTCACGACGAACGGGATTTCGGCCGAGAGCTTCAATCAAGACGGCAGCTGGCAAGCAAATGGAGGAGGTAAGTATGATTTAGGCCCCTTTCACATATGCGTTTTTGCTTTCCGTCCTAGAGTTCCGTCCTCGGGGCTCTAGGACGGAAAGATACTGATCAGGATTATCCTAATGCATTCTGAATAGAGAGAAATCTGTTCAGGATGCATCAGGATGTCTTCCGTTCAGTATGTGAACGTTTTTTGGACGTTGACAAAACCGCAGCATGCGGATTTGTCTCCGTCCAAAAATCCGGAAGACATGCCGTAACGCCGGATCCGGAATTAATGCCCATTGCAGTGCATTAATCGGGATCCGGAATTAAGCTAAACGTCGTTTCGGCGCATCGCCGGATCCGACGTTTAGCTCTGCACATGCGCAACAGCAGTTCCGATCGGGGCCCCAGTGTAAGCTGGGGCTCTGATCGGTTACCATGGAAGCCAGGACACTACTGAAGTCCTGGCTGCCATGGTAAGTACTTCGCAGCAGTGTACTTACCTGCGCTGCAGCCTCCGGGCGATCCTTCATGACGTCACAGGTCCGGGCGGCGCATTGTTCTATGCACTGCAGGGACCTGTGACGTCGAGAAGGAGCGCCCGGCGGCTGCAGCGCAGATAAGTACACTGCTGTGGAGTACCATGGCAGCCAGGACTTCAGAAGCGTCCTGGCTGCCATGGTAACCTGAAAGCATTTCGAAGACTGATAAGGATCCTGATCAGTCTTCTAATGCTTTCAGGTGACTTGCGTTCTGACGGATCCGGTGGGACGGAAGTGCCCGCCGGATCCTCAGAACGCAAGTGTGAAAGAGGCCTTATTTTGTTTTTTACACTATTTCAGGTTAAATCGAAGGAAGGAAATTCGGCTTCGAGGTGAATCGAATTTATCCTGAAATTCGGATCGAATTCAACTTCGTGGCATTCGATTTGCTCATCTCTAATTAGCACATATATATTGCCCGGGATGCACTCTTACAAATGTTGTAACTACGATTAATAAAGAAATTAATAGAAGAACGTTAGACATATTTCTATGCAAATAATGTTCCTAAATTGATATGCTTCCACCAAGGCCTCTGATAGGGGACCGCATCACTTCCACAAATTCTGTTCTCTTATATAAAGCCTCAGATATTACTGAAATATCACTTAAATCATTTACATTGATAGAATGAAAATTAAATATTACATTTAATGACTCTTGTTTTGCTTATGTTGTGCTGAAACATTACAGCAATTCATTGAAAACTTTTCTCACTGTTTTCCTAGGCCAAATGATGCTCTGCGTGACGCCTGAATTAATTCCAATTACATTACCATAAAGTTCTATTTACTGTAACACCGTTGTGATTCCTGGTGTTCATAAATTGTGGAAGAGCACCTGACACTTCAGAGATATTCTGTTATCTGTGAAACACAAGGGAGAGCGCACCTGATATTCTGGCGCCCGCTCTTCCACTTACTGAAGGTTTGGTTCGAATGAATAACACACACAAGACGAAACTTCAAAAGCAGAACTTCGAAGAGGAAAACAAAACTTCACTTTGGAATCTGTATAACCTTCAAAAATACTTTCAGATGAAAAGCCTGCAGAGGCAAAGCCTACTCGATATTATCTATGTCTTAGCAGCCAAACTTTATTAGAATGTTAACTTGTCCACTTTATTCTGCTGCCTAACGTGGAAATCATACAACATCCAAAATCGTATATTAATCAACAGGTGAGATTTTCATACTATGTTCACGCAAAAATATATTTACTTAATTAATCTCAATTAAAAAAATCTTTAAAAATATATATACGCAGAGGTCAGCCAGTTTATTTGGTCAAAAAACAGTCCACTCACTCTTTAAAATAGGGACATAGTAAATAACATAAATTAAAATTGCTTTAAAAGGAATTCTTTACTCAAATCTGTTCTCTCTGCTGTAATTTGTAGTGTATGTCAACCTAATGTTTTGTTAATAAGATTAGCTGGGTCCTTCCTCACTCTTGCTAATTCCAATTCTTTAATATGAGGGAGTTTTTAGTATATAAGCAACTATTAATATTATTATATTATACATAGTGAAGTCTGGGGCTCTATAAGGTTCCTAATCAATATTATGTGTGTCACTGAAGAGGATCGCAGTGTGATCAAATGTGATGATCTATATATACACAAGTAATTAGGTAATAGGAGCTGCAAAGAACCCTGTATGCAGCAAGCAAGGATTCACACATGCAGCTTTTGTAAAGTTTTGATATAAACATATAGGGGTAGATTTATTAAACTGGCGTACAGTAGAACTGGCTTAGTTGCCCAAAGCAACCAATCATTCCACCGTTCATTTTACAAAGGATCTGTAAAAAATGGAAGGTTGAATGTGATTGGTTGCTATGGGCAACTAAGCCAGTTCTACTTTATACCAGTTTGATAAATCTCCCCCATAATGTGTTTTAATTATTATATTAGTATAGAAGTAAATAAAGTGCAATAGTTGTGGACTTTAATAGAGCAGTTATCACTGCTGCCATGCACTGTATTTTAAAGGAGGTAGGTAGGTTTAAAAGACTATGATGTAAGTACATTATTCTAGCCATACGCCTTAGCTGTTGAAGGAACCATTGTTTGGCCGACAACCATACCTCTTGATTTCCCCATTGGATGAATGTATATGAATTCTGAATGGGGAAAAGAGAGAAAGCTGCTGCCACACAACTCTCAACTGAGAAAAAAAATGGATCAGGGATGGTAAAAAAAAAAGTGTTTGTTATCCCTCTTTCTTCTGACATCTGCTGTCAAGGAAAGTTAAGAAATCCCCCCTCCATACACATTAAATGGTCATCTGGTCTGGGTTCAGCTGATATTATTCTAATGTGTATGGCACCTGCTTGACATAAATATGAAAGTGCAGGTCTAACCCCAGTGTATGTTCAATACTGATACTTGGTTCCACCATTTGACATATATATAGTACTCTAATTTTAGGTTAAGCAAGAAAAAAAATAGCATGACAGAATGGTGTTTTTCCTTTGCTTTCCGAAATTAAATTATTAAAATGTAATCCCTTCAATCACAATGACGTACCTGTATGTCATTGTAGCTGAGGGAATGTATGGAGCAGATGGGTGCTCATAGACTATAGTATATCTCTATTATGGTCTATGGAACAAACGATCAAAAGAACCCAGGTTCTAGACCCCTAAAGGAGCTAAAAGCTATTATGTAAAAAGCTTTAAAAAAAATAAAAATAAAAAATGTAAAAAAAAAGTTCAAATCACCCCTTTCCAAATTTTACATATAAAAGTAAAAAAAACAAAAACAAAATAAATATAACAGGTATCACCGTGTCCGAAAATGTACGAAAATACTTTTCCTGTGCAATGTATGCCGTGCCAAAAAAATAAAATAAAAACACATGATTCTCTATTTTATGCTCACCTTGTCCTCCCCCTAAAACATTTTAAAATAGTGATCAAAAATGGTACCACTAAACACTATAGTGAGTCCCGCAAAAAAACAAAATACTCTGTATTTGCTCTGTAGATAGAAATTTAAATTTAAAAAGTTATGGCTATTGGAATGTAGGTCAAAAAATAAAAATGCAAAAAGAAAATGCTTAAGGGATTAAACTTCTAAACATCCCAGAATTGTATGTGTACAGAATTGTAGGTGTACAAATGACAACTTGTTATGCAAAATACAATACCCTATATCACTGCACTAATGCAAAAATAAAATATCACAATTAGGCCTCTTGCAGAAGACCATATGTATTTTGCTGTATTTTACAGTCCGTTTTTCAGGGATCTGTGGTTCCTTTTTTTGTTTCCATTGTGTTTCCGTTTCCATTCCGTATTTCAGCAAAAAATCTCTGTATGATTTCCATAGGCGATCCGTTTTTTGCGGATCGCAAACGGAAACATAAAATTTGTAATCATTGCTGTAATGTACAGTAATGTTTGTAAACAGTAAACCCATGTGAAAAGTGGGGATGGATCAGCAAAAAGCAGATGACATACGGATGTGTTCCGTATGCATTATGTATTTTTTGCGGACCCATTGACTTGAATGGAGCGACGGATCGTTATTTGCGGACAATAATAGGACAAGTTCTATCTTTTACCGGAACGGATATATGGAAATACAGAAACCGAATGCATACGGAGTACATTCCATATTTTTTGCGGACCCATTGACTTGAATGGCGCGACGGAATGTTATTTGTGGACAATAATAGGACAAGTTCTATCTTTTACCGGAACGGATATATGGAAATACAGAAACCGAATGCATACGGAGTACATTCCCTATTTTTTGCGGACTCATTGACTTGAATGGCGCGACGGAATGTTATTTGTGGACAATAAAAGGACAAGTTCTAGCTTTTAGCGGAACGGATATATGAAAATACGGAAACGTATTTCCATATATCCGTACATTCCAGTACATTCCATTTTTTTTTGCAGAACCATTAAAATGAATGGTTCTGCATACGGACCTCAAACGGAAACGGAAAAAAAATAAGTTCGTGTGCAAGAGGCCTTAGTTTCAGAATCCTCAGATGGGAAACTCTAAAATGTTGTAGGGTCGTGAAACCTAGAAATGTTAATATTATGAAATATTTAATGTATACTGGGTGTCAGTCATACAATCGACAGCTCATTGTTTTTCCATTGTTATCTGTAAACGCATACTAATTGTAAAGAAAGCAGGAACCCATGAAAAAGTACCCTGAACTGCTAAGGTCGGGGAGAAGGATTACAAGCTAAGGGTTCATGGGTATTGTAGTGTTAAACACTCAGCCTTCATGCCCAGGATAGTATCTAGCTGGCCACATTCTCAGAAGTGATGATGCAGAAAGTAAATACAAGGTCACCTAAATATGTACATATTCTGTAGGTAGAATTTGTAATTTACTGTAAGCCACCTGCAGTGTACTGATTCTAAGATCAGCAGGGGTCCCTCCATTATCCAGAAACTCATACCAGCTACCTTCTTTGCCTATCTGAAGTGACAGAGAAGAATCTATAGCTCACATGGTAAATAACAGGATACTCCTTTAACACCATCCAAAATCTGAATTGTATTTTAACCCCTTTTACAGTCAAAATTGGAGAAGTCTTTTAACCCATTGAGCACTGAACAGTAATGACTGTGGTAACAATCCACTGTACTTGGTAGCCAAATGTAACAGCAAATTATGTATAAGATAAATTAAGCATTACAGAGTTCCCATGTATATCAAATGAAAATTAAATTTTAAAAATGATTGATCTGTTAAATGCCCTGCTGCTACTCCAGTGGCCCCCACAAGTCCTAGAGTTAGACTATCATGTGCAACATTCATGTGCAACACTGCAGCCAATCATTGGCATGAGCAGTTACGTGTCATGCATGCAAGTTTCACTGCTGAGGCCAGTGTTCAGCTACAGACAAGTGCATTTTTTCTATCATACCATTTCCTACTGAAATTGGTTGGTATCACATGACGATATCCTAAAGCTGATTGCTGGGAGAGCTTAGGGCTATTTACAAAAGCATTTTTTTGGATTTATTATTTATAATTTAAAAAAATATGTTTTTAAAAGTGAGAAATGAGATAAAAAAAATATGGTAATAACTAAAGTGACTTAGTTGCCCATAGCAACACATGAGAATGATCCTTTTATTTTCCAAAGTTTCCTCTTTACAACCAGTTTTGATAAATCTCCTCCTATGGATCCTAGGAGACCTCAGTATTTCATACACAAATTTTCAGGCCAATTGTAGCATTTTCATTTGGGTACAAATGAATCTGAATTGAATTTTAAGTGCTTATTCTCAAATCATTGGATAATCATATGAAATGTGCTTTTGTGAATAACCTCTTAATGGGGTTATCCCTTAAACAACAAAAAAAAAATTAATAAAAAAAACACTGCCCTTTTTAGCTTATTCACTCAACAATGGTCTCTGGTCACTCAGCTCTGGTCTCTTCAGTTTCTGTGGTCAGAAAGCAGTCCATCACATATGCTGCAGACAAATCACATGTTCAATTTCCCCTTTGGGGGCTTAAAAAAAATTTAAGTATAAAAAACACATGGTTAATGCAAAAATTAATTCCCCAAATATTGTATTAAAATGAAAACAAAAAAATTACATAGCATAATTGGTATCACCATGTCCAAAAAAGTCAGAACTACTAAAATATTGTGTTATTTATCTAACATTGTGAATACCTTCAAGACATTCCAGTGCCAGAAGTGATATTTTTTAGTCAACTCGCCTCCCAAAAGTCAGAACTACTAAAATATTGTGTTATTTATCTAACATTGTGAATACCTTCAAGACATTCCAGTGCCAGAAGTGATATTTTTTAGTCAACTCGCCTCCCTACAAAAAATAAAATAAAAACATTGCATATATACCAAATGATACCAATAAAAGCTATAACTCACCCACAATAAACAAGCCCTCACTGTTAAAGTTGTGGGGGTGCTGATCTACTCACCTGCTCCAACGTTTCTCAGTTTGGGTCGCTCGAATTCACTGGCCTCTCTCTCCCTGTTATTGCTGTAAAAACAAAACCCAAAAACACAGCTTTTTCTTTTTTAGCCCATTAATTTTTTTTCTACTTTCTACAGTTTAGTAATGCGTCAAATGAAACATTAAATTGTGACACTAAATAGTACAACATAACCCACAAAAAAACAAGGTCAGTGTAAAAAAATGATGGTTCTTGGAAGGTGACGAGTAAAAATTAAAACCAACATTTTTCTATTGATGACCTATCCTCAGCATAGGTCATCAATATCAAATTGGTGGGGGTATAACACCCGGCATCCCTGCCGATCAGCAGTGTGCATGTGCTGTCTCCCCTCCCTTGATGACCTATCCTTATGTCCTAAGGATAGGTCATCAATAGAAAAAGCCCAGATAACCTCTTTAAGTATTCTTCATTTTAAGTCTTTATACTTAAATAACATGTCTGTTTGTCTGCTACCATCTACTTATGAGTCACGAAGAGCATGATTTTTAAAGTCTGCAAGGAATGAGGAACTGACGAAGTCAGCAATATTTTGGTACGTGTGTTAAGCAGCATCCATTTTGGCTACTTCCTCCATATGTTTAATCATAAGTATATAGCTTGTGTTTTCTTTAATCTATTTCACAATTTGCAACTTGTCCCAAATTGCAGGGACACACAGTTTTTAACACAGTTTTTAACAGTGTTATGTAACTATAAATTTCAAGTCTCGAGTGCTCGAAATGCTATACATATTTCCATATGTACATGATAATTCAGCAAAAAATATCAATACCACGCTGTTATATAATCTATGTATGGCACTAGGAGTAATGAAGTATGAGATACGTACTTAAAGAAGTCTATAGTACATCAATTTAAAACTACATTTCACTTTCAGTTTCTACTTTATTTCAAATATGAACTAAGTTTAAAAAGACTTTGCACAGCCATAAAACACACACTGTAATATCTGTAATACAGGACACATCTAGCTTCTCAATTCACCTTTGTTCCTGCACAGCTATCAAACTTGTGATGCATTAATATGAGTAATATTACTTATTTTTCCGGGAAGTTGATTAAAATTCACCAGCAATATTGCTTGGAACAGATGTCCCTTTTATATATATATAAAAAAAACTCACTTGTCCTTTAAAAAGAGGTACAGGTTAACAGCACTAGAGTACATTAGCTTGAGTACCAACGAGGACCTTGTGCATAAAACGATGCATGGCAATAATAAATTTCAGTGTATCATTGGAAGAAAGAATTTCAAGAAACGCCTCGTCTTTGCTTTAAATTACTTTTTCATTACTTACTAATCCAATTTTGCTTTGCTCTTAATAGGGTTGGAATGGAATACTTGCTGAATAGATGGACATCCAAATGGAACCCAGCCAGGTTAAGACAGTCTTTATGAGCTGATGAATTCATATCTATTATACTTAAGGCTCTGCTTATTGCTTTGCTGAGTGGGCTATAATACTCTCTAAAATTAGCAGATATATATGATCACATATACAGTCTGGGACAAGTCTATAGTCTGTTTAAGTGACTCCTGGATTATAGTTTTATTCAGTATGTGGGACATTTAGCAAAATGGCGTGAAGGAAAACTGCCTTTCTTGCCCATAGCAACCAATCAAAAAATGAAAGGTTGAATCGGATTAGTTGTTATGAGCCTTTACACCAGTTTGATAAATCTCTCCCCATGCACACACATGTAAGAAAATAGATTCTCATGTAAGTGAATATAATCTAAGGAGCAAGCATTATAACCTGGCCTGAGATTGAAAACCTGGCAACTAACCTAAAATGATCCAATGGATTGATGCATATAGTGGATATAAAAAGTCTATACACCCCTGTTAAAATGTCAGGTTTCTGTGCTGTAAAAAAATGAGACAAAGATAAATATTTCAGAACTTTTTCTACCTTTTTTTTTTTTTTTTAAATTTAATTTTTAATTTTTCAAATTGCAACTTACAACTATTAAAAATGCATAAACATTACTAAAGTTCCCCCTCCCATCGCACCAAGAGAAAAGAAGAAAAAAAAACCATATCATTCATGTGATAAATCGCCTAAAATCCATACTCCTGGCAGGAAGGGAATTTGAACCTGCAATTTCTGTGTCAAAGTTTCCTGGACCAGCCGCCAGTATCCACTCACCCGAGGGCAGTCCAAAAAGATGTGAAGATGGTCTGCCCTGGGACATCCACAACGCGGACAATTTGAGGAAGCCCTAAAACCTCTCTTTTGGAGCCACAAAGGTGTTACATATATCTTATGAATGATATTAAACTGTACAACCATGTGATTAAAATTGTGGGATAGAAAACTTGCATTCTTCAAGACATTGTCCCAAACCAAGGGGCCAACGTCTTTAAGTGTACTACTCCAGGACTTCTGACCTGGAGAATAACAATCAAGAAAAAGTGCTCTAATCAAATATTTATAGCAATATGATATTCTGACTCTCATGTGGCCCTTCTTTTGAATCAAATTGTGTAAAAATTCAGGTGTTTCTATATTAAAAAAATGTTTGTCTAGAATAGAAAAAAGTGCAGAACGTAACTGAAAATATGTGTACCATATAACCTCACCCAAATTTTCATTTTATGCAAGCTCCAGAAGAGAAAAAATTTGTCAATTTTTTTATAACTTGATTCAAGTGCTGAATATTTTTTTCCCTCCAATACTGGCGGCAATCCAGGTCATCAAGAATCGCCAGCCTTTGAATATACCATAGTGGGGTACAAACCAGAGATGCCGAAACTTTAAACCAGATTCTTATTGTCTTCCAAGCCTTTAAGGCCATCTTACAAAAATTTTTATAATCCTGCAAACTCCTAGATAACCAACTTGACTCTAACATGGTAAAAAAATCAGGAAAACCCGATTCCCTTACCAATTTTCTACTTAAAGAACTACTTACCCAGTCATTAAAAAAACAAAGTTGTGAGGTGAAAGGGATTTTTTACCTTGCTATTAGATATATATTATATCAGGCATTGCCACTTGTATAGATCACTGCCACTTGTTACAAGACAGGAAATTTCCTCAGAAGACACATCCCCCAGAGGGCTCTTAATTCCTGTATGCGAGCCCACCCCAGCAGACATTGAGACTACAATAGATGACACACAGTTATCACTTGGAAATACAATGAATAGCAGGATCCTCATGTACATGACAGCAAGCTGTATTGAGTTTAACTTGTTAGCATCTAGACTACCATTGTAATATGTAAAATACCCTTTCATGTATTGTATATGGCAGATACCAGTATTGTTTACCGACTTCCCTATATTAACATGTCATCTGCTGAACTAAAGTTGGTATTCCCACCCCAATGTCCTATAAATACATGTACTATGAAATAAAGACTTCAGATCTCAACTATCCAAGATTGAGTTCTGGACTGTTATTATCTCCCAGCTGGAGGAGAGAGTATTCACTGAAGGGGATAATTTACCTGTGGAGGTCTGATGCCTCATTGCATGACCATCTCATAACCACCTCAAATTGGAAAAAGCTAACAATGAAATATCCCTTAAAATTAGGGAGGTTTAAGCCTCCCTGCTCATATGGCATGGAAAAGTAGTCCATCTTTAGTCTTACTTGCTTCCTCCCCCATAGCAAATCATTGATCATCCTTTCTATTGTTTTAAAAAAATGTATCCTCTATCCAGGTAGGAGAGTTTCGGAGAACATAAAGCAGTTGGGGAAGTACGACCATTTTAATCAAGGAAATTCTATCCGCTCTTGTGAGCGAAAGTTTCTAATTTTGGCTCTCATTCTGCTCAAAACCGGAAGCAGGTTCAGTTGTAGATAATTCAGTTGTAGATAACGTCATCACGCTATCCTGAACATGGCATCACTTACAATAACTTTTTCCACCTTTAATGTGACCTATAAACTTTACAACTCAATTGAAAAACAAACTGATTTTAGTTAGTGGGAAGAAAAAATATAAAAATAAAATAATATGGTTGCATAAGTGTGCACACCCTTAAACTAATACTTTGTTGAAGCACCTTTTGATTTTATTACAGCACTCAGTCTTTTTGGGTATGAGTCTATCGGCATGGCACATTTTGACTTGGCAAGATTTTCCCACTCTTCTTTGAAAAAACACTCCAAATCTGTCAAATTGCGAGGGCATCTCCTATGCACAGCCCTCTTCAGATCAACCCACAGATTTTCAATCGGATTCAGGTATGGTCTCTGGCTGGGCCATTCCAAAACTTAAATCTTCTTCTGGTGAAGCCATTCCTTTATTGATTTGGATGTATTCTTTGGGTCGTTGTCATGCTGAAAGATGAAGTTCCTCTTCATGTTGAGCTTTCTAGCAGAAGCCTGAAGGTTTTGTGCCAATATTGACTGGTATTTGGAACTGTTCATAATTCCCTCTATCTCAGGACCGCCTAACGCACGGATGCGTCTGGCCGGCGGTCCTGTTGCTCTGGCTGGACGCATCCGTGCGTCATCTCGCGAGACGCAAGATTTACTGTAACCGCGCGCGTTCACAGTGGCGCGCGTCTCGGCAGTTATACTTCAGCCTGCCAGCGATGATCAATCGCTGGCAGGCTGTAGATGCGAAATAAATCGCATCAAAGATGTATATCAGATGCTGTTTTGTTAACAGCGTCTGATATACCTGCTATCTGGTCCTCTGGTGGTCCCATTTGCTGGGATTGACCACCAGAGGACCAGGTAGCTATGTAAAGTTGCACCAAGCACCACACTACACTACCCCCCGTCACTTTCACTTATTAAACCCTTGTTAACCCCTTGATCACCCCATCTAGATTCCCTGATCACCCCCCCTGTCATTGATCACACCCCTGTAAGGCTCCATTCAGACGTCCATATGTGTTTTGCGGATCCGCAAAATACGGACACTGGCAATGTGCTTTCCACATTTTGCAGATCCGCACATTGCCAGAACTATATGAGGACAATGAGTTTTGGGGTGTATTTTTATATATACCCATACTGTGTGTGAGAAATATCGCTGTAAACGACAACTTTTTATATTTTTTTATACAAAGTTGTCAATTTACAGAGATATTTCTCTCACCCAACATGGGTATATGTAAAAATACACCCCAAAACACATTGCCCTACTTCTCCTGAGTACGGCGATACCACATGAGTGACATTTTTTTGTAGGCTGGGTGCGCAAAGGGGCCCTAATTCCAATGAGTACCTTTAGGTTTTACAAGGTTGCTCACAATTTAGCCCCACCCAAAATGCCAGAACAGTAAACACACCCCACAAATGACCACATTTCGGAAAGTAGACACCCCAAGGTATTCACTGAGGGGCATAGTGAGTCCGTGGGAGATTTTATTTTTTTTGCCAGAAGTTAGCAGAAATGGAAACTTTATTATTTTTTTTTTCCCTCAGAAAGTGTCATTTTCCGCTAACTTGTGAAAAAAAATGAAATTATACATAAACTCACTATGCCCCTCCGCGAAAACTTTGGGGTGTCTTCTTTCTAAAATGGTGTCATTTGGGGGGTATTTATACTATCCTGGCATTCTAGCACCTGAAGAAACATGACAGGTTCTCAGAAAGTCAGAGCTGCTTCAAAATGCGGAAATTCACTTTTTTGCACCATAGTTTGTAAACGCTATAACTTTTACCCAAACCAATAAATATACAGTTATTGGATTTTTTTTAATCAAAGACATGTAGAACAGGTGAGCAACGCACGTCGCGCTCCTCTCTCCCGCCTCACCCCCCTCCGCCTCGCTCTCCGGCCGAGGCTGAAAGCTCCGATGTGGTCGGCTCCCCACGCACGCTGAACTCAGCTTTCGCCTCAGGTTGCCGCTGTGAAGTCTGCTGGGGCTCCGCTGTGCTTCCTAATCACCTCCCGCTCCCTGCCATTCACCGTGCCGTCTGCTGTCCCTGGCCGTCTCGGGTGGCTTCGGTTTCTGGACGCCTCCCCTGGTTGTGCCTGCGGCTCGAGTGCTCCGTCAATTTGCCTCCCCACCCCCTTCGGACTCGACTCTCCTTCGGCTGCTCCTGGTTTTCTTCCTGCTCCTGGTCGCCTCCTGCTGTGCTGGCTGTGACTGCACCGTGCGTCCTTTTGGTGCCTCCGGTGGTGGTGAGCTGACTTTATCCTTGTGTCCCCTAACTGATTGTGTCTGGCCGGGTGAAGACGCCTATTAAGTTGATTATATGGCAATATATTAAGCACTGCTGTGCACTTGACCCGGGTCTCCATCTTGCATTTTGTCTGGACTCTCTACTGCCCCTGCTCCCTCTGTTCCCTCTGTGACGCGCCATTCAGTAGCAGAGGAGAGAGAGGGGGGGAGTGAAAACTTGAAAAAAAAATATAATAATATATAGGAGAGAGAGAAAAGGAAATCAAGGGGAAAGGAAAAAGGAAAAAAAACAAAAAAACAAAGTAAAGTAACAAGTAACAACAAAGGGGGAGAAAAAAAAAAAAATAAAAAAGGAAAGAAAGGAAGGAAAAGGAAGGAAAAGAAAGGAGAAAAGGGAAAAAAAAAAAAAAGACAAAAAAAAAAAAGAAAAAAAAAAAGGGGATAATGGCCCCAAAACGGCGGTCAGTGGACACTTCTCAAACAGATGAGCTTTCTGAGGATGGGTCATCAGAGGCAGATCAGGAAAGAGGGGAGGTGAGCTTGCCAATACACACAGAGTCTGAACACGACCCTCTGACGCTAGAAAAAATCTTGGAGGCCATAAAAGGCAACGGCAACCTAATGCAGGGGATGGCCACCCAATTGGGATTAATGCAAAATGACATATCCTTAATAAGGGAGGACTTGGCCAAAATTCGGGAGCGAGTTTTCAATGTGGAGAAGCTGGCAGACTCCCTGCAATCCGATGTTGATACGTTGAAATTAAAAATGGGAACGCTCGCTTCAGAAAATCACAGCTTACAGGTTAAGCTTGAGGACCTGGAAAATAGATTGAGGCGATATAATATCCGTATTATCGGATATCCAGAAGGAGTGGAAGGCCGGCAGCTGATTGACCAACTTAAAGATGTTATTCTCAAAAACCTTGGAAACGAACATTTCTCCCCCATGTTCCAAAAAGAAAGAGCTCATTGTATCCCCGGGGGGAAGCTTCTCCCTGGAAGACCACCTCGAACAATTTTATTGAAGTTGTTACTGTCTACGGACAGAGACACGATATTGAGAATCGCAAGGGAATGTTCACCCATCGAACATCAGGGCACGAGATTATTATTCTTTCCAGATTTCGCCCGGGAGACCCAAGAAAAAAGAAGAAGCTTTATGGAGATCAAGAAGCATTTGGCTTCTAAGAACATTGGATACTCGTTGTTATATCCAGCCAAGCTGCGAGTGATCTATAATGGGTCTACCCATTTCTTTGAAAAATCAGAACAAGCACGAGACTGGATTGACCGAATGGGCATTTGAAATTTGGCGGCCGGGGGACGGGGGAAAGGGGGGGGGCTTGGGGCAGAGGGAGGAGAAGGGCTGGAAGGTAGAGGTTCGCTGACAGGATCGGGTGGACCAGTGGAGGGGGGGAGAAATGGGGAGGGGACTCTGTCTTGCAGGGGATTGGGGTATTTCATTTGTTTTTTTTTTTGGTTTTTTTTTTTTTTTTTCTTTCTTCTGATTAATGGCAACTAGAATCGTTGCGTGGAATGTAAGAGGGCTTGGGGAAAGGGCCAAGAGACAAGCTATTATGGATGCAATAAAAAGATTTCTACCGGCAATTATTTGCCTTGTGAAAACCCACCTTACGAAGGAAACTTTGCCCCGCTTGACAACGGGTTGGCAAGCACAATCATACCACTCGATTTTTAGTAGCCTGTCAAGGGGTGTTTTGGTTTTAGTTCATCATTCTGTGGACTTTGTCTTGGTAGAATCTCTTATAGATGAACAGGGTAGATTTATCTTTTTATATGGTAGATTTTATGGACAGAACTACACTTTAGTTTTCTTTTATATACCTCCGCCCTTCTCGATATATACCCACTCAGCCAACTGTTAGTATTTTTGGAGAAAAGGCCAGAAAGTCAGCTTGTTCTGATGGGAGACTTTAACGCTGTGATGGATCCTAAAATTGACAGACTGACCCTGGATTCAGAGGTAGGGAGGAACACCGGTTCTTCTCCGCTACAAGTCTATAAAATAGAAAAAATGTCCTAATAAAATAGCGCCAGTCCCTATGGTGAAAGA
Source organism: Bufotes viridis (assembly GCA_033119425.1). Taxonomy (NCBI): domain Eukaryota; kingdom Metazoa; phylum Chordata; class Amphibia; order Anura; family Bufonidae; genus Bufotes; species Bufotes viridis. The sequence continues at coordinate 257,100,302 of CM065591.1, forward strand.
TATAAAGATACCAATCAAATTAACTTACTTCACTAGGGGGCTGATCAGCAGAGCCGTGTCTGTGACCCTCACCCCCTAGGCCAGGATAGCGTTGACAAAAATCACTGGACTCCACAAAGCCCCGTCTAGTAGAATCAGCTCAATTTTAAGTGGGGGATGGCTCTGTTGATCAGCCCCCTAGTGAAGTAAGTTAATTTGATTGGTATCTTTATATCTTTCACCATAGGGACTGGCACTATTTTATTAGGACATTTTTTCTATTTTATAGACTTGTTTCTTGAACGCTCCTGGACTGTGAGCGTAAGTCCTAAGGCTGCCATACCCTGTCGTGATTAGCTACGACCTAACCACGAGAGAGAACAGAGCGATCCCAAATTGACTATACACTAATCTTTAGAGTAATTTCCTACTTGTGGCGCCCTCTCTGAGTTTTTCTGCCCCTTTCTCCAGGGTGCCGTCTAACCCCTCCTATCTTTTTTTTTTTCGATTTGCATGTCTTCTCCGCTACGTCAGTTTTATCTGGAGGTTGGCTTGGTGGATATATGGGGTCATCTTGGTGGAGGTAAGAGAGTGTACTCCTGCGTAAGTAGGGGCGGTAGAGCAATGTCCAGAATTGATCTAGCATTCACAAACGAGGATAATTTGAAAAATATTAAAAGGATACGTTACGGTGTAAGAACTATCTCAGACCACGCACCCATACTGATTGAGGTTTGCACGGGAGAGAACAAAGATAACAGGGGGCTTGGCTTTAAGCTGAACCCTTACTGGCTTACTATCATGGACAACTACCATTTCATCAAGTTGCTCATATCTTACTTTTGGGAGGTCAACCTCCCCTCTGCCAACATCAATTCAGTATGGGATGCTTTGAAGGCCTACTTGAGAGGGGTACTTATTAGCGATATTACCAATAGAAGGAGAACTTTCAGGGAGAAAGAGGAGGAATTGGTTAGGATGATGTCAACCTCAACAGAGCGATTTATTAATTTACCCTCTGATTTTAATAAGGAAGAGATGCAGAAAGCTAGTCGCTCTCTTGAGGAATATTTACTTGACAAAGCAAATCATAGATTATTTTTTAAAGGACAAAAGTACTTCTCAGAGTCTGGGCGCCCCGGCAAGCTTTTAGCCAGAATAGTTTCACAGCAAGAAAGGAAAAAGAAAGCTATTGTCTCAATTCGTAATCTGGATGGGACGATCACACGTGATCCAGAGGGAATTAGAGATGCATTCCTGCAGCATTTTATTCAGATATACAAGGCCTCCCCTGCTATCTCATCTGACCTGGCGAGGTCGTTCCTGGAGAGAATTTCTCTCCCAGTGTTAACAGAGACTCAAAAAAATTCTTTGGAGAAAGAAGTGACCCTCCTGGAGAGTCAGGAAGCCCTAAAGGCTATCTCCGGGAACTCATCGCCAGGCCCTGATGGCCTTCCTTATGAATTATATCGTAAATACGGTGATTTTATTCTCCCTCATCTACTTGAAGTGTTCTCTCAAGCATTAGATAGTGGAGATCTTCCAAAGTCCATGATGGAAGCGATAATAGTCTTGATCCCAAAAAAGGATAAAGATCTGATAGAGTTGAGCTCCTATAGACCAATTTCTCTGTTAAATACGGATGTCAAAATACTGTCCAAAGTTCTGGCAAAGAGGCTCTCTAGGGTTTTGCCCTCTCTTATTCATCCAGATCAAAATGGTTTTATGCCAAAAAGGGCACCCATTATAATTTACATAGATTCTTTACTAACATTCAGTCTCCTGGGGATGGTGCCCGCTCCGTCCTGTCGCTGGATGCCACCAAGGCGTTCGACAGAGTGGAGTGGGCGTTTCTCTGGGAGGTGATGAATAAAATGGGCTTTGGTCCCAAATTTATTGCAATGATTCAGTTGCTATATAAGTCCCAGGCCGCCAGGATTAGGATTAACAATATGCAGACCGAGAGCTTTGAACTAGAGAGAGGCACCCTCTCTCTCCACTCCTCTTTAACATCTATATTGAACCTCTTGCGGTTAGTATAAGGCAGGACCTGAGGGTGGCTGGCTTTGGGGTCATGGGGAAGCAGCATCGCATATCTTTATATGCGGATGACATCCAATTATTCCTCCATCAAACAGATAGTACACTTCCCCGAGTTATGGAGTTAGTGAATTTATTTTGCCACTCCTCCGGTCTGGAGATTAACTGGGCTAAGACTACTCTTCTTCCAATAGATGAATTGCGAGGACTTCCTGATGATCTGATTAATAGATTATCAACCTCTGAGACAATGAAGTACCTGGGGATAGTAACTTCTGCCATGGTTCAAGACTATTTACAACTGAACTTGATCCCCTTATTGCAAAACCTGAGATCAAAAATTAAAATTTGGCAAAGAATTTTGTCAGCTAGAGCAGACAGAATCTTGATAATAAAAATGTTAATGCTGCCCCAGGTCCTTTATGTTCTCCGCAATTCTCCTATATGAATTGAAGACAAGTATTTTAGATTAATAGAGCGGTTGATCTACTATGGGGGAGGAAACGGGTAAGATTAAAGGCAGTTTACTTCTCTATGCCCTATAAACAGGGAGGTCTTAATCTTCCCTACTTTAAAGGTTATTTTTTGGCATTTCAACTTTGCCTTTTTGACGACTGGGGAAATAGCTATCTCTGCAGGAAATTGGTTAAAGATTCAGGCTTTCCGGACTTTTTTACAGTACTGGAGTCTGATTATTTACTTAATTCGCAGAATCACTATAAACCTTTCTGCAGAATGGCTATGAAAGCCTGAGCAGTCATTAAGAGCTGGTTTAAGGTTAGGGCATCACTTAATTGTACCCCCCTGTGGCACAATTTGAAGCTTTTGAATCTCGATGATCTGAACTGTCAGCAATATTGGAAGAATAAAGGGATCAACTACCTGAGTCAAGTGGTTGAAAATGGACAAATTCTGACTCTTGTGGAGCTAAATAAAAGGGTTAATGTAGGTGAGGTGGCTTGGTTTGCATATTTCCAATTGCGATCTGCACTTTTTTATACTTCTGATACTCATTCACTTAATATAGATACTCCGGTATTTTTGCACAACTTGATTCAAAATAAGGATGTTATGAAATTTAAGATTTCGCACTGTTATAGACACTTGATGGAAAAAAAAAATTTGGACACTTTGTCTCCAGGACAAAAATCCTGGTCCGCTTCACTTTTAGGTTTGGGTCTCCCGAATTGGGAGAAAGTAGGTAATAGCTTAAGTCAAGTTTCACATAATTTTAACCACACTGTGGTCCAGTTTAACATAATGCACAAAATATATATAACACCCCTGTGGCTCCACAGGAGAGGACTTGCAGCATCCTCTGGGTGCCCCCGTTGCGGGGCCCCAGGAGCAGATCACTTACATCTGTTCTGGGAATGCCCGACGGTGAGCAAGTACTGGAAGTTAGTTCAAAGAACCTTAATACAAAGACTCACTATCGATAGTCCCCTATCTCCCAAATTATGGGTCCTGGGGGACTTATCGGAGATCAACTGTCAGGCCCTGAAGGGTCTTTTGTTGACAAAGCTGATCTTTTTAGCTAGGCTTCTTATATCTAGAAAATGGCTCTCTTCCTCCGCCCCAGACTGCACCAACTGGCTTAACTTGGCCAATAAGGTCAGAAGTTATGAGAAGATCCTGTACAGACAGCGAGGATCCATTGAAAAGTGGTATAATATATGGAAGAGCTGGGACGATAGTTAAACGGTTTAATAATTTTTTTTTTTTTTTCTTTCCTCTGCAAGGCAGGAGGGGAGGGATGGGTTGGGGGGGGGGGGATTTTCTTTATGTCTTTCTTTCTATTTTGTAATATGATCCAAATTGATAAAATAAAAAAAAGATTTAACTAAAAAAAAAAAAAAAAAGACATGTAGAACAATACATTTTGTGAAAAATGTATATAGAAATGTAGTTTAAAAAAAAATTTACAACAGAAAGTGAAAAATGTCATTTTTTTGCAAAAATTTTGGTCATTTTTGATTAATAGCAAAAAAAGTAAAAATGTCAGCAGCAATGAAATACCACCAAATGAAAGCTGTATTAGTGAGAAGAAAATGCGGTAAAAATCATTTGGGTGGTAAGTTGCATGACGGAGCAATAAATGGTGAAAGTAGTGTAGTGCAGAATTGTAAAAAGTGGCCGGGTCATTAAGGGGGTTTAAGCTAGGGGGGCTGAGGTGGTTAACTAAGGCCCCAGTTCCAGCTGAAGTAAAACAGCCCCAAAGTATGATGCTGTGACCACCATGCTTTACTGTGGGTATGGTGTTCTTTTGGTTATGTGCAGTGTTGTTTTTGTGCCAAACATATCTTTTGGAATTATGGCCCAAAAGTTCAACCTTGGTTTCATCAGACCATAACACCTTTTCCCACATGCTTTTGGGAGACTTCAGATGTGTTTTTGCAAAATGTAGCCTGGCTTGGATGTTTTTCTTCGTAAGAAAAGGATTTCTTCTTGCCACTCAACCCCATAGCCCAGACATATGAAGAATATGGGAGATTGTTGTCACATGTATCACACAGCCAATACTTGCCATATATTCCTGCAGCTCCTTTTAATGTTTAATGTATATCTAATGCCTTGGAAATTCTTTTGTACCCTTCTACTGACTGATACCTTTTAACAATGAGATCCCTCTGATGCTTTGGAAGCTCTCTGTGGACCATGGTGTTTGCTGTTGGAAGCGACTAAGAAAATTTCAGGAAAGACTAACTAGAGCAGCTGAACTTTATTTGGGGTTAATCAGAGGCACTTTAAATGATGATTTAACATGATTTTGAATGTGATTGCTTAATTCTGAACACAGCTACATCCCCAGTTATAAGAGGGGGTGCACACTTCCCTCCACCTAAAAGATTTCAGTTTGTTTTTCAATTGAGTGGTACAGTTTATAGGTCACATTAAAGGTGGAAAAAGTTCTGAAATGATTTATCTTTGTGTGTAGACTTTTTATATCCAGTGTATGTGGGAGAGAGTCTATTTGGCTCTATGCGCATATACTCACTAGAGGTTCTATGAATCCAGCTGTACAGTTCTTATTGCATTCAGCTCTGATATGCCCAGCTTGTGCAATCAAGTCATGTTTCTGTTCTCTGTGGTCATGCACTGTTATACTACTTCATAAGTTGTTTCTGATTATGATGACATCAAAACCTGCTATTTTGATACCTGTCACCTATTACTCCAGTGCCCGAGTGATGGATTCCCTAGGTTCTACCAAAGTGCTAAGGCGTTTTTCCTGCTGTTTTCCCTTTTGTTGACTTAGCTTGTCCTGACTTTGTACTCCTGTTTGCTGCCTGCGTTGACCTTCTGCGTGGTACTCGTATTGCAAGAATTCTCAGCCCCGCCCTTCAGCCTGGCTGATGATATATTCTGTTTTATTATTTGGAACTGCGAATTGGTGTTCCATCCACCTCCATGTCAGCCATTACTAACAGAGACTATTGCAGTGGAGCAAACCCAGTCAAATTTGGAGTAACCCAAAGGATCCACTACTCTGGTAAGCCTTGTGTCACAGAATAGTTTGTTGGCCCTCCATTTTTGACACCCAGGGCACATATCCACAGGTATAGCTACCCTATCTATGCCCCTACTTTGTTGCCAATACTCAGAAATTACAGCAAACTTGAATGCTAGTTTCAAATAATGTGGCTTATTGAGACAAAGAGTGGATTGTGGATAGTTACTATTTATAACGAATAGTAGTCTTATAAAGAATATGAGTGGAGAAGACACTATAAGTCAATGTAACTTACACTATGTCAATGAGTTTGAATAGAAAATTGATAGGAAAATTCTCTTTGCACCCAAAGTCAATTTTATCATTATTCTTTTCATCCCATAAGTACTCTAAAATTAACAACCACTTTCTCTTTTGTGCCTAGTGCTAAAGTTTCATCAAATTTATGGTTTATCGAAGTTACATTAGCTCTCTTTCTGTGTCACTGCTGGCACTGGATCCTCTCATCTGCCCTTTCCCTTTTAAATCAAACCTTAGCAAGTCTGCTGCACTAATTTCCCCTGTTAATCATATACTCCTTAACATCCATCAGAGTGTCTCTCCTTGGATGTAATACAACATGAATAATGTCCTACAAAGTGACTAAGCCATTTATCACTAAGACAAAACTTTAGATAAAAGAGTCATTTTGTGACAAAAATGTTAAATGGATTTACTTGCGCTGGCTGTGGGTACAGCACAGAAACACAAGATGGATACTGTACGGGTGTAGCAGCATAATCCATGAAGTTTTACAACAAATATTATTAATATGTTAGCATGGCTCTATGCCTTCATGTGAACATTTAAACTAGTGATTTTCATAGGGCTAACAGTATTCAGGAACCATTTTCTGTACCAAAAACTTTCTATTTTATGCCTCACCCATTTATTTATGACATGTTCTCATTCTTGTAAAAGTAGTCACAGATAGCACATATGATCCCTTCATGATGTACCAAAATGAATACGGACCCTCAAAACGAATCCAACCATCTACTGTACCAGATCTTCTAAACATATGAAGCTAGGCAGACCCCCTAATTCCTCTACGAGCCACTTTTTTTACATTGTAGATTCATATTAAAGACATAATAATGATGAGCAAACACATAGGGAATTAAGTAGTAAACACTTTGGGGGAGATTTATCAAACTGGTTTAGTTGCCCATAGCAACTAATCAGGTGCCACCTTTCATTTTTAAAGCTCCTTTGGAAAATGAAAGGTAAAATCTGACTGGTTGCTATGGGCAACTAAGGATACTTTCACACTAGCATTTCTATTTTCCGGTATTGAGATCTGTCATAGGATCTCAATACCGGAGAAAAACGCTTCCGTTTTGTGCCCATTCATTGTCAATGGGGACAAAACGTAACTGAACAGAACGGAATGCTCCAAAAAGCATTCTGTTCCATTTGGTTGCATTCCCGTACCGGACAGCAAACCGCAGCAAGTTGCGGTTTTCTTTCCGTCCTGGGATGCGGAGCAAGACGGATCTGTGATGACCCATAATGCAAGTTTCTCTGACACAATCTGACACAAAAGAAAACGTATCCATCTCCCATTGACTTTCAATTGAGTTAATGAAGGATCCGTCTTGGCCATGTTAAAGATAATACAACCAGATCCCTTCATAAAGGATGCAGATGGTTGTATTATCAGTAACGGAAGTGTTTTTGCTGAGCCCTGCCGGACTGAGAAAACGTGCTAATGTGGATGTAGCCTAGGCCAGTTGTACTTTACACCAGTTTGATAAATCGACCTCAAAGTGTTTAACAAACCAAAAATATGTTTTATATTTTAGATTCTTCAAAGTAGCCCCCTTTTGCTTTGATGACAGCTTTCTGGCATCTCTCAATCTGCTTTCAGTACTCCTTCAGTCTTGAGAGAGAACTGAGTACTTGTTGGCTGCTTCTCCTTCAGTCTGTGATCCAATTCTTCACAAGCCACCTCAGTTAGGTTCAAGTCAAGTGACTGCCGAGGCCATGTGATCTGACACATCACTCCATCACTCTCCCTCTTGGTCAAAAAGCCCTTACAAATCCTGGAGGTAGGTGTGTTGTCCTATTGAAAAGCTATGATGGTCCCGCTAAGCTCAAAAGAGTGCTTTGAATTGTGAATAAATCACCAACAGTGTCACTTGCAAAGCACCCCCACACCATCACACTTCCTCCTCCATGCTTCACTTACCTTTTCTGCATCTTACAAAGACATATTTTGGTACACATTTATTAAGAGTGGCGTTTTAGGCACTGGTCTTAATAAAGGCCCTGTGCTGGCGGTGGATCCGCCGAAGTTATAAAGAGGCCTCTCTAAAACTTCGCCACATCCAGCACCACTTTTATCCAGAACCACTTACATTTATAGCTTTTTCTACACCTAAAACAGGAGTAAAAAATTGTGAATAAAGTGGGCTTGGCGGCCCGTCCCCTTCCCCGCCCACACTACGCGCCACCATCTACGCCTGGAATACCCCTAATTTAGGCGCATTTCAGTATAGTAAATGACCCCCATGGTGTTTGAAACCAAAAATCTTACATTTTGACTCATCAGACCAAAGTATAGATTTCCACAGGTCTACTGTCCATTCCTTGGGTTTCCGAGCCCAAGCAGTTCATTTCTTCTTTTTCTTCTTGTTCTTCAGTGATTGCTTCTTTTCAGCAATTCAACCATGAAAATCAGATTTTTGCAATCTCCTGTAAACAGTTGATGTTGAAATGTGTCTGCTACTTAATCACTCTAAAGCATTTACATTATGTAGGCTCTTATTTGAGGTGATGTTAATTAGTGGTTACTGAGGCTGGTAACTCTAATGAGCTTATTTTCTGCAGCAGTGGTAACTTTTGGTCTTCCTTTCCTGCGTCGGTCCTCATGAGAGTCAGTTTCTTCATAGAATTTTATAGTTTTCATGACTGCATTTGAGGATACCTTTAAAGTTCTGGAAATTTTCCAGACTGACCCTTCATATTTTAATGTTATGATGGACTGTCATTTCTCTTTACTTAGCCATGTGGTTCTTGCCATAATATGGATTAGAATAGGGCTAAACACTGTATAGAACGCTGTGCCAATCACACCTCTGTACAACACAACTGATGGTCTTAAACACATTATCTAGGCAAGATATTCCATAAATTAACTCATGTTAAGTCATATATTAATGTTAACTGGGCACTCTCTAATATTAAGAACAATATCGATTGCCCTTATTGTGAAATTATTTTTTATTAAAATAACTTTGGTTAAAAAACTGCAATTTATAACATTAACTCCTGGTCATCAATCATAAGAATCAACATAAAAAGACCCAATATCCACCAATAACAGGGGTATCCTTCTCCAAAAACGACCTCCTCCAATTGATTAGTTAATATTGCTGTTGTGCATGCCAGTATATCTGGTACACGCACTGATCGTTCGTAGATCTTTGGTTAGTTAATATTACTGTTTTGCATGTTAGTATATCTGGTATGTGCACCAATAATTCACAAATCTGTATCCAATATACTGTCCTTGTTATAATACAGTCTTTCTTAACTCTTAGGTATAAGTAGGTACCCACTTTAAAATATAAACTTTGGATGGTTAGGTACCAACTTGTAGGTCCGCACTAGGGAAAGTTATTCATAGTGCATACAATAGCGGCGTCCCGCTATCTACATATACTCAGCGGCGTCCCGCTGAAGGAAACTGTTCTGTGGATTCTCTAATAGCCGGCAATACAGTTAGAACAGTCTTACCCAAGGGTTTTGAGGGTGGCCTGACTCTGCTCTGGCAGGCAAATGTACTCCTTAAGTGGGGTTGCGGAGCCCGGTGAGCTGCCCCCATCTGTAGTCCACGCTAGCAGGTTAGCGTTGCATGTGGGCCGGTGCTTCTCTTTCCTCAGCCCAGTGTGTCCCCGATACTGCTTTTTCACGTGCCAAATAGATAATATCGGCGGCTACACCCAATAATGGCAAAATGGAACAAAGGTGCTCACCCTAATGGCTTTACCCAAAGCCCAGAAAAACCTAAATGCACAAAGTAGTAGTAGGGGGCACACTTAGCAGATGGAAGCTGAATACAATAATGAAAACAATTTAATAGGTGCTCTAATAAAATCAATGGATGAGGACATAGACAATAATATAACGTAAGTCCATATAGAAAATAAATGGCGTTGGATCCAGAGTCCAGATAATGCTGCCTTAAAAAACTTGCATGGGCGACTTTAGGAGTACCCAAAACACTGCCAATATCCGGTAATTCAAAGATAGAGTCTCACTTAACACCGCTGGTGGTTAATATAGCAGTAAGTAATACCAAGTACCAATGGTAAACCAAAGAGATGTTACTCCAGTCAGGGCAGGTGCAAGGATTTTTGCCAACACAAGCGAAGCTACATTTTGGCGCCCCCCCTCCCCCATGATCACATTATGACCCTCTATTGTGTCACACTTCTCCCCCCCCCCCTTGGCACATCATCCCCCCCATGGCACAGACTACAGACATTTGATTTGTCCCCCCTCGCATCATGTCACCCGTGACCCCCCCATTAATGTTGTGTAATAATTATAAACAATATGCGCTCTGCGCTCATCACCTACCACCTACCCTACGGCAGTCGACAATCCGTCTGGGCTGGCCTCTGCTGGCTGTGTGAGTCACAGTCACCAACAGCTGCGCCAGTCCCTGCTGCTGCCTGCCACGGAGCCACTCGGCTGTCCCTGAGTTCCCTCGTGACCGTGTTGCTGTGCTGCCGCTCTGTGAGTGAGGACCGGGGCCGCATGGCACATGCAGGCTGGGATGGGTGGCCGGGGGCGCAACTTGCCGCAAGTGATTTAAAAAAAAAAAAAGTTCATTTTTCCGCCCCCCCCCCCCTTTCTCTGTGCCCTAAGGCAGCCGCTTGGTCTGCCTTATTATAGAACCGGCCCTGACTCCAGTATAATGTTAAGGGCAGTCACTCACATCACAGGCCGGTACCGATACCCGTGCTGTACATGTCACTTACTGCCAGTTTCCACTTGCATAAAACTCTTGCGGCTCTCACAAAGTTCTCGGCCATACCTCCTGTCCCGATACTGCGTCGTAGCATGACCGCTATGTTGTGCCTCCTGACACCCGCAGCATCCCACGTGGTGTCGGACCGTAGCGTGGCGTCCCTCATGACCCTTGAGGAAGTTTTTTGTTCTCTCCTAAATGCATGTAGAATACCTATAAAAATCCCACAATGCACACTATCATTGACCAATGAGGAAGGGGGCTGACCCCCGAAATGCGTTTGGCCTGTGAACAATAGTGTGCAATATCTCATGCACTTAAGAGACTTTGCATTGAATGGCAAATTGAGATGTCTCGTTCCTTTTCTACAATCAGTGTCCCGAACAGTTTGAAGCAGTCTGAAGCGACCCTGTGCACTAGGACCTACGCCACCTCCTCGAATGAGGAATGATCCGCTTCCTCCAGGGTCACGTGGGACGCCGCGCTACGGCCCGACACCTTAAATTTAGGTAATAAAGTGGCCCCGACTGTACAAAGTTGGGCCAATATTAGTGGCTTCTTTAGATGTGGAGTATGCAGTAACTGCAAAATCACCAATTTTCCGAAGATGACGAGATAGGTCATTTCTACAACCAATCAATATAAACATAAAATTAAAGAGTTGTTGACCTGTCACTCGGAAGATGTGATATACATTATAGAATGCCCGTGCAATCGGCAATATATCGGGAGGACAAAGAGGCCACTTAAAAAACGAATTTCAGAACATATTGCCAACACTAAGAAAGGTTATGTTAATCACTCCCTATCGAACCATTTCAAGATGGCACACAATCAAAACCCAATGGGGCTCAAGTTTGCTGCTATTGACAAAGTCCAAAGGGATTGGAGAGGAGGGAATCACATTGAAAGAATGTCACGGTTAGAGACACAACGTAGATTTGAATTATGTACTCTTCTACCTAAAGGGTTGAATGCCGAATTTAAACTATTTGGATTCCTGTAGATGGGGGAGGGTGCCCTCTGCCGACGACTTATCGTGCCAGGCTTTATATCATGGCCGATTTCTCCTTGGCAAAGGGTCCCCTCCCCAATATTTCCTTCTCAAGCTATTCTACCTATCTCCTTGTCAATTATTTAGTCTGAAGTGTGCGAATTTATTATAATGCATACAGCCATATGGTAGTCAAATATTGCACACTTAGAAGTGAGGCCACTAAGTGAAAACATTCTCCTGAGCGATTGAGACCATTTAAATATAAAACTGGAATCACTTGGGACAATTTTTAGTAAAAACCACATCAATGCCGCATCGGAACCGCATTGGTCCCGATGCGTTTTTTAGCTTATGGGGAAGGAAAAGTTACACAGCATAAATGGCTGCATTCTCCGCTAAGAGACTGCCAAAGGAAGAAATGTGCACCTTAATGGACTTATTTTTAATGTCATCATTCAGATAAGCTATACTTATATGTGTATTTTATATTGACCGATTTAAAATTTGCTCTATATATATCATTATTTAGGGGTTTTAATTACTTGAGGATACAACATTAACCACTTAAGCCCCCCTAGCTTAAACACCCTTAATGACCAGGCCACTTTTTACAATTCTGCACTACACTACTTTCACCGTTTATTGCTCCGTCATGCAACTTACCACCCAAATGAATTTTACCTCCTTTTCTTCTCACTAATAGAGCTTTCATTTGGTGGTATTTCATTGTTGCTGACATTTTAACTTTTTTTGCCATTAATACAAATTTAACGAAATTTTTGCAAAAAAATGACATTTTTCACTTTCTGTTGTAAAATTTTTCAAAAAAACTACATTTCTATATAAATTTTTCTCTAAATTTATTGTTCTACATGTCTTTGATAAAAAAAAGTCCAATAAGTGTATATTTATTGGTTTGGGTAAAAGTTATAGCGTTTACAAACTATGGTGCAAAAAAGTGAATTTCGGCATTTTGAAGCAGCTCTGACTTTCTGAGCGCCTGTCATGTTTCTTCAGGTTCTAGAATGTCAGGAAAGTATAAATACCCCCCAAATCACACCATTTTAGAAAGAAGACACCCCAAAGAATTCGCGGAGGGGCATGGTGAGTTCATGTATCATTTCATTTTTTTTCACAAGTTAGCGGAAAATGACACTTTCTGAGAAAAAAAAAAAAAAAAGTTTCAATTTCTGCTAACTTCTGGCAAAAAAAAAAGAAATCTCAGACGGACTCACTATGCCCCTCAGTGAATACCTTGGGGTGTCTACTTTCCGAAAAGGGGTCATTTGTGGGGTGTGTTTACTGTTCTGGCATTTTGGGCGGGGCTAAATTGTGAGCCGCCATGTAAAACCTAAAGGTACTCGTTGGAATTTTGGCCCCTTTGCGCACCCAGGCTGCAAAAAAGTGTCACTTATGTGGTATCGCCGTACTCAGGAGAAGTAGGGCAATGTGTTTTGGGGTGTATTTTTAAATATACCCATGTTGGGTGAGAGAAATATCTCTGTAAACTGACAACTTTGTATAAAACTTTTTAAAAGTTGTCGTTTACAGAGATATTTTCACACACAGTATAGGTATATATAAAAATACACCCCAAAGCACATTGCCCTACTTCTCCTGAGTACGGCGATACCACATGTGTGCCACTTTTTGCAGCCTGGGTCGCAAAGGGGCCCTAAACCAATGAGTACCTTTAGGATTTCACAGGGCATTTTTACGCATTTGGATTCCAGACTTCTTCTCACGCTTTAGGGGCCCCTAAAATGCCAGGACAGTATAAATACCCCACATGTGACCCCATTTTGGAAAGAAGACACCCCAAGGTATTCCGTGAGGGGTATGGTGAGTTCATGTATCATTTCATTTTTTCACAAGTTAGCGGAAAATGACACTTTCTGAAAAAAAAAAAAAAAAAGTTTCAATTTCTGCTAACTTCTGGCAAAAAATAAGAAATCTCGGACGGACTCACTATGCCCCTCAGTGAATACCTTAGGGTGTCTACTTTCCAAAAGGGGTCATTTGTGGGGTGTGTTTACTGTTCTGGCATTTTGGATGGGGCTAAATCGTGAGCCGCCATGTAAAACCTAAAGGTACTCGTTGGAATTTTAGGCCCTTTGCACCCAGGCTGCAAAAAGTGTCACTTATGTGGTATCGCCGTACTCAGGAGAAGTAGGGCAATGTGTTTTGAGGGTGTATTTTTACATATACCCATGTTGGAGTGAGAAATATCTCTGTAAACTGACAACTTTGTATAAAACTTTTTAAAAGTTGTCGATTTACAGAGATATTTCTCACACACAGTATAGGTATATATAAAAATACACCCCAAAGCACATTGCCCTACTTCTCCTGAGTACGGCGATACTACATGTGTGCCACTTTTTGCAGCCTAGATGCACAAAGGGGCCCTAAAACCAATGAGTACCTTTAGGATTTCACAGGGCATTTTTACGCATTTGGATTCCAGACTTCTTCTCACGCTTTAGGGGCCCCTAAAATGCCAGGACAGTATAAATACCCCACATGTGACCCCATTTTGGAAAGAAGACACCCCAAGGTATTCCGTGAGGGGTATGGTGAGTTCATGTAAAATTTTATTTTTGTCACAAGTTAGTGGAATATGAGACTTTGTAAAAACAAAATAAAAAAAAATATATATCAATTTCCGCTAACTTGTGCCAAAAATAAAAATTCTGTGAACTCGCCATGCCCCTCACGGAATACCTTGGGGTGTCTTCTTTCCAAAATGGGGTCACATGTGAGGTATTTGTACTGCCCTGGCATTTTAGGGGCCCCTAAAGCGTGAGAATCAAATGCGTAAAAATGGCCTGTGAAATCCTAAAGGTACTCATTGGTTTTAGGGCCCCTTTGCACCTTGGCTGCAAAAAGTGCCACTCATGTGGTATCGCCCGAACTCAGGAGAAGTAGGGCAATGTGTTTTGGGGTGTATTTTTACATATACCCATGCTGCGTGTGAGAAATATTGCTGTAAACGACAACTTTTTACATTTTTTTATTCAAATTTGTCAATTTACAGAGATATTTCTCTCACCCAGCATGTGTATATGTAAAAATCCACCCCAAAACACATTGCCCTACTTCTCCTGAGTACGGCGATACTACATGAGTGACACTTTTTTGCAGCCAAGATGCACAAAGGGGCCCTAAAACCAATGAGTACCTTTTAGGAGGGCATTTTTACGCATTTTTCTTCTCACGCTTTAGGGCCCCTAAAATGCCAGGGCAGTATAAATACCCCACATGTGACCCCATTTTGGAAAGAAGACACCCCAAGGTATTCTGTGAGGGGCATGGCGAGTTTATAGAAGATTTTTTTTTTGGCACAAGTTAGCGGAAATTGATTTTTTATTGTTTTTTCTCATAAAGTCTACCTTTCTGCTAACTTTTGACAAAAAGTTAAATTTTCATGGACTCACTATGCCCCTCAGCGAATACCTTGGGGTGTCTTCTTTCCAAAATGAGGTCATTTGTGGGGTGTTTGTACTGTTCTGGCATTTTAGGTGAGGCTAAATTGTGAGCAGCTATATAAAACCTAAAGGTACTCGTTGGAATTTGGGCCCCTTTGCACCCGGGCTGCAAAAAGTGTCACTTATGTGGTATCGCCGTACTCAGGAGAAGTAGGGCAATGTGTTTTAGGGTGTATTTTTACATATACCCATACTTTGTGTGAGAAATATCTCTGTAAATTGACAACTTTGAATAAAAAATTTAAAAAGTTGTCATTTACAGTGATATTTCTCACACACAGTAGGGGTATATGTAAAAATACACCCCAAAACACATTGCCCTACTTCTCCCGAGTACGGCGATACCACATGAGTGACACTTTTGCAGCCAAGATGCGCAAAGTGGCCCTAAAACCAATAAGTACCTTTAGGATTTCACAGGGCATTTTTACGCATTTGGATTCTCACACTTTAGGACCCCTAAAATGCCAGGGCAGTGTAAATACCCCACATGTGACCCCATTGTGGAAAGAAGACACCCTAAGGTAATCCGTGAGGGGTATGGCGAGTTCACAGAAAAAAAAATTGGCACAAGTTAGCGGAAATTGATTTTTTTTTTTTTTTTACAGTCTCATATTCCACTAACTTGTGACAAAAATAATATTTTACATGAACTCACCATACCCCTCGCGGAATACCTTGGGGTGTCTTCTTTCTAAAATGGGGTCACATGTGGGGTATTTATACTGCCCTGGCATTTGAGGTCTCCATAATCATTACACGTATGGCCAGCATTAGGAGTTTCTGCGATTTTCCTTATATTGAGCATACGGGTAATGAGATTTTTCCGTTCAGCCTCTGCGCTGAAAAGAAAAAAAATGAACGGCACAGATTTTTCATTCGCATCAATCAATGTGGATGAAAAAATCTCTATTAAAAATGTGCAAAAAAAAACAAAGCGGCACACATTTCCTCATTCGCATCGATCAATGTGGATGAATAAATCTCTGCCAAAAAATGTGCAAAAAAAAAAGTAGTAAGGCCCCGATCACACGTCCGCAAAAATGTCCGCATCTATTCCGCAATTCTGCGGAATAGATGCGGACCCATTCAGTGTGAATGGGGCTGGCGGTGATGCGGAGAGCACACTATGCGCTCGCCGCATCAGCATTTGCGGAGCTGCGGCCGCAAACTTCCGGGTTTCGGCCCCCAAGCATCCGGCCGCAGCTCCGCAAAAGATAGAGCATGTCCTATTCTTGTACGCAATTGCGGACAAGAAAAGGCATTTTCTATATAGTTCGGGCAATGTGCGGATCCGCAAAATGCGGAAAGCACATTGCTGGTGTCCGTGTTTTGCGGATCCGTGGATCCATGGATCCACAAAACACATACGGACGTCTGAATGAGCCTTACAGGGGGGTAATTAGTGTCAGGGGGTGACAGGGGGTGATATGGGGTGATCGGGGTTAATCAGGGGTTAATCAGTGACGGGGGTGGGGGGTCTGTGTGGTGTTTTGGTGCACTTATAAAAGTTTCTTTGGTGGTCCCAAGCAAAAGGGACCACCAAAGGAACGATCAGCAAGCATATCAGACGCTGTTAACAAAACAGCGTCTGATATGCCATTTTTTTAACTTCTACAGCCTGCCAGCGCACGATTAGCGCTGGCAGGCTGTAGCTTACCTTGTCCCCGACGTGATCCTGTGAACGCGCGCACGCGCGCGCGCGCGTTCACAGAAAATCTCGCCTCTCGCGAGATGACGCGCGGGCGCGTCAAGGAGGAACAGACCGACCGCCCGCAGGACGCAATCCTGCGTGAGGCGGTCGGAAAGAGGTTAAAACACCCACAAAATGAATCCAGTTTGGATTTTTGGTTTCACCGTATCCCCTATAAAGGAGGTGTGTTTAGGGGGGTTCATCAACCACTGAAGAAGGGGTCACCTATAACCCCCAAACGCATCTGGTCGCAATCCCCCCACTATATTGATCAGTATCGGAGTATTTTCCCGGGGAAGCTGTGCTGTGACAAGTTTGGGTACCGCCTGCCAAGTGAAAAAGCATTATCGGGGACACACTGGGCTGAGGAAAGAGAAGCACCAGCCCACGTGCAAATCTAACCTGCTAGCGTGGACTACAGACGGGAGCAGCTCACCCGGCACCGCAACCCCACTTAAGGAGTAGATTTGCTGTGCCAGAGCAGAGTCACGCCACCCTCAGCACCCTTGGTTAAGACCGTTCTAACTGTTTTGCAGTTTCATTCAGCGGGACGCCCCTGAGTATATGTAGATAGCCGCTATTGTATGCACTATGAATAACTTTCCCTAGTGCGGACCTACAAGTTGGTACCTAATCATCCAAAGTTTATATTTTAAAGTGGGTACCTACTTATACCTAACAGTTAAGAAAGACTGTATTATAACAAGGACAGTATATTGGATACAGATTTGTGAATTATTGGTGCACATATCAGATATACTGATATGCACAACAGCAATATTAACTAACCAAAGATCTACGAACTATCGGTGCGTGTACCAGATATACTGGAATGCACAATAGCAATATTAACTAATCAATTGGAGGAGGTCGTTTTTGGAGAAGGATACCCCTTTTTTTGGTGGATATTGGGTGTTTTTATGTTGATTCTTATGATTGACGACCAGAAGTTAATGTTATAAATTGCAGTTTTTTAACCAAAGTTATTTTAATAAAAAATAATTTCACAATAAGTGCAATCGATATTGTTCTCAATATTAGAGAGTGCCCAGTTAACATTAATATATGTACTTCAGTTTGATAGATTGGTGAATCTATTTACCTGAGAGCACCTCATTTTGGTCATTGGCTGATCCTGTGAGACCCCTCACTATAGCATTTCTTGTTAAGTCATACTTGTTAATTGAAAAACATTCCAGGTGACTACCTCTTCAAGCTTATTCAGAGAATGCCAAGAGTATGTGTGAGGAATATAAGAAGATATAAGTCAGGGTCAAGGTAATGGGAATCTGGCATAGCAAATAGGCCTCACAGGTGAATACATTTCACACATCCCAGCAGCCAGACTGGAAGCAAATTTATCTGACAGGATGACCCTTCTCCCTGCTGGGGGCCTAAGCTGGTCATCTGCATCAAACAACCCCCTCAGACAGTTTGGAACTGGGAGTTTATAAGGAATTATGAAATGACCGCACTTCTTAGCCATATACCGTTTACATCTTCAAGACCCTGGAATCCGAGCCAAATGTCCCCCCGGACTATGCTCGCTTATAAGACTGTCACAGTGTTGTTCATTGTGACACAGGTTGCCATGTTGCTAACTTTTGTGCTCAGGTGTACTGGCTATGGTGGATTCCGTGTAGGCTGGTAACCAGAGGCAACATGTACTAGCAGCGGCCTGTTTGTGTACTTTTTCTGCGTATGCTTTCCTCCCACTGTCTTCTGGCTTGTGTGTGGTTAATGTCTTGTTTTTTTGTGGTCACTAGGTGCTTTATAATCCTGTTAGCTGTTGGCCAGGGGGTCAGTCTATCTCCAGGTTTGCTGAGAGCAGAAGCTACGCACCTGGGTTATTCCATCTGTCCTCTCTGTGTGATCACCTAGTAAGACATCAAGGTCACCTAGTCGGAGTCTATGCCTTCGCAGAGACGGCTCCTGGGTTCTCCAGAGGGAGGACATCTAGTCTATGTGTGCAGCTCTTCCTGTGACCGCCATTTGTTTTTCCGCATGTGGTCCAGAAATCTGCTTGTCTGCCTGTGTGAGCAGCTCTGCCTGTGACCACCATTTGTCGTTCCGCATGGGGTCCAGGTATATGCTTGTGCTCTAGTTCCTGTGATGTTCTGTCTGAACTGTGTCCTGTGCTGTTGTTTGGGTTCCAGTTCCTATGCCTGGGTTCCTGTCCTGGTGTTTTTGTGGACTGCTGGTGCTTGCAAGTGGCCAAGTGCACCGGGACCATCCTGGAGGTGTGACCAGTGAGCCCTAGGTTAAGTTCATCCCCACCATCTGGGGCTCTGTGAAGAGCGGGCCTTACTGAGTATCTGCCCCGCTGACATCTCTGCCTCCCATGTGACTACAGCATCAAGGACTATACACCTAACTGGTAACTGACTTTCACATTATCTGTTAATGCTGATTACTACCACCTGTATTTGCATCTCTGACCATTGTATATATAAAATTTTTGTATACAGTGTTTTTGTGTAGTGTGTCCTACAATTTAATCTTGGGTTGTTCTTTTATCTCTATTCCTGAACACATACGTCCGTGTCTCGGTTTAACATTGCATTCTACCTGGGCTGGTTTTTGGCCCTATATAATCCCGTTATCAGACCAGACTTATATCTAACGAGGAACTGGCAAGACTTTGTTTGACTGGGGCAGTGAAAGGGCTCTCTTAGCCTGTCAGGGTTGTGAGTGAGTGTTGTGCCAAGCTGGAGGTCGCGTGGGCCACCATCTCTCACTCCCTGTGCCATCCTGTGCCCGTGGGGACAAGGGGTGCCTGTGTAAAACTGTGCCAAGCTGACCTTATGTACTCCCAGGGAGTGCAGAACATAACTTCTTGGTGAAAGTGAATAGACCGTAACGCGTGATCCAGACATAGTGTGATGTCAGACGGGGCTGCGAGGTTTGGTTGGTCACAGTTTGCAAAGCTGTCATCAAAGCAAAAGGGGGCTACTTTGAAGAATATAAAATATAAAACTTTTTCCAGTTTAACACTATTTTGTTCACTACCTAATTTCATATGTGTTCCTTAATTACTTTCATATCTTTAATATGGATTTACAATGTTGAAAATGAAAAAAGAAAACAACAAAACCATGGAATTAAAAGGTGTGTCCAAACTTTTGATTGGTAGTGTATATATTTTAAAATTGTATCAATTAGCTCTCTACAGTATCCTGATATCACATATTTTACATTTTAAATATTTTACTATTTGTATGTAATATTAGTTACATTTATTTTCCCTGTTTTGTTTTTCTGATTTTATTGTATGCCAGAAAATGGTATAGAGACAATTGTTCTGGTTCATATACCATGTAACCATTTTCTCCACTAATATTAACAGTTATTTAACTCACTAAAATTTACACACAAACATACAGAAGACATCTTTAATACATTTCGTTATATAAAAAGTTGGCTTCAGATATCCAAGACAGTATACTTGGAGTACATTTTATTCTTGTGCTTCAGAATTGTGTGCTGAATCTTCTTACTAGATGCCCCTTCTTGAATTATCCCAATTGGTAAAATATAATATAGGGTGTAGAGATGAGCAAATCAATCCTAAATTATTAAAATTCACAAGGAATTTCATACAAATGGTTCTACCAAACAAATCCAGAGTTTAGGTGATTCGCTTCAGACAATGTGCCTGCTATTTTACTTTTACTAAAATTCAGTACACTAGGGCAAGGAGGATAAAGAAAGAGGATCACGTGATTGGATATTGGCTGGTCTGTTAAGGTGGATTTAGAACCACCAATAATCATCCAGATTATCGGGAATGAATGAATGTTCCTGATCATCTGGCAATCTAAATGTGCCACCGATCACCCGATGAACAAGCAAAAAGAGAGAGTTCTTGAAGAGAAGGCACAAGAATAAGGTTGGGACTAGGGTTCTTTGGAAATTATTCTGAATTTCTGAGGGCACATATCCACTTTTAATATTTTGTTTTGGCCTGTTAGAAATAAACTCTTGTAAAAGTGATTGGCTCAGGTTATCTTCTGCCTTTGGGACCATTAGTGAATCAGACCTTGGATACTTTGATACTCCTATAGCTTCGGATCTGCTCAGATAAATCATATATTATGTCACAAGTAAATTTTTAGCTTAGTCTCTACACCATCATATCTAAATGGCATCTAGAAATGAGGATGTCTATGGGTAACTTTTTGTATCATTAAATATAGCATAGCACAGTATAGAAATTAAACTTTTCTTAGGCAATACAGTACATATACTGTACACCATCTTATAGTGGTTAAAGTTGACATAATAGCATTATCCTAGGATCTTAAATATTTCCCCTGAGAATATTTACTAAAGAGGTTCTTTTTGTCAGCCACTTGCAAGTTTGTAGATTATAATTTAATAACCTACAAATTCAAAAAATTTATTTTGTCTACAGCAATTGCAATATGTCTCCATAGGCAGAGCCTTAGATTCTGTACAACTGCTATGAAAAAAGCAGCATTTCTCCATACTATCGTCAAACAAATGTAAGAGAAAGGGCAAACATGATCTGAAAGAGATGATTGTTTCCTTTGTAGGGGGATGAAGATACCTACTGAGAAAAGACGTACATGCATTCTGATTTGCAATCATTTCCACTATTTATGAGGTCAGTGGGCTTTTTCCTGCTGTGCTCAATCTAGCAAAGTCTCTGGTGGGATCACCGGAGAGAGAATATTACAATCGCATTGACTTGGTGATGTTCCTAAACAAAAATAAAAAGCTTCACACACAAATACCTTATCAATACCCTGTTACAATGATCCATACTCATCATTCTGTGCCTACATGTGAGCAGAACAATTGAAATTGTCATTGACTGTTATAAAAATGCTTTAAAAATGCAAGCTCTGAGACAAAAGTTTCTAATCTGTTAAGCAATCGCTTAGCTTTAGAATCAGTATGCTTTCTTGGAGCTGAATTCAGGAGCTACCACAGCAGCACTCCCCTACTTTTCACCATTTCAATGTTTTTGTTATGAACTCAAGCTTCTTTTGTAATCTCCATAGATGCTGTGTTATGACAACTGCTTTTAAAGATGTCCATTTTTCCAAATATGTTGTTTTATCCCAGGACAGTAAAAAGTTTGCTATATATTAGATACAATAGAATAGAGTAGAAGAGTAATTCTGCACCTAAAAAATTATATCGACCTAATATTCAGGTTAACTTTCCAAATGCTTTGTTAGTGCTGACTATTAAGTTCATGCCTATCATTATTGGGGTACACTTTCAAATATTTTTTGTAGTAGCTATCAAGTGAAAGATAGCATGATGACCATATTGTACAAAGAAGTAAGGAGACCCCAAAGCTAAGATCAAACTGAGTCATTCATTATGATGCTGGGATTTAGCCAACCAGGACAGAAGGATATAATGTTTGTTTCACCCTCCACAGAGCTTACATGACTCTTCAGTTAATTCCACAATTCTTGTTAGCAAAGAATGCAGTTCTAGCATATATTAGACCACATCACAGTTTATCACCTTGGCAAATGGGATAAATTAAACCAAAGGGATCTACATCAGCTACAAAGGGCTGCCTCTATGGTATATAGTGCTGAAAAGTGGGCTACAAACACAAACACAAAAAGTCAGGTTCACCATAAGGTGAATACATCACGGTAAAATAATCTCAGTGTTTAGCAGATTAGAGGCTCACCTTGTACACTTGTGCTAGTGCAGGCACAACTGTAGGGAGAACATATACAGATAATACAAATTATCTTTTTGAAACTGCTGTGATAAGACCTGATAAGATGAATGCCCACCTTACAGGAGGAGAAAATGGCCCACAGGTGCAAAATGGTACAGCTACTTGACACAACATTATCTGTAATTGTGACAGAAAGCTTTAAAACAATTAATTTCAGGGAATGCAGTCCCCTTCCGCAGGTTTACAAATGGCAGACATATTTCATATGTAGGTTTTGGTAAACAACTACTTAAGTCAAATCACCTTTTGCAAAGTATACATTTTCAGTTTTGGATAAAATTAAATTGATAAATGCTATTATATGATACATAAGGGATAAAGTCCATGAGGGGAATGCAATGTCCCCTAATATTGTATCCAAACTGAGGCAATAAAAAAGTAGTTAAAATCTACCTGAAATTGTCACCATTTGGCTGCATCTAATCTTACCAAAAACTATAGTAAATAACTATAATGCAAAAGTTTACCTCTAACAAAGGAACATTGACTTGTAAAGATTATTTCCATGAAGTGTCCATGCAATATTGTACCAAATAATGTTTAATAGGTTTCTGCTCCTTATATAGATATTGCTGTTTTTATAGATTTTGCTATTTCATTGTGTCAATGATTCCTGGTAAAGTTGCAACTATATAGCCACTCGTCTCAGCAATTGATGGTAAACTGACTCATGGACCCCCTGCAATCCGCTCATCACTGGGGAACCTATATTGTGCTAAGGGTTTGTCCAATTTATTACCGTTTGTTGGATAACCTTCACAGGGGGCATTCTTCCTCAGGCTATATATTGATTTTTAATTACTTTTATTTGCAGTCTTTGTTGATATACAGACATGCTTTTTTTTTACTGAAGGTGTGCAAATTGATACATTATTTTTTTCAGATGATGGCTACAGACTTGAGTGTCAAAAGATCATTAGATTAATCTTACCATTGTTTAAAAAAATTGCAAAGCAGTTAATTGTATTTTAGAAGAAACTTGCAAAAATGATATAATGTTGTAATGAAAGAGTATATACAATTCTTCTGAGCTGAGAACTCTTCAAATTTGGCTTTTTTGCCCATCTCCTGAAATTGTCACTTAAATTACTATTATATTTATTTTCTTTTATTGAAAGCTTGATGTGAAAAAAAAAACAACCTTCTCATCAATTAATACATTCAGACAGACAACTGAGATAGTAAATTAAGTGGGAAAATATGTGCTTAAGCAGATCATTTTGTCATGGTTTGTGGAACTTACTGGAGCATCCGTAATAGGAACCAAAAATAGATGAAAGCTAAAAAGAAAAAAATGCATGGACTTCTTAGCTTTCAATTCTCCAATGGTAGGTATGCTTGAGAAATAGGCAATTAAACTCTACAAAATTATCAGGTCTTCACCCAGTGACAAGCATATGATGATAATGAAAAAGATTAAATATTAACATTGTGACATAGTGCTAAAGAGCATATCATGGCATAAATAATAAGAAAAGATTCAACAACTCTCAGGGGTTAAATGCTATGGCTGCTTTTCACATGATTACCCATTGTTGCCGTGATTTTCACAAAATTGTTGCGAAATCTGCAGTATGGCCGAGATATGCGAACACATCCTAACTAGTGTTGATCGATTACCAAAGTGCTCGTGTGCTTGTGTGCTCGAGTAAAACACTTTGGGATTCTAGGGTGCTCTACCGAGCATTCGAGCACAATGGAAGTCAATGGGAGAACCCAAGCATTAAACCAGGCACCCTCTGCTCTGAAAAGGGGAGGGTGTTGGGCTTAGGAGCCCCTGCTCTGACTCCATATAGAGCTATGTTCATATATGGAGTCAGTGCTTAGGGACACCTTCAGTCAGTGTATTTAAATCTAATTTAAGCCTCTATTTCTATGCAGACGATTGCTGTACAGTGGGGGAATCCCTCAGTGTTAGTCCGCGGATATCCCTGCTGTATATGGAGTCAGAGCAGGGACTGCTAAACCGCTGACTTACACTGAGGGATTCCTTCACTGTACAGCGATCTTCTGCATAGAAATAGAGGCTAAAGTAGATTTAAATACACTGACTCGAGCATCGTGCTCGAGCACACGCAGTGTTCGGCTGAACTCCGCGATGTGCCGAACATAGCGATGCTCGAGCCGAACTAGTGTTCAGCCGAGCATGCTCGCTCAACACTAATTCTAACTAGTAAGCTCTACAGGGGCTCAAATCAGCTGTTCTGGTCACAGGATAGAACTTGGAATAAAATATTTGCACCTTGTACAGCTAAAAACAGTCTTTATTTGAATCTCAACACATGACCTACTGTATGCGTTTGAGTTGATATACAGTTTTTAATAGTAGTGGTTATGCTCAAGAGAGCCATTAGTCAGATTTAATCCATAGAAAGTCAGAGGTCTTATGTGCTGATACCCAAATAAACACAGTATTTTAGTAGCATAAGGTGGCTATGTTTCGTCTGCCGTTGAATGGAGTAATTTTAATTTCCAATTACAAGAACAATCAAAGTCAATTTTGGTAAGAAAGGTTATGTGTATCCTTGTAAAGTTCATATCACTCTTAGGCCCCTTGCAGATGAGCGTTCTT
Organism: Bufotes viridis; assembly: GCA_033119425.1. NCBI lineage: Eukaryota > Metazoa > Chordata > Amphibia > Anura > Bufonidae > Bufotes > Bufotes viridis. Next base: position 257,125,279 of record CM065591.1, read on the forward strand.
CCTGCAGCGAGTCTGCATTGCCGCTCCCGGCCTGACCTCCCAGCACTGACGGGATTGACATAGCATTATATTGATTTATGAGGCTATGTAACCCTTACAGTTCTGGAAATTGGATACCACTGGCAGCATTATGGTCAGGCCGGGTGCTGCGATGCGGACTCGTTGCGGGAGGAATGCTCGTCTGCAAGGGGCCTTAGAATTGGAGTTTTTCAAACACCTTTTACATTTCCTAAATGCTTCCGAAAGTATAAATGTTTTAGAAGATAAACTCTCTCTGCAAAGACCATACATTTTTCCTCTGTGTTCCCATTCATCCAAGGAGCTTGAAAACTGCCAGCCAATTAATTCATTAAAAGCATGGAAACATAATGTGTTTGCCCCCATTAGATTTATGGAGACATCTGAAATTCATTTTGAAAGCCTCAGGTACTTAATCTAACTCTCGGAAACAAAGTGTATTAGGTGAGGTGAGAAGAGCCATAAAACAGTTTTACTTACTTTTTACAATCATGATGCATGGCGAGAATATGAAATTCAGTTTTTTATAAACTAAAATATTTCTTGTTCTTCATTAGTATTCAGAAGTGAGATAACGTGCTGTTATTAGGATTGTCATTGCCACAAATATATGAAACATCCTGTCACGTCAGTCACATTTAAATAGTAAGTCAGCACACTTTTAATACTGTATGTTCAGTTGCTCTTTTTTTGATGTGACTAAGGCGCAGACAGAACTTGGAACCACTCCACCCATTTAAGGTCCCTTGTAAATATTTCCAAAAATAGTACAATTCCATGGACTATACATTTAAAGACACATGTTGGTGTAACAATTATAGTATTCAGCAAAAATGTTTGCATGGGCTGTCTCAGCAATTAATCAAGTTAGACCACAGAAATCATCTCTTATTTGGTATGGTTTTTTCGTGGTGGCCCACACATAGAGCTTGATTAGTTTCATCAGTATATCACCATAGTGACATACTAGGATTTTGCAGGGGTAATTTTCCTTCACCCTTTTCAAGATGATCACTCTGCAAGAGATAGGAAAGGGGGCAGTATCAAACTGCAGGCCACCGCCACAGAAGACTACCAGACAAGATATGAGTCCTGTGGTCCAACATAATTGGCTGCTGAGTGAACCCAAGTTATCATTTTTGCTGTACTGTAATTGTTGCCGTGACAAGTACCTTTATTGATAGTCTTTAGAACTTAAAAGTTTTGGAAATCTTTAATTCTGTGATATTTGTTTACTTGGTTTTAGCTTTATTCCATTAACTTGTAGAATAGATGAGACTGCACTCCTTGCACTCCTTATACGTGCATACCACTCGCCTGATGAAGGGCACATTGTTTGCCCGAAACGTTGCTTTATTTGCACCACCATGCCCAGCTAAATAATACATAAAAAGCATTTATCACTGGAGTGCAGTCTCATCTATTCTACAAGTTTAAATAGTTCCAATCGGTGGAGTAGGAACTCAACGTGACTTGCACCCAATATTGGTCAAAAGTGTGACTGAGTGCTGTGGTCCCTACTAAGAATTGTTTATTCCATTAACTGATATTGTTTACACACTTATATGGTGCTGTCATATTCCGTAGTGATTTACAGACATTATTATTACTCACTGTCCCCACTGGTAGTAGTATTAGGTAGTAGTAGCATGTCTTTGAAATGTAGAAGGAAGCCCATGCAAACATGGGGAGAACATACATGCAGAAGTTGTCCTTGGTCAGATTTGAACCCAGGACCCCAGTGCTACAAGGCACCAGCGCTAACCACTGAGCCAATGCGCTGCCCTTAGTATTTGTTAAAAATAAAGGTGACCTGTCAGTAGAATCAACCCTATTAGATAAGGAGAATAGCTTGGTTGGCTTGATCTTGCTGATTAAAATTATACCTTTCTCGCTAAAAGGACTGTGTTCACACACTGTAGGTAGGTTAGCGGTAGGACCATGCCACACTGAGATACCTTGATGGGGTGCCTTGGGCTCCAATATGTTCCTGACTGGAATATATTGGCTAAAGCCTCAGCTTTTAACATCAGCGTGAGGGTTTGGCCAGTATTGTCAGTTGCATATTATTGTGGTGTACCTTTTGCAGTGACCATTTCACCATTCATTAGATATGTTAGCTTTAATCAATATGTATATTAGTGCTTCATTGCTCTGAGGGGCAGGCCCTAGCTGGACCATAGCTCCCCCACTCTCGCTACATAGAAACACCACCTTCCCTTGACTGACAGGGCCAGACATCCTAATTGTGCTCATGACTGTCCCTGTAATTCCACACACATGCAGTAGATTTTATAATCAGTACATGCACATTGTCTTCAGGTTCCCTTGTTGCTACCAACTCCTTTCTTCTCCCCCTCCTCTCCATAGACTTCTAGTGGATGATGTAATCTGCAGCTACAGTGAGCAGGCAGACCATTTTGGTTTTAACAAGAGAGATTTCTCACATATTTCAAATAGAAAGTTAGTTAGAAAACAACATAACCGGAGACCAAGGACATTTTCTCTGATAAGATATATTACAAAGTTTCTAATATTTACCTGTACTATTTATGTTTGCAAATTTGTGTAAAAGTACAAAAAACATTTTAATGGGACTATTTCTTCATTGATTGTGTTTATATTACTGGTTCAATGTTGTTTGGCCACCTAAACCTGAGCTGTGCACTCAGTGTGTCCAGGAAATGTTGCTGAAATGACACATTTTCCAGGGGAAATAGTCCACAATTCCTTATTGATGTTGTGCTAATCTTATTTGCAGCTACAGGAAACATTTGCAGGGGACAATTGATGCTAAAAAGAGATCTATAGCTGTTAAATTCTGTGGTTGACATACTTTTTCCCCTGCACTGTAGATGTTAACTCAATGAGCTCTATAAAAGACCTGAATAGTACAACTGTTTGTGTGTTAGATTGTGTCTGTATATAACTGTAATTTAGAGAACAATCAACCACATTTTATTAGTAATCAATGAAGAAGCCCAGCTAATTCCAATGGGCTCAATTACTTGCAACTGTAGGAGACATCTTTTTCACAGTTATCATCTGTTTCTCACTTAGTAGGAAATTATACACAATTACATTTATTCTTCATACTTGCATGTGGTTATAGCTGATTCTCCGTCAGCTATAGGTACAGTAGTTCACAATATCCATTTTGCAATGATATCCCAGAGTAGACTTCACATGAGAGGTCATTAAGAGGTATCCTGCTGAGGAGATATGTGTATTACCCCATCCTTTTTCCTGTTGACTGCTACTCTCCACTAAAACTATTATCACACTACTACATCATGGAAATCTATATGCCAAAACACATGAACTGGTTGGGATACATTACAAAGTGCCACAGTCACTTTATTATATGATCTGAAAAGGTACAAACTCCCAGACCTTACTGCTATAATATTCTGATATTCTACAGTGACACATAAGATTGTCATTTTAGGCTGGATTATTAGTTAGTGATGAAAGGAATTCATGATGTTCTCATGTACTGCAGCTGATGCTCCTATTCAGGTAAAAGGAAGCTGAGCTGCATTACCCAAGAATGGCCAATACACAGTTTACTGAGCTGTGGTTTTCTGGCTTTGTGCACCGTTTGATTCTGCAACATGCAGCTGCTGGTAACAGCTAACAGGTGGGGGTGCTGGGTCAAGCTCTCACCAATATCATATTGATGACTTGTCCTCTGGATATGTTAGTCCCAGAAAACCTCTTAAAGGTCCACAGGAAGATCTTCATTTTTTAATTACTGTATGTTTGTTTGTTTTTGTTAAGAAAAGAGTTATTTCTGATCTTGAGCACTCAGTTTTCACTGAGTGCTGGGCTCCTGAGCAGTTTGCACGACACAGCTCCTGTACTCGTACCTGTATGTCATTGAGGCTTAATATAAGCCTATCCATGATGTACACATACATTTGGAGTGGTGGGCTCAGGACTTAAGATTAATACAGTATGGTTGTTGTTTGTTTGTTTTTTTGTTTTTGAGAATTAGACTTCATGCAGCTTGCCAAGTTGTACAGGTCTGTAATAGGGCAACCAGCCACTTAGAAGGGATTGACTGTAACATTGGTTTCATACAGATATAAGAACTTTTTTTCTGTTATATTACATATGATTGCCATTTGCTGTATTATGGAGACTGGTGTGGAAAATGGTGCAAAGTAAAAAATAAAACTGTTAATAATTTATTTTTTATCAGTTAACACAATGCTAAATAAATGCACAAAATATAAATACAAATCAAATCAATATTTGGTGTAACCACCCTTTGCCTTCAAAACTGCATTAATTCTAGGTACACTTGCACACAGTTTTAAAATAACTTGTCAAGAAGGTTTTGCATGATGGATAAGTATCTGCCAGTACTTGGAAAAGGACATGGAAAAGGATCTAGGAATTTTAATAAACAGCAAATTAAGCTGCAAAAACCAGTGTCAGGCAGCTACTGCCAAGGCCAATAAGATAATGGGTTGCATCAAAAGGGGCATAGACGCCCGTGATGAGAACATAGTCCTACCACTTTACAAATCACTGGTTAGACCACACATGGAGTACAGTGTACAGTTCTGGGCTCCTGTGAACAAGACAGACATAGCAGAGCTGGAGAGGGTTCAGAGGAGGGCATAGACGCCCGTGATGAGAACATAGTCCTACCACTTTACAAATCACTAGTCAGACCACACATGGAGTACAGTGTACAGTTCTGGGCTCCTGTGAACAAGACAGACATAGCAGAGCTAGAGAGGGTTCAGAGGAGGGCAACTAAAGTAATAACTGGAATGAGGGATCTACAGTACCCTGAAAGGTTATCAAAATTAGGGTTATTCACTTTAGAAAAAAGACGACTGAGGGGAGATCTAATAACTATGTATAAATATATCAGGGGTCAGTACAGAGATCTGTCCCATCATCTATTTATCCCCAGGACTGTGACTGTGACAAGGGGACATCCTCTGCGTCTGGAGAAAAGAAGGTTTGTACACAAACATAGAAAAGGATTCTTCACGGTAAGAGCAGTGAGACTATGGAACTCTCTGCCTGAGGAGGTGGTGATGGTTAGTACAATAATGGAATTCAAGAGGGGACTGGATTTATTTCTGGAGTGTAATAATATTACAGGCTATAGCTACTAGAGAGGGGTCGTTGATCCAGGGAGTTATTCTGATTGCCTGATTGGAGTCGGGATGGAATTTTTTTTCCCCTTAAGTGAGGAAAATTGGCTTCTGCCTCACAGGGTTTTTTTGCCTTCCTCTGGATCAACTTGTAGGAAACAGGCCGAACTGGATGGACAAATGTCTTTTTTCGGTCTTATATACTATGTTACTATGTTACTTCTCAGCATTGATGACACAATTAATCCTGACCAAACTCCATTTGCTGATATGCAGCGCTAAACTTGGAAGAAACCTTCACCATGATTCAGTGTTGTCTGCAAACACTCATTATTGTACAGCTCTCCAGCCCTTCGTGCGAACAAATTGCCTTGTGTTACAGACAAATATTGACATTTTACTCATCAGTCCAGAGCCAATTTTCTGCACCCTAGTTCCTACGTTTTTGTACCTTGGTCTTGTTCCATGTTGGAGGTATGCCTATTTGTCCACAAATCTTCCATGAAGACCACTTCTGGCCAGGAAGTCTCCAAACAGTAGATGGGTACGAACCACACTGATCAGATACTCATTAATCATGCAATACCATCAGGGATGTTTCTGATTGGCTCCAAATTTATTGTGCAGCAGGAAAATGATATAGGCAATGTCATTAAGCACAATATTCAGCCTTAAGAAGAACAAGGAGTCCTGGAAGTGGTAATATGGCCTCACAGAGCCTTTATCTCAACATCATCAAGCCTGTCTTGGATTACATGACTGTAGTAGTGCAGCACTTCTTTACTTTCGGTAAGCAACAGATTATGGTTGGGGACAAATAGGATGACATTGTGGACTGGATGGCTTACTCATCGTCGGATGATGTTGATGTCAACTCTGAGTCTGACACCATACTTTTGAGCCAAGGGTCAGCACATTCTTTTCGTTCCTCCTATGCCCTGTATTGTTCCTCCTTTCGTTCCTCCTATGCCCTGTATTGTTAAGCGAGCATGCTCGGCTGAACTGGTGTTCGACTCGAGCATCTCTATGATCGGCACATCGCGGTGTTTAGCCGAATACTGCGTGTGCTCGAGCTACATTTAATTAAAATATATATATATACGTTTTTAGCAATAATATATTTATATACATTATATATTTAGAATATATATTATAATATATGTAAATATATTCAGGAGCATAAAAAGGATGTCCGGCACTGCTGGATCTGGTGCAAATTCTTCCTTTTATTTATTTATTTATTTATTTATTTTCCTTTTTTTTTTTTTTTTTTGCACCAGATCCAGCAGTGCCGGACATCCTTTTTATGCTCTTTTAAAAGCATCAGTAGTAGTTTCCCACATATTATGCATTCATATATATTAGAAGTATGACTTTATCTATCTATCTATCTATCTATCTATGTATATATATATATATATATATATATATATATTAGTAATTACACATTTATTTTGTGCCATACATTTTTTACAATTACTAAAAAAATGATAAAATATATAAATTTAATTTAGCCTTTATATCTGAAAAGTTTCTGCTGGGATTTGAACTCACAACCTTCTACATTAGAGCCAAGAACTTTAATGACTACGCTATACAGCTTCATTTTAACCTGCACTGAAATATAAAATGATACTTCTGCTGTATAGGAATGCTTGCTACATGACAAACTACTGCGAAGTTTTTCTGACACAGTTTATCATTCCGCTTTATAATGTTTCCAACACAAATATCCAATATGTTTCTCTGCTGAGAAGCTTCTGTTTTCGATCCCCTTCTCTAATCGGCGCCGAAACCACTTCTATACCTTGCACAGAAAGATTAGGATCGAAAACAGAAGCTTCTCAGCAGAGAAACACATTGGATGTTTGTGTTGGAAACATGCATACCGAGAGGTCTGAATAGAAAACATGATTTAATATTACAATACTTGTAGAATTTGTGAAAAGGTTTTCTCGAGTATGTGGATTTAAGTTTTTCATCTCCACCTCTCCCCCTCCCCCTCTACATGTGCCCTGCTGAGATTATCACCTAACTCAGGAACACCTAAGTTGGGGTGTGATTTCCAGTGAAGCAAAGGGGGAGAAGTATACCCTATGTTGTATAAAAATTTTGTTTTTAGTGTACAATGTATTGTCTTGATGAAGGGCTCAATACTATAGCCCGAAACACGTCACAGTCACATTTTGTCTCTCCATGTGATGTATATCGGATCTCAAACTTTGCAAGCCTAATAAAGAACCATCCATTTTTTACACAAGAAGATGGAATTGACCTTTTGTTTGTGGATTCCATTAAGTGGCTGGGTTCAAGCCCTATCTTCTGTGCTTCAGAAAGGTGACCAGAGGTGAGAGCTGCACTTCATTCTTCCTATGTAAGCATGTACTCTATATACTGTGGGCAAGAGCAGGGGGAGAGAGCAAGGGGCATAAAGCATGGAGGCCCAGAGCATGAGACACAAAGCAGGGTGCAAACAGCATAGAGGCCCAGAGCTGGGGCACAGGGCAATGTGCACAGAACATGAGGCACAGAGCATGGGGCACAGAGCATGGGCACACAGAGCATGTGGCACAGATAATGAGTCACAGAGCAAGTGTCAAAGAGCAGTGGGTACAGAGCATGAGGCACAAAGCAGGGGCACAGAGAATGAGGTATAGCATCTATCACTATGTAAGGGGGCACAGAGCATGTGGCACAGTATAGGGGCACAGACCATATGGCACAGTATGGGGGCACAGAGTAGGTGGCACTATCTATAGGTGAACTAGAAACTGGAAAATGAAGAACTTTGGAGAAGATGTCACCTGTAAGTCACTAAATGTAAAAGTTTATTCTGTCACAGACTGTGTAGCATTCTCTTTTGTGAAATAACTCCAAGCATACCTTTGCAACTGTTCAGGGCATACTGGGAACTGTAGTTTCCACTGTACCACGTTTGCTTCTAGTGCGATATTTGTATAATGTCATTGGTTCGAGTATGGCACCACTACTACTGTACATCCGTGACATCCTGTCCATTTACTGCTGTGTGACTTTAGAAAATACCTAAGCCGGCACTATTCTCAGAAGTTACATAGTAATTAATAGAGGGCTTGTGGCTTGCGTGTGGCTTGCTTTCCTTTCAGTTTGAGGCCCTCTTCTTGAGACAGGAGAGGATCCCCTAGAGGTGAGACCTGCACCCTTTCAGATATTTATGGCGTATCATTTTGATATGTCATAAATTTCCCAGATGGGAATACTCCTTTAAGCTTTAGCTATGCATTCATTTATCCATTAAATCGTTTCATTTTAAATTTGATGCTAATTTAGTGTACTTTATAATGGCTGCAGGTGTGTATGTGTGCGTGGTTAGGGGGGGGGGGGGTCAAAAAGACTTCCTGCACAAGGTACAATGTAACCTAAGGTCTCAGACCTGCACTTAGCAATCCACCTCTATGCAAGCTGAACTTCCACTTGACCAAGTAGCTAATGGTGCAGTTGCTGCTATATCACCTAGTGGATTGCACCGCCTTTAGGAAACCGATGGCATGCGCTCAGCCTTGATGACAGACACCTAGAAACCATTATATCCCCCCAAAAAATAAAAAATTCCTGCCTTATACACTTAAATGGCAAAGAATGTGGATTAGTCCTTCGACTTGCTGCCATCGACACCTGGAGCAAAAATTATGACACGGACAGTGCATGTTTTTTATGGACCACTGGAGCAAAGTTTTGTGTGGCAGTGGCAACATAGCACCATAGCAAAAAGACTAGATCCTATTGAAACAACCTGTTTCAGTTGTTTCTGTGAAGTAGTGAAATATAATTACACGCACTTTATACGTTTCAAAGGCTTTTATCGACAATTACATGACATTTATGCAAAGAGTCAGTATTTGCAGTGTTGGCCCAACTTTTTCAGGACCTCTGCAATTCGACTGGGCATGCTCTCAATCAACTTCTGGGCCAATTGCTGACTGATAGCAACCCATTCTTTCATGATCACTTCTTGGAGTTTGTCAGAATTAGTGGCTTTTTGTTTTTCCACCCGCCTCTTGAGGATTGACCACAAGTTCTCAATGGGATTAAGATCTGGGGAGTTTCCATGCCATGGACCCAAAATGTCAACATTTTGGTCCCCGAGCCACTTAGTTATCACTTTTGCCTTATGGCACGGTGCTCCATCGTGCTAGAAAATTTATTGTTCTTCACCAAACTGTTGTTGGATTGTTGGAAGAAGTTGCTGTTGGAGGGTGTTTTGGTACCATTCTTTATTCATGGCTGTGTTTTTGGGCAAAATTCTCATTCCCTTGGATGAGAAGCAACCCCACACATGAATGGTCTCAGGATGCTTTACTGTTGGCATGACACAGGACTGATGGTAGCGCTCACCTTTTCTTCTCCAGACAAGCCTTTTTCCAGATGCCCCAAACAATCGGAAAGAGGCTTCATCGGAGAATATGACTTTGCCCCAGTCCTTAGCAGTGCATTCACCATACTTTCTGCAGAAGATCAATCTGTCCCTGATGTTTTGTTTGGAGAGAAGGGGCTTTTATGCTGCCCTTCTTGACACCAGGCCATCTTCCAAAAGTCTTCGCCTCACTGTGCGTGCAGATGCGCTCACACCTGCCTGCTGCCATTCCTGAGCAAGCTCTGCACTGGTGGCACTCCGATCCCGCAGTTGAATCCTCTGTAGGAGACGATCCCGGCGCCACCTCTTCTTTTGTACTTCTTTTTTCCTATTCTCTTTTTATTTTAGAGACCTAGATAAGGCAGAATGCTAACAATATATACACACATAAGCTTCTGTATGCAGTTCCCTTGTCATATAATTAATAAAATGTTGCAGCAGCTCAGTAAACAAAGACCAATGAGGAGCAATAGAGTAGCAGCACTAGGGCAACTGGGGATTCAATAGTAGTATTTCTTTTGCTATATTATACCATTGCGTAACTTTGCCTTTACCATGTTTTTGCCTTTAAAGGGCTTTTCTCATTAAAAAAATTCAATTTTTTTTTAAATTTGACTGTATTTTTAATAAAGCTCTTCCATGATAAAAACACTAAAGCATGTATGAAGGAAAATGAGATGTTATTCCAAATACATAACACATGTGGTAAGAATTCCAGAATTAGAAGAACAAGTGGCAATCGATATTCAGATCAAGGCAATGATCAAGCGTGAAATATCTCTAGATATACCTAATATGGCTGATATACATTTGAATATACAAATTAAAGGGAAACTTCCATCAATGTTTTGACGGGCAAAACAGTAAATGATTATATGTAATTACATAATATGTGACAAATTATTTTGTGACACCATTTTTTTTATTTCTGTCCATGTATACTAGCTCCTGTCGTTAACTTCCTTTCTTTGTATATTCATAAGAATTACAGTACTTAGGCAGAGAGGATTTTCTAAAACCTTCTCTGTCTGGCCTGCAGTCAGACTAGGGAGGAGTTAGCGCTGGTGAGTTGATTAGAGGACCACACCTCTCGCAGACACTATTCAACTTGTGGTATAATGTGAGAACAGGGGCATACACAAAAGTCATAGTGCCCCATAGCAAAGGTTAGAATTGAACCCCCCCCCCATGTGACTAAATATATAGCCATTCAATTTTAATTGTCATTTCTATATTATACTTTTGCAGTTACCCTTTAAAAAATACCATACAATACAATGTACAGTACCATACAATGTACTGGTATATATAGACAACATGTATCTGCTGATGCATGGGAAGAATTATATGTCTATGGAGGTTTCTAGTCAGAGAAAAAGTGACGATCATGTCCCCCTGGATTATTTATTTTAATTTATTTCACAAAACTTTTTACTACACCAACATTTTTAGTGATATTTAATTAATGATTGATGAACATAGTTTGCGGTTCGACATATTCTTCACTTTATCCAAAAATCCTACCACTAACCACAGTTAAGCCTTTGGCTTGAATAATAAGGTTTCTATCTCCCATACAACAGGTCCTGGGTTCAAGACCTGGTAGCAACAATCTGGAAAAAGAGTAACAAAAGAATAAAATATATATCCTCCTTTGTGAGAGAGTGTGAACTCTGGGACTGATATAAAAGAGAAGGGACTCCTTATAGCACACCTGAGAACAGCTGGGGAAGGATTAGACTATGGCTCTACAGAGAAGAGCAGGGACTCCTTACAGTGTCATTAAGGAGGTAGAGGTGTTCTGTCCTTTTGGGTTCACCAACCCAGCAGGTCCATTAGCAACCGTATAGTCTGCCACCATTGATGGTATGCTGTTCATTACTAATCTAATGCACAAGTTTTTCCCAATTATTCCGCACTCAATACTCCATAATGACAAAGTGAAAACAGAATGTTTGAAATCTTTATAAATTTATTGAAAAGGAAAAACTTAAATATTGCATTGACATAAGTAGTCAGACCCTTTACTCAGTACTTAGTTGAAGCACGTTTGGCAGCGATTACAGCCGCCAGTCTTCTTGGGGTTGATGCCACAAGGTTTGCACACCTAGATTTGGGGATTTTCTGTCATTCTTCTTTGTAGATCCTCCCAAGCTCTTTCAGGTTGGATGAGGACCATCAGCAGACAGCCATTTTCAGTTCTCTCCATAGATGTTTGATTTGGTTCATGTTAAGACTGTGGCTGGGCCACTAGAGGACATTCACAGAGTTGTCCCTAAGCTACTCCTGTGCAATCTTTGCTGTGTGCCTAGGGTCATTGTCTTGTTGGAAGGTGTACCTTCAGCCCTGTCTGAGGTCCAGAGTACACTGGATCAGTTTTTCATTAAGAAGATATTTGCATTTTCCTTCAATCAGCTTTCCCTCAACCCTGACCAGTCTCTCCATCCCAGCTGCTAAAAAAACACTCCCACAACTTGATGCTGTCACCACCATGCTTCACTGTAGGGATGATATTAGGCAAGTAATGAACAGTGCTTGGTTTTCTCCAAACATGATGCTTAGAATTTAGGCCAAAACTTTCAGTGTTGTTAAGGTACCTTTTACAAACCCCAGGTGGGCTTTCATGTGTCGTATACTGAGGAGATGCTTTTTTCTGGTCGCTGTGCCATAAAGTTCAGATTGGTGAAGTGCTGCAGTGTTGGTTTGGCTAATAAAAAGAGAGTCTTTAGCCATTTTCAGTACGAATAGATGGGGTAGACTCACATACCACCATGAGTCATGTCTTCTCATTCTTTTACTCCAAGACTACATTTTAATTATTGCAGACAACATGGTTAGATCCCTTGTTTAAGGATCATACAAAAATTCTACCATGACATAAGGGAAGTGCTTACTGGTCAAAGCAAGTAATTATTTATCTTTACTGGCAGGGGAATATACATATATCCCTGGACCTCATAGGAAAATCTAGTAAGATCCCCCAGTGAGATTTCTGAATAATTGAATTTACAAATGTTTTTAATTTTTAATTTTGCTTTGAGTGGAGGAATTTGTAATTACAAAAATAAAACGCTCCACCTCACCCTCTTTACCTGACTGCTATGCAGGGAAAAAAGGAACTGGTGCTTTATTAACCACTTTCCGACCACCATAGACTATAAACGTACTGGGGTTGGGAATTATCTCTGAATAGACGTTTTAAAACATCCATTCAGAGATTGCAGCTGCACGCTAATCATGTAGCTGCTGAGCTGACAGCAGGGCAACCCATAGTGAAGGCAGGGACCATTCCTCTGTATCCCTGCCTTCTGAGTCGCTGTATACACCGGGCTGAATGAGCGCTGTGTATACAGCAAGGACCCACTCTATAAAAATATCACATGATCTAGCCCATCAATTGAACACCGTAAAAAAAAAAATCAATGAATATTATGCCAAAACAGCATTTTTGGTCACCTCGCCTCCCAAAAAACATATTATTAAGTCATCAAAAATTCTTATGTATCTGAAAATGGTACTGATAAAAAGTAGTTTGTCCTGCAACAGACAAGCCCTACGTTGGCAGAAAAATAAAAATGTTATGGATGTTAGTATATGGCGTTGCAAAATATAACAGATTTTTTATAAAAGTCGATTTTTTTATGCAAAAGTAGTAAAACGTGAAAAAACTATATACATTTGGTATTGCCGTAATCTTGTCAACCTGCAGAATAAAGTTATCATACTGTACATACCACATGATGAATCTCATAAAAAATAAAAAAAATATTGACAGAATTTCAATTTTTGCCCACCTCACCTCCCAAAAAATGTGATAAAAAGGGATCCGAAAGCCAAATGTATCCCAAAATGGTGCCAATGAAAACTATTGCTGGTCTTACAAAATTAAAAGCCCTTAGATAGCAAAGTCAATTTAAAAAAAAAAAAAAAAGTCTTGACTCTTAAAATCCATTTCAGCAAAATCCATGTTGGAAAATCCAAATGCCGCTCCTTCACTTTTGAGCCCTGGCGTATCCCCAAACAGCAGTTTACAACCACAAATGGGATGTTACTGTATTCAGGAGAAAATGGGTAGCAAATTGTGGATTGATATTCTCCTGTTATCCCTCATTAAAAAGAAAGTTTGGACCAAAAGCACAATTTTCTTATAAAAAAAAATGCAATTTTTCATTTTCACAGGCAAATATTCTAAATTCTATGAAACACTTGTTGGGTCAAAGTGCTTACTACACCCATTAAAAATTTATTGGGTGGTGTGGTTTCCAAATGTGGTCATTTTGGGGGGATTTCCACTGTAAGGGTATCTCAGGGTCTCCATTCCAGTAAAATCTCCCCTCTAAAAACAATATGGCGCTCCTTGTCTCCATGTGCCCATACAGCAGTTTACAACCATATATGGGGTATTTATGTAAACTGCAGAATCAGGGTAATAAATATTGTTTTATTGTTATCCTTTGATGTGTTAAAAAAAAGAAAAAATAGATTGAAATGGAAAATTTGCAAAAACAAATTGAAATTAAAATTTCGCTTTCATTTTGCTTTAATCCCAATGGATTAACTAAAGGGTTAACAACATTTCTAAAATCAATTTTGAATAGATTGAGGGATGTCTAACTTCCTAAAATGGGGTAATTTATGGCTGGTTTCTATTTTGTTAGTTACTCAAAGACTTCAGAACTGAATTGGTATATTAAAAATTGATTTAAAAAAAACTTTCATGAAAATGCCAAAAATTGCTTCTAAAATTCTAAACCTTCTAACATCCTAAAAAATAAAATAATGTTACTAAAAAGATGCCAACATAAGGTAGGCATATGGTGCTGTTAATAACTATTTTATGAGGTATCGCTATCTGTCTTTTAAACAGAGAAATTCAAATGTAGAAATGAGTGAATTTTTAAAAATGTTTGGTAAATTGTGGATTATTTTATAAATAAAGCCAAAACATATTGACTCAAGTGTACCATTAACATGACGTACAATATACCACGGAAAAACAGTCTCAAAATAGATTACATAAGTAAAAGCATTCCAAAGTTATTACCACATAAAGTGACACATGTCAGATTTGCAAAATTAGGCCTGGTCAGGAAAGGGGTAAATGGCATGGTCTGAAAGTAGTTACTATAGCGCTGATTGTAAACAGCATATTTCTCAATGTATTTGCACCAGACAAATGACAGAAATACACTAATAAATGCCCCCCCCCCCAATGCCATGCCCTTGTCACAGCTGTCTGAATCAAACTAGGTCCAGTACTATCAGTTTAACCCCTTTTAAATCACTGTTAGTAGTGATTATGGCTAGAGATGAGCGAATTTCCGCTTATGAAATCCGTTCACACTTCGTTTGTTGGTAAAAGGTGAATTGCGTTATGGATTCCGTTACCACAGACCATAACGCAATTCTATGACGGAATGCATAACCACCATCACATATACACACACACAAAAATAAACAAATTAATCTCTTTATTGTCGAAAAATCAGGGAAGCCGCCCAAATATATACACTGAACTAGGCTGAGAGGGTAATAGAGGGTTAGGCTAGATTCACATGACCGTATATGTTTTTCGGTCCCCAAATTACGTATCTGCAAAAAAAAATGGATGACATCCGTACGGCATCCCTTTTTTGGGCGGATCCATTGGAACAATGCCTATCCTTGTCAGCATAACAGACAAGAATAGGACATGTTCTATATTTTTACGGTGTGCTGTCTGCATTTTTTGCGGACCCATTGAAATGAATGGGTCCTCATCCAGTCCACAAAAAAACAAAAACAAATGGACACGGAAACAAAATACGTTCGTGTGAATGTATCCTTACTCTGAGAATGGTGAATGTATATTACCCAGTGAACTTGTGCCTGGATACCTTAGAGCACACACCTGTGGAGAAATAGAGGGATCGAATACACGTATAACCCTCTATACGCCACTAAACCCTCACAAAATCACTGAGGGCTAAGAATAAGAGTGGATGGGTTAACCCATCCACTCCTGGACAAAGCGCTATCAAAATTCAGACACGCAGCAAGTGACCTGCAAATATAACCTCATAACCACAATGATCAGCTATAAAAATATATAAAATAGACATATTTGGTATTGCCACGTCGGTAATGACCAGCTCTATAAATATATCACATCAACCCCGTCCATAGACACCATAAAAAAATATAAAAACTGTGTCAAAAAAAGCCATTTTTTCAAGTGATCAAAAAGGCGTATGACCCACAAAATGGTACTAATAAAACCGTCACCTCATCCCGTAAAAAATGAGCCCCTACATAAGAAAATCACAAAAAAAAAAAAAAACTATAGCTCTCAGAACATGGAGACATTAAGCATCATTTTTTGGTTTCAAAAATGCTATTATTGTGTCAAAGTGAAATAAATAAAAAAAGTATGCATATTAGTTATTTACGCATCCGTAACAACCAGCTCTATAAAAACATCACATGACCTAACCCCTCAGATGAACACTGTAAAAAAAAATATAAAAACAACACCAAAAAGGCGATTTTTTTTTGTCACCTTATATCACAAAAATTGCAACACTAAGTGATCAAAAAGGTGTATGTCCCCCCAAAAAAAAAATAGTACCAGTCAAACCGTCACCTCACCTCGCAAAAAAAGGAGACATAATAGAAAAAAAAAAACTTTGACTCAAAGACACAAAAATATGTGGGTTTTTTTTTTGCTTCAAAACTGCTATTATTGTTTTAAAGTGAAATAAATATTATATTGTCACGTCCGTAATGATCTGCTCTATAAAAATGTCACATGACCTAACCCCACAGGTGAACGCTGTAAAAATAAATAGATAAAAACTGTGCTAAAACAACAAATGTTTTGTTCACCTTTAATGAATGATCAAATATTGAATAATAATTAATGATCGAAAAATCTTATGAACCCAAAAATGGTTCCAATAAAAACGTCAACTCTTCCTGCAGAAAACGAGCCCCGGCAAAAAAATAAAATATGGCATTCAGAAAATGGAGACACAAAAACATAACTTTTTTTAATGCTTTATTATGTAAAACTGAAACAAACAAACAAAGAAAGTAGACATATTTAATATCATTGCGTATGTAACAACCTGCACTATAAAAATAGCACATGATCTACCCTGTCAGATGAATGTTGTAAAAAATAAAAACTGTGCCAAAACAGCCATTTTTTTGTTACCTTGCCTCACAAAAAACATAATATAGAGCAATTAAAAATCATATGTACCCCAAAACAGTACCAATAAAACTGGCCCCTTATCCCCTAGTTTCCAAAATGGGGTCACTTTTTGGGAGTTTCTACTGTAAGGGTGCATCAGGGGAGCTTCAAATGGGACATGGCATCTTAAAACCAGTTTAGCAAAATCTGCCTTCCAAAAACCATACGGCGTTCCCTTCCTTCTGCGCCCTGCCATGTGCCCTTACATCAGTTTATGACCACATGTGGGGTGTTTCTGTAAACCACAGAATCAGGGTAATAAATATTGAGTTTTGTTTGGCTGTTAACCCTTGATGTGTTAAAGAAAAAAATGGATTTAAAATGGAAATTCTGCCAAAAAAGTGACATTCAGAAATTTAATATTCATTTTACTTTAATTCTTGTGGAACACAAAAAGGGTTAACAAAGTTTGTAAAATCAGTTTTGAGTAATTTGAGAAGTGTAGTTTCTACAAGGGGGTCATTTATGGGTTTACACTATTTAAGCCCCACAAAGTGACTTCAGATCTGAACTGGTCCTTAAAAAGTTGGTTCTGGAAATTTTCTTAAAAATTTTAAGAATTGCATCTAAAATTCTAAGCCCTCTAACGTCCTAAAAAAATAAAATGACATTTACAAAAAGATGCCAACATAAAGTAGACATATGGGGAATGTTAAGTAAAATATTTTATGAGGTATCACTTTCTGTTTTAAAAGCAGGGAAATTAAAATTTTTGGTACATTTTAGATTATTTTATAAATAAAGGTGAAATATATTGACTCAAATTTACCACTGTCATGAAGTACAATGTGTCACGAGAAAAAAATCTCAGAATGGATAAGTGAAAGCATTCCAAAGTTATTACCAGATAAAATGACACATGTCAGATTTGCAAAATTAGGCCTGGTCAGGAAGGGGGAAAATGGCCTGGATGTGAAGTGTTTAATAAAGAAGTTATTTCAAGCATTTGGTGTGCTCTTTAAGCCTGTTGTTTCCATAGAACGGCATTAGAAGAATTAGCGCAAAAAAAACAAGACTGAAGCAGAGTAATAGACAGTCTAGTTGGACTAAAAAGTTAGAGATATCAAATTCTTCTAATGCCACAGTGCAAAAGGCACTTCATAGTGCTACGCCTGTCACACCACTGCCTGCCCATATTGAGTCTTTATAGAGCATCATGGTGGCGGTTTTCCAGTGTGAGAAGCTCTGCAGGGCAGGCACAAGAGAAGCCTGGAGAAAAGTTTGTCCCAGGCCACTACACTACAATGTTTGGTTGTGGAACCGCTGTAGCACTCAAAATCGTTTAGTAGCCATATCCTTACATAGGACTGCAGGTGACATCTGATACATGATCTGTAGTCACAGAGTTATCACTATGTTATCTGTGGTGCTACATAGAACTGCAAGTGATATTGAGAACATAATCCAGATCACCCAACAGTCCCAGATCTGGTGGAAGAGTCCCGGATATCAATGACAGATATCAACAGTCTCTGCATGATGAGGATGCAGAGACAGTTAAAAGCAATGGTGAAGCAGGGAGCCGTCTGCTCCCTGCTTCATCATTCATCTCCTCTTACTACACAGTCCAGCAGGCACGATGTGTGACTGTATTGTTCCTGCTGGGGAGTGTAGGATGAGCTACAATGATTCAGGGAATGGGACTAAGAGAGTATTATATATTTTTTCATTTTATTAACAGTACAAATGGGGCACTACTATACGGGGTGCATACTGTGAAGTACAGCAAGATGTGAACATAACTACTGGGAAGGTGGCACAATATGGGCATAACTACCTTCAAGGGGTACAATGTGGACATAACTACTGTGAGAGGGCACAGTATGGGCATAACTACTGTGTGGGGGCACAATGCAAGCATAACTACTTTGTGAGGCTACTAAGGGAGCATATCTAGTGTTTGGGGACATTAAGGCATCATAACTACTCTGAGTGGGCACTAAGAGGGCATAACTACTGTGTGTGGGGGAACTAAAGAGACTGGGTGGGATTGGGCATTGCATTATAATGCATACCTCCCAACCGTCCCAGATCTGGCAGGACAATCCCGGATTGAAATGTTTCCATTCACTTCAATGGGGCATGAGCAGTAGTAACCCAGCATAAACCACTGCACTTTGAACTGAGCAGTGTTTCCTGCTGGATTCAAGAGCTAGTTTTAGCATTGGAGGCTGCAAGGTAAAGTTGATCCGTGATAATGCGAGGTGTCAGACCGTCACCGATTGGATATTAATGACCTATCCCAAGGATAGGTCATCAATACTAGGAGTCTAAAAAAAAACTTTAAGTCCACAGTAATGACCAGAGTGATTAATAATTAACCCCTTAGTGACCACCCATACGCCTTTTTACGGCGGTCACTAAGGGGCCTTAGGCTGGGCCACCGCATTTTTACGGGGCCCAGTCTCAGTGCTGCACGGGTCCGCACTCCGCGGGGAGTGCGGACCCAGCTCTCACATGAGAGCCGGGGCCCTGCTCTAACAGCCCGGACCGGCAGGAGTGCCGATCCGGGCTGTTTAACCCTTTACATGCCAGGTGCAATGGCGCCCGCCACATGTAAAGGGGTGACAGAGGGAGCGGACTCCCTCTGTCTCCCATCAGCACCCAGCAAATGCGATCGCGGGATGCTGATGTATTGAGAAGCCTTACCTGTCTTACGGTCAGGGCCCCGAGCCTGTCTTTAGTTACTTACAGCAGGCTGTGCCTCTCATCCTGCTGGTCAATCTTAGAATAGCATTGCTATTGAAATGTAATGCATTATAGAGATAATGCATTACATTTTAAAAGCAATCAAAATACTGTTATATGTTATAGTCCCCTTGTGGGACTATTAAGAAATAAAGAAAATAGAAAAAAAATACACATTTATTAACCTCTTAAGGACGCAGGGCGTACATGTACGCCCTAGCGTCCTGGTACTTAAGGACTCAGGGCGTACATGTACGCCCTGAGAAGTTCCGATCACCGCAGCGCTGCGGGTGGTGATCGGAACAGGATGCCTGCTGAAATCATTCAGCAGGCATTCTGTGACAATGCCGAGGGGGGTCATGTGACCCCCCCGTGTCGGCGATCGCAACAAACCGCAGGTCAATTCAGACCTGCGGTTTGTTGCGTTTCCGGGTACATCGCGTCACCTGTGACCCGATTACCCGGAAATGACGGTGATCGGATGGCGTGAGGACTGGCTGTGATTGGCTGCCGGAGGGCCCCTGTGATTGGCTGCCGGGGAGAGAGATGGCTGCTGCGGCGGCAGATTCAAATCTCCTCCTCTCTTCGAGCAGCTTCCTTTTGGTTCCTGCTCTTGGAGAGAGGAGACGTGCCCAGCAGCCCCCAGCAGCCCCCAGCAGCCCTCAGAAGCACCGATCTTCAGGGTAAGTCAGGGACAGGGTTAGGTCAGGCAGGGTCAGTTCAGGGACAGATCTTTTTTTTTTTCCCATCTTATTCATTTTTTTTTTGCAGGTAGTTGGTGTCTGGGGTCCACAGCACACTCAGCTGTGAGACCCTAGACCCTGCTGTAGCCCCCCCTACCCCTCCCCCCCTTTTTAGTTGTGCAAGGTTGTTTTTTTGTTTTGTTTTTTGTGCACTAATTTTGGTCGGCGCTCTTTAGTGTCCGGCCACTATTAGTGCATCGCACACTGACCGCTGATCAGTTTTCTACTGATCAGTGAGTTTGACTTTTTTTCACACCTCCCTTTTTTTAGTTAGGTTTTTTTTTTTTTTTTTTTGTGGTACATTTGTTCGTGAACACCCGGCCCCACACACACGCACACTAAATAAAGTTTATTTTACACGCACGCACACACACACACGCACAACACACACACCCATGGACCGCCGGCTGTTCACGGTGGAGGAGGCATACGCCCAGATGCTCTCCGACACCGAGAGCGCCAGTGAGGATGAGGATGACCCCACCTTCCTCCTGTCGTCCTCATCCTCATCATCATCATCATCTGATGATGATGAGCCCCCAAGGCGGCGGAGCCAGGGCCCTCACGTGCTAGGGACCCCGTGGCCCATCCCAGTATGAGCAGCCCTGGGGCTCGTACTGGTTTCCCAGCCCACCAAACAAGTGCACCGGAGCCCCCCACCGGTGACCTTAGCTGGTGTCCCCCAGTGGACTTTGAGCCTGCGATTCCGGATTTTGCTGGCAATCCTGGAATCCAGATTCCCACAGTGGGGTTCACTGAAATGGACTTATTTAGGTTTTTTTTCAGTGACCCGCTGGTGAATCTGATGGTGGAGCAGACGAACCTGTATGCCCAACAGTTCGTCGCTCAGCACCCAGGCTCTTTTTTGGCCAGGCCCGGTGGCTGGACGCCAGTCAGTGCAGCCGAGATGAGGACGTTTAGGGGCCTCGTGCTGCATATGGGCCTGGTCAAAAAACCCAGTGTCAGGCTGTACTGGAGTGGGGACGTCCTCTACCAGACCCCACTGTACAGTTCAGCCATGACACGTCCCAGATTCGAGGCCATCCGGAAATGCCTGCATTATGCAGATAATGCAGCATGTCCCCCGATCTGATCCGCCTATGACCGGCTGTATAAGATACGGCCGATCATTGATCATTTCGGGCTAAGTTTGCACAGGCCTACGTACCTGGAAGGGAGGTCGCGATTGATGAGTCTCTCGTTGCTTTCAAGGGGAGACTCGTTTTCCGCCAATACATTCCTAGCAAGCGAGCGAGGTATGGCGTGAAGCTCTACAAAATTTGTGAGAGTACCTCAGGGTACACTTACAAATTTCGTGTTTACGAGGCGAGATTCCCGTAGTGAACCCCAGAATGTCCCCCACTCTGGGTGTTAGCGGGAAAATCGTGTGGGACCTTTTGCACCCACTGCTGGATAAGGGTTACCACCTGTACGTGGATAACTTTTATACCAGCATCCCCTTGTTCAGGTCCCTTGCTGCCAGATCCACGTTCGCTTGTGGGACCGTGCGGAAAAATCAACGTGGCCTCCCTACCTACCCCTCCAGGTACCTATCCCCAGGGGTGAGACCCGTGCCCTTACTTGTGCAAACCTGCTGTTGGTCAGGTATAAGGACAAGAGGGATGTCCTTGTACTGACCACAATCCATGGTAACGGCACCACCCCAGTCTCTGTGCGAGGTACCACGGCAACGGTCCTCAAGCCCGATTGTATCGTCGACTACAATCGGTATATGGGTGGAGTTGATCTATCTGATCAAGTTCTCCAACCATATAATGCCATGCGGAAAACCCGGGCATGGTACAAAAAAGTTGCGGTCTACATGGTGCAGGTTGCCATGTATAACGCTTTTGTACTGTTCCGAAGCGCTGGCAGCACAGGGACTTTCCTCCATTTCTATGAGGCAGTCCTCATGGACCTGATCTTTTCTGACCGGGAAAGAGCAGGTCGGAGTACCTCGGGAATTGGAGGAGCCCAGGTGTGGTCCCCCATACTGGAAAGAGGGGACGAACCCAAAAAAAGTGCAGAGTGTGTCGCAAGAGGGGGATAAGGAAGGACACCACTACTCAATGTGACACTTGCCCCGATCATCCGGGCCTCTGCATTGATGGTTGCTTCAGGGAGTATCACACTTCCATGGAGTTCTAAATTTTTATAATTCCCGACAGGCCCCTAGAAAATATATAAAAAAAGTATGGCTCTCAGACTTTGGAGTCACATAAACAATTTTTTTTCCAAAAATATTAGCTTCCTCAAACTGCGATCTTCCAGATGTTGTAAAACTCCAAATTCTGAGAGGCACACGTATTGGGCATCGCCGCGTCCGTAAAAATCTTCTCTATACAAATACCCCATAAACTGGCCCTCTGACAAACTCTGTAAAAAATAAAATAAAAACTATATAAAAAGCAATTTTTATTGTCACCTTGAATCCCAAAAAGTGTAATATCTAACAATCCAAAAGCCATATGCGCCCCAAATAGTGCCAATAAAACCGCCATCTCGCCCGCACAAAATGAGCCCCCACATTAGATAGTCGCCCAACTAAAAAAAAAAACTGTAGCTCCCAGTCTAGAGATAGTCAATTTTTTAATTTTTTGTTCCCAAAATGATAACCTAGTGTAAACTCTTAAATAATAAAAAAGTAGACATATTAGGTATCGCCACGTCCGTAAGAATCTTCCCTATCAAATTAACATTTGACCCAACCCCTCAGATCTAGAGCGTTAAAAATATGGAATAAAAATGGTGCTAAAACACCCATTTTTGGCAAAATTTCCGTTTTAATCTATTTTTTCCGTTAATAAAGCAAGGGTTAACAGTCAAACAAAACTAAATATTTATTGCCCTCATTCCGTAGTTTGCAGAAACACCCCATATGTGGTCGTAAATGGCTATATGGCCACACGGCAGGACATAGAACAAAGGGAACGCCACATGGCTTCTGGAAGGCAGATTTTTATTTTTGCACCATGTCCCATTAGAAGCCCCCCCTGATGTAGCCTAGACTAGAAACTCCAAAAAAGTGACCCCATCTAAGAAACTACACCCCTCAAGGTATTCAAAAATTACTTTACAAAGTTTATTAACCTTTTAAGTGATCCACAAAAGTGAGTTTGGGGTCACTTTTATGGAGTTTCTACTCAAGGGGTGCAGCAGGGGGCTTGAAAGGGTACATGGTGTAAATAAACTATTCCAGCAAAATCAGCCTTCCAAAACCCATATGGCGCTCCCCTCCTTCTATGCCCTGCGGTTTGGCCAAACAGTAGTTTAGGACCACATATGGGGTGTTTTTGCAAACTAGAGCATCAGAGCAACCCATACTGAGTGTTGTTTGGCAGTTAACCCTTACTTTATTACTGGAAAAAATGTTTTTATTGGAAACTTTTCCAAAAAATTGAAATTTCAAAATTGTTTCTCCATCTGCCATTAACTCTTGTGGAGCACCAAAAAGGTTAACAAAGATTGTTAACCCAGTTTTGAATACCTTGAGGGGTGTACTTTCTTAGATGGAGTCACTTTTTGGAATTTCTATGCTAGAATGCATCAGGGAGGCTTGCAATAGGACATGGCGTAAAAAAAACAGTCCTGCAAAATCTGCCATTCGAAACCCATATGGCGCTCCCCTCCTTCTATGCCCTGCGGTTTGGCCAAACTGTAGTTTAGGACCACATATGGGGTGTTTTTGCAAACTAGAGAATCAGGGCAACCCATAATGAGTGTTGTTTGGCAGTTAACCCTTACTTTATTACTGGAAAAAATGTTTTTATTGGAAACTTTTCCAAAAATTGAAATTTCAAAATTGTTTCTCCATCTGCCATTAACTCTTGTGGAGCACCAAAAGGGTTAACAAAGATTGTTAACCCAGTTTTGAATACCTTGAGGGTGTACTTTCTTAGATGGAGTCACTTTTTGGAATTTCTATGCTAGAATGCATCAGGGAGGCTTGCAATAGGACATGGTGTAAAAAAAACAGTCCTGCAAAATCTGCCATTCAAAACCCATATGGCACTCCCCTCCTTCTATGCCGTGCGGTTTGGCCAAACTGTAGTTTAGGACCACATATGGGGTGTTTTTGCAAACTAGAGAATCAGAGCAACCCATACTGAGTGTTGTTTGACACTTAACCCTTGCTTTGTTCCTGGAAAAATTGATTATAATGAAAAATTTTCCAAAAATCGAAATTCTGAAATTTCATCTCCATTTTCAATGAATTCTTGTGGAAGACCTAAAGGGTTAACAAAGTTTGTACAATCAGTTTTGAATACCCTGAGGGGTGTTCTTTCTAGAAAGGTGTCATTTTTGGGTGATTTTTATTCTGTAAGCCTCACAAAGTGACTTCAGACCTGTACTGGTCCATAAAAAGTGGGATTTGGAAAATTTCAGAAAAATTTCAAAATTTGCTCCTATACTTCAAAGCTATGTAACATCCCCAAAAATAAAATAGCATTCCCAAAATGATAGAAACATCAAGCAGACATATGGGGAATGTAAAGTAATAACTATTTTTGGGGGTATTACTATGTATTAGAAAAGTAGAGAAATTCAAACTTTGAAATTTGCAAATTTTTCCAAATTTTTGTTAAATTTGGTATTTTTTTATGCAAAAAATTTAACTTTTTTGACCCGATTTTAGTAGTGTTATGAAGTACAAGATGTGACGAAAAAACAATCTCAGAACGGCCTGCGTAAGTAAAACCGTTTTAAAGTTATTCAGACATAAAGTGACAGTGGTCAGATTTGCAAAAAATGGCCAAGTCCTTTAGGTGAAATAGGGCTGAGTCCTTAAGGGGTTAAATAAAAAAAATCCATAAAATAAAAAAATGCTTTTTTCCCATTGAAAATACTCTTTTCAATAAAAAAATTGCAAAAAAATATCCCCCATACATTTGGTATTGCTGTGTCTGTAGCAACCCAGACTACATAAATATCACATAAATTATCCCCTATGGTGAACGCCGTAAAAAAGAAAAAAAGACAGAATATCTAATTTATTCTTAGTTTCCAAGGGAAAAAAATGTAATAACAAGCGATCAAAAAGCGCCATTTACTCCAAAATGATACCAATGAAAAATACAAGTCGTCCCGCAAAAATCAAGCCCTCACACAACTCCACGGAAAAAAAAATAAAAAAGTTATGGGTCTTGGGAAGAGGCAATGCAAAATCTATTTTTTTGTTTAAAAAAACGGGTTTTTATTGCAAAAAAATAGTAAAAAGTAAAAATAACTATATGTATTTAGTATCACTGTAATCGTACTGACCCAGAGAATAAAGATATTATGTTATTTGTACTGAAAAATGACAAAAAAAGGTTTTTAAGGGCAAAAGAAGATGTCTCCGCCCCAGGCAAAATTGGAGAAGCACGAGCGCTGGTACCGGGGGCTACAAAGGATGAATGGAGCGGCACCCAGGGATACAAGTAAGTGCAGGGACATCCCTGGGTGCCGCTCTCCATGTACATACCTTTGCCTAATAAACTGTGGACCAGTGAAAGGTCCTTTTTAAGCCATACAATGAGAAATATGGTGTACAGAATTGGTGACATATTTTTAAAGCACTGTTCCAACTATTTTCAATTCTTCTACTGAATAAAAAAAATCCTTAATTTGGAGGAAATCTTATTGGGAGGGGGGCCCTTTGTAATTGTTGCTATGGGGGCCCTATGTCTACACCCTTGTTTCCTAGACCAACAGAAGGATTTCCTTACATACTACATTTGATTAGAATATATGTAGTGATGTCATGTAGTGTTCAGTATGGATTTGCTGGTGTAAGTTTATAAGCTATGGTGCCTGCAGGAATGTAAACTCTTGCACTTACTGCTCTCTCTTCCTCATGGTCGCTTCTCCTCTTCCTGGAGAAAAAAAAAAAAAAAGAATATGCAGGGTGAATGAGGCAAAGGGCACATTTTAAATATGTTTTTTTTTTTATTAAAGGGGTTGTCCAGCATTTGCTAATTGAAATCCTATATCCTAGTTAGGCCGTGGGGTCTAACACCTCCAAAACCTTCATAAAACAACTGTTCTGGTGTAGCTCTTTCAAGAAATTTGGCATTGGTATTAGTGTTGAGCGAACAGTTCGAGCATAGTTCGGGTTCGTACCGGGACCCGGACCCGAACATTTTCAAAAAAGTTCGGGTTCAGGTCCATTGTTGGGCGATTTCGTCCCGCTTTCTAAAGGGCTGCACAGCAGCCAATCAGCTAGCGTTTTACTTCTTGCCCTAAGAAGCCATCACTGCCATGCCTACTAAGGGCATGGCTGTGATTGGCCAAGTGCAGCATGTGTCCCAGCCTCTATTTAAGCTGGAGTCACGTAGCGCCGCACGTCACACTGCTCTGATTAGTGTAGAGAGCACATTGTTACAATACCACTTCTATGTCTCCTTGAGAAAACGCTTAGGGCGATGATGGAAGAGGAGGTGGCCCAGAAGGAGGAGGAGGAGGATGAGGGGTCATTTTTAGCACTTTCAAGCCAGTGTTAGAAGTGGCTCAGAGGGAGGTTTTTTGCAACAGCAGAGGCCAGGTACAAATGTGGCCAGGGCCCACTACTGGAGGACGAGGCGGATGAGGAGGAGGTGAAGGAGGATGAGGATGAAGCAGGTTCACAGCGGGGTAGCACCCAACACAGCTCAGGCCCATCACTGGTGCGTGGCTGGGGGATACGGAGGACCATAACGATACGCCAACCACAAAAGACAGCTTGTCCTTACCTGTGGGGAGCCTGGCACACATGAGCGACTACATGCTGCAGTGCCTGCGCAACGACAGCAGAGTTGCCCACATATTAGCGTGTGCGGACTACTGGGTTGACACCCTGCTAGATCCCCGGTACAAAGACAATGTGCGCACCTTACTTCCTGCACTGGAGCTTGATAGGAAGATGCGCGAGGACCTGTCTGGGTGCTGGGGCCTAAATAACTGAAAGTGGCCTTCTCCAGTGGTGTGTGATATGATGCCTGAATCTCTGCTGTGGGACCTCTCTCCTCTGTCTGGGTGCTGGGGCCTAAATAACTGAAAGTGGCCTTCTCCAGTGCTGGATGATATGACGCCTGATTCTCTGCTGTGGGACCTCTCTCCTCTGTCTGGGTGCTGGGCCCTAAATTACTGAAAGTGGCCTTCTCCAGTGGTGGGTGATATGAAACCTTATTTCTTGCTGTGGGACCTCTCTCCTCTGTCTAGGTGCTGGGGCCTAAATAACTGAAAGTGGCCTTCTCCAGTGGTGGGTAATATGACGCCTGATTCTCTGCTGTGGGACCTCTCTCCTCTGTCTAGGTGCTGGGGCCTAAATAACAGAAAGTGACCTTCTCCATTGGTGGGTGAATTGAAGCCTGATTCTCTGCTATGGGACCTCTCTCCAATTGATATTGGTTAATTTTTATTTATTTTAATTCATTTCCCTATCCACATTTGTTTGCATGGTATTTACCTACATTTTGCTGCCTTTTGCGGCCCTCTAGCCCTTTCCTGGACTATTTTGCAGCTTTTTTAGTGCCCAAAAGTTCGGTTCCCCATTGACTTCAATGGGGTTCGGGATGAAGTTGGGGTCGAGTTCGGATCCCGAACCCGAACATTTTCGGGAAGTTCAGCCGAACTTCTCGAACCCGAATATCCAGGTGTTTGCACAACTCTAATCGGTATTACATAGCAACATCAAACTTGTAGTGGAGGGAGGTCGTAACTACAGTGCAGCTCCCCTTGAGTTTAAGGTGTACAGAGCTGTGTACTTTTTGCGGCTACTTCGGGTAACAGACCTACACCCAAAAAAATGATCGGTGAGTGTGCAGGGT
This sequence comes from Bufotes viridis, assembly GCA_033119425.1. Lineage (NCBI taxonomy): Eukaryota > Metazoa > Chordata > Amphibia > Anura > Bufonidae > Bufotes > Bufotes viridis. The sequence continues at coordinate 257,153,259 of CM065591.1, forward strand.
GTCAGACCCCTGCAGATCAGCTAGTGATGGCCTATCTTGTAGGCAGGACATCACTTAATAAAGATTGGGCAAACTCCATTACAATTTTCCTACACTTAATTAAAACTGATTGGAGTGACATAGACTTAGGAAGGCAGTCCAGACCTGCGCCATATTTATCACAGTGGCCCAGGCACCTTTTTTACCAAGGTCTTTCTTCCCCGATTTCTTTGTTTGGTGAAACAGCCAGCTCCAGGATGAGTCCTGTTTGTTCTAAACATCTATTTTTCTTTTTTTTTCATTTTTTTTTTTCATCTTTCTATAAAGCTTTTAGCAACTTTATCAAGTTAAAGATACAGAAAGCCAATAAAATAGCAAATATAAATAAAACACGGCTACAACTATGTATATGAAACTGACGCATGTCGTTTGTCACACAGACAATGATACAGCGCGTCAAGAGCAGACCCAAACCCGTGGGGCGGTCAGAACCTAGGAGATGTCACACGCATGTTACATGGGGAACCTAAGAGGACGAAGAAAACAGTCACACATAGAAATTTGTACAATGACTACAAAATATAGTCATCTCTAGTCATGAGCGGCAGGTGCCATATTCGATTTCGACGAAATTCGCGAATATTCGAAAGAATATTCGTTTCATATTCGTCGAAATCGAATATTCGTCATTATTGTAGTTATCGTGATTAATATGCGATTTAAATAATCGCGTATTGCGATTTTAACTTAGGCAAATTTCCTATTGGTTTCATATCTAGAATTATAGCGAAGATGACGAATATGACAAATGTATTCGTCATATTCCTCAAAACGAAGATAACGAAGTATTCTCCATCTTCGTTTTAGCAACCTATTCGTCAACTTCGCTAATTCTAGCAATCAAATAGGAGGGTTGACTATAGAGACAGCTGTGTTTAATTCGCTATGCGATTATATAATTTTTTTTTTTTAAATAAATAGAATAATTATAATAATTATTATCAAGTAATATAATTATTCTATTAAAAAAAGCTAAGTAATATAATCGCATAGCGAATTAAACACAGCTGTCTCTATAGTCAACCCTCCTATTTGATTGCTAGAATTAGCGAATTTGACGAATAGGTTGCTAAAACGAAGATGGATAATACTTCGTTATCTTCGTTTTGAGGAATATGACGAATACATTCGTCATATTCGCTAATTCTACCAAGCCAAGAACGTCTCCATATTAAAATGTACTGTCGGATTGAGAATTACGTTGAAATCGCTTACGTTGAAATTCACTTAAATTAATCGCATTGCGATTTCTACTTAGACCTGGTTTACTATGGTTGGCTTGGTAGAATTAGCGAATATGACGAATGTATTCGTCATATTCCTCAAAACGAAGATAACGAAGTATTCTCCATCTTCGTTTTAGCAACCATAGTAAACCATGTCTGTTGAAATCGCAATGCGATTAATTCAAGTTATATTAATCACATTGCGATTACAACTTAGCAGTGCACTGCTATCTTACATATTAGGCTAGAATTAATGAATATGGAATATAGCAGCAGTGCTAAGTAGAAATCGCGATGCGATTACTTCAAGTTGTATTAATCGCATTGTGATTTCAACTTCGAGCTGGGTTTATAATGGGTAAGCTTGCTAGAAAGTTAACGAATATGGAATATATTATAGCAGTGCTAATTGAAATCGCAATGCGATTAATGTAACTTTGAGTAATCGCATTGCGATTTCTACTTAGCACTGCTGCTATATTCCATATTCGTTAATTCTAGCCTAATATGTAAGATAGCAGTGCACTCCTAAGTTGTAATCGCAATGCGATTAATATAACTTGAATTAATCGCATTGCGATTTCAACGTAATTCTCAAATCCGACAGTACATTTTAGTATATGGAGAAGTTCCCATGGTGATGGGGACGCTCCATGAGCACGGAAGTCGGCAGAAGCGGCAACGGGCACTTACTGGAGCAGCCAGGAAGCCAGGAATCCTCAGGACAGGTAAGAACTACTTTTGGGAAGTGGGAAAGAAAAAAATATAACAAAAAAAAACAAAAAAAAACGAATATTCGAAATAGCGAACTTATAGCGCTATATTCGAAATTCGAATTCGCTATTCGAATATTCGCGCTCAACACTAGTCATCTCTATACATAGCAATATTAAACTCCCTGTGCATTAGAGATGTTGCCCAGACAGGCGACCTGCCTGTCGATACACGGAACGAAGCATATAAAACCTTGGTCAGACGGGTCTTACATTGTGATTCTTTGGGAGAGTCAAATTATTAAGAGCAGCATTCAAAGGTGTTCTAAACCAGTACCATATCTCTAGCATCCTAGGCAGGCTTAACATAAATTAATATTACAATAATAACAGCAATTATAATAATAATATAATAAACTACTTGTATTCTACAATAAACTAGACAATTCCCGGCTCCACTAGGAGACTACTACCCCCATTGCTGAACTTAACCGATAAATGCTCAAGTCTGGATGAAGTGTTCAAGTTTAGCAGGATATAATGACTACTCCTATACATCCACGTACACATTCAATACAGTATACGACTGGTCTGGAAATACAAACCGGTTTTAATAGACTCTATTTATAGGGCAAAGTACTTCCTAAAAAGTAGATTAAGGCATTTTTCTCCCATGCAGTGTCATTTCACCCATATATGTCATCTAAAGGCAAGGACTACACAATTTCTACCTTAAAATATAACAGGGAAACCTAAAACAAGTCTGTGCAGCATGTGGAGGCAGTTTACTGCACAGTAACTTCACGTGACCACATCTGTACGTGTAGCTATATGGAAGTAAAAGGTGGTCACCCAAACAGGAAGTCAAGCGGTTGCTAGGCAACCTTAAGTACCATAGCTAACAGAGTGCAGAAAAGGGGTTCTGGAAGAGGAGATGTAAATAGACTGTGTAGGCTAGCTGAATAAGTCTCGGGTCACATGCTATTGTTTTATACCGGTGGTTAATCTCATCTAATCTATAATCATGTCCTATGACGTCATGTATTGTTTAGGAATAATCGCACTTCTATTACTAACAAAACCCAACCACTACCAAATCTCTGCAACTCAAAAGGCAACAAAATCAACTTGTGATGTTGAAATAATGGAAATGTTCATCCATAATCACAACCTAGCCTGTAGATTAGGTCTCTGTTCACATCTCTGTTTGATGCATGCGCCAGAAAAGCTCCCAGAAAACACGACAGATGTGTCCATAGGCCCCCGTTCACCCAAAGTATGTGTCGACATACCTTTTTATTCTTACCATACAGAAAAGCATGGTCTACTAGGCTTTCCACCAGACGGCAACTTACTCATAGGGAGCCACTTCCACAAGGTGGCGCCAGTGAGATGGTTCTATTTCCTTAGGAAGTTCCTCTGTGCATGCTACAGAAGGCAAATGGCTGACCTATGTGACTGTGTGCATATTCAGTAGCACACATCGGAGGTATACAGGGGTGGTATACCTCCAGAAATAAAACAGGATGTGAACAGAGCCGGAGGTGTGTGGCAGCTTGGTAGAAGAGATTTGGCTAGCTAGTCAAGACTTGAGGGAACATTCTTACACACATCTAGATGACGTTGAGAAGTGAGCTGGACTCAAGCTTGGGTCCACGTGTATAATCTTTGTAATCATTCATTCTCTATAAATCTATCCTATAAAAATAAATTGACCTATGTACATTTCCCTGGTATGGATGTGGTCAAATAGATGTCATTCCCTGGTCACCAGAAGGATTGGAAATAATCGACGGTGAGAATGTAACGAGTCGGTAATGAGTCTCTATACAGGAATGTGCTCAAAAAAATCCCTTAACGCTGTCCTGCTTCTCGGATCCTGCATGCCACAGCGGTGATGAGGGCTGCTCCCTTTCCACTGCCATCTTCAGACTGGAGAAATGTCACCTGACACTTTGGAGAAAGCTCTTTCACGGTTTTGTGCATGATGGAGGAGAAATGTGAGTGAAGTTTATAAAGGGTCCCATCCACGCCGACAGTGACTTTTAGGAAATCCAACCCTCGGTTTTCTCTGATCTTGTCACCCACTGCAGCCACTCCAGCTCCACAAAGCTGAGCAGCTCTCCGTGCCACCACAGTGCACACTTTCTTCACAATGATACTGTCATCGCATGTGCTGTCCAAGCCAAGATGCTGGAGGATAGACCGAACCTGAAGCAATGCCAAGCGATCACTCTCGATCTGAGACAAGAATTTGGTTTAAAAAATGCCTCTGGTCTTCAGCCTCTTGGATATCTTTCCACGGAACAGGATCCCCCGCTTAGTGAAATCTATCAATATATTCCTGACAATCTCCCCCAGATACATGCCACTGATCATCTTCTCAAACCTCTGCTTGCCAGGATTCAGCGACAGTTCATCCACTGCTCTATCAAACTCTGTTCGGAAATCTTCCAGACCGTCATTATCACCAAACGCTCCCCACTCCATGTTAATGCACATTCTGCCTTCTTCTCCTTCTACAAGCTCCACGTTTCTCATCTCCTCCATGTAACATGCGTTGCTGCCAGTACCGACAATCAGTCCCATTTCACAATAAGGATCTTCATAGCCACAAGTCATCATGGTTCCCACGGTATAGTTCACAACAGATACCACATCCAGGTCAAACTCCTCCCTCCTGTGGATAGCTTCTTTCAAGAGATTCACAACGTCCTCTCCTTCACAACCAGATGCTTTGAAACCTTTGGTCCACTTCAGGAGAATACCCTCATCCAGACTGTTCTGATAGCACGGGAAAGAGAAGGTGAACCCGAGGGGCAGAGATATTCCCTTCATACCCATGTATTCCAGGAAATCAGCAATGCAATGGACAATGTGGTCGAATAGCTCTTCTCCGGTGCCTTGCATGATATCCTGGGGGATGGTATAGACCTTATTGTGCATTTCCACCCCACGTCTCATAACATTCCGCACACGCACCAGAAGAACGCGGAAATTTGTGCTCCCGAGATCCAATGCCAGAAAGTCGCCTTTCTCTGTGCCATCAGGGGTGGACCTTACATATGTTGGCAGCATCTTGACTGTGGCTTCATCATGGCTTGATTTCTGCAGGCCTCGATCCATCTCAACTCTCATGATCCTCTTAATCTCTAGAAGCTGCTTGGTGGTAAGGTGTAGGTCTTCAAGTGTCTTCTCTCGTTCATGACGTTGGTCAGCCAACCTGTAGGCTACAGATGTCACCATGGCAGCTCCTTTACCACTGCCACCCTCTGATTGGATGAAGCGGATGTCACAATTGGGCACAAGTCTCCGGACAGTCTTCTGAAGGAGCCGTGCAAAGTGTGGGTGGTTCTTGTAGACAGACCCATCTACTCCAACCGTTGACCTCAGTCGATCCACCCCTTTGTTCTCTCTGATACGTCTCAGAACAGCGGCAAGCGTGGCAGCACACAGGCTGGCAGATCGACTGGAGACTATCTGACAGATGCGGTGTGTGGCCACACAATCCTCATGTGAGGGTTCCAAGCCCAGCTTGCTCAGGATCTGATGTGCCATTTTGATCCCTTCTTTATCTTTTTCAATCTCTGAGACATAGCAGGTTTCAAAATGTCCGGTGGTCAAAAGATCCGCTGTGATCCTCCCTTCAAATAGCAGATCCTCCTTAGCCATCTTTTTTTTTATTGAGTCTTTATTTAACTTTTCTCAGTATCAAACACAATATCATAATAACAAAAGAAATGTACTAATATTTCCACCACCCCCCCAACCACCCCCTCAAGCATGCCCGAGAGAAAAAAAAAAAAAAAGGAGAAAGTCTTCTCACTCTTTATTCATTCCACCAGTTCCATATCTTAATGAATTTTTCATTAGACCCTCTTTGTTTATACAACATCCGTTCATACTTTTTGACTTTATTAACTAGATTTAGCCATGTTCGATGCTCTGGGGGGAGCGACGCAAACCACAATCTAGAGATAATGAGCCTAGCTAGGAAAGACACTTTGACCAAAAGACGAAGTTTGGAAGACTGACAGACTATCTCAGAAAAATCACCCAAGATCCATACTCCAGGCACAAAAGGAATCTGAATTTGGAGTTTTTGTGTTAAGGTTGTTTGAACCGAATGCCAGTACTCCTTCACTGGAGGACAGTCCCAGAAAATGTGTAGGTGATCGGCACCAGGGCAGTCACAGCGCAGGCAATTGGAATAAGTCCTAAAACCTCTCTTTTGTAACCACAGTGGTGTTATGTATATCTTATGAATAATATTAAACTGTACTACAGTGTGGTTAAAATTATGTGAAAGATAAGTCATATTCTTCAAAATGTTTTCCCACACCGGTGAAACAAAGTTTTCAAGTGTAGTAATCCAGGCTTTTTGTACTGGAGAGTGACGTTCAGAGAAATAAGATTTAATTAGGTGTTTATAACAATGTGAAATTTTTACTTTCATATGTGTTCCTCTTTTTAGTAATAGCTTATGAAGAAAAAGTGGAGCTTCTATGTTAAAAAAGTGCTTATCTGAAATAGTGCAAAACATAACTGGAAATATGGATACCATGCTATCTCGCCTAAATTTTCCTTTTGAGTAAGTTCCAAAAGAGACAAAATTTGCCCATTTTTTACCACTTGACTGAGATAGTGAATATTTTTTGTCCTCCAGTAATGGCTAGCCTCCAAGTTCAAAAGAGTGTAAAACCTTTTATTATGCCATATTGGAGTGCAGATCAGTGATGCAGTAACTTTACACCATTTCCTAATCATCCTCCAAGCTCTTATACACAGACTGGAAAAGCAGGCATATTCTTGTAAATTCTTAGATAAAAAACTAGACTCCAATAGTGTAAAAAAGTCTGAGAAGCCTGCTTCTGTTACTAGTTTGATACATAGGGGACTATTTTTCCAGTCATTGAAAAAACATAACTCTGAGGCAACAAAATATCCCTTAAAGTGCGGAAGATTTAGGCCTCCCTGCTCGTACAGCATGGAAAAATTGTCCACCTTCAATCTCACACGTTTTCTCCCCCATAATAAATCATTGATCATTTTTTCTATCAATTTGAAGAATTTATCCTCAATCCAAGTGGGGGAGTTTCGGAGAACATAAAGCACTTGGGGGAGTACCACCATTTTAATTAAAGAAATCCTGTCTGCTCTAGTAAGCGGAATTTTCTGCCATACCTTAATTTTTGATCTAATTTTCGCCAATACTGGTATCAAATTAAGCTGTATATAGTCTTGAACTTTTGCAGTCACCGTAATCCCCAAATACTTCAATGACTCAGAGAAATTCAAACTGTGGACTCTAGTTTCAGTAGATAATTCATCCAATGGTAAAAGGCAGGTTTTCGCCCAATTAACTTCCAAGCCTGAGACCTCACTATAAGCATTGACAATCTCCATCACCCGAGGTAATGTATTTTCTGTCTTTTGTATAAAAAACAAAACATCATCGGCATATAGGGAAATTCGGTCCTTTGTTCCCATAACTCCAAAACCCAGCATCCTCGGATCTTGTCTAACCTTGGCCGCCAGGGGTTCAATGTAAATGTTGAAGAGAAGCGGGAAAGAGGACATCCCTGACGGGTTCCTCTTTCCAATGGAAAGCTCCCTGTCAGCACATCATTGATCCTCAGCCTAGCCACAGGGGATTTATATAACAACTGTATCATCATGATAAATCTTAGGCCAAATCCCATTCTTACCATCACTCTCCAAAGGAACCCCCATTCCACCCTGTCAAAAAGACGGTGTAAATTGTAATGTGTACCCCTCCCAGGCATAAATCCATTTTGATCAGGATGAATCACAGACGTAATTACTTTAGAAATTCTATTAGCAAGGACCTTGGAGAGTAGTTTAACATCAGTATTTAGTAAAGAAATTGGTCTGTAGGAGTCCAGTTCCCGTCGATCTTTGTCTTTTTTTGGAATTAACACTATCAGTGCTTCCACCATTGAATTGGGGAGAGCACCTGCCTGCACTGTCTGAGCAAAAACCTCTACGAGGTTTGGTAAAGTAATAGCCCCATATTTTCGATAGAATCCATAGGGGAGACCATCCAGGCCCGGCGCAGAGTTTCCTGATATCATTTTAAGTGCCCCTTGAATCTATTGTAATGACACATCCCTATCCAAAAAAGTCCTCTGGGAGTCTGTTAGGATCGGAAGACAAACAGTATCCAAATATTGATCCATAACTTTAGTAGATGTGGTCTGAATTGACCTACATACTTGGGAAAAATAATCCAAAAAAACGGTTCTGATTCCCTCCGGATTGCTAACAGACTCTCCATTAGCTCCAAAAATAGAAGTAATATCTTTTTTTTTATTATCCTGTTGAGCAATGATTCTAGTAAGTAATCTGCCTGGTCGGCCAGATTCTACAAAATATTTTTGCCCCTTAAAGAGGACCTTTCACTGGTCCACTGTTTATGAGTTAAAGCTATTTACATGGATAGCGGCACCCAGGGATGTCCCTGCACTTACTTGTATCCCTGGGTGCCGCTCCGTTCGTCCTCTGTAGCCCCCGATACCGGCGCTCCTGCTGCTCTAATTTTGCCTGGGGCGGAGACTTCTTCTTCTGCCCTGGGCGTCTCCTTCTCCCAGGGCTGGAGCACTGCTGATCGCAGCGCTCAGCTCATATTCAGGATATGAGCTGAGCGCTGCGATTGGCCGGCGCTCCAGCCCTGGGAAAAGGAGACGCCCAAGGCAGAAGAAGAAGTCTCCGCCCCAGGCAAAATTAGAGCAGCAGGAGCGCCGGTATCGGGGGCTACAGAGGACGAACGGAGCGGCACCCAGGGATACAAGTAAGTGCAGGGACATCCCTGGGTGCCGCTCTCACTGTACATTTAACTCATAAACTGTGGACCAGTGAAAGGTCCTCTTTAAAAAATAAATTATGCTGAGCTTTTTCAAAGAGAAATTCCTTTAGGGCAAGACTTGCTTTCTGCATCTCCTCCCTGTGGCACTCTAGATGATGTGCAGTGAATTGTTCCGTTGCCTGAGTCGCCCTCTTCACCAATTCCTCCTCCCTTTTCCTAAAGCCCCCCTCAATACCGTAACGTCACTCATTAGAACCCCCCTCATATATGCTTTCAGGGCGTCCCAAACCAAGTTGATGTTAGCAGATGGATAGTTAATTTCCCAAAAAGTAGAAATGAGTTGTTTAATGGAATCCTGATTCTCAATAATAGTAAGCCAGTATGGATTCAACTTAAAGAAGGACCTCAAACTGACCTTCTGTTCCCCAGGGGTTAAATTTATTGAGAGAGGGGAATGGTCCGAAACTGTTCTGACCCCATATCGGATCGCTTTTATATTCTTTAAGTTACTACTATTCATCAGGGCCAGATCAATTCTAGACATTGCCCTCCCTCCTTTGCTGACACAAGAATATACCTGTTTTCCCCTTCCATAGTGCTGCCATACATCCACCAGGCCCGTCTCTTGACAAAACTGAAATAGAGGGGAGGCCCTCGCATATCTCCCTGGATTTACATCCATTGATAGTCTATCCTTATTAGAGTCCATAACTGCATTAAAATCTCCCATCAAAACAATCTGGCACTCTGGTCTCTGTTTGATAAATGACAAAAGAGCATTGAGGGGGTGTATAGAAAAGGGAGGAGGTATATAAAAAAAGGCGAGCATATACGGCTGACCGCAAAGTCTACCATAAAGGAAGATGAATCTTCCCTGGCTATCAATTTCAGAGTCAATTAAACTAAAATCAATTGCACGATGGATCAAAACCGAAACTCCTCTTGAGGAACCATTAAATGTTGAATGGTATCTCTGAGAAAACCATCCCATTCCCAAACGGGAAACTGTACTATCTGTAAGGTGAGTTTCAACTAAACAGATTACTGCAGGGGGGTGTCTCCTCACTGCATCCATAACTGCTTGTCTTTTTAACCTCTCTCCAAGGCCCCTTACATTCCATGATAGAATCTTAACTGACATTACTTTAAAAAAAAAAAACAGCATGCTTGAACCCTCCCACTCCCCTCCCCCCCTCCCTCTAGTGGTCTACCCAGATCCTCCAGTAAACCTCTCATCCTTGGCCACTACTCCTCCCCCAAACCTCCAACCCCTCCCGAAGCCCCCCTTTAGTGAAGAATAACAAATAGTCATATGCCGGCTCGGTCTAACCAGTCCATAGATTGATCCGGGTTCTCAAAGAAGTGGGAAGTTCCATCAAAAATCACTCTCAATTTAGCCGGATATAAAAGAGAATACTTAATGCTTTTAGCGGCTAGACGCTTCTTAATTTAAAAAAAAAACCTTCTCTTTTCTTGTGTCTCTCGTGCAAAATCTGGAAACAGGGATAGTTTATTACCCTGATATATAATAGGAGAACATCCTCTAGCTCTTTTAAGGATAGCATCTCTATCTGTAGATAATAGTAATTTGATCAAAATTGACCGTGGCGGCTTTCCTGGTATTATCTTTCCTCCTGGAACTCGATGGGCCCTCTCTATCTGAAACAGCGGCGAAAAATGTTCACTCCCCAGATTTTCAAATATCAGGGATCTTAACTGATCCAGTAATTGCTGACCCTCCATGCCCTCTGGGAATCCTACTACTCGTATATTATATCGCCTAGATCTATTTTCCAGGTCGACGAGCTTAGCTTGAAGACGTTCATTTTCAGAGGCAAGTGGCGAGAATTTTACTTGTAATTTTGTAATGTCTGTCTGCAGATGGTTAACTTTTTTCTCCATATCAAGGACCCGCTCTCGAATTTTCACCAAATCATCTCGAATCAGTGATATATCGCTCTGTACGGACCCCAATTGCGTCGCCATATTTTGCATTAACGCTCCATTATTTTTAACAGTCAATAAAATTTCTTCCATAACTGCTGGATCCACTTTCGAGCGGCTGGATCGTTCTTCCTCGCCACCCTCCATATTCCACATATTCAGCCTCAGAGGGATCATCTGGAGAGGAGATATTAACATTCTTTTTTGTAGGTCTCCCTTTATGTACCCCTTTTTCTTGAACATCAGGTGATCTCAGGTAGTGCTCAATCTTCCCCACTTCAATTGGCCTTACTCCCTGCCTAGTTGCAGAGGAGTCTATTGAATGACGTTTGGGTGCCATCTTTTTATTTTTTTTTATTTTTTTTCCCTTTTCCCCCCTTTTCTCCCCTTTCTCCCTTTTTATTCTCTTTTTTCCTTTATCCTTTATCCCTTTTCCTTCCTTTCTCCTCTTTCTTTTCTTTATCCTTTAATCTTCTTTCTTCTTCTTCTTCTTGTTCTTAAATCCTTTTTTTCATCTAGAATTTTTTTTTTTTTTTATATATTTTTCTTTTTTTTTTTTTCCTTTTTCTTTCTATCTTCTTCCCTCTGTCCCCCTTTTTTTTTCCCTTTCTTTACTATCCTCTCTTGTCCACTCTCAGAGGATTTGAATTGTACGGGTTGGCCCACAAAAAAGTAGCCCGCTTCCAATATTTCCAAATCAAACTGCCTAATAGTGAATCTGTCTAAGTTGCCCAGAACAACCGATCAGAGCTCCTTGCGAAGTTTGGAGCAAAGCGACTTCTGATCTTGGATCCGAAGCTTGCTTCGCTCATCCCTAGCTGAGGCACATACTGCATAAAATTCACAAAGGCTCTGATGAGTTCCGGATCTCCTCGAGCATTAACATCAGCACAAAAACTTTGTACCAGGAGCTTCATGGCATGGCTGAACAGCTGTTTACAAGCTTTTCATCAGCAAGTACAATTCCAATCATTGGATGGAGTGGTGTACAGAACACAGCCTTTGAACTCTGGAGCAGTGGAAAAATTTTCTGTGGAGTAATGAATCATGATTCTCTATATGAAAGTCTAATGGACAAGTCCGGCTTTGGAAAATGCCAGAAAATTGTTACTTGTATAAATACGTTACGGCAACTATAAAGTTTGGTGGAATAGAGATAATGCTATGGAGTTTTCCGGGGTTAGTCAAGACATTCTGCCAAGACATACTGTACCAAGACATTCTGGACAATTGTATGCGTCTAACTTTGTGGGTAAAGTAGGGGAAGGCACTTTTTCTATTCCAGCATGACTATGCCCCTGTGCACAAACCAAGGTCTATGAAGAGCATTCTAAGAAAAGTGGAGGCTGTTTTAATGCAAAGGGGGTGCAACTTCATATTTATGCCTATGAAGTTAGAACAGGATATAAACGTTCCTGCTGGTATAAAACTTCCTGTAGGTATAATGTATACAGTCATGGCCAAAAGTTTTGAGAATGACAGAAATATTAGTTTTTACAAAGTTTGCTGCTAAAATGCTTTTAGATCTTTGTTTCAGTTGTTTCTGTGATATAGTGAAATATAATTACATGCACTTCATACGTTACAAAGGTTTTTATCGATAATTACATGACATTCATGCAAAGAGTCAGTATTTTCAGTGTTGGCCCTTCTTTTACAGGACCTCTGCAATTCGACTGGGCATGCTCTCAATCAACTTCTGGGCCAATTCCTGACTGATAGCAACCCATTCTGTCATAATCACTTCTTGGAGTTTGTCAAAATTATTGAGTTTTTGTTTGTCCACTTGCCTCTTGAGGATTGACCACAAGTTCTCAATAGTGAGTGAGCCCACTCCCTTGGATGAGAAGCAACCTCACACATGAATAGTCTCAGGATGCTTTACTGTTGGCATGACACAGGACTGATGGTAGCGCTCACCTTTTCTTCTCCGGACAAGCCTTTTTCCAGATGCCCCAAACAATCGGAAAGAGGCTTCATCGGAAAATATGACTTTGCCCCAGTCCTCAGCAGTCAATTTACCATACTTTCTGCAGAAGATCAATCTGTCTCTGATGTTTTTTTTTGGAGAGAAGTGGCTTCTTTGCTGCCCTTCTTGACACCAGGCCATCTTCCAAAAGTCTTCGCCTCACTGTGCGTGCAGATGCGCTCACACCTGCCTGCTGCCATTCCTGAGCAAGCTCTGCACTGGTGGCACTCCGATCCCGCAGCTGAATCCTCTTTAAGAGACGATCCTGGCACTTGCTGGACTTTCTTGGAGGCCCTAAAGCCTTCTTAACAAGAATTGAACCTCTTTCCTTGAAGTTTTTGATGATTCTATAAATTGTTGATTGAGGTGCAATCTTAGTAGCCACAATATGCTTGCCTGTGAAACCATTTTTATGCAACGCAATGATGGCTGCATGCGTTTCTTTGCAGGTCACCATAGTTAACAATGGAAGAACAATGATTTCAAGCATCACCCTCCTTTTAACATGTCAAGTCTGCCATTTTAACCCAATCAGCCTGACATAATGATCTCCAGCCTTGTGCTCGTCAATATTCTCACCTGAGTTAACAAGACGATTACTGAAATGATCTCAGCAGGTCCTTTAATGACAGCAATGATATGCAGTGGAAAGGTTTTTTTGGGATTAAGTTAATTTCCATGGCAAAGAAGGACTATGCAATTCATCTGATCACTCTTCATAACATTCTGGAGTATATGCAAATTGCTATTATAAAAACTTAAGCAGCAACTTTTCCAATTTTCAATATTTATGTGATTCTCAAAACTTTTGGCCACGACTGTACATGTCCCAATATTTGTGTCCATGTAGTGTAGATAGTTAGATAGATAGATAGATAGATAGATAGATAGATAGATAGATCGATCAACACTGTTCCTAAAGGGGTATTCCCATCTCAGACAATGGGGATGTATCACTAGGATATGCCCACATTGTCTGATAGGTGTGGGTCCCACCTCTGGGATCTGCACCTATCTCTTAGAGGGGCCTTAAAAGTCACGGAGGATGCACTATACATGTGCGGCTACCCTTCATTCATTTCCATGGGGCAGCCGAAAATAGCTAAGTGCTTTCTTGGCTATTTCCGTCGGCCCCATAGAAATGAATGGGAGCGGTGGCTGTGCAAGCCCTTTAAGAAACACTTCAGTTTTCTTTTCTCTTTTTCTCTGTGATTATGTCCTTGAATTTTTCTGCAAGAACAGTTTAGAAGATCTTGAAGCATCTGTCAAGGAACGTACAACTATGCAAATAAGCCACTCCTATTTAGGAGAACAGATTCCAAGGAAATGGCTTTTATGTGGAAGCCTGCTGTGTCAAAACTTTAGTCACTTGGCCTTAAGAGCACAAGACAGCTTTTTCCAAGGAATAATTTCCATCATAGAGAAAATAGTAATTGTTGGTGAGGTTCAATAAAAGCATTTCTGATCACAATTCATTTTGAGACATCAGGTTCTCAGTAAGGTGTACATTGCGAATGCCTGCCACTTTGTAGGAAACTAGATATCCCAAAGAAGTTAAAGATCCCATGTTATGATGTTTAATTGGTAACAGAACCCCTACCTGTTGTGTACAGTTTATAATATTAGTGTCCTTTTATATAGCAAGAGGGCCCAGTTCTGACTTCTACCTCCTCACTTAGTATAGCTATACCTCTGAAGGGAATTGCAAGACCTATCCAATGTTGTTACTAGTGTTCTGCATCTATGCACAGTCAAGTAAGATATGTGAGACTCTTGGTATTCTTTTCTTTTCCTTTTCTTTATTATTTAAAGCCAAGGATTGTAACTTCCAGAAAAAAAAGTGCAGCATGCCACACAAAAAAGGGGACAAGGATGTGGTCCATCACAAATAGACATAAACCCTATAAACAAATACCCATCCTTCTGAGCCAAAAGGCCCTGAGGTGGCAATCATCAGCTGAAGCCAAGGAAGTCTTGTACTTTGGCTTCCACTGGTGTCAGCCAAGATCATCAATCAAGATCATCCTAGATCATCATTGTGACAATCAATGTGGACAGTAAACACACAGTAACATTAAAAAAATAATAAATAAAAGTGAATATGTGCCTTATGACCGAGACACTCTGCTCTACTTACAGTACCTTATGGAAATGCTATATTTGTTTTTCTTTTTCTCTTAGTGTTAGTGTCTTTCCATTATTGTAGACATACAGTATTGCTACAGTTTGCGAAGACAGCTAACATGCACAGCAAAATGGTTGGGTTTAGTTCACTGTTTGTGAATGAACACACCCAGTATCTCATATTGTTATATTGTCCAATTAAGTAGTATAAATCATAGAAGCGATTAGAAGCATGTTGGCCTAGATTTATCAATAATGGCTGGGGAAAAGCTAGAGCTCGACACAAAGATTGTAATTAATTTGAGTTATGTAGTATTATTGACATTTAAACAAACAGACTTTGCAACTAATAGTATAGTGTGTGCACATGAGAAATACCACTATTTTGGGCCATAATATGACTTGTATCTGGCATTTTCTAGCAGTTTTCCTCTGTGCTTTCTGAATATCTGGTTTGTAGCTATCTCAGACATTGTGGGTGGAGACTAGCTGCCATCCATGGCACACACATAAAGTAGATGAGAATTTTCTTCCTAACTGTCTCACAGTCACTCAGAAGCAGCCCCATGATAGTAGAGGACATTGCAGAGACGTGCTGACCTGTACTTTTTTGTGAATGAAGCACTGAGCTATAACCTTCCTATGTAGCTGGTGAGTCTTTCTTTGTCTGTGCCTGTTTCCTCAGCTCCTGCTTGCTCCTCCCCCTCTCTTCTCCATAGACTTGAATAAATGTGTAAGATGTTCCATCCTGGACAGGAGTAAGGTATTTTTCCAAATGAAAAGCAATTAGCAGGGAGCAGAAGAGAGCTGGTTAACGGCTGATAAGAGGTGATAAAGTAGACATTACTCATTGATATAACATGAAAACATATTATAAAGTTTCTTGTGGTCACTTGTACTATTGATTTTTCACGCCCCCAGGAAGAAGCCTAGGGCGAAACGCGCGTTGGGGCTGAAGGGCCGCTTTTCCACACGTGGGTAACAATCTTTGGTACTGTTATATGTATATACATTCCCTGCAAATTGTACATGGCGTAATGAGTGTGATTGACTTGTCACACGTAGGTTCCACCATTGGTATTGGATTTTATCTGTTTACCGCTGTTAGACACAATTTGTCTTGACAAACCGGCGTCCACACTTTGATTTCCGGTGAGTCTTTTAAGACAGGCTATTGAGCCCTTTATTGTCATTCTACAGCGATAGCAGTTTAATAAAATCCAATTATGTAACCGGCGGCCAATATTTGGTCCCCGGGTTCAATACCTCAATTGTGATACCGGTGTAAACTTTCCTATGTATTATTATAGACTATACTATGTGATGCAATTTTTTTTTTGCTGGATTGGTTAATGTGACTATCATGATTGGATGCCTAGGTGCGATAGCGGTCTTTCCATTGCTGTAACAAAGGGTCTTGTTTTTTAACTGCTGTGATTAACTTCTATGAATTTAATCTTATGTTGACAATTAATAAACTTTAATAATAAAAATTCTTGATTTATATATTTACAAAACGTGGATTTTTCTTTTTTGGTGTCTACTATTGATTTATGCAAAGCTGTGTCAAAAGTTAGTGACCATTTAAATTGTCACATGGCTCATGATAAATATACTGCATTTAATTCTAACTCTAACAAGCACAAACTATGCTTTAGGTCTAATCTATCACAAAGGGGCTCCACTTTTGTAAGACAAATATATCAGTGGATAATACAAAGAGCTGTATAACAATGTATTCATATCTAGGCCATGACAAACTTGTACTATGGTGCCTTTGGCCCACCAGCAATATTCATTCGAGGGTCTACTGTGGAGTTAGGTGCATTACTTCATCCTCATACCCAAAGCCATTAAAATTGCACCAACATACATTTTTTTAGTAGTAGCCCACTGCATAGCCTGTGCTTCAGACTGATCTATAGTGGACAGCCTGTCAGTATCATGCTGACTGGATCATTCCTTGGACTAAAGACCTTAAACTCATGTAAGCCAGGGATATAGCAAGAAGCTACAAAATTATTGATAATGGGATACTCTGCAGAGACCAAGAAAGCAGGTACCTGGAGGTCCTTGGAGAAAGAGGACACTGGCTTCTGTGCCTCTGTGCAGTTTATGGTTGAATAAACTGGCTGAGATTATGTACACTGCCTTTACTGTGCCACATGCCACTTGTGCAGGGGGTTGGGAATTAGTGGAGCAACATAGCTCAGGGGTCCCTTTGAGCCAGTTAGAGCATCCCAAGAACCAACATTAAAGAGGAATATTATTTTCTAAAATATTATAATGAATCCAAAGCTTTGGCGATTTGCTTTGGATGAATCACCAAAAATGGCACCCAGCGTCATTTTACTGTGAGAATTACTGAGGTAAAACTACAAGAAGGAAAAAGATGGAGGATCACATGACCCTGGGAGGGAGGGAGAGAGCTTGCCCTGATTGGCTCAGAGGCTGACAGACGGCATAATCAGCCAATCAGGGGCAGAAAAACAAATGCAGAAGCCAGTAATTTAGCTGTACTAGGGAAACCATAGGGAGAGAACAGGGAGATATAATTGAGTAGATTGTAAGGTTTTATCAGAGAAAGAATAATGTGTATGTCGCACCAAGGAATTTAGAGCTATGGATTGGTGCTCCTATACCAATCGATTTGCCCAGTCGATAAAAAAGAATAAATGGAATATGGTTGAGGTAGGGCACACAGCTAATAACCGGGTCACATGTATTAATCACACTGTTTTGAATTACAATAAATTTATTAAGAATAGCATTGAAAGTATTTGAAAAAGGGGTAAAAGATGGATGTGATAGATGCCGATAATGTCCACAAATAATCCACCAAGCTGGTGATCAGCTTAACATAGATAGATCAATCCTTGACTTATGTTTATTATCCACTTTTTGAAGTAGAAGGATCGATCTTAGGTAATCAATTGAAGCTCCAAAAAATATTTTTATTTTTAAAAAAATTCCTTTTTAAAAAAAAAAAAATTTAAAAAAATATTTAAAAAATCCAGATGGAAAAAAGGATGATTGAAACAGAGTCCAGGTTTAAGATAAGTCAAGTCCAAGCTGGCTAGATGTACCAGACGCTGCTAACTTTACTGTGGATCGATTGTAGATACAATCGTGAATATAATCGAGCGGCGTCCCACTCTATTCGAACAGCGGCGTCCCGCTGTCACAAATGCGATCGCTACTTTGCAGTCTGATAAAATAATTGAACGGTCTTACCGTATTGTAGTGCGATATTATCTCACCTCCCACCGTCCAATTGAAGGTATAGGTATCGGGAGACTGTTCCGCATGCGATTCATACACGTTGGCGTTCTTTAGCACGAGGGCCGGTCTTGTGTTGTCGGTATCCTCTTCCTGCTTAATGCCGAGTCGCGTGCGGTATGTCAATGTGAGATCGCAATAGCCGGTATCAGGACCGCTTTCTGTAAATTTTCAGATCTGCGTAGGTACAGGATCCAACATGTGGGGTTCAGTGCTACCAGACGCGTTTCGGGGTTTCAAATATCTCGCCCCTTCCTCAGTGGTTACTGAACCCCCGCTTCTACCCCTCCTTTATGGGGTTCCTGATAATCCATAAACTCTGGAGTGGAGCAGCTGGAGTAAATTTGCAGACAAGTGTTGGGATATCGAGATGTGGATATCCTATTGTTTAGATTAGTTTTTTTGTATATATTGTTTCATATTAATCCATGGCAAATCTAATATGGGAAAGGCAGCATAAAATAGTGAAAAGTCATAATGGAGCCCACCGTATTTCTAGTGCGGCTTCAAAGTGCCTTCTCATCTAAAATTCATATATAACCTCTCTTAGATCTATAGAAGTAAAGCTTAATTAAAATATGGATGGGGAAGAAAGGGTATCAAATGGCTATACAACAATATAATGGAGTTCGAAATTTTTTGGTACACATACAATATTAGCAGTCCTGAATCTCCGAAATATTGCATACAGTTATTTAAATGTGGATTTCTGACATAATCGTCTGAATGCGTAAAAATGCCCTGTGAAATCCTAAAGGTACTCATGGGAATTTGGGCCCCTTTGCGCATCTTGGCTGCAAAAAAGTGTCACACATGTGGTATCGCCGAACTCAGGAGAAGTAGGGCAATGTGTTTTGGGGTGTATTTTTATATATACCCATACTGTGTGTGAGAAATATCTCTGTAAATGACAACTTTTTAAAATTTTTTATTCAAAGTTGTCAGTTTACAGAGATATTTCTCTCACCCAACATGGGTATATGTAAAAATACACCCCAAAACACATTGCCCTACTTCTCCTGAGTACGGCAATACCACATGAGTGACATTTTTTTGCAGCCTGGGTGCGCAAAGAGGCCCAAATTTCAACGAGTACCTTTAGCTTTTACATGGCTGCTCACAATTTAGCCCCACCCAAAATGCCAGAACAGTAAACACACCCCACAAATGACCCCATTTCGGAAAGTAGACACCCCAAGGTATTCACTGAGGGGCATAGTGAGTCCGTGGGAGATTTTTATTTTTTTTTGCCAGAAGTTAGCAGAAATGGAAACTTTATTATTATTTTTTTTTTCCTCAAAAAGTGTCATTTTCCGCTAACTTGTGAAAAAAAATGAAATTATACATGAACTCACCAAGCCCCTCCGTGAATACTTTGGGGTGTCTTCTTTCTAAAATGGTGTCATTTGGGGGGTATTTATACTATCCTGACATTCTAGCACCTGAAGAAACATGCAAGGCGCTCAGAAAGTCAGAGCTGCTTCAAAATGCGGAAATTCACTTTTTTGCACCATAGTTTGTAAACGCTATAACGTTTACCCAAACCAATAAATATACACTTATTGGATTTTTTTTTATCAAAGACATGTAGAACAATAAATTTAGAGAGAAATTTATATAGAAATGTAGTTTTTTAAAAAAAAATTTACAACAGAAAGTGAAAAATGTCATTTTTTGGCAAAAATGTCGTTAAATTTTTATTAATAGCAAAAAAAGTAAAAATGTCAGCAACAATGAAATACCACCAAATGAAAGCTCTATTAGTGAGAAGAAAAGGAGGTAAAATTCATTTGGGTGGTAAGTTGCATGACGGAGCAATAAACGGTGAAAGTAGTGTAGTGCAGAATTGTAAAAAGTGGCCTGGTCATTAAGGGTGTTTAAGCTAGGGGGGCTGATGTGGTTAAAATAATGATCTTGAACTATGAGGAGGAGGAGGTCTATATGGAGTAGGAGATTGAGGAGGCGGTGGACGTGGCGGTGTGGGTGGAAGCGGTGGTGGAGGAAGTAGTCGCCAACAATACTGTCTGTTTTTTTTTTTTTGTTTTTTTTTTTTGTTTTTTTTTACATTTGGGTAGACCCAAAAACATTGGGAAATATAGAAATGTGGACAGGCGGCTGTGCTTGTCTGTGATAATGCCTCCTGCCGTGCTAATTTGCTAAACACATGTTCAGACAATACACTGGCTGCAGGGCAGGCCAGCATCTCCAAGGCATAAAGGCAAGCTCAGGCCATGTGCCCAATTTGGAGAACCAGAAGTTGAATGGGGCAGACCCATCAGTCAGTACATGTAGGCGTGTCCACACATACTGTTCCACCCTGTTGCTGAAATGCTGCCTCCTGCTGAGACGTTCCATATCACCTGGTGGTGCTGGTTCTTGTGGTGTGCTGACAAAGCTTTTCCACATTTAGGCCATGCTAACCCTGCCTTCTGAGGTGCTGGCGGTGCCCTAGTTGCATTGGCGACTTCTTCCACCTCCTCTGCCTTCGCCTTGTGCTTCCACTGAGGCCCCGGTGTCAGGTGGGAATGCCATCAACAGAGCGTCTACCAGAATGCAGAATACATTTCCCAGTCAGGTATGCAGTGCAGGGGTAGTTTGAAAGAAAAAATGGGTACAGATCACCCAGCAATCTAAATGCCACTAAATTTACTGAATATATTTTCCAGTAAGGTATGCAGTGCAGGGGCAGTTTGAAAGAAAAAAGGGGAACAGATCACCCAAAAATCTAAACGCTGCCGAAATTACTGAATATCTTTCCCAGTCAGGTATGCAGTGCAGCAGGAACACACCCTCCAAGCCACTTGTGAGTGACTGGCCTGATAACACATACTGTTCCACCATGTTGCTGAAATGCTGCCGCCTGCTGAGATGTTCCATATCAGCTGGTGGTGCTGGTTCTTGTGGTGTGCTGACAAAGCTTTTCCACATTTCGGCCATGCTAACTCTGCCTTCTGAGGTGCTGGCGGTGCCCTAGTTGCATTGGCGACTTCTTTCACCTCCTCTGCCTTCGCCTTGTGCTTCCACTGATGCCCCAGTGTCAGGTGGGAATGCCATCAGCATCGCGCCTACCAGAATGCAGAATACATTTCCGAGTCAGGTATGCAGTGCAGTAGGAACACACCCTCCAAGCCACTTGTGAGTGACTTGCCTGATAACCTGATAACTTGTGAGTGACTTTCCCTGACAGATACACAGCGCAGGCCGCAGGGGTACTTGACCGCCAAAAAAGTGACTTTTCCCCCCCTAATCTAACAGTTGGATTTACTGAATTTATTTCCCTGTCAGATATGCAGTGCCGGTGTCATAAAGAGAAAAAATTGCTTTAGGTCACACAAATATATAAAAGACGAATTTAATAGAATTATTTTCACTATTAGGTATGCAGTGCAGCAGGAACACACGCTCCAAGCAACTTGTGAATGACTGGCTTGATAACCGTGGAAATGCCCGCCCCCCCCCCCCCCCCCCAGAATCTAACAGATTGATTTACTGAATTGATATCCCTGTCAGATATGCAGTGCCGGTAACATAAAGAGTAAAAATTGCTTTGGGTCACACAAATATGTGAAAGAAGAATTTAATAGAATTATTTTAATTTTTTACTGTTAGGTATGCAGTGCAGCAGGAACACACCCTCCAAACCACTTGTGAATAACAGCCTGATAACTGTGGAAATGTCCCCCCAGAATATAACAGATTGAGTTACTTAATTGATATCCCTGTCAGATACACAGCGCAGGCCGCAGGGGTACTTGACCGCCAAAAAAATGAATTTGTCCCCCCAGAATCTAACAGATAGATTTACTAAATTGATTTCACTGTCTGGTGTGCAGTGCAGGCTGCAGGGGCATTTGACAGCGAAACAAAGTGAATTTGTTACCCCAGTATCTAACAGATGGATTTACTGAATTGATTTCCGTCAGATATGCAGTACCGGTGTCATAAAGAGGAAAAGTTGCTTTAGGTCACACAAATATGTGACAGACAAATTTAATAGAATTATTTTCACTGTCAGGTATGCAGTGCAGAGGTAGTTTGAAAGAAAAAAGAAGTACAAATCACCCAGCAATCTAAACGCAGACAAATTTACAGAATATATTTCCCAGTCAGGAATGCAGTGCAGGGATAGTTTAAAAGAAAAAAGCGGTACAGATCACCCAGCAATCTAAACGCCACCAAATTTACAGAATATATTTCCCAGTCAGGTATGCAGTGCAGCAGGAACACACCCTCCAAGCCACTTGTGAATGACTGGCCTGATAACTGTGAAAATGTCCCCCTCAGAATCTAACAGATTGATTTACTGAATTGATTTCCCTGTCAGATATGCAGTGTCGGTGTCATAAAGAGAAAAAATTGCTTTAGGTCGCAAAAATATCTGAAAGACGAATGTAATAGAATTATTTTTACGGTTAGGTATGCAGTGCAGCAGGAACACATCCTCCAAACCACTTGTGAATGACTGGCCTGATATCCGTGGAAATGTCCCCCCAGAATATAACAGACTGATTTACTGAATTGATATCCTTGTCAGATACACAGCGCAGGCCTCAGGAGTACTTGACCACCAAAAAAAGTAAATTTATCCCCCCAGAATCTAACAGATGAATTTACTGAATTGATTTCACTGCCAGATATGCAGCACAGGGGTACTTTACAGAAAAAAATTAGAATATTTCACCCGCTGGGGCCCTGAACTCATATACGGATTACCCATATTATTTTCCCTTCCCCTGGCACATATGCAGTGCAGGTGCACTTAAAAAATGGGTATATGTCGCCCACTGAACTACAAGAACAGGAATAAATTATTGTCCCTCGCACATATGCAGGTGCAAGGGCACTGCACTTGCACAAAATGGCCAACGATGCTCACCTAATTAACAGATGGATTAAAACTTATTTTTCTGTGTCAGTGGGCTCAGGGCAGGGTACAAAAATGCATTGCACCCACTAAAAAAAATTGATGTACATCGCAGACATAACACCAAGCTCTGATATAAGATTCTTTCCTAATCTCTCCCTCACAGCAGCATCCAATACTACACTAGTAAGAGCTAACATGATGTGTGGCACTACGTGACCCCAGCTTATATAGAGGCTGGGTCACATGCTGCACTGGCCAATCTAACTGGCTTCTAAGGGCACACATCTTAAACACTTGTTGATTGGCTGCCCTGCAACCTTTCAACAAGCTTTATTAAATGGCTGAACACCGAACTCGAACCCAAACTTTTACGGAAAAGTTAGGGTTCGGATATGGGTACAAAAAACCCTAAAGTCCAGTACGAACCCGAACTTTACAGTTCGGGTTCGCTCAACACTAGTAGCAACAGTGGCACTGGAGACAAATGCAGGGAAAGGAATCGTGAGCGGGGCCAGGGGGCCCACTATGGCATATCACAGCCTGATAAAAGTATCAGGGAGGGTGGGGACTATAATGATGATTGTGTGTTCTTAAGGAGGTGACAACTGAGGAGAAGGGCAGTGACTGCAGCAGCAATAAAGAGCAGGGCCAATGTACGGATAAAACCTCTAAAGAAGCTGCCTGTGCTAGATATGCTTCTATGATGGCCTGCTCGATAACTGGTGATGCCGCTGAAACTGTGAATGCAGGCTCAAAATGTGTAAGACCTAAGCCAAACTTGGCTGCTGTTAGCTCTGTTCAAATATCTCCTGTCTGGTAGTTTTTCTCCACATTGCTGGCAGACAAAAGCACTGCCATGTGCAAAATCTGCAGTATAAAAATAAGCCATGGGAATTCAAACACAAAACTAGTCACCATGGCTCTGTAACTGTTGCATCACTCGGAAAATAGAGCTGGCCATCAATGGGAACAAGAGTGCCTTCATTCTCCCAGTATTTTTGTGGTAGCCTGGTCGCATCCACATGCAGTAAAGTGTCCTTTACTTGATCAGTTACTGCTTCTCCCACTTAGACTACTCCTCTTCCTCCTTTTCCTCTTACTCCACTCAATTGTCAGCTCTAAATAATAGGTCTACAAAAATAGCAACTATACGAACCCAGCAATCTGCTGGTGCTTAAGCTTAACTCCCAACTGGCAAAGACACTGAAAGACACTTAGCTGTCATTATTTCTAAAAAAAAAGACATCCCTGCCTTGTACTTTCTTGAGGGGGAGAACGTGGTCTGTTCCATGCAATTCTCACTGTACAGCAAGATGCACTCCACCATGGACATCTGGAGCCACTGTTAGAGGCAGGGACAGTACACGTCTTTCATGGCCCACTGGGTCAATGTTTTTTGTGGCAGCGGTGATGCAGCACCATAGCATTGAGGCCAGGTTCCATTAACACCTCCACAATTGTGTTGCTCTGGTTCGCACACCAGGCACTTATTTGTCTCCTCCACATCCTCTGCAATGAACATGGAACATGTTTCAAGAATTTCGCTCATCTCAAGCTGATATCTAGTGTATTATCCAAATAAAATCACACTTAAAAGATTTTTCATGGGCTTTAATACCAATGACCTAACATTAGATTAGGTCATAAATACAAGATTGGCACCCCCACGATCAGCTGTTTGCAGGAGTTGCTAATTGCAGGCACTGGAACATAACTTCTCTATAGTTTCTACAGTGCACTGAAAATAAATTATTTGTGAGGGAATATATGATAGGTTAGGTTCTGTTCCACCAGGTTTCCATTACCTTTTGATGGACAGAATAGGGTAGCATTCCATGTATCGGGAATTAATACCAGAGTAAACAGTAAGTGCAACCAAACTTAGCCAAAGTCTGTATATTGTTTAATCTTCATCCCATGCCTAAAGAAGTGTCTAGAAAGATTACAGATCAGATCAAAGAAAGATGCATTGGCAGTCCCCTTGTAAGAATAAAGTACTTCTAAACAATAAGATATGTCTCTAGGCATATTTCAGTTATTACCTATCATCAGCAGGAAAAGCCAATACAGAGAAGCTAAGATCTCTAGATGTTCCAAAACAGCAGGGAGTCCTAGATTTATAATGTCAGATATCTTCACTTCTGTTGATTTGAGCATGTTTTCCATTCACAGTCCATTGTTCAAACAGTTTTTAAAGAGACATTTCTATAATTTTGTATTACATATTAACCATATGTAAGCTTTCTAGGTAATTGTTTTATTTAAAAAAATGGAAGGATTTTTTTTTAAATATAATTATTTTAAGTTATTCCAGATGTACTATTTTCTGTCCAGAATCTTTAACTTTCTCTCTGTCTTGACTTTTAGCATTGCAAAGAGTCTCACTTAACATTCTTTGTCAGACCTTCAGTCAGACCAGGAAGGAGTGATACATTTTGACTCAATCAGAGCAGTGCACATAATGTGGCTGGTCAAGGTTTCTCACATTACACTTATTAATGCACAGTCCTCTGTTTGCATTTTACGTAGGTTTATTAAGAGTTAAGAGCAATAGACCTGTCATCCTATCAGTTAATCACCTCCACTGCCTATTATTCTAATGAGGATAACCATGCAGAAAAAACCTTCTCTAAGAATAGTAAGCTCTACCATTGAGAACTTGTATCTATCTAAAATTACTTCTATAGAAGAACAATATTTAGACTATAATTTTCAGTGGCATAATACTGACAAAATTAAAAACAAAAAAGGTCAACAATTATAAAAAAAAATGTTTTCAATAAATATTGAATCAGCATTCCCCCTGTTTATATTAGAAAATACACTGCATAACTTGATTAGTGTAGGACAAAAGGTTAAATGGGTTATCCAAGTTCTATAAAGTTAATCTAAACTTCTTTGTATATCTGTATAAAACATTTTTGTAAATTACTTGCTTTAGAAATAATGCGCCATTTAGATATTACAGAATGTGGTCATTGGACCACTGACGTCACCCTCCCTGCTCCGTTGGTGATGTCTCGTTTACATGCTGCTCACTGCTAAAGCGAGTGGCCCTGCCTGTAAACGAGACATCACTGGATTTTGTGCCTGCCCTTTCTGCCTCTCGGTCTTTATTCAGCACGGGTCTGGTAAGGATCGCACATGCGCGATCCTTATCAGAGCCGTTCTGATTGAGGAGAGACAGAGAAGGGGTGGGCACCAAAGCCTGGATGCTGATGAATCTGTCTCCATGGCTCGGTAAGCTGTGCTGACAGATTCATCAGCGTCCAGGCTTTGGTGCCCACCCCTTCTCTGTATCTCCTCAATCAGCACAGCTCTGGTAAGGATCGCGCATGCGCGATCCTTACCAGATCCGTGCTGAATGAAGACTAAGAGGCAGAAGGGGCAGGCACAAAATCCAGTGACGTCTTGTTTACAGGCAGGGCCACTCGCTTAAGCAGGGAGCAGCATGTAAACGAGACATCACCAACGGAGCAAGGAGGGTGACGTCAGTGGTCCAATGACCGCATTCTGTAATATCTAAATGGCGCATTATTTCTAAAGCAAGTAATTTACAAAAATGTTTTATACACATATACAAAGAAGGTTAGATTAACTTTATAGAACTTGGATAACCCCCTTAATATTGATACATATGCTACTATTTTACTGTCAATAATGAATAATATATAAATATATATATTCTTACAATGATAATGGGCAAGCAAATGGCAATAAATGTCAAATAGAGTATGAAACAGTGCAAGCTGGGTACTGAAATAGTTAATTCTCTAAATTGTTCTTTTAAAATACTACAAAACTGCTGTTCCCATAGTTCCTTGTTGTTGCAATTGCTAAAATTTGTAGTTTGTATGAGCAACGCACAGGGAAAGAAAGAGAATTTCTGTACAGACAACAAGGTGTAGGGAAGTTATTTGTATGCACATGTCAAAACATGTCAGTTATGTCGAATAAATCAGATTTATTGCACCTATTTATAGCACTCCCCTAATGACTACAACCCAGGGTCTCAGAAAAAGAATCTAAATAAGAACAGAAAACAGTTTTACACTCAATGCACAATCAGTTTTCGTAAGTTTGTACTTACATCGCATATACCAGTTTAAAAAATCAAACACTTATATTATATACCAGCATTACAAAGCGAATACACATAAATATTATATCATTTGCAGAGCAGAAAGGAAAACTTTCTGTTGTGTGTGGGGTATCTGACCATGGACATAGATAAATATGATGCATTTTAATATTTTTGTGCAATAATATGAGCATCGTGGTAATTATGGACTGGCTGGAATAAAACTGTATAAATAATGACCGAGTAATGCCAGATTCCCCTTGCACTAGAATATTATTACTGCAATTTCCATCTAGGAGAAAAAGCAATTTGTCTATATGTACCCAGTGACTCTCCACTAGTCGTCAATACCAGAAGAGCTAGCACTACCTAAATTTAACATATTAACTAGAGATGAGCAAATTTTCCAAAACTTCGATTTGGCTGGTTCGCCGAATTTTATGGAAAAATTTGCTTAGATCTGAATTTATACGCAGCGAATATCGTTAAAGCTACATTCACACGACCGTAGTGTATTACGGATCCGCAAATTGCGGATCCACAATACACCCAGCCGCACCCCCCATAGAAATGCCTATTCTTGTCTGCAGGCTGTGGACAAGAATAGGACATGTTCTATCTTTTGCGGAGCCGCGGACCGGAAGTTTGGGGAAGCGCTCAGCAAATACGGAAGCGGAGAGCACATAGTGTGCTCTCTGCACCTCGTCCGGCCCCATAGACAGTGAATGGGTCCGCATCCGTTCCGCAGAATTGCGGAACGGATGCGGACACATTCACGGTCGTGTGAATGTAGCCTTAAAAACAGCTATTTCCGGGCTGCAGAGAGCCTTTATAGGGGTGTAGATCACTGTGCCTTGCAGTAACACGCATAGGAAGTCTGCTGTTGTAGTAAAATAATACTGTGAGTCAGTATGACATGCAGATGACAGGTGTCGCTCTTAGAATCACTGCACACTTCACTTATTTGGGCAGTCACGTTGCCAAAACTGACCAAATATTAACTCAGCCTTACAGGTCGATGCAAGCATCAAGAAGAAGCACACTCCTTTTACACCCTCGTCAGCTGATTCCACATAAATGTCTACAGAACCTGACCTATTAAACACTTATACAAGTAGAGCCCCCCGACAGAGTGTAGAGGGTGTCAGCAGTAAGTTTGTGTTGAGGTCACTGATTAATTTGCCCTTCCTCTGATCTGTCAGAACAATAACAAACAAAAAACGGATCCTGTCTGTGGAGCATTCGCCTTCACTCGGTCAGCATTTGCTCATAATCCATCAGTATTCCTAATGCCAAATAAAACAGGAGTGGATCTAAAACAGAGATGACACGTGAATGGAATATTTGCATGTCTTCTGTGTTTTGTACCCACTCCTGCTTTTGGCTACCACATCATAAGCCAATTCTGATGGGACCATACAGGCCTTACAGCTGCTACACAGACAGGATCCATTGTGCATCTCATTTTTCCTTCCTTTGGACAGATCAGAAGAAAGGTCAAATAAATAATTATGTCAGCCAGACCGAAAGACAAAATAGTGGACCAGTCAGAAAGTGGGGAGGGTGGGAACAGCATGAGAAGTCCACAGAGTGGCCCTATGACATAGTGGTGAGGTGGAAGCAGCATGAGGAGACCAAAGAGTTGCCCAATGACAGAGTCTGGAGGTGAAAGAAGCATCAGGAGGTGGCCACAGAGTGGCACAATGACAGTGTGTAGGTGGCCGCAGCATCAGAAGGCCACAGAGCGGCCAAATGACAGAGTCTGGAGTTGGTGGCAGCATCAGGAGAAGGCCACCGAGTGGCACAATGACAGAGTCTGGAGTTGGCATCAATATGAGGAGGCCACCCAGTGACACAATAACAGAGTCTGGAGCTGGCAGCAGCAGCAGTAGCGGCATCAGGAGAAGGCAACCAAGTGGCACAATGACAGAGTCTGGAGGTGGCAGCAGCAGCAGTAGCAGCATCAGGAGAAGGCCACTGAGTGGCACAATGACTCAGTCTGGAGTTGTCAGCAGAATGAGAAGGCCCCGAGTGGCACAATGACAGAGTGTGGAGGTGGTAGCATCAGGAGAAGGCCAACGGGAGGCAAAGTCTGGAGTTCGCAGCAGTATGTGGAGGCCATCGAGTGGCACAATGACAAAGCCTGTAGGTGGCGGCAGCAGCAGCATCAGGAGAAGACCATCAAGTGGCACAATGACTGGAGGTGGCAGCAGCAGCAGTAGCAGTAGCAGCATTAGGAGAAGGCCACCGAGAAGCACATTGACAGAGTCTGGAGGTGGCGACAGCAGCAGTAGCATCATCATGAGAAGGACAGCGAGTGGCACAATGACAGAGTTTGGAGATGGCAGCAGTATGAGGAGGCCACTGAGGGGCACAATGACACAGTCTGGAGTTGGCAGCAGTATGAGGAGGCCTCTGAGTGGCACAATGACAGAGTCTGGAAGCGGCGGCAGTAGCATCAGGAGAAGGCCACTGAGTGGCACAATGACAGAGTGTGTTTTGTTGGCAGCAGTAAGAGGAGGCCATCGAGTGGCACAATGACAGATCCAGGAGGTGGGGGCCGCAGCAGTAGCAGCATCAGGAGAAGGCCACCGAGTGGCACAATTACAGAGTCTGGAGTTGGCAGCAGTATGAGGAGGCCACCGAGTGGCACCATGACAGAGTCTGGAGTTGGCAGCAGTATGTGGAGACCACCGAGTGGCACAATGACAGAGTCTGGAGGTGGCGGCAGCAGTATGAGGAGGCAACCGAGTGGATTAATGACAGAGTCTGGAGTTAGCAGCAGTATAAGGAGGCCACCGAGTGGCACAATGACAGAGTCTGGAGTTGGCAGCAGTATGAGCAGGCCTCCGAGTGGCACAATGACAGAGTCTGGAGGTGGAGGCAGTATGTGGAGGCCACTGAGTGGAACAATTACAGAGCCTGGGGTGGTGGCAGCAGCAGTAGCAGCATCAGGAGAAGGCCACCGAGTGGTACAATGACAGAGTCTGGAGGTAGCGGCAGCAGCAGCCTCTGGAGAAGGCCCCCGAGTGGCACAATGACAAAGTCTGGATGTGGCAGCAGTATGAGGAGGCCACTGAGTGGCACCATGACAGAGTCTGGAGGTGGCGGCAGCAACAGCAGCATCAGGAGGATATCACAGAGTGGCAAGGTGACATAGTTTACACAAAGTGACCCGGTGACACAGTGGGGAGGTGGGTGGCAATACTAGTACCCACTGACAAAGGTGAGTGAAAGAAGGAGCACTTGGCATCAGATGTGTGGCATCAGGCGGGTGGCAACATCAGAGTAGTAGCTGAGGCAGGTAGCCAGAAGAAACCGGTCTCTTTTGTCAAGGTTTCGCTGAGGCAGCATGGACGATCTAATTAGATGCATCAGGCATTGGTGGGTGGAAATCCTGGCTGATCCAAGCCTGATTCATCTTGACAAAGGTCAGTATCTCCACATTTTGGGTGGACAGGTGAGTTCTTCTTGGGGTAACTATAGCCCCCGCCGCACTAAATACCCGCTCTGATGCCACACTACTGGCAGGGCAATACAGCTTTTGCAGGGCAAACTCGGCTAGTTGCGGCCACAAATTCAGTTTGGCTGCCCAGCAGATCTTCAATTACGGCTGGCAGTATGCTGTTCAAGTATGCCACCGCCTTCTGGTTCAGATCCTGCTCCAGGTCTACCTGCTGCTGCTGGTGAGTAGTTTCTTCACTATGCGGGTGAAGAAAGCTGCTCATCAGCGACTCTAGACTTAGGATGCTGCTGATGGAGCTGGTACTGTTCCTGCCACCCACCCCTCCCCAGCAGCCATGGCAGTGGAACGTGAGTGCAGACAGCCGCCCCGGTCAGACCTACTAGAGGATGGACGATGGTGCAGAGAGGCAGCGGCCAACTGACTACATAGGATGTATCTATAGTAGTTCAGTTTGTCCTCCCTATCAGCGGGTGTAAAAAAGGCCCCCATTTAGGACCGGTAGTGAGGGTCCAACAAGGTGAAGAGCCAGAAGTCATCCCATTGCCAAATGGTGACAATTTAGCTGTCACTACGCAAGCAAGTGAGCATGCATCGGGCCATTTGTGCAAGTGAATCGGAGGGACTCCCTGCCTCCATTTCCACTGCATACTGCCACGGTGTGTTTGGGTCCTCTGTCTCGTCTCCCTCTTCACCCTGTAGCTCCTCTGGCTGCTCCTGCTCCTGGTCTCCAGTCAGCTGAGTAGAAACCCATTTCATCACACAATGCCTGTGCTCCAATGTCCTCCTCCCCTTCCTCCTCCTCTTCCAGTTCAGCACCCACAGGGCTCCTGTGGCCGTGAGATCTAGGCACCATGTCTCCTGACCCCTGACCAGCCATTGCTACCACCATCTGTTCCAGGACATGAAGCAGTGAAATGACATTGTTCATCCTGTACTCCTGGCGACTGACAAATAACGTGGCGTCCTCAAAGGGCCTGAGAAAATGGCAGATGTCAAGGTACACAGAGGAGTACTCCTCTCCGCTTGGATCCTCAAGAAATTGTTGATGGCCTTTCTCTGTTTGTATAGTCGGTCCAACATATGGAGGGTAGAATTCTGACGGGTGGAAATGTCGCATATCAGCTTATGTTGGGGGATGCCGTTCTGCTGCTGCAGCTCAAGGACGGTGATTTGCGGTGTACGAGTGGCTGAAGTGCATGCAAAGTTTACTGGCCATTTTTATGATGTCTTGCAGATGGAAGACTTCAGGAACTGCTTGACAACCAGATTAAACACATGTGCCATGCAGGGTGCATGGGTCAGCCTTCCTTGATGCAGCGCCGACACCATATTCTTCCCATTGTCGGTCACCATGGTTCCGATTTTTAGTTGTCGTGAAGAAAGCCAGGATTCGATTTCTTGATGAATCACATGGAGCAGTTCCTCTCCTCTGTGAATCCATTTGCCGAGGCAAACCAGTTGCTGAGCAGCGTAACACTGCCATGCCCTGCACATGTGGTATGCTGGAGGGGCACTGTGACTTGTCCCTGCAGTGGAGGCTGAGGAGATGGTGGAGGATGAGGAGGCAGAGGCGGACATTGTCACAGGACAAACAGCATGACAACGTGGAGGCGGAAGAGGCGTCATCTGGCCAGGTTGCTGTTGTGGCTGTGCAGGAACCACATTCACCCAGGGGGCCGTAAAGGACATGTATTGTCCCTGACCATAGTTATAGCTCTGCACTTTGGCGCTGCCGTGCAATTTGGCAGACACCGACTGGCTCAAAGACTGGCCCACCTTCTGTTCTACATATTTGTGCCGGGATTGTACTGCCTTTTTCGCAAAGAAATGACGGTTTGGTATTCTCAATCTCGGCTCAGCACAAGCTATTAGTTCTCTGAAAGGTGCAGAGTCCACCACTTGGAAAGGGAGGGACCGCAGCATCAGCAACTTAGACAAGAGCACATCCGTCTTCTGCGCCGTTGGATGATTGCTCACATACTGCTGTCTCTTGGCAATTGCTTCGGTGATCGATTGCTGATAAAATGACTGACGAGGAGTTGGAGGAGCAGAAGCATCTGGACCAGCAGAAGATGGAAATGACAGACAGCTCCCTTCGGCTGAGGTGGTGGAGCCTTGACTGCCTGAAACCGGGTGCGTGCCACTGGGTGACGCAGCGGTGGCTGCATCAGGCTGGACCACCACAACGGAGGCACGGGTTTCCCAGGCCACTGTATGGTGATGCTGCATCTGTTGACACAGGGCCATAGTGCCAACATTGGCACCTTGGCCACGCTTCACATTCTGCCCATAGATTTTACATATGGCCACATTCACCTTCTCATGCGGCTTAACAAAAAACTGACACACTGCCAAGTAGGTGATTTTCCCCCCAACAGTCCGCACTGACTGACTGCTACCGTAGCTGCCTCCGAGAACTCCTGCACCACTACTTCCCAGGCAGGTAAGCTGCTGCAAAGCAGGTGGTCTACCTCAGGCACGTTTTGCTCCCAACCTCCCACTGTTGCCACCCTGTTGACTCCCAGCATGCTACCACCTTGCTGGCTTAGCTGCTGCCTCATGGGCAAGCTGCCACTCTCTTCTACTGATGATGATGAAGCCCCTTCTGCACCCGGCTCCCAAGAGCGATCGGCTTCATCATCATCGAGTAGTGTGTGCACGTCATGTCCTCCTCAACGGGTTTTTCGTAAGGAGCCTGACCGCTTGCAACACCACCTCCCATGCCACTCTCCACATCACTACTTGCCTGCCTAGCGGAGGAAGCAGCGGATGTCTCCTCTAGATCTTGGCTGGGCAGTAGCTGCTGACTGTCCGTAGCTCATCCTCACTGCATAGTGGAGCTGAGCCCACAGCATACAATTCTTCTGTGGCTAAGGGAACAGCAAAGAACAAAGGCAGGTGTAGGACAGGTGAGGGCACAGGTACTGCTCCCGGGCCATGCCAACTAAGGGTTGTGTCTGACGAACCCACCAACTGTTGGCTGGGGGTATCTGATGTCACGGGATGAAGTGGGTGACAGAGTTGACCAATCAAAAACCGCTGGGTTGCTGGTCAAGACATGACCGCTAGATGACACTGGGAGCTCAGGCCTCTCGTTGCAAATCCTGCTGCCACGCCCCCTTACTCTCCTGTGACCTCTGCCTGCAACAGAAACATGTAGGCCTCTGCCCCTCCTCTGTGCATGGCCTGACACTTCTCTATTTGACATACTTTAAGCTGAACTAAATAAATTTAAAGCAAAATAAAACACCTCTAAAAGCGACGAATATATTTTTACTTTTGTACTGAATAAGGCCACTAAATGCTTTCACCACAAATAACTGCAACAATGAAATGCGTATATATTTTTCTTTTTGTAATAAAATAGGCCACTAAACGTTTTCACCGCAAATAACTGCAAAGCGAACTGCGGATATATTTTTCTTTTCGTACTGAAATTGGCCACTAAACGCTTTCACCACAAATAACTGCAACAGCGAAGTGCGTATATATTTTTCTTTCTGTACTGAAATAGGCCACTAAACGCTTTCACCACATATAACTGCAACAGTGAAATGCGTATATATTTTTCTTTTTTTACTGAAATAGGCCACTAAACGATTTCACCACAAATACCTGCGACAGTGAACTGCATATGTATTTTTCTTTTTGTACTCGAATAGGCCACTAAACATTTTCACCACAAATAACTGTAACAGTGTAGTGCGTATATATTTTTCTTTTTGTACTTAAATAGGCCACTAAACGCTTTCAACACAAATAACTGCAACAGTGAAGTGCGTATCTATTTTTCTTTCTGTACTGAAATAGACCAGTAAACGATTTCACCACAAATAACTGCAACAGTGAACTGCATATATATTTTTCTTTTTGTACTGAAATAGAACACTAAATGCTTTAACCACAAACAACTGCAACAGTGAAATGCATAAATATTTTTCTTTTTGTACTGGAATAGCCCACTAAAATCTTTCACCACAAATAACTGCAACAGTGAAGTGCATATATATTTTTTCTTTTTGTACTGAAATAGCCCACTAAACGCTTTCACCACAAATAACTGGTACAGTGAACTGCATATATATTTCTCTTTTTGTACTGAAATAGGCCACTAAATGCTTTCACCACAAATAACTGCAACAGTGAAATGCGTATATATATTTCTTTCATCACTAAAATAGGCCACTAAACGCTTTCACCACAAATAACTGTAACAGTGAAGTGCATATATATTTTTCTTTCAGTACTAAAGGAGGCCACTAAATGCTTTCACCACAAATAATTGCAACAGTGAACTGCATATATATTTTAATTTTTGTACTGAAATAGGCCACTAAACGTTTCCACCACAAATAACTGCAATAGTGAACTGCGGATATATTTTTCTTTTCGTACTGAAGTAGGCCACTAAACGCTTTCACCACAAATAACAGTGAAGTGCGTATTTATTTTTCTTTCTGTACTGAAATAGGCTACTAAACGATTTCACCACAAATAACTGCAACAGTTAACTGCAGATATATTTTTCTTTTTGTACTGAAATAGGCCACTAAATGCTTTCACCACAAATAACTGCAACAGTGAAATGCGTATATATTTATCTTTTTGTACTGAAATAGGCCACTAAACGCTTTTACCACAAATAACTGTAACAGTGAAGTGCATATATATTTTTCTTTCAGTACTAAAAGAGGCAACTAAATGCTTTCACCACAAATAACTGCAACAGTGAAGTGCGTATATATTTTTCTTTCTGTACTAAAATAGGCCACTAAACACTTTCACCACATATAACTGCAACAGTGAAATGCGGATTTATTTTTCTTGTACTGAAATAGGCCACTAAACGATTTCACCACAAATAACTGCAACAGTTAATTGCATATATATTTTTCTTTTTGTACTGAAATAGGCCACTAAACGTTTTCACCACAAATAACTGTAACAGTGTAGTGCGTATATATTTTTCTTTTTGTACTTAAATAGGCCACTAAAAGCTTTTACCACAAATAACTGCAACAGTGAAGTGGATATATATTTTTCTTTCAGTACTAAAAGAGGCCACTAAATGCTTTCACCACAAATAATTGCAACAGTGAACTGCATATATATTTTTATTCTTGTACTTAAATAAGCCACTAAACGTTTCCACCACAAATAACTGCAATAGTGAACTGCGGATATATTTTTCTTTTCGTACTGAAGTAGGCCACTAAACGCTTTCACCACACATAACTGCAACAGGGAAGTGCGTTTTTTTTTTTTTATACTGAAATAGGCCACTAAAGGCTTTTTAACATAGCACTTGCACCCTAATAACAAGAACAAATTGTTGGAATGACAGAGCTGTATAAAGGCTATTTGTATCCCCAAATAATCTTTCCCTGTACTTGTAACTCGTCTTTCTAGCACTGTCCCTAGCGCCTTCTGACGTATCTCCCTGCACTAAGATGCTGTGAAATGATTCCACCCCATCCTTTCCCTGCACTTATAAATCGTTTTTTCAGTTTGTTTCTTTTAAAATGAGGTTTTTCCTATTGCTGTCTCTAGCACCTTCTCACATCTGTCCCTGCACTCAGAACGCTTGAAAATGTCTGGATCCAAGATGGCCACTGTATTTATAGGGCTGTGACATCACAGGGCTGGCTGGCTGCTGATTGGCTGCATGCTTGGCATTATGGGTCATCCCACTTTCCTACAGTTCCTTTCCACATGTCCTCACACGTGTAGCTGCCATTTTAGCCGCCATTTTAGGAAAAATGCCAATTTGTCAACACGAAACACAAGAAAATTCGCATTAGTTGAGAATCTAATTTTTCCTGAAATTCGTAATGAATTCCACCTCACTAGCTTCGATTGGTTCATCTCTGGTATCAACCTGATGTAAAAGTCGAAAATGTAAAAGAAATATATAGATATATATATCTATATATATATATATAGAGAGAGAGAGAGAGAGAGAGAGAGAGAGAGAGAGAGAGAGAGAGAGAGATATGTGGAACCTGCACTCCTGAATTTTATGGTGGCCATTTTGGCACATTTTTTTGCAGTTACATATATATATATATATATATATATATATATTCTATGGGGGTCATTTATGATCAGAAATATGCCTATATTAAGTATATTTCTGGTGCAGATTGCGGCGCAAAGGTTATTTGTGCCGCAATCTGCGACTTTTCCCCGCTCATGCAAGGTCTAAAAAAAAGTGGTTGTGGGAAGGGGACGGGCCAGCAGGCCAGTTTCATTCATAATTTTCTAAGCCTATTTTTGGCATAGAAAATGGTCTAAATGTGTAAGCCAGCAGTAAAGCTATCTTACATTTAGACCCACGGCGGATATGCCTGCGCCTCTACATAACTTCTTTGGATCTACCGACAGCTAAAGGGGCTATTAAGACTGCCAATCTTTATTCTGTAAATAACCCCCTATGTTTTTATCTACAGGATGCTGATAAGTCACTGTTATTACTAATAAAGTACACATATGCCTTTAGTCCATGGGTGGACTGACTATTTGGGCACGATGGCAGTGCACAAGGGCCATTGTTAGTAGGATTCATTAATATATAAAAAAAAAAACATGCACGAGCTATATATATGCAAGATTCATTCATAAATGCTTAATGTCACTGAAATGCATTGTGGTAACCTAACCCTTGTGTAAAAGGCTACTTTCACATTAGCATTTTTTCCGGATCCGTCATGCATCTGCAAAAATGCTTTCGTTATCATAATACAACCACATGCATCCGTCATGAATGGATCCTTGTATTCTCTAGTCATGACGGATCCGTCATGAACTCCATTGAAAGTCAATGGGGGCCGGATCCGTTTTCTACGCTGCTTGCAGTGTTTTTCTGTCCGCGATGGGGACGCAACCAAACGGAACGGAATGCATTTTTGGAGCATTCCGTTCTGTTCAATTAAGTTTTTTCCCAATTGACAATAAATGGGGACAAAACTGAAGCGTTTTCTTCCACTATTGAGATCCTATGGCTAATCTTAATAACGGAATTAAAAACGCAGATGTGAAAGTTGCCTTATAGTCATGGTGATTAGTAAGGGGTCCATAACCATTATTTCCCAGTACATTTTCAGGTGACACCAGATTTTCCCATCAGAATCTGTACATTTGTAAGTATATACTGTACACAAGGTCAACTATAATGCATAAGTCCTTGTTTAACCAAATATAAGCAAAATAAACAAAATAAAAATTGTGCAATTAAATATTTATGTATTCAGTGCATTAGTTAAGCATTTAGTCCTCCACAGAACCAAATGTTCAAATAATGAAGGGACCTTAATTCATTTTTAACAAAGAAGAATAACATGACATATATCATTTTAATACAGACCTTACAATAGCAAAGTCAGTAAAACAGTGGACATCATTTTTTTCAGTTTTTTTATTATATGTCTACATAAAACACAAGTTAAATGATTGAGTGGAAGATGGTAAATTTTCTGTAAAAGAAGTCCAGGCAATGGATATGCTATAAGTCAGCTGGATAGATTTCACAATAAAATAAGATGCACAATGAAGGGAAATTAAGGCATGCACATAACTTAGTGATGTGACCACAGGAGCTAAAATGTGATTCTGAAGGAGTTAAAAAAATGAAGGGAAAATCAAAATGGAACAAAGTCACTGTAGCTGGTAGATATGTAAATTTACTGTGGCTGTCATAGCCCTAGGGCCCAATAGACAGTGCTCATAATCAAATCGTTAGGTACCAGTCACTTCTCAGAATGACACTATAAGGCCATAAGCATCACTATGAGAGGGTCTGATAGGATTATGCTAGTAGACAGCAAGATATGTCTACACCAAGATGTGTACTTGCTGAACTAATGAGTTATTGATCAGTTCTCAAATTCTTAAATTCATCCTGAAGGTGACAGTCTGTACTGTCTTTACTATATTGCATGCAAATGTAGATAATGGGGGTTAGTCTACAAAGTTCAGTGGACCATCATTTTGAAGCATTTCTGTAGGCAAATTATGCTATCAAAGTTCTAGATATTCCTCATATAAGGATAACTCCTTAAGATTCAAAAATTAGATTTATGTTTCATAGGT
Source organism: Bufotes viridis (assembly GCA_033119425.1). Taxonomy (NCBI): domain Eukaryota; kingdom Metazoa; phylum Chordata; class Amphibia; order Anura; family Bufonidae; genus Bufotes; species Bufotes viridis. Next base: position 257,191,881 of record CM065591.1, read on the forward strand.
AAACTGGTTCTTGAAATCGTGAGATGTAACAATAGCCATTTTGGTTCTAGATTGTCTTCATTTTAACCCCATATTATTAAAATGCATTTTAAAAATTCCATGTAAATATATGGCTTTAAACTGTTTAAATTCTTAGTTATATCACTTTAAAGGAATACTGGATATTAGCCAGTACTGCTACCAGTTCAGTTTCCACAAGAACTGTCCTTAATTCTTCATAGAGCTTTTGGTGTACAATGATTATACCTTCTCATGTTCCTACGCCTAGTAATGCTGGGTTGACAAACCGAGTGGAAATTGAAATGGTCATATTGGTTATCATTTAACTATCTAAACTCATTTAGATAAGAAATAGTTGAACAGATTATTACAAGAATTTGCCAATGATAACTTGAGGGATTTTGGTGAAAAATGCTCCTTAAAAGGAGTTGTTCTTCACTACTCTTATTCCAACCCTTTCCTCATTCCCAACAGTCCCTGTGTCCTAGTCCCGCTAGGGAAATAAAAGCTCAGCCAATCACTGGCTGCAGTAGCTGAGCGGTTATTTCCGGCTTGTCAGGAAGGACCTGGAAGCAGAAAATGACGGGGACTGTGAAGCATCAAAACAAGAGCAATGGGAAATTGGTAAGGTAAGCATTACTTATTTTTTATTTTACACCATGCTGAGACTTTTATTCAAAAATGTCAACCCCTTAGTGACCACGCAAATTTTTTCATCATCGCTTTCCAAGAACTATAACTTTTTTGTTTTTCAGCAATGTACCTGGATAAAAGCTTAAATTTTGGAGGACAAGTTATAGTTTTTAATGCACCATTTTGGGTACATATAACCATTAATTTAAACCCACCTGTCTAGCCTAAACCCCTGTTGTTTACATCAAAAAGCCGTATTGGTGGTCACTTTAATACATAGGAAGAATGTGTAATTACATAGGAAGAATCCTGCAATTGTTTTTTATAGTATGTATTATATACTTGCACCAATGTCTATAGTCACAGTTATAGCCGTGTGTATTAACTTGACAAACTATTAATACTGAACACTGTACCTTCTTAGTAGCAGCTGTGACCACCACAATGGACACAAACAGCACGGAATCCGATCTGTTTTCAATGAGATATTGGTACCTTTCAATTATGTGCTTATAAAAGAAAAATGCATTCTATGTTTAAAGGTGTAAAATGTTTAAAGAATCGCCCTTTACTAGGGAGCCAGGTAGAAGAAAAATGTGTCTATATAAACAGGCCAGTAATTTGGTTTAGTCCCAAATATAAAATATCTTGAGTCAAGGTGTCTGCGATTATTATCTACTGTGATGTTTCTGACACTGATATACAGAGTTCTATGGCTCCCTCCAATGAAGATTTAAAAAAAAATGCTGCAAACTCCCACTTGGTATATTCGTAATACTCCTTAATATTTTCATTTTGATGTAATTTGCGGCCCTGGCTTTTTAAATATCCGCTGTGTAATAATGTTTAATTTCAGGGGTCACTCCGCCAAGGAGTATATTAAAGCTTATAAAACTCATTTCCAGAGCTCAAATATCACGCTGTGATCAGGTTAGTAGGGCAGGATCTGGGAATATTTCATCTTTTATCATGCTGATAATAAGGAGATGACAGAGGCACATTATTACAATGAGAGAATTGCTCATTTCAGGCCTGGCTGCTGGAAGCTAAGGTCTGCAGTGTGTGTTACTCAATAAAAGCAATTCTGATATGAAAAGCAAGTCTACTGAGCCTCCACTGTGTCTTATTTGATTGCGATGAATAATATATGGCAGAGAGAGTGTGTGGCAGGTGGAGGAAAGGGAGAGGGAGGAGAGGGGATGGAGGAGGGGGAGGTTTAAGTTGAGAGGGGTACTTGAGTGGAGACAGCAAAATAATTTATCAAGAGCTGTATGTTATTGTCTGAACATAAAGTGAAGGAATCCAAGCTTGGCTTGAAATGATTACCTCAAGGAAAGGGATGTACTGAAACCTATAGAAACATCTTCACAATGTTATAAAAACTCACATAAATGGAGGCTTTGCCCTTGGATATAGACATATTCAGACTTAATGTACATGTAGACTTAAAAAAGGTCATATATTTAAATGTAGACCAGAGTATAAATTGTTAGAATGAGATTAAAATTCCAAAAACCAGATTTCTACCAAATGTTAAAAGGTCATCCAAAGCCTTCAGGTATTATTTGGTCAAATCAGCATTAATATGGGTTGGGTGTAAGAATCTGGTTTCAAATATGAATGGCTTAGTTGATATAAGCATTTTCCTACACCAGTTTCCTGGCCTTCTGAGGTGCCCAGCACCTTTAAGCTCTCTAGGCATCAGGCTCGGACTGGCCCACCGAGGAGGCGGGGGATTCCTCGGTGGGCCCCCAGTCTCCTTCACCCAGAGATAAGACGGAGGAGTAATTATTTCTCTTTTTTCTCAGAAGAGATAATTATGATAGCCACTAGGTGGCAGTATCGCACAGCGATGCAGCCTCCTACTGGTGTAAATTGTACAGCAGGCCCCGCAGTATCTTCTAAACTTCCCGGCTGCTGGCAGTGAAGGAGGAGAGAACATGTCTGGTCATCCTCCTGCCAGAAAACTGGCTGTTGGAGAGAAAGACTCTGGGCTGATTTCCCAGGTGTGTGACAGTAGTGAGCTGTAGGAGACTGTAAGGGGGGAATAGGAGATTTATTTATAGCAGACACAGATCTATGAATGTGTTCTGATCTCTGCAGAGTTCAGAGTGGCATTGGGGGGACTCTGCCCTAGGTCCCCCCAATGCATTTGCTTTAGCTGCACCCTCATAAGTGCCCCAGCTCCAGATGCCCCCCAATGCCTTCACTCTAAATACACTCCTAATATTGCTTCTTTTAGAGTTGCTCCCCTAATACCTCTTCTCCAGGATCACCACTATTACCCTGCCTCAGATGACACTTATGCCCCTGCTTTAGGTGCAGCCCCATTAGTGCCCCAGCTCCTGATGCCCCGCTAATATTGCCTTTTCTCCGGTTACCCCTGGATATAAGGTTAAAATTACCTGGCCATCCAGAAGGTCCTCACTCTCTTACATTTAAGAGTTTTTTTGTAAACCATCTGTTTACATTTATATGTACTTATATGTAGTTGTTTTAAAGGGACACCCCACAATCAATTTTTTTTATCACATATTAACAGCCTATATATATGAATATTCTGTGTAAGTTTTAGCAAATAATGGGTGTTTTTCCGGATATAATTTTTTTTTTTTCATTCATGCATTCTACTTCCTTTCATGGCTCTTAACGTCCTCCTTTCATTTTTTTTTTTTTTTTGGGACACGGCAAACAGCCTTGCTTGACTTTTCCAGTCAGACCATTCACTCTGACCAGAGAGGGAAGGGAGATGAGTGAGTCAATTAAAGAATCATAGATTGCACTGATAAGTGCAGTGCCCTTCTGTAAATATCTTTATCTAGGTTTGTGGCACTTTAGCTTAAAAGGGTATTGCCATCTCTAGGATATACCGTCAATGTCAGATAGGTGTGGGACCCACCTCTGGGACCCAGTCCTATCTACAGAAAAGGCTCCCAATGGGAAGGGAGAACAGCTATGCATGCACAGTCACGCTACGGGAGTCCCGCAGATTCCTAATGGTTGTATTGCTAGAATATAATGAAGATTGAGAATATAGTGCTATATGCTCAATCTTCGTTATATTCTAGCAATACAGCTATTAGGAACTCAGCTCTAAGTTGATTTCGCAATGCGAGTATATGTTCACATTGCGAATTCAACTTAAAGCTGGGTTCCTAAGGCCCCTTTCACACGGGCGAGTTTTCCGCGCGGGTGCAATGCGTGAGGAGGACGCATTGCACCCGCACTGAATCCTGACCCATTCAGTTCTATGGGGCTGTGCACATGAGCGGTGATTTTCACGCATCACTTTTGCGTTGCGTGAAAATCGCAGCATGTTCTATATTCTGCGATTTTCACGCAACGCAGGCCCCATAGAAGTAAATGGGGATGCGGGAAAATCGCAAGCATCCGCAATCATGTGCGGATGCGTTGCGATTTTCCCGCATAGTTGCTAGGATACGATCGGGATGGGGACCCGATCGTTATTATTTTCCTTTATAACAGTTATAAGGGAAAATAATCGCATTCTAATTACAGAATGCAATGTTCCCGGGCTTTAAAGGGTTAAAAATAATAAAGAGTTAACACCTTCTCCCATTATGCAGCGCAGAGCCCCAGACGTCGTCTCTCTTGATAGTTTTGATGCTTGAGGACCTGTGGTGACGTCACAGGGTCACATGGTCCAATCATAGAAGCATTTGAGTGGACCATGTGACCCATGTGATCTCTGTGACATCACGGCAGGTCCTTCATCGAACATCTGTTGTTCGATGAAGGACCTGCCGTGATGTCACAGGATCACATGGGTCACATGGTCCACTCAAATGCTTCTATGATTGGACCATGTGACCCTGTGACGTCACCACAGGTCCTCAAGCATCAAAACTATCAAGAGAGACGACGTTCTGGGGCTCTGCGCGCATAATGGGAGAAGGTAAGTTAACTCTTTATTATTTTCAACCCTTTAAAGCCCGGGAACATTGCATTCTGTAATTAGAATGCGATTATTTTCCCTTATAACTATGTTATAAAGGAAAATAATTACACATACAGAATACTCATCCCGAAACCAGACTTCAGTGATGAAGTCTGACTTCGGGTCTGGGTACCAAGCATGCGGATTTTTTCACGCGCGTGCTCAACGCACTACAAACGTTAGCACACGCGCGGAAAAATCGCGGCGATTCCCGCAACGCACCCGCATCTTATCCGGGCGTCAAACATGACGCCCGTGTGCAAGAGGCCTAATGGTTGTATTGCTAGAATATAACGAATATCGCAATGCGAATAATTCAGGTTATATTAATCGCATTGCGATTACAACTTAGTCAACTTTGTGAGATCGTGATTCTCACATCCGACAGTACATTTTAGCATGGAGGCGTTCCCATTGGAATGGGGACGCTCCATGCACACAGGAAGTCGGCAGAAGTGGCAACAGGCATTAACTGGAGCGGGCAGGGAGCCAGGAATCCTCCGGACAGGTAAGAACAGCTTTTGGGAAGTGCGAAGACAACCAGAGAGCAACAAGGATTAACAGCTAAAAACAAAAACAAAAAAAACGAATATTTGAAATTGCGAATATATATCGCTATATTCGCAATATTCGCGAATTATCGAAGTTGCGATATTCGCTATAAAAATTCACTATTCGAATATCCGCGCTCAACACTAATCCGCGCTCAACACTGTTACTACGAACACTCATTAGTGATCATCTGCCAAAAATCGGCAGGTGTAATATGGGCTTTAGCCTATGATTGTTTCTGCCGTTTCCATGGAACGTCTTTAGGAAAATATATGTATGTATTTCATAATTTAATTTTTACCTTTTTAACAAGAATATTAATTTGGTAGTATCTGCACCTTATATGTGACAGGGCTAGACTGTTCATGCTAGACACTACCACTATTTGGCCAAATTCAGAATAAACCAATCATGTTATTCACAGTATAAAACAAATGCTTATTCTTTTATAGATAAGCTTTGCCCTGTATTTTACATCTAAAAATTGCATCCTAGGAAGCCTAATCCCACACGATCATCACTAGAGACTGCTGATAATCACTGCACCATTTGAATGGGTTTTTTGTTCCTTAGTGAAGCTGATACTACCACACTGTACAATAAATCTTTTTGTTATATTGAATTAAACCTGCAGGATACCAGAGAGTATTTTCTTCAACCCTTCATCTTCAAATGTTCTGGAAATACTGCATGGTAAATATGAGATCATTTACATAGGTCTGATGCAATGGGAAATGCTGCTGCTGTGAAACATTATAAGGAAATATAGAGTACAAGGAAAATGTGATGGAACATACAGTACAAGTCATATTTCAACTGGATGACACCCAGTGGAATATTTGCCACCGAGCAGAGCAATATAAGTTCAGGTGTAAAGAATATTCATGTTGGGAATAATCTGGGAAGTCCATTTAAACCTTGATCCTGGAAAATTACCAGTAACTACTTTGTGTCTTATGCATCCACTACCTTACAGATAGCATTTTCAATAAACTATAGCCACAACTGTGACATTGCTTCTGGAAGACACTAAAATGCTTCATGTATTCAGATTTTAGATTTATTGTCTCCCTGGGTATTGATCATCCTGGGTCACCTGTTCCTCAAAAAGGATAGCAGATCTGTAGGAGACGTTAGCAAAACGAGGGTAAGGCAGATCGTGCAAGTAGGTAGGGATAGTAGTGCAGGTGGAGTACAAGGCTGCTCTGTTCCCTACCCTTTCATGACAGAATTACAGGCCTCTGTCATGAGAGGTTAGGGTATGGCCCACAACTTGACAGCAGTCTCTAACTTGACTTAGTGCAGGGGCCTAAACCAAACTGGGCCATAGGTAGTCAGAAAGAAAGAAGAGAAAATCAGACAGGCAAAACCAGGACTGGATAGCGTCAAATACCAGGAGGTCACGTTGGAGGCAAAATCAGAATACAAAGGTAAAGTCAAAGAAACAGGCAAAAGGTCAGCAATCCAGAGAAACAAACACAAAACTAGCTAGTGAGGCAGAAATACCAATCACAGGCAACTGTGGCCAGCAGTAGCCATTTTAAAAAGCCCACTCTCAGGAAGCATGTAATGTCAGAAACCAGTCTGATTGGTCCAGCGTCCTTGCTCCCTGATACATCGACAAGTCCCCACTGTCAATGGGGCTGCTTGCCATAGCAACAGAGCAACGCCACCATACTGCAGCCAGACTCAAACCTGGAGAGCAGATGGGTAAGTATGTGGCAAAGAGATTCCAATGCTGCATTTATAGACCAATATTAAATGACTGCAGTATGAGTATATAGACTCTTGTGGTTCATATTTCTTTCCCTAAAGATCTTGCCCTGAATTCTGGGATGAAACACATATGAAGCATTATATAGGGTCAAAAGAGGGCCAGTGATTGGTTACCCTTAAAGAGAATCTGCAGGCAGCATGTTTTAGAGCAGGAGGAGCTGAGCAGATTGATATATAGTTTTGTGGAAAAAGGTTCAGTAAGGGTGGGTTCACACTAGCGTTAGAAATTCCGTTATTGCTTTCCGTTATACCATGGTTATAACGGAAAATAACGGAATGGCCAGACAGAATGCAAAACGGAAGCCTTTAAAAGACATTCCGTTTGCTTTCTGTCATAATACAAGTCAAGGGAAAGCATAACGGATCGGTCTGGGTCCCGTTATGCAAGACGGAAAATAGAGTCCAGTCCGGACTTTGTTTTCCATCTTGCATAACGGGAACCAGACGGATCCGTTATGCTTTCCCATAGACTTGTATTATGACGGAAAGCAAACGGAATGCCTTTTAAAGGCTTCCATTTTGCATTCCATCATAATAGAAGTCTATGGGCAAAAGAACGGATCCGTCCTTCCGTCTTATGGATTCTGTTATGTTCCGTTATAACCACGTTATAACGGAAGGCCATAACGGAAACCATAACGCTAGTGTGAACCCACCCTAAAACTTGTAATTTAGTCATTTAAACCTCTGCTCTTTTTATAACAGGATAAGGGATAACTAACTGATCAGTGGGTGTTTGACCATTTCGACCCCCAGTAATCCCAAGAATAGGAATCCTAAGTTCCTGTCCTGATTCATTCTCTATATCCCTGCTGGAAATAGCTGAGCACTGTACTCGGCAATCTCCAGCAGTCCTATTGCGAATGAATGTCATGCTCTGTGAGAGTCCTGCTTGGCCTGCCACTCCATCAGGATCCCCGTTCTCAAGATCTGTTGTCATCAGTGGGCATCCCAGCAGATTTAGATAGGGCATAACTTTCATACTTGGCACAGATCCTTTAAAATGCAACGTTCACCAAAATTTTGGGGAAAAGTTAACCAAACAATAGTTGGCCTGCTAATCAATCAGAACAAGAACATGGGATACTTGTTCTGGGGATCGGTAGGAATTCCAGCAGATGCAGATATGGCAGAACTTTCATACTTGCCACAACTTTTTAAAGATATCCTGTTCACCAATATTTTGGCCAAACGATAGTTGGTGTGAAGTTAAAGAAAATTTCCTTGCCATGTACCAGAATCATCATCCACTATAAGCCAATAATAACTTTAGCAGATCTTTAGATTGCCTGTCTACGTTTACACTGTCTATATAACAGGATCTATTCCATTTGTCTTTGAGGGAAAAGTAATGCTCACAGGACAGTACAGGCTTAGAAGTCTTTGGGTGCATATTATCGATCAATACAACACATGTGCACGATATTTTACAGTATATTTTTAATATATAAGACAGAATTCCCTTTGAACAGGTGCTTTTCAGAATGGTATTAGAAACTTCAGCATGGTGTGTTCATCATCTGAACAAGCAATGTATAATTTAGAATGTGTGTGGATAAAGCCGCCTGTTTGCACCCATTGGGGATATTTATTCTGGTAAAATATGTCTAAATGCCTTCAGTCTAAACAAGCTGTTCTCCCGTTTGTCAAACACGCTTTGAATAACTCATAGGAGCAGCGGAGAATACGAGCATTCCTCCTCATTGTCACTTTCCACCACATGATATGTTGGAGCTTGACTATTTTATTCTTGATGGCTTCTTTTTTTTTCACTGTAAGAACTTACTGTGTCACCTCGCTGATTGCCTCCAAAAATTCCCTCTCCAGCTATCATTAAATGGCCTCTTAAAAAGGTCTAATCAGCCATTTAAACAAATCCACCTCATTTTATTCTCTGAGATGGGTCTCAAGATGCCCCTGTGGAAAGGCCTTTTTCTGTTAATGGCCAAAAACCGCACTTTTAGTGAGAATATAACCTTAGATACTTGCTATAAAGCTCTATTTTCCCAGTTAATAGAAAGTATTACTCTAGGCCATCGCTTTTAAAGGGCTTGGTAATGGCTTAATGACTTTTCACACTATCAAAATTAAGGTGTTGCTAATAAATTTAACTTTTATGGACATAAATCAATACATCTGCTTATTCAGCTGTTACAACTTACTTCTGAGTGGATTGTACGCCTGTGATTAAACGATATCTCTATTCACTGGTTGTAATAGTCTTGTTAATGGAATATTAACTATGAGAATCCCATCAGTGAATGCTTGTGGCAAGTTTTCAATTACTACAGAAAATTGTTGCTTGAGTCTTAAGTCACAATTGCAGGAATCAAGGATAAGATTTCATGAAAGTCTTTATTAAAATTGCAGGCAGAATTTAAAGGGACATACTCTGTTAAACTATATTAATGGATATGTTCACCGTTGAAAACATGGTTTTAAAATTTTAGTTGGGATTCTGAGTACCATGTGCAGATGTTATATGTGTGTTGTATAAGTCCCTGTTTTCATCTATTTGTTGTAAAGTTCATTTTTGATAAATGCCAAGTATCAACAGATAGACAAAACCTTAACCTGACACTTAAGGGTCCATTCACAAGTCTGCAAAATGGGTCCTCATCTGTTTTGCAATTTTGCGGAGAGGGTGCGGACCCATTCATTTTCAATGGGCCACAAAAGATGTGGACAGGACACTTTGTGCTATCCGCACTTCCATTCCGCGGCCCCACAAAAAAATAGAACATGTCCTATTCTTGTCCGCAGCCACGGAAAATAAAAGGCATTTCCATTATAGGGCGGTCCGCAAAATGCGGAATGTACATGGCCGGTGTCCATGTTTTGCGGATCCGCAATTTGCAGACCACAAAACAGTTGGGGACATGTGAATGGACCCTAAACCATATAATTTCAAAACCTCAGAGGCCCTTCATTAGGTAATATAGCATGCCAATTAGATTGTTCTACATAATAGTTATTTTTGAGAGTGAGTCCTTGGAGAATTGCTATAGGTTAAGATTCATATTTTTGTATACATGCATTGATTTCTCTTTATTCCGCGTCCACAATCACACTATTAGGCCTCAGCACATGGCCGTTGCCCAGTCGTGGCCGTATTGCGGCCCGCATACAGCTGGTCCGCAATTTGGAAGAACCAGCCGTGTGCTCCCTGCATTCACTTGAATGGGTCCACAATCTGGAGCTGTGGTGCGAAACAGAGGCACGGAACCCCACGGAAGCACTACCGAGTGCTTCCGTGGTGTTTCTGTCCGTGCCTCCGCATCGCAAAAAAAATAAAACATGTCCTAAACATGGCCGGTTGTCTGTGTTTTGCAAATCAGCAATTTGCGGACTGCGAAACAGTTGCGGACATGTGAATCGACCATAAGGGAGTTGTCTGAGATAATTTGACAAGAACTACTATAACCATTATTGGATACATCAATGAACTGTAATTTATGAATGGAGGAGAGATTTACAGTGTAGACTACTTGACTGGCTGTGATTTATCTGGAGCAACAAGTGTTATCATTGGTATTGGGACAGTTATCTCTTATGAATTACTTGTTTTGAGATACTTTTAGCTTGGCCGAGGTGCTACTCTATCAGTAATCATTGCAATCACGTGTACAAATGGTTTCTGCTCTGGATAGCGATATATATGTGTAGGAACCCTATACATATTGAGAGAATTGTAGCACGTCTGCAGACAATTAAGGGCAAGTTTTTTTTACCAAGTAGTGTTTTATTGTCTATTTTAATTGATTTTCATGGTGTAATATTACAAACTATTAAATTTTACATTGGTCCAATATCAGAAGAGTGCCCAGTTTTTGACAAATTTACTATTGAAATCAGGTTGGCTGTCACTATTACTGATATATATTGAAGACAGGTGTATTAAAGGGCTATAGGGACAGGTTCCTGTTTTGGACTTCCCTTTCTGGGATGAATACCGTTCTTCCTTAACCAAGAAAAAGGTTTTTATATAATTTTAAATATTGTACCAAAGTTTGAAAATCACTGATATAGCGGGAACCATGGTGAGAGTAGGAACTGAACTAAACAATTTACAGTTTTTTTTTTCTTTTTTAATAATTATGTATGCCCTTAGTAATTAGTGATGAGCGGGAGGTGCCATATTCGATTTCGCGATATTTCGCGAATATTCGATTGAATATTCGCCATATATTCGTCGAAATCTAATAATCGTTACTATTCTATATAATGCGAATGTTAAGCGAATTTATATTCGCATCGCAAATTAAACTTAGAGCTGAGTTCCTAATGATTGTAACTTGTATTGTTAGAATTGACGAAGATAAAGAATATCACGAATATAGCACTATATTCTCAATCTTCGTTATATTATAGCAATACAAGCATTAGGAACTCAGCTCTAAGTTTAATTCGCAATGCAAACATATACTCGTATTGCAAGTTCAACTTAAAGCTGGGTTCTTAATGGTTGTATTGCTAGAATATAACGAATATCACGAATATAGCACTATATTCTCAATCTTCGTTATATTCTAGCAACAACCATTATGAACTCAGCTCTAAGTTTAATTCGCAAAGCGAACATATAATTGCATTGTGAATTGAGCTTAGGGTCAGTTCCTAATGGTTTTATTGCTAGAATATAAGGAAGATGACAAATATCACGAATTCACGAATATAGCACTATATTCTCAATCTTCGGTATATTCTAGCAATACAACAATTAGCAGTTCAGCTCTGTTTAATTTGCAAAGCGAACATATAATCGCATTGCGAATTTATCTTAGAGCTAAGTTCCTAATGGTTGTATTGCTAGAATATAACGAAGATGACGAATATCACAAATTCACGAATATAGCACTATATTCTTAATCTTCATTATATTCTAGCAACAACCATTAGCAACTCAGCTCTAAGTTTCATTCGCGAAGCGAACATATACTCGCATTGTGAATTGATCTTAGAGCTAAGTTCCTAATGGTTTTATTGCTAGAATATAACGAAGATGACGAATATCACGAATTCACGAATATAGCGTTATATTCTCAAACTTCATTATATTCTAGCAATACAACCATTAGCAACTCAGCTTTAAGTTTAATTCGCAAAAGCGAACATATAATCGCATTGCGAATTGTTCTTAGAGCTAAGTTCCTAATGGTGTATTGCTAGAATATCCCGAATATCGCAATGCGAATAATTCAGGTTATATTAATCGCATTGCGATTACAACTTAATCAAATTTGTGAGATCGTGATTCTCACATCCAACAGTACATTTTAGCATGGAGGCGTTCCCATGCACACGGGAAGTCGGCAGAAGCGGCAACGGGCATTGACTGGAGCGGGCAGGGAGCCAGGAATCCTCCGGAGAGGTAAGAACAGCTTTTGGGAAGTGCGAAGACAACCAGAGAGCAACAAGGATTAACAGCTAAAAAATTGAACATTCGAAATAGCGAATATATACCGCTATATTTGCAATATTCGCGAATTATCGAAGTTGCGATATTCACGATAAAATTTGAATATTCGCGCTCAACACTAATAGTAATGTCTAAATTGCTATGTTGCTTTTAGAAAAAGCTCTGACCATATAGTCATGTTGAACTGAAGATAGTTATATTTCAAGTAGCTCCTTTCTGTGAACACAGAATTGTATTTTAGTTTGAAGTTCTCCACCTGCCCTCTTACTCATGAATAGGAAAGGTCATGTGAAGACTGTGTAGGACAAGAATATGAAAAGCACGCCAGGGAATCTAGTTATAAAGCCCACCGTTGAGATAAGTAAATATTTTATATGAGTAAGACATATTTAATACTTTAAATAAACAATAACTTAGAGAATAGGGAAGTGATGCTCAACGAAATTATCGGAGTGATGCTAAAAGCAGACTGAAAATATTGAAGATATATTAGAATCATAGAGCATAATTATGTGGCATCTCAAAACACTGAAATACGATAGAATATTTCATATTGCATATGTTTGCTTGTCCATGTCTACAAGGAAGAACATATATATACATATATATACATATTCTTTCAGGAGGTGAATACATAGACCTGGAAGTCATGTATTCTTCTCTCACTATTCAAGAGACATGGGTTTGATTATACTCCATTTTGTTACCTTCTAGTTGGTTATTGGTATCTAGCATGTCTTTGTGTACATGGCAAGAAGATGAAAATGTTTTACTGCTATCTTCTGTAAGGTATTGTCCACATTGGGCATATATTTCAATATTCCTCTAGTAATAATCTAATTTTCATTTCACAAATGTTTATATACACCAATCAGATTTAGCAATGTAACTTCCTGCCTATAGGTCCTCCTCATGCCACAAAAATAGTTCTGACCCATCACTACTCTAGACCTCTGAAGGTGTCCTCATTATAGAATACCCCAGCCATGAAAGGATCTACTTGGTCTGCAGCAATGTTTAGGTAGGTGGTACATGTCAAAGTATCATCATTATGAATACGAGGACCCAGAACATTGCCCCAAACATCACACTACCTCTGACAGCTTGTCTTCTTCGCATGGTGCATTCTGGTGCCATCTTTTCCCTAGAAAAAATGCACATGCACTCAGCCATCCATATGATGTAATTAATTATACCAGGCCACTATCTTCTTTCAGGTCCACATGCACAATGTAGGCACTTTTAGAAGTGTACAGGGGGTAAGCATCTTAAATGGTCTACTACTACATGACCCCATTGACACAAAGTTGTGCCCTAATACACATAGCCAGCCTCAACTGTTTCAGCAATTTGTACTATTTTTGTTTTAGATCAAACCAGACAGGCTAAGTAACCATCAATCTCCATGTGCATTAATGAGCCTTTGCCACCAATGACACTGGCTGCCTTGTTGTATTTTATTGGTCTTTGGTATGCCTGAACTACTACATACTGAGAATACCCCAGAAGACCTGCCCTGCCTTTATCGAGACGCCCTTTCACAATTATCTCACTTTCACTATTCTGCATATTAATGCACCTCCATTTAAGCCATTTTCCTAGGATGTTGTATATTTTAAACCCATCATGGGTTTGTGTTTCTAATGTGGTTCGTCAGATAGTTTAAAATAAAAAATATTTAATAAAACTTTAAAAATCTATATTATTTTAACTTGTATTTCAAAGTCTCTGCACTGATTCTAATATGAAAAAAAAATGTGGTCTTTATATTTATTATCTAATATATAAAGCTGAGAATATATGTATGTGTGTATGTCCGCTAAAGGTATCCGCACCGTCGCATTTACAATTGCGAAATTTGGCACACAGGTACATCAGGTGTCCGGGAAGTTTTTAGACCGGGTCTCAGCTCCCTAGCACGTACCGTTCCTGAGATAACCCCAAAAAAATGCATTAGCCAATAGATGCCTGGTCACATGACCCTTCTCAGCCAATAGAAGCTCGCAGGCCCTTAGTCTCCACATACACACAGTTTTACACCAGGTTTCCATAACAACCCAGCTATTTTTCTTCACTGCTTTAGGTCAGCTTTAAAGGGGCAGGGCGCTGTGGATGATACTGTTAAGGGAGCGAAGATTTGTGGAGGTCCCAATTCAGGGGGCAGGTAGGGTGGCTATTGAGGCCACCCTCAAAAGACAGACTGGAAAATCCCGCCCCAGGTCCCGCTAAGCCATGCCCCCAGCTGGTTAGGCCACACACCTTCCCACTCCGCCGCCGACGGGGATTGAAAAACTTAAGGTAAAAATCAACTTCTGTCAGCTACAGGGGTGGGAGGGAGGGTGACTTGACAGTGTTGCTGTTTAAAAGGACATCACTCTTTCCGTTCAGGCCCTGCGCCAGATGGAGGACAGGGAGTCTGAAAGTTGGACTGTCCGGCCTAAAACCGGACCTCTGGCCACCCTAGGGGCAGGCTGCTGTGGAGGTCACAGTTAAGGGGACGGTCCGCTATGTAGATCAGTGTTAAGGGGCAGATTGCTGTATAGGCCACTGTTAAGGGGACGAAGTGTTGTGGAAATCACTGAAAGAGGCGGCCGCTGTGGAGGTCACTGTTAAAGGGGCGGGCTGCTGTGGAGGTCACTGTTAAGGGGGCGCGATGCTGTGGAGGTCACTGTTAAAGGGGCAAGCTACTGTGGAGATCACTGTTAAGGGGCAGGATGTTGTGGAGGTCACTGTTAAAGGGGCGGGCACTGTGGACGTCTCTGTTAAGGCGGCTGAGAATGGTGGAAGTTACAGTTAAAGGGACGGTCCGCAATGGAGGTCAGTGTAAAGGGGCGGGGTGATGTAGAGGTCACTGTTAAGGGGGTGGGGTGTTGTGAAGGTCACATTTGAAGGAAATGGAGCTCTGTGGAGGTCACTGTTAAGGGGGCGGGTTATTGTGGAACTCACTGTTAACGAGACGGGGTACTGTGGAGTCACTAATAAAGGGGCAGCCGCTGTGGAGGTCACTGTTAAAGGGGCGGGGTACTGTAGATGTCTGTTATAGTGGATACTGTCCATATCTTTTAACGACACACAAACATTAAATTAAATAGATTAAATATACGCGTGTGAAGCCAAGTACTTCTGCTAGTCAGCTATAAAAACAAACTTAATATCAGCCTCCTTTTGTGACTAAACTCTTGAAGAGGTTTACCAAGATGGGGCACCCCTCTTGATATTGCCAGGCCAGGCAATAAAGAAAATCCTGTGACTAGTGCTAAGGTTCCAGTGACAAGCATCCTTCCCCTCCACTGCAATTTACATACATGTCACCGCTGCCAGCCAATCAATGTCATTGGCAGTGGTGTGTCATCTACATGCACATCACCGCTGCCAGTTGTGATGTGTGGAGGCATGGCATGTAACCTCTGCCACTAATGAAGCAGCAGTGAGATGAGTGTAGATGCAAGTCACAACTCTGATCCAGTGGGGACTGGTAGCATAGCAAAATAGAGCATGGTGCTAGAAGCACAGGTGACAGGTGAGTCTTTGGCATTATTAAGCAATATTAAAAGGGGTTTCTGCTCTTGGAGAACTCCTGTAAAGGGGCCACACAAGATTAGGAAAACCTGTGTACTTTTCTGCAAAAACAGTATTAAAAGGGTTGTCTGGCAAGGAGCAGTTGTAGTCAAACTATGTTCCATTGAAGTAAATGGGATGGAGGAGATATAATTATACCTGCTCTCCGCTGAAATGTCTGTGGCGAGCAGGTAAACAGTGAAGAAAACGCAGAGCTCATGCTCATTCTCTTCAGACTGCTGACTGGCCAAGGATAGATCATCAACATTGGAAACTGGACAACCCCTTTTTACATGTCCACCCAAGCTTCAATACCCCATATAACCTGTGGGCAGGTGTGGTGCTGCAGCCACATTTTTTTTCTAATCCTGCCCAAGCATGATGATCTGCTGACATAGAAGCAAGGCCAGTAAACAGTTCCCAAATAGGACTGATTATTATTATAAAGTATTGGTAAAAACGTCCACAGTGGCAACAGAAGGTGAATGGTATTATGTGTGGTTATTCATAAATCATGCTGTTTAATTAATAGCATAAAAAACAGAACTGTGTATAGGTTAAGCTGCCCAAAAGAAAGTATATTCATTCTTCAGTGACATTCAGATGACATACATGCTCCGTTTGCCTCTCAATAGCCATTGTTGAACTCACCAGGAAGCTACTGTACCTTTAGAACTACAAAACCATAGGTGGCAAAGAGGAGACATTACTTTGAATTGTGCTTTTCTCTTCCTTTTCTACATGGAATGTAATAGAGATGTCCAGGCAGAAGAGAGCAGGTGACATTCAGATGATACTGTTTCATTGCAGGTCACATGCAAAGTTACTTGTGAAATAAGATGTCACAGCAGTTCTATTCAATATGTGCTGAGGAAGCATAACACCTCTGAACTGTACTGGCCTCGAGTTTTATGTCATTGCTTGACTAGACCTTTGGCACTGTTATTTGTACACAATAAATGTATTCTCTTCATTCCTACCATGTCACCATGGCCTTGATTTACATTGGTAGCGTGCCTACAATGTCAGTGTGATGTCAGCTCACCCTATCCCAGACCTGCGTATGCAAAAATCTTTGACAAAGTCATCAGAGATTGTAAAGGCAAACCAAATATGACAGGGGACGTTAATTGCCTGGCCATCTTCTAATCTAATATGAAGCAGTTCAGGTGTGGAAGTCCCTCATCCTGATTCTAGACCTTCAGAAACGCTTGGGAGGATATTGAAGCCGTTTTGTATACTCTGATAATGTATTCCACTTTAGTTTGTAACATGAATTATTATAAATAATATTCTCACAGATAAGCAAGTAGACAGAAGGATAGCAATATTCAGAGATCCATGGCATTCCCCATGATTGTAACATGGTTTCTGGACACAGAAGAGTATACACGGCAGCCGTTTCATGTAACAAGAAGCTTCATCCAAGGCCCTGACGTACTTCATAGTACCACACCTTATATCTACATAAAGTGCTCACACAAGCACATTGGAATTAATACCAATAATAACACAATACTAATACAATTATTAAAAACATAGAAAAGAAGATAGATTGCACATTAAAAGAATTTTATGAAATTAGTTTCAGTTGATTGTTTAAAAACATTTTTATATTGCTCCATATCTACATTCAAAGGTAAAGTGCTAAGGTCATTACCGTCATTAAGAATTGAAGGTGCCAGCATTTTCATTTTTAAAATCAACTTCACTTCCTTCTGTAATAAGAGCTTATGTCTATTGTCTCAATCAGGGGGTGGCTGATCACACACTATGGCATGTTTCCTGTTTATTATGCAAATGATTTATCAATCTGGGATACACTAGGTTGCTTTTAATTATTTATGTTCATCAAGCAATTTTTGCCATGGGGTGAATAGTTTTTCCTATATCATATAGATATGAGATAGATAGATAGATAGATAGATAGATAGATAGATAGATAGATAGATAGATAGAGAATTTGCCCATTGTATGGTATATGTGTGGTTTTGCCAAACCTAACATGGCATGCGAGAGTTTGGTCACCCCTGGTCAAAATTAGAGTTACTGTGAACAATTAAGCAAGTTGAAGATTAAATAATCTCCAGAAGGCATAAGATAAGGATGAAACACACTTATCAACATTTTATGCAACACTAGTGTATTATTTTGGTTTTGTACAGTACAATTTAAGAGTGCAAAAAGGAAAGGACCTTGCAAAAGTATCCCATGAGCGCTCAGATACCTTTGCTCGAGATCTTAGCACTTAAATAGCCTGTTAGAAAAAAGGCTTTTTCACAATTATTGTTAGGAAAGGCCAGGTAATGCAAATTTCAAAGTTTTATAAATACCCAGATTCCTCTAACCTTGTCTCAAAAAACAGCAGCCATGAGTTCTTCTAAGAAGCTGCCTTATACACAAATAAATATGGTTGAGGCCCACAAGGTAGGAGAAGGTTATAAGATAGCAAAGTATTTACAGATTGCAATTTTCTCAGTTTGAAATGTAATTAAGAAATATCAAACAGTAGAGATCAAGAGAAGCTGTGGAAGACCAAGAAAATTTTCAGACACAGCTGCTCATAGGATTGCTAGGAAGGCAAATTAGAACCCCTGCTTGACAGCAAAAGACCTCCAGGAAGATTTAGCAGATTCTGGAGCTGTGGTACATTGTTCTACTGTTCAGCAACACCTGCACAAACGTGTCCCTCTGAGTCATCAGAAGAAACGTCCCTTTGTCACCACAAAATTCAGCGACAAAAGTTTGAAAAAGAACATCCAAACAAGCCTGATGCATTTTGAAGACAAATCCTGTAGACCAATGAGGTTATAAACTCTTTGGCCACAATTAGCAAAGACATGTTTGGAGGGAAATGTCAGAGAGTTTTATGAAAACACCTCTCCAACAATTAAGCATGGGTGGATCAATTATGCTTTGGGGTTGTGTGGCAGCCAGCGGCACGGGGGAACATTTCACAGGTAGAGAGAAGAATGTATTCAATGAAATGCCAGCAAATTCTGGAAGCAAACATAACACCAACTGTAAAAAAGCGGAAGTTGAAAATAGGATGGTTCAACAAACGGGTAATGATCGCAAACACACCTCAAAATCCACAATAGACTACTTTAAAAAGTGCAGCTGAAAGTTTTACCGTGGCCCTCACAGTCCCCTGATCTTAACATTAATATAAATCTGTGGCTAGACCTCAAAAGAGCAGTGCATGCAAGACGATCCAGGAATCTCACAGAAATGGAAGACTTTTGCAAGAAAGAATGGGTTAAAATCCCTCAAACAAGAATTGAAAGACTCTTGGCTGGCTACAAAAAGTGTTTACAAGCCATGATACTTGCCAAAGGGAATGCTTCCATGCAGGGTGGCCAAAGTTTTGCATCTGGCCCTTTTCCTTTTTTGTTATTTTGAAAAAGTAAAAAATGAAAATAAAAAATTGTTTTAGCTTGAAATACAAAGGGAATGTGCCATCTTTAACCTTATTTCTTTTGGAGATCATTTCATCTTCAACTTGATTAACTGTTCACAGAATCAGTGATTTTGACCAGGGGTGCCCAAACTTTTGGCTGTCACTGTAAATACTCTTCATTGGCTACATATACAGTATGTATATATATATAAAGATTCCAGATAGCAGATGAGAACCTTGCGTATTTATTTCTGTGTTTCTGAATTAGGTCTTGATGGTAAAGTAAAAAGTCGATTGACAAATAGAGCTGAATGCTGACAGTTAACATGCCCTGTAAGTTTTGTGCTTACTTATGTCATATGATTTTATTTTATTTGCTATCTACTAAAGACTCCGTAGAGCGCTCAACACTTGCGATGATTCCTTCCCAGTGTTTATGTCTTATCATTAAATTGCTGTATTTTACTGTTTTCAAAAATGTTTTTTACAATGCTCACTTACCCTTTGAACCTAAAGGAAAGATAAACCATTGTCATAAATAGGTATTCTTTTCACTGCATTGTCCATGTCTGCGCAAGAAACAATCTTTTTCTGCAGAATTTCATATTCCTATATAGAAAGCACAATGAGGGCGATTTCCATCTGCAAAAGATGTATATATCTGGATGTCCAAATGGTAACTGTGTTCATCTATGTTTTTTTCCAGCCCTATTTATTTAAATGAATGAGTTTCAGTCCACTCTGAAAAACGAAAAAGTATGGCATATATGAATGGCACCACTTAATTTAATAGGTTTGTGTGCATTCCAAATAGAAATTACTGCTGTCTGAAACAGGTCTTATACAGTATTTTAGATTTTCATGTAAAGTAAAAATGAGACTAGAGATATAGTAGAACAACTTACAGTATTTTGGCCATATCGTCATAGAACAAGTATTTATCCAGTCAAGCTAATAATGTGCCTGATAAGATTCTTGAGGAAAGCGCAAGATGGACAACAATTTGAGACTAATGCAGGAGATACAAAGGATACATAAACTGAGTCTTCCTTGCTTTTTCCTAAAGTATTTAATATTTCCGAATAAGTAAAGTCATCAGGTTAGAAAAAGTTGAAAAAGTAATAAATATGTAAAACACAAAGGAAATGAAATTAAAACCTACTCCCTGATATCTTCACAAAGAGCGCCCTACATGACACATAATGTTTATATGTGGATTTGCCCCTATCTACTCGCTACATTTTGTGCATCTGCATACAATCCTGGACTTGTGCTTGGGCAAATTTGTGGATGCAAATTAACTTGATACTGTAATACACTACATTTGTATACAAAAAAATGGGATGATCTCATTGGGTTGATTATCTACATTAGAGTTCAACCCCATCCCACTCTATGACGTACTATTATGTCACAGCAACAGTGTAATTTCCACTTCATGCCATATTAGTATGTTATAGAGATACCACAGGCTGAGGAGCTGGGCACGTACCATAATTTGCAGGTGTGTTGCGGATATAAAGCGCAAAATGCTTTATATACAAAAAAATAAAGAAAGAAAGGATCAAAGGAAAAAATATCAAAGTTATTGATCTTATTGAGGAGAGGGCGACATAATGACCTCTCAGCTCGTTGGCGGGTACCTTAATTATTTTGTCCAACTAGAAAGAAAACAAGATACCATCATCTATGCAAAAATATATGTGAATTTATTATACGTAAGTGCTAAATACAAAATCGATAATACAACCTGTACAATGATAGACAATGAAATATAATACCAATACTTTTCAATGACCAATCAACACAAATAATATGCAACAATCAAAATTAAAGAAAAGTAGGGGTATCAACCCCTTACTATCACCTTTTAACCAATTGAGGTATGGCGGCACTATAAATTTACCAGCTCGGTATCAGACTAGGGAATATCAAAGTTCCCAAGGGACTAGGTATCAATATCTGATCTTCATTTTAGCAATATGCATATAAGGATATGTGCGTGGTGTGTTCAACGCATATCTAGTTCATAGATACCATCTCCAACATCCTCATTTAAGTTTTAGACAGCTAAAAGATGGTCCCATATATCTGTTTAAAATACGTCTGTAACAAGCACTCTGTATACTGTATCCAATTTGAGAATATTCACATTTATTTGTAAAGGTATAGGTACTTTACCACTCCTTTAGATGTAACCCGCCATCCGTGTATGAGGCTCCTTTAGCGCCCTCCTAGGACCTGCCGTGGCATTCCACGTGGTCCTATACATCATCAACCGTGGCGTTCCACGTGATGCGGGCTGTAGCTATTGGTTGGTACGGCCGCCAAAAAGGAATCTGGATAAAGTTGAATGAAAGTATCCACAATTGTACGAGTGGTGTTCACAGAGTGTGATTGCCTTTCCTAAAAGTCCGTCTTTAAACTCTCACTACTGTTATGGCCCCAGACGCGTTTTGGGACTTTTACATGTCCCTTCCTCAGTGGTAACAGTAGCGAGAGCATAGTGAGAGTTCTCTTATATAGGTGTCCTTAATTGATGAGATCATCCTTTAGGATTCAGGATCTTCTCAAAGAGCCGTAATGGAATCCAATAGGAAATAGTGTGGTGGACGATCATCTATTGTATAACCATAAAGTGACCATAGGATGATCTTAATGGATGAACATGGAAGATGAGAAAATATATAAAAAATAAAAAAAAAATATATAAAAATTCAGATAATATCAATCAATATCAGAAATGTATTCTTCTTAGATAGTAGAGTCAACATCAATTATAAGAATAACAACAGTTTATCTTCATTCATATACATTCTTTTCCTAGCCGATCAGGAGTGGGCTTCACGGGATGGAAAGCTGTTATGTTAAGGAGCTGTAGGAGAGGGGAGATCGGCGAGCTGATAGACAGCCTGTCGCCGATGTTTCGTCGCCCACGGCCACTGCACCTATAAGAAGCCAAACAATTCCATCTCTGCATTGAGACCTCTGGGTATCAATGATTCAAATTCATAAATCCGTCTTGTCTCCAACCTCGACATCTGAGCTATATAATTACCACCTCTCCATGGCTTATTCACTTTCTCAAGAGCAATGAAGAGTAAGGAAGAGGGATCGCAATTGTGCTTTTCTTTATAATGTTTAGACAATGGGTGTGACATACAGCCCTTCCTAAGCCACTTGCTACCCAATACAAAAACAAAAAATGAAAGTAGGAGGGGGCAAAAAATAAAACTTAACATTTACTTCAAAATTTAAAAGAAGTGTGTCTCAAACATCAGCATACCAAACCTAATGTGCTTATGCCTCAACACAAATCAGTTAAGGCGGGCACACAGCCATCCACGTAGGGCAATAGAGCCCCAGCAAACCTTAGTGTGTAAAGACGGCGCAGCACATAAAGAGAGCGCAGCACATCTAACCGGCGCATGGGACACACTGGTCCCCCGGGAGCTCCACATGACCAATTTGGGCCATACGCCACTTTAGGTCACTTAGGAAAGGAACCCAGTTTATATTGGGCACTCCAATACCCATCAGTGGCCCTATGTCCCCTGAAGATTCCAAGGGACACTGATATAGCCGACAATAGATGAAACGCGTCGGAACATTATATGTAGGCTAAAGTATGATATTGGATGGAGTAAAATACTCCTGATGAGACATTATTTGATGAGCATTTTTTATGTGTGTATATGGGATGGTCCCCTGCCTTGAGTAGGCTTTGAATAGGGGAAGTGTATCCAGGGACAGGCTCCGGTAATGGTGCTATCCCTTGCGGGGTAGCACACTGCTATTAGGACTAGGGAGTATCAGGCCAAGTAGGGTCTTACTAGGGCCAACTACTACACTTACCTTATACCCAGTCACGGTGACCTCTGGACCATTTTCCATCTTTACACACTAAGGTTTGCTGGGGCTCTATTGCCCTACGTGGATGGCTGTGTGCCCGCCTTAACTTATTTGTGTTGAGGCATGAGCACATTAGGTTTGGTATGCTGATGTTTGAGGCACACTTCTTTTAAATTTTGAAGTAAATGTTAAGTTTTATTTTTTGCCCCCTCCTACTTTCATTTTTTGGAACAACTGTTACACCTGTAAAACCATTTCAATGATAACCATCATTCTGTTTTTAACAGAAGGTGCTATTCCTATGCCCAAACCTTTGTATAAGTAATTCTCGGTGTATCAGTTAATAATGTGCCAATATATTTATCCTCTAATAAGTGGTACCAATGTTTTTTGATGATCTTTTCCACTGTCTTATAAGCCGCTTGGAAGGGTAGTATTATTAATCTAATGGTTTCTTCCTTTTCTCTTAACTTATACGTAAAAAAAGTTTGTCCATCCATTAGTCTCACCTTTTGCAGGGAATCCTCCACTATCTTTACCGGATAGTCTTTCTCTAACAATTGTTGTTTTAAAACATTAGCTTCCTTCTCAAACTGGTTAGATTTGGTACAGTTACGTTTAAGCCTCCTGAACTGGCTCACTGGGATATTTGATAACCACTTTGGGAGGTGACAGCTGGAATATCTTAGAAAACTATTTTTTGCTACTTCTTTTTGATATGTATTGCACAATATCTTGGTGCCCTCAACATATATATTCAGATCTAAGAATTGTATAGAGGTCTTACTAATAATGGATGTAAATTTCAAATTTAGAGAATTAGTACTGATCTCCTGTAAAAATAAAATCCAACGACTCTTTTGAATCTCCCCAAATGAAAAAAATGTCGTCTATGTACCGACGCCAGAGGACCAGACCCAATGTTGTCACTTGAGTGACCCTCTACACTATATTTTATATTGCATATTTGGATTCTTTTTGGTCTACAGGTGGACCTAGAGAAGTGCACCTATCCATAGTGTGTTGGACAGGAGTGCCACCACATCACAAGACATTTTTAATAAACAAGATATACGTTACCAAGGGTCAAAAGGTGAGTAGGACTCCGGAGGGACGGTCAGCTCTCCAGAGAGTTCCCCGTGATCCAGGATAAAATCCAAAGCTTTACCACGTTCTGTTTTAGTCCTTTGTAGAACTTTTTTCTTTTGGAATCTCCTCTCTCATCCCGTCTATGATTAATATTCACAAAAGAATACACCCTGTTAGATAACAGTCTTCCAACCAAACCAGAGGGTGTGCACATATGGTAATAGAACTATGATCATACATTACCCAAAATGCTTTGTGGTGAATGGTGTAATGTTACCTGCCAATATATAGGTGGCAATGTTGTGTAATCTATAATTTATATAAAGTGACTTTATGTTAAGTGGTAAACATCCACCACCTGGGACGTATATCAAAAATGGAGGCATACCCCCTGACACCTAAGGCAATTAAAAACCTAGATTCCTGGAAACTAGTATAACTGTTCTCAAGTCATAAAGCTAAAATGTAGACAACAAATGTGTGGGTTTTTGGATTTCACAGGTGCCTTATCTTTTGAAAATAATACAACTTTTCTGACCAACTTCTCTTTAACAGAAATCCAACTGAGCATGCTTTCCCACATACCCCAGGAATACACGCTTCTGGTGATACACACACAGGATATATATATGTTAGTATATGATTATAACATGTAATAAAATAAAACCAATATATGAAGCAATATATAACAACACATATGTGATATATCGATTAACTTGTGTCAAATATGACCACTATATGAACAAACAGACATTATATGTTTGTCTCATTAATAAACCTTATTATAAAGGATGCCAGACGAGTGCCAGTAAGTAACCCTATCTCGGCTCATAGCTTAGCGATGAGGCAAAATTACTCACTTAGATAGGCACACATCTGCCAGGAAGAACCTTTCCTTGAACCCCTTTTCCTTTTTTACAATGAAGCTTCATGCAGGAGGGTGAACATAAGTACAACATGGCTTCTTATAGGCCATGAATACACGTTATAACAATAATAATGTATAAATGTTCATATACTTAGGAAAAGGCATGACAGGTGGTTTGACTATATTATACAGGAGGCACCCAGCTCTCACGGTTCTGAATCCAATCATGGTAGCTTGTCTGCATCCTGTAAATGCAATTGCGAGTTGCAAGGTGCCTAGTACTCATCATAGAGGTCTTCTGAAGGGTCCTAGGCCTGCCATGTCCCAGCTGCTAAAAACTTCCCTGACAATTTAATGAAATGGAAAGAGGTAGAGGAGGTTAATAGTTTTGGTCAGCTCCTGTTAACCTTAGTGACTATTGGAAGAAACAGCAATGGTGCATGTGATCACTTGATAGGAGTATCACCATCACAATAGACATCACAAGTTACAGTGTACAGTACAATACAGTACCCACTATGTAATCCTTTTCCTATTACAGGCCTGACTCCTTCCACTGGTGACATCATGAAAGATCAATTACCAACACAAGTCACATCTTTCATATATTTCTCTGCTGACTGGGGACCTTCAGCATGAAAAGGGATGAGTTTCTCACAATCGTCTCCATGATTGCTAAGCCTCCTCTCTTGCCTGCACTGATTACACCAATTGTAGGCAGGCAGGGAGAGAAAGACGTGTGCAGATTTTATATATACTGTATATACACAGTGCATTCAAAAATTCTTCATAAAGTCTTTCACTTTTTTCACTTTGGTTATGTTGCGGCCTTGTGCTAAAATGTTAAAATAAAACATAAAAAATGTCCACATCATTCTGCACTCAATACGCCATAATGACAAAGTGAAAACCAAATTCTGAAAGTTTTGCACACCTGGATTAGGGGATTTTCTGTCAATCTTCTCTGCAGATCCTCATAAGCTCTGTCCGGTTGAATGGGGACCATCAGTGGACAGCTATTTTCATGTCTCTTTAGAGATGTTTGATTTGGTTCAAGTCAAGTCTCTGGCTGGGCCACTTATGGACATTCTCAGAGTTGTTCCTAAGCTACTCCTGTGTTGTTTTTCCTGTGTGCTTTGGGTCATTGTCTTGTTGGAGGGTAAACCTTTGACCCATGTTTCACAGAGGGCATGCACCATTAATACTGAACCATTATTATAAATAAGCTGCTATCCTGCATGTAACAATTGAGTTATCTGAGCCCTGTTATTGCCGGCACACGTGAGTGGTCTTGTGTGGACTGTTATCTATTGGCATTTATTTGTTCTATACACGTATGTATTATAATATTCAGTCAAATTTCTTGACTTTAGTATTGGGCTAATCGTATGGTAACTAGTATATAGTTTTATCTTGTTCATTTATACAATTCTGGTTATCCGTTTATCATTCATCCCCTGAGAAACCTAAAAGAGTGGAAACGCATTGGAATGCTAAGAGGGTATATCAGGGCATAGTAGGAGTAGGTACGGGGACAGAGTACACCCACTATCTGGGTGTGTCCCTGGGCTAAGCCATAGTCAGGGATCACACGGGGTCAGAATCCTGACTGTGCTTTACCCCTGCACTCCTCAGCCTTGGAGTAACAGTGTTTAGTTTCTCAATTTGTTCTGTTATATTGCATTTACTAACCCTAGGTTTGAAGATTTTGGCTTATATATGAGAGCCATTTTTTATCAATTTATAATAAAGGTTAAGTATTAATGGGGCATGCCCTCTGTGAAACAAGTATTTGAATTGCATAACCCACATTTGATTGATTGCTATTCATGTTTAAAACCTTTGACCCAGTCTGAGGTCCAGAGAACTGTGGATCAGGTTTTCATTAAGAATATTCATTCAGCTGTCCCTCACCACTCTCCCTGTCCCAGACGCTGAAAAACACCCCCCATTATGATGCTGACACCACCATGCTTCACTGTAGGGATGATTTTGGGCAGGTGATGAGCGGTGCCTGGTTTCCTCTAGGCATGAAGCTTAGAATTAAGGCCAAAAAGTTCAGACCAGATAATCTTGTTTTTCACAGTCTGTCAATCCATTAAGTGCTTTTTGCAAACTTTCATGTGGCTTTTACTGAGGAGAGGCCTTTTTTTGGCCACTCTGCTATAAAGCCCAGATTGGTGGAGTGTTACAGTGATGGCTGACCTTCTGGAATTTTCTCCATCTTAACATAGGATCCTTGGGGCTCAGCCAGAACAACCATTGGGTTCTTGGTCAGGTGTCTTACCAAGGCCCTTTTCCCCCTATTACTTAGTTTGGAGGGGTACCAGCTCTAGGAAGAGTCCAGGTTGTTCTAAACTTCTTCCATTTAAAAATTATTGAGACCACTGTTACTCTTGGGAACTTTAAGTGTAGCAGCCTTTTCCAGATCAATGTCTTTGAAGTGTCTGAATACTTATTTCCATGCAAAATTTTAGTTTTTCCTTTTTAATAAATTAGCAAAAATTTCTAAAATTCAGTTTTTACGTTATATATAAAAGATAAATAGAATTGGTATCACCATGTGCATAACGGCCCATTCTATTAAAATATATTACTTAACTTGCATGGTGAACACCATAAATAAATAAAAATCCCAAGTGCTAGAATTGTCATTTTTTGGTCAGCTTGCCTTCCCCCAAAACAACAGAATAAAAAATGAGCAAAAGGTCCCATGTATCCATGATATGTGGAAGCCATATCATCACTTCCAGGACTCCTTGGTATTTTTTGTGTTGAACATAGTTCTTAATGACATTGGCTGTATGTTTGGGGTCATTGCCCTGCTGTAGAATAAATTTGGAGCCAATCAAATGCCTCCCTGATGGCATTCTATGATGAATAAGTATTTCTCAACATTAAGGACATCATTAATCCTAACTACATTGAGGACCATAGATGCAGTGGTTGGCCAAGGAAACTTAGTGCAACAGGTTTGTACTTAACTGCCTGGACCCTCAGTTCACGGTCCTCAGAGTTGTCACCAGTTGGCAGTAAGATGTGGCAGCGGTGAGGCACAGATAGGTAGGCGAAGGTGAGAACCAGGAAATTAGCGAGGAACGATAAATTCAGAGAACGAGGAGATGGCAGTCAGAAGTCTAGGATAAACCTCAAACCGGAGAGATAAACTTAATAGCGACAAATCAAAGTGGTGAGGCAGAATCTAGGAAAAAAGCACTTATCCATCATGTAATAACTTCACAGAGGTTTATGATTGGTTCCACATTTATTCTGCAGCAGGCAATTACCCCAAACACACAGGAGTCCTGGAAGTATAGCCCCCACAGAGCCCTGATCTCAAAAACATAGTCTGTTTGGGATTAAAAGAAGAGACAGAAGGATTTGAGCAAACCTACATCCGCAGAAGATCTATGGTTAGTTCTCCAAGATGTTTGGAACAGCCTCCTTGACAAGTTCCTTCAAAAACTGTGTACAAGTGTACTTAGAAGAATTGTTGCTGCTTTGAAGACAAATGGTGGTCATACCAAGTACTGGTTTTTGCATTCACTTTGCATTTTGTTAATTGATATAGATAAACTATTAACATTTCTATATTTGCAAATATTCTTACTTTTCTGCATTTTTCCCACACCTGTCTGAAACGATGTATTGTATATAACTGCATGCATGTGAGCCAGCTTAAGGTGCATGTGGGTCATCGGGCAACTTGAGAATCATTGTGGACCACCTTTTGTATAGGGCATGTGTAAACCAATGAGCCCTAGCTCTGTACTAGTGTACCAATTCAGAAATAGCGCAAGATCATGGTGTTTGGACAGTAGTGAACAGAACATTTACAGTAGGAAAATAGGTATTTTTTTATTTTTCCATTTGAATTAGGTTTAGATTTTTTGGGGCCAGAAAGCCCCTTTCATGTGTGGATATTAATATACAGTGTCGTACTGGGGTACTTAGGGCTCACAAGTGTAACTGATTCTGGGGGCCAATCTTAGGGCTCCTGCACACAAACCTATTTTTTTCCATGTCCGTACCGTTCCCTTTACTTCAATGGGGCTGCAAAAAAATAAATGACTCAGTGTGCATTCTGTGTCTGTATGTTCGTATGGCCGTTCTGCAAAATGATAGAACATCTCCTATTATTGTCCACATTACAGACAAGGAGAGGACTGTTCTATTAGAGACTGACTGTTCTGTGGAATGCACACACCCGGTATCCATGTTTTGCGGATCCACAATTTGTGGACTGCAAAACATCCAACTGTCGTGTTCATGAGCACTTACAATGATAACAGAAATATTAAAGATGAAGTATGATGGCAGACATTCACAGCAAAATGCACAAACATGCAAGTGGCAGAATTTACACATATCTGGATATCCTACACTTAAGTCAGTCAGAAACAAGACACATGCAGTGCCTACCAATCACATTTTGGAGACATGTGGGACACAAGACACTTATACATGGGTCACATGCCACTGATGCATATGTCACATACTGCACATACACCACTGATACATAGAACATATATAGCACACACCAATCACACATAGGAAGCAAGCAATGCACACACCAAGACATTTATGCCTAACCCTATTAAGTGTAGCACAGTTAAAGGGGTTAAAGGGGTTGTCTCACTTCAGCAATTGGCATTTATCATGCAGAGAAAGTTAATATAAGGCACTTACTAATGTATTGTGATTATCCATATTGCCTCCTTTCCATTACATTATACACAGCAGGTATCCGGGGTTATTACCACCTGTTAATCCAACAGCGGTGGCCGTGCTTGCACACCATAGGTAAAGGCTGGAAGTGCTCATAGGCCAACACCTTTACCTATAGTGTGCAAGCACCGCCACCACTGCTGGATTACACGGTGATATTAACCTCGGATACGTGCTGTGTATAATGTGATGGAAAGAAGGCAATACATTAGAAAGTGCCTTGTATTAACTGCATGATAAATGCCATTTACTGAAGTGAGACAAACCCTTTAACCCCTTTAAGTATAAATGTCTGGCATGAAATTAACCGAATCACAACCTCCTCAGATTGCTCATAATCTACAGTATATTCAAAAGGGTTGTCCTACCATAATGACCTATCACCTATCTACAGGATAGGTGATAAATATCAGATTGCTGGGGTCTGACTGCCGGAACACCCACTGATCATGAAAAAAGGGGTCCTGAGACATTCAATTACATTACCGCCAATCTATGTACACAAGGGTCTTAAGACCATGTTCCCTTGAACATGGGGTCCCAGCAGTCAGTCCCCCATCAATCAGACACTTATCACCTGCCGTGTAATAGCTGTTGGACCTTTTCACATTCCCTATCTTTAAAGATTTTCTTTGGGTGTAAAAATAAATAAAAATAAAATTAAAATGAAAAATCTGGCTCAAAATATGTGGAAAACTAAAACAGAAATGCTCGCCTGTTAAAGGGCTGGTGTCCACTTTTCTAGTTATCCTCTATCCACAGGATCGGGAATAACTAAGTGATCCGTGAGGGTTTGAACGCTGGAGGCCCCACTGATCCCCCTTCTTGATTGAGTGGCAGGTCGATCATATGTTCTGTATCTCCATCCATTCTCTATGGGGTCGCTGGAGATGGTGGAGTACATCGCTGGCTATTTCCAGTGGTTCCAAGGAGAATAAATGGAGCAGCAGGGCATATGTGTGGCCTGCCACACCATCAAAAAGGGGGAACAGGACCAGTTTCTGGAATCAGTGGGGGTCGCAGAATCGGACCCCACTAATCATAAAGTTATGCTCTATGGTGTGGAGAGGATAACTTGAAAACCTAGACAACCCCTTTAAATCCTCCACAACTCCCCCACCAGTATCTCTTTACATGGCAGCCGTTATTACGGAATATCATCACTACCACCATGTAAACCATACGTGTCAATACTGGAGAAGATGACGCACTGTGCAGAATTTTTCAGTCATAAGTCCAACCCCCTTTGCAGGTCATCATAACCTTTAACAAAGCCCAAGCAAAGGTGCTAGAGGAGCAACGTGAGCAAAGGGCACAAACGGAGGGTCATAACTGAAACAGAGGCATTAGGGTCACCTGAGGCAGGGTAATAGTGGGGATTCGGGAGCAGGGGTTAGGCAGGGTTAGGCCTCTTGCACATGACCATATGTATTTTGCGGTCCGCAAAAAATGTATCCGCAAAAAATACGTCTGTGTGAACAGCTGGCCCCTAATAGAACAGTACTATCCTTGTCTGTTATGCGGACAATAATAGGACAAGTTCTATCTTTTTGCGGAACAGATATATGGAAATACGGAAATGGAATGCACATGGAGTACCTTAAGTTTTTTTGCGGACCCATTGAAATGGTAAGAGCTTGGGCACTTATGAGGGTGTACATAAAGCAGAGGTATTGGGGGGGACCTAGGGCAGAGTCCCGCCAATGCCACTCTGAACTTTGCAGAGAGCAGCACACATTCATAGATCTTAGTCTACTATAAACAAATCCCCTATTTCCCCTTTACAGTCTCCTACAGCTCACTACTGTCACACACCTGAGAAAGCAGGCCAGCACTGCAGAGGAGTCCTTCTCTCCAGCAGCGAGTTTTCTGACAGCAGGGAGGGCAGGACGTTGCCTAGACAAGTTCTCTCCTCCTTCACTGCCAGCAGACCGGGAAGCTTAGAAGATACTGCGGTGCCTGCTGTACAATTTACACCAGTAGGAGGCTGCATCGCTGTGCGATACTGCCACCTAGTGGCTACAATAATTATCTCTCCTGAGAAACAAGAGATATAATTACTCCTACGTCTTTTTGCCGGACACAGGAAACTAGGGGCCCTCCGAGGAATTTCCAGCCTCCCCAGTGGGCCAGTCCGAGCCTGATAATATAGCTTTGCTTTTTTCTTTGGTAAAATATGTGAATAGCAGAGTAATTATTTAGCCATTGTTTCCTACTTGGGAAGTTAATTAGGACATGCTGTACTTCCATTTTTGGATAAGGTGAAGTGCCAAACGTTGACTACCACCAAGGGACTTCAAGAATTTATGAAGGGGTCTCTCAGGTTTTGTTGTGGCAGTGGGGTGCATTAGTAAATTTCAAAATGAGCCCCCCAGCAAACAGATAAAATACCCATGGGAAAATACAGTCAGCCAAGTATTTTTGCAAGGGAAATAATAGGAGTTGCTCATATCAAGCGACTCTCCATTCTGGCTCTTAATAATGCATATGGACAGAGGTTGTCTTAATGAAACAACCCTTTTAAGGATTAATTCACATGCTGCAGTTTTGTTAACCTTCCATTCTCTAGGAAGTACATAGATTACTGCAGTCACAGAAATGTTTGCAACAAATCTGCCATGTTTTAATTTACCCCAAAGTTGGCTGCTTCTGTCAAATCTACATCTTGTTTTTCTTTAACTGGTCAGTGACTAACCTGTTAAGGACCACACACCATACCTGTATGAGGCCTGGGCCAAATGCATGGCACATTTTTAAAGCAGGAACCAGTTGGATTGAGGTGCCTAATTAGTATACAGAAGGGGTTCATTACCGTTTCTACCTTCTCTTTTACAGCCTACATAGCGCTCAATGACCACTATACAGATAATAGAGGAAGTAACAAGTCCACTCTATTGGACTTGGCGATCTTGTGAAATTCTAAAAAAAAAATAAAGAAAAACATGAGTGACTGGAGAGAAAAAAATACGAGTCCTAGGAGATCTCAAGTGTCATACACAAATTATCAGGCCAACTGGTACACCTTCACTCATGCGAGAGCTGTTTTCACTTCAAAATTACCTGCACGTTGTTTCGCTTGTAAAGGCAGCACAGTGTCATTCAAATTATAACTACACTGCGCCGCCTCTACAAGCAAGATGATGCACAGGTAATTCTGAAGTGAAAACAGTGCTGGTACAAGTGAAGGTGCAGAAGGTGCAGAAGGTACTGGAGGTACTGGAGGTGCACCGCTACGTCTTCAAACAGCTGAACAGCAGAGGTGCTCGGAGTCAGGCACCCGCCTATCTGATATTGATGACCTATCCTGAGTATAGGTCATCAATACCGTAGCTCTGCACAACCCCTTTGAAATAATTTAATTTCATCTGACTGGGGTTTTTTTATGTATCAACTAAATCTAGTTCTATAAGCAGCATTTAGATTAGTGAACAGTCCAATAAATTTTTGCTACAGCTCTGATGTGTGTGAATTCACCCTAGACTTGGCGGTTTTTGTCTCATTTACTGGTTAAATGTGTTTCCCTTTTTTTCTTTAACAAAAAAATTAAAACAATTCAACTAAACTATTGGTTATCATTATTAACCTATTTAGGATCATATCTGTACAGGGTGTAGACCTGGACTGTAAGCCAGAGCCAAATATATGGGTCCTTCAGGTGAACCTTTTTAGGCCCTCTAAGGCCTTGTCATGAAGGGGTTAAGGATTTTTTTTTTTTCTTCATTTGCACATCATAGGTGCGAATAAAATAAATTAAAAAAATCTAATATATTGTGTAGTAAAACCATAGTGCAGTACCATGCAGGATTAATTGTGCTACGTTTATACATAGAACAGTGGAGCAGGCGAGTCAGCATTCAAGGACATGAATCACTTGTCTTCCTTAGGGTTATAATAGTGATTGCGGAGAAATACCTTGCCTGCACCTCTGGAAGCAAAAGGGTTTATTCAGCCCTTGGGGAGTGAAACGCAGTGAAGATAGCTCTGCTTATAAACGCAGGGACAACTGCAGCTGAACAATTGGTGCCTGTCACTGATCATTAGCAAGAGAGGGCTGGAAATCTGGTTAACATTCTCAGGGTGGTGCGAACAAATAACCCAACATCTGCTTTATGGCCATAGGGAGCAAGTTTTAATTTTGCATTTTTTATACACACATCCATGAGGTCGAGGCTGTAGACTCCCAGGGGAGCAAAGCAGGAACCTGCCCCCTATTTCTATGGTGGGAAAAAAGGGGGGAAGGGAGAGAGACCTCAGCACCGGTCTATATCTACATAGTTCTTTTATTTTTTATTTTTTTTTAATATGTATGTGTGGAGCACACATAAAGCGGAGAAGGATATTAAACAGCAGCCTTTTATTTGAAGCAGTAAGAATTAAATCTGGAAACGCTACGTGTTACAATACAATGACAAAATCTCATCTCTCTCCTAGCCAAGCTGCCCTGCGTGTAGTGTACCTCCTCTAGTAATGTATGCAAACTCCTGCTGAATATCTAGGTGTTATTATTCCTTCCCATTTTCTATTACAGTGTGATAAATGATGCCCCTAGGGCTCAAGCTGCCCTTGTGAATGCTTATTACCGTTCACTTAAGTAGAAGTTGATTTAGCTTAAATAGCATGTTTCATGTAGCATAGACACCGTGCAGCCTCTGCTATTGTAGTCAGCAGTGAAATAACGTGCCTTTAATTGAATTATAACTACCTTGCGTGCCTATTAGTTTGTTAACAGTGTATTATACCTTGTAACGCTGGCTGGTGAGAGCTTATTTCATGTTGGGAAGGCAGTAATGTATTTACACTTTGAGCATGTCTTTTTACAGTAATGCAGGTGTTTAGGGTTAATCAGCTTTATGAAAGTCGGAGTAGAGGAAAGACGTTCACTTTGTATTCAAGAAATAGCTTCCTCTACATGAGTCACGTTGCAGGGTCAAGAGGTGGCATTATGAAGCCGCGGGATGATCGGCGCTACAATACCTATTTTCTGTGGCCATGATGCACTGATTTGAAATAGCTGAAAATATCGGGTCAATTATTATAGTGGGTAACAAAGCATGTTGAACAGAAAATGCAAATCACAGCGCTTCAATGTACTATACTGTAAAAAAATAAATAAATAGAAAAAGGCAAGGAAGGTGTTAAAACAATAACTGAATGGTTTAGACAACCCCAACCGCTGTAGCCATGGCATCGTGTTCTTGAGAGCACTGAGGCCAGTGATTGGCTGCAGAGGTCACATGTAGTATGCAGGAATGTGACTGCTGCAGTCAGTTAAACAAAGCCCAAAAGAGAGGATGGAGCGGCAACGGATTAGAACTGGTGAGTATAGATTCTTTTATGGTTTAAATACCTTCCCTCTCTTTTCCCTACTATTTCCAACTCATACAACCCCCCTTAACACTCTGGCATAAGTTTCTGTAAGTTTTTTATTCTTATGTAAAAGCCCTGCTAAAAGACTAGCTGCACTTGGACTCAGGGTACGCCACTTCTATAGTGCCTAAATACTGATACACAGTGTTAGGGCTAATGTGTGGAGTAAGGAAGCAGTGCATAAAACCAGACTTCTCTCTTTAGCGTTATTTTTATACATGTGATGCACCAGCTCCTTCCGCTATGCACTACACTACACATTTAAGGAGATTTATTAATAGTGTTATAAAGTACATAATGCACAATTTTATCAGGAACCAAAAATGATGCAAATTACATAAAATGTATCAAAATGGTGCATGTGGAATAATTAGGAGAGGTCCCTTAAAGAAGGTGGTGCCAGAGTAGGAAGTGAGGAGTAACTACATGTAATGCCGGAAGGGCCTGCTGAGGGAATACTTAGCAAGTAGAAGCACATGCAGCTAATGAGCGATGCACCAGTTGGCAGCAGGCAGAGGAAGGGAATGTGGAGAGCCTAAATGAGGCAATGCAGGAAGGCCTGAATGTAGCTGCTCTGAGTAGAATTGCTGAGCTGAATCCAAAGAGAGAAAACAGAGTTATGGCCAGCAAGGCACTGCTATTAGATGAGCTGGGAAGCTGATAAAGAGATTTTGGGAGTCAGTACTGGGTCAATATGGCTTTAAAAAAGGTAATCCTGAGTTGTCTATTAGTCCAAGTCAAACAAAGCAAGAGGCTGGTAGGCAAAGAGGAACATTGGGACAGACATACAAAGAGTAGCACTACAAATGCCAGTCTTAATTCATTGGTGCAAAATGAACCAAATGTATTTAGTGGTGAAGGCTTTTTAATAAATTTGGCATATCTTCCGGTAGCCAGTGCCCCAGAAATCCAGTCAGTTTCTGATGTAAATAATAAATCTATCAGGTTG
The DNA here is from genome assembly GCA_033119425.1 of Bufotes viridis. Classification (NCBI taxonomy): domain Eukaryota; kingdom Metazoa; phylum Chordata; class Amphibia; order Anura; family Bufonidae; genus Bufotes; species Bufotes viridis. The sequence continues at coordinate 257,228,030 of CM065591.1, forward strand.
CAAGAGGTCACAACCCTCTCGCTAAGCCCCAACCACTTTTATTGCCACCTTTAAAATATGGCGAGAGAAGTGAAAAGTTGCAAATTATGGAGCAAACATGGAGTATCCCATAATTTGCTAATTTTTTAAGCCATAAAGGTAGAATAAAACTGTTCATAAAAGTAGAGTAGTTTTCAAAGTGGATTTTAGAAGACATGTTCAAGTAAGATCTATCGTGGAATTTTGGCGTGTCAAATTCCACCAAAATTCCGGTGGTGGTAGAGCCCTTTCTGCCTCCCGTTCTTTGAAATGGGAGACAGCTTTGAAGATTGCAGAGCAGCAGCCTTGTCAGCAAGCCCACAGCTTTAAAGTTCTGCTCCATGATCTTTAGTTCTGCCTCCTATTGAAATGATTGGGTGGTAAAAAGGATGGGGCCGTAGGCAGGAATTTAACAAAATTTCTGAGCAGCTGTCCACAAAATTCAGCGCAAAAATACACAGTGTGAATCTTTTCTCCTCCTGCATCACAGAGTGCAAATTCAAATGTTGTACCATGTTCTGCAAGCAAAGTTAACTGTGCATAGTTGTTAACAGTCCTGATTTTTTTGAAGGTATTGTCCCTAATTTGCTGTTACAATGGGGTTATCCTACACAATTAGCATGCAATGAATAGAGCATTTTAAATAGAGCATTACTGTAATCTACATGCAATAAAAATATTTTTTGTTTTCTGTGTACACAAATTTTCCTCTCTGGTAAAGCCCCTGCTGTATATCATTCTGGACTACCCTGTCCTGCTTTCATCATTGGAATTGCAATATCAGACTTGGCATCGGAAGGCGCTGGGTGGAGAGGATGCCTCCCCAGCTTCTGTGTGCACAGTGAAGGGAGGGACACACCCTGTGATTCCCTCATGGCAAACCAGGGTTTGGAGATCTCCTGGCTGATGGTGGATGGGCTGTCCATTGTGTTGGTGAGTTGTGGGGAGCAAACAGGTTGTGTGAAAAAATATTCAATCCAGGAGATGGCACGTAATGCAGTGGTACAGACGCCAATTGATGAATCTAGAGATAATACAGGTGAACAAAGAAACTTTAACTTTAATTGAGGTTCAGCAGCAGTTACATATATCCAAACATGAATGAGGCAGCACATATGAGGTGATCAGCCTAGATGCTTTCTGAGTCGCTTTCCAAGGTATCAGGATTATCTTTCCAATCCAGCCAAAGAGGTACAATTTTCTCTCTCTCAGTACCACTAAAATGACCAGCTGTGGGGTGTAGTCCTTTAACAGATCAGTAATCTGTCTCCTGGGTATGGCTGGGAGCCAGAAACTTCTAACCCAACCAAATGATGTGAAGTCCAGTGTCTGAATATGTGCATTAACTTCACAGACCTGTGTCTAGCACAGTCCCTTTGTAATGGCTGAACTACCATCCAGAATAAATACAGTTCTGTTCACTTTGGAGGTTGGTATCTAGCACTGTCTCTTCCTGTCCAATTAGCTGGCTGGTTCCGGCTGACCAGTTACATCTCAGCTACAAGGCATGGGTGGAGCAGCCTCGCCTAATAACTGTTACTATGGGATGGTTGTTAACCCTATAAGCTTAGCTTAGAGTGGTAGACATATGAAACAATCCCATAATTTACTGCAGAAGAACATGCTCAGTAGACTCTTCCTTCTCTTAGTGCTGGCATAGCGATCTCATAGTTTAGCAGGTGAAGTGGTGCAGACACTTTTCATTTATCCCTACTTTTAAGTTCAAAAAAATATATAGCTATATGGGGGGGGGGGGGTGTGGAATCATTGCATACCATAGTGGTATATGTTAGTGAAATCACTGTAGCTGTGTGGTAGGAACTATTTTCTATGTGGGGAGGAACAGGTTCCCAAGAGCTAACTGCAATGCCCACCTAAATAAAGTGAACAGACCAGAGGTGCAGAGAGGTGAGCAATGGTGAAAATTACACTGGGGAGCAGCCTTTTTGCATGGAAATAGTTAAAGTAATGGTAAGTATTTAATGGAGTAAGTATTACTCCATTTTTTTTATTCTCAAATAGTGGGCTAAACCCATTACACTGTGCAGTTCCTTGAAGACATAATACCCATGTCTGACAAAGATGTGGACTGGAACTGTGTTAACCACTTAGTGGTTTGGAAGCATACTTGTGTGTGCGATGATTATGTGTAGTGCAGTGAAGGAGGGGCACCCTTTGAATCCAGAGGGGAATAAATCAGCAGTCTGGTTTAAAGTTGTTTGGGCAGCCTTCGTACTTTTGATTTCAAATATGTGTTTGTATTAAGTGTGAAGATTAAGTGACTTTAGAGTCAAGGACTTTAGGAAGAGACTACAGTAAGTTAGTTGCTTGGCATTGCACTGTATTATTGTATTTTTTTCTTTCTCCATTCTTGTGTAATCCCCATTTGTATGTGTTTCATTATTGAAAACGCAGTTTAGTGCACATCTTGTCAAATGTTTGCAGTCCTGGAACAGCCATTTGAGGATGCATATCATGTTTAAAATGTTAGAAAATGAGATAATTTCGACATTGAGAAGAGCTGACAATTTGAAAAAGAGTTTGCTGCTCACTGAGCAGGAACTCTATGGGGTAGATGGGGGGAGGGTGGTAGTATGGAGGATCAGGAAAGTGAGGTAGCTAGCTGGGTAACAGTTAGAAAGCAAAGTAGAGGGAAGAGTGCCAGGGAGGCTAGCCCTGATCTGACACACCCCAACAAGTTTGCAAGGTTGGCAGATGAGGTGGATGTCAGTTAAGAGATCACACTGCTGAAGCCAGACATGTCTTCTGCCAGTCAGGGGAATGTCAGCTCCAGTAAGCAGGGGACCAGAAGAGCAGACCAGTCAGTTACTGGTAGTAGGACATTCGATTATTAGGAGTACAGATAGAGCGATCTGTAACAAAGATCGGGATCATTGAACAGTATTGTCTTTCTGGTGCTCAAGTTCAACATATCGCGGATCGGGTTGATAGATTACTGGGAGGGGCTGGCAAAGACCCAACTGTTATGGTCTACATTGGAACCAATGACAAAGTTAGAGACATTGGGGGGGGGGGATCCTTAAAAAAGATTTTAGGGATTTAGGTCACAAGCTAAGGGAAATGACCTCAAATGTAGTTTTCTCTGAAATACTACCTGTACCACAAGCCACACCAGAAAGGAAGTAGGAGATTAGGAAGGTTAACGAGTGGCTTGAGTATGAAAGGAGGAGTTTGGGTTACTGGAGAACTGAGCTGACTTCTCTGTTGGCTACATGCTCTATTGTAATGATGGGCTGCACCTAAATGGGGAAGGTGCAACTGTTTTGTGGAAGAAGATGGCTAGATGATTGCGGGAGTGTTTAAACTAAGGACTGGGAGGGAGGGTAATTACATTACAGGAGGGGAAGATAGAGCAGATAGAGACCTGGTGCTACATAATGGAACTGAGGGAGGAATGGAGGGAGGGACTAGAATAGATAACAAGGTAAGGTGTAGAGTAAAAAATATACAAAAACCTCTTACTTGTATGTATACTAACGCCAGAAGTGTGAATAATAAAACAGGTGAGCTGGAAATAGTAATGTCTGAGGAGGACTATGACATAGTGGGAATAACTGAGACATGGCTAGATGATAGCTATGAGTGAGAGACTTAAGTGTGAGACTGCTATAAGTGAGAGACATGAACATGGGGAGTCACTGTGGGTAGAAATACATGGTGGCAAAACAATAATACAATACTGACAGGAGTTTGTTATAAGCCACCTAATATACTACAGTGCACAGAAAATCTACTCTTAAGGAAAATAGATGAGGCGGCAAATCATAAAGAGGTCGTTATTATGGGAGACTTTAACTACCCAGACATAGACTGGGAAACTGAAACCTGTAGATCTCATAAAGGAAACAGGTTCTTGGCAATAACCGAAGACAAATACCCATCCTAACTGGTTCAGGACCCAACTAGAGGGATGGCCATACTGGACTTAGCACTAAACAATAGTGTTGAGCGAACAGTTCGAGAATAGTTCGGGTTCGTACCGAATTTTGGGGTGTCCGGGACCCGAACCCGGACATTTTCAAAAAAGTTCGGGTTCGGGTTCGGTGTTCGTCGATTACTTCCCGCTTTCTGAAGGGCTGCACAGCAGCCAATCAGCTAGCGTTTTACTTCTTGCCCTAAGAGCCCATCACAGCCATGCCTACTAATGGCATGGTTGTGATTGGCCAAGTGCAGCATGTGACCCAGCCTCTATTTAAGCTGGAGTCACGTAGCGCCGCACGTCACACTGCTCTGATTAGTGTAGGGAGAGGACGCAGCTTCTGTCAGGGCGAGATTAGGCAGGTTAAAGTCAGCAACAGCACCTAATGAACGGATCAATTTACAGAGAATCATTGAACTTCTGCTAGTTACTTGCTCGCTGGTTTTTAGGCTGCACAGAGCGTTTTTCTGTCACTTATTTTCTGGGTTGATCGGCGGCCATTTTGTGACTTGTGGTGCGCCAGAAGAAGCTGCCACCAAGTCCATCAATCCATCAATACTAGTTTTTTTTTTTTGATATATCCTACATCAGGGGCTTGGCTGTGCTAATTGTCACCCCTAGAAACTCAGGAAAGAAATTTCTATATTTTATTAAGGGGTTAAATACAATTGCCCAAATACCAATCCCCTAAATCTGGTGTTCCAGCTTTGGTTAGACAAGTATAATACTGTCTGCTGTCTCGCAAAGGATAGATTATTTTCTGGGGTTAAATTCAATTGCCAAAATAGCAATACCATAAATCAGTTGTTTCAGCTGTGGCTGGCAAAATAGAATAGTGTCCGAGGTAACGCACACACGTACAGACGCACGTACACAATTCTTGAATAGTTGTATTATCGCGATAATAAAACTAACAGTGTAAAGTTGACTGTATTGCTCTAAGTTATATTCGCGTACGAATGTAACTTCTATTACAACACACCAATACTAAAACTGACTAAGAGACAGCTTTAAGTTCTATTCGAACGCGATTGCAACTTTGGAACTTAAAGTGGTGTACGATTTTAAAAGTTGAGTACTAAAAGTTGGAATCGCAATGCGATTCTTATGTATTTAGCTTAATCGCATTGCGATTACAACTTTGAGCTACGGATCACCATGAGAGCGCCTCCTCCAGTAGAATGTACTGTCGGATGTGAGAATTAAGTTGAAATCGCAATGCGATTATTATATATCTGCTTAATCGCATTGCCGTTTCAACTTAGCATTGCTAAATAATTCCATCCATATTCGTTAACTTACTGACTCAGTAAGTTAGCGATATGGATGGAATTATTTAGCAATGCTAAGTTGAAATCGCAATGCGATTAAGCAAATATATAAGAATCGCATTGCGATTTCAACTTAATTCTCAGATCCGACAGTACATTCTACTGGAGGAGGCGTTCCCATGGTGATCGTTAGCTCAAAGTTGTAATCGCAATGCGTTTATTGCGGTATATTATCCCTCTGGGTGTCTTTTACAGCCTTTTTAGTGCCCAAAAGTTCAGGTTCCCATTGACTTCTATGGGGTTCGGGTTCGGGATGAAGTTCGGGTTGAGTTCGGATCACGAACCCGGACATTTTCAGGAAGTTCGGCCGAACCTCTCGAACCCGAACATCCAGGTGTTCGCTCATCTCTACTAAACAACAGATCTGACAGAACAGCAGATTTGCAGGTTGGTGGACACCTGGGAAAGAGTGACTATAAAATAAATACCTTCCAATTGTCATTCAAAAGAGTGCTTCTTCAGGGAGGCACAAGAATACCAAATTTCAAAAAAGCTAAATTTGACCAGCTAACTGTGATAATGCACTCAAAAAAATGCCTTATGGGAATAAAAGGGTAAGCAACAATAAAAAATCAATGTGGATCAATAGACATATAAAGGAATGCATTAAATGACAAAAAGAAAGAATTTAAATCACTAACACAGGAGGGTAGCAAAGAAGCAATGAACTATTAGGAAAAAGAATATGTAAGACAGGTTAAAGCGGCCAAACTGGAGATAGGGAGATTCATTGCCAAAGAGAGTAAAATTAACCCTAAAATGTTCTTCAATTACTTAAATGGTAAAAATGATAAACCTTTACAGAGTGAGGAGGGAGAAGTTATGTAGAGCAATGAGGAGAAAGCGAGCTATTACATTTTTTTCCTCCACTGTATTCACTGAAAATAAACTGTCAGATGAAATGCAGAATGTAAAAGTAAATTTTCCATTAAAAGTGCCCTGTCTGACCCAGGAAGAAGTGCAGCAACGTCAAATAGACAAATCGTCAGAACCAGATGGCATACACCCCCTTATTCTAAGAGAAGTAAGTAATGTCCTAGATAGACCCTAATTTCTGATATTTAAGGACTTATCCACAGGATTAGTGCTTAGCAAATGTGGTGCAAATATTCAAAAAAAGAGCCTAGAAACTATAGGCTAATAAGTCATCTTAGCCATCTGTCATGGGTAAACTGTTTGAAGGTTGTCTAAGGGATGCTATCTTGAAGTACCCCAATGAAAATAAGCGTATAACTCCATATCAGTATGACTTCATGAGGGATCGGTCATGTCAAACTATTTTAATCAGTTTCTATTAGGAGGTAAGTTCTAGACTCGACTGGGGTCAATAGATGTCATATATCTTGACTTCTCCAAAGCATTTGATACTGTGCCACATAAAAGGGTAGTATATAAAATGAGAATGCTTGGACTGGGAGAAAATGTAATTTCTGTGGACAGCAAACTTAACTGTAGAAACCAGTGTCAGACAGCTGCTGCTAAGGCCAATAGGATAATGGGTTGCATCAAAAGAGCCATGGATGCACGCGAGGAGAACACATCCTCCACTTTACAAATCACTAGTCAGACCACACATGGAGCATTGTGTACAATTCAGGGCTCCTGTGAACAAGACAGACATAGCTGGGCTGGAGAGGGTTCAGAGGTGGGCAACTAAATATCGAAACTGGAATGAGGGAACTACAGTACACAGAAAGATTGTCAAAATTAGAGTTATTCCGTTTAGGAAAAAGACAACTGAGGGGAGATCTAATAACTATATATAAAAACATCAGGAGGCAGTACAGAGATCTCTCCCATGATCTAGTCATTCCCAGGACTGGGACTGTGTTGAGGGGACATCCTCTACATCTAGATGAAAGAAGGTGGTAATGGTGAATTTACTAAAAGAGTTCAAGAGGGGCCTGGATGCATTTCTTTAGTGTAATATAATTATCGGTTATAGTTAATAGAATCATGGGGAAGGGTGTTTGATCAAGGGAGTATGCTGAATGCCTGCTTTGAGTTAGGAAGGGATTGTTTTCCCATAAAATAATAAAAATTGTCTTCTACCTCACGGGGGTGGATCCCCCTTCCTCTGGATCAACTTGCAGAATAATAAGCTAAAGTAGATGGACACATGTCAGCCTTACAAACTATGTTAGCTAATGCTCCTGCCTGATGGTAGCATGGGGTGCCCTTGATGTTAAATGTCCATATGGGGGCAAGGCAGGGCTTAAAGTGATGCAATGGCGAGCGTGTGGTGTTAGGAGGGTCAGATTTAAGTCTTTTTATTGTGCATCAAATAGAAGTTGGAACCACCAAACCTATAAACCACCTCACAAAAAACCTCGGATGTCGCATAATATAGCCACCAAGAAATGACAACCCGGTATCAATTAAATAACAATATCTTTATTAGAGTCGCAATAAATATTCATATTAAAAAATCAATAGTAATTCTCAGCAAATTACAGCGGTAAGAAGTGGGATCCAATATGACAGCAAAGAAGCAACTCCGCCTCCACATAAAAGGTATACAAAAGACATGTACTCAATACTGACACGATGCTATAAATGGGTAGTAACCCAGCCTCAATACCCAAATCAATGTGCCCCAGGAAAATCTCCTATGTAAACAATTGGGAAATGAGGAACAGTTAGAAAAGCAGGAGCATGTGCTCTAAGCCTCTAAATGACACAGTCCAAACACGGACCGCCAGAGCTAACCTAGCTCCAAACGCCCCCAGGAAGAAGCCTAGGGCGAAACGCGCGTTGGGGCTTGCGATACCGCCTTCCACATGTTGGTAACTTTTATTACATTGTTTGCTCAGTTTTTCATTGTATGTTTCTGGCTGTTAGTACTTGGCCCATGTGCTCTACTGCCCGGCTATTGTAGCTTCATAATGGAGCTAGGTTAGCTCTGGCGGTCCGTGTTTGGACTGTGTCATTTAGAGGACACAGATAGCATTGTGTCAGTATTGAGTACATGTCTTTTGTATACCTTTTATGTGGAGGCGGAGTTGCTTCTTTGCTGTCATATTGGATCCCATTTCTTACCGATGTAATTTGCTGAGAATTACTATTAATTTTTAATATGAATATTTATTGCGACTCTAATAAAGATATTGTTATTTAATTGATACCGGGTTGTCATTTCTTGGTCGCTATCAAATAGAAGTTGTAGTGCATCCAGCAACTATCTGTACATTGTACATTGTACAAATTCCATCTAAATGTCCAAGCATGAGCTAAGCAAGTAGTTGGAAACAAAGGCCTTCACATCATTATTTCTCTTGCTAAACTCTCTAATATTGGGATCTCTGATTAGCAACTGCAATATGTCAATGTCCACAATTCTTGGAAATGGAAGGTTCGGATTATGGTGGATGTCACTGGTAAGTCATTGGCTGAACGGAGAGCACGGGTAGGGTGGCAGACAGAAATGAGGGAGGAGAGTTAGGTGACTGCAGCACTGTAGCGAGATGTGTGTGAGAATGAGGACTTTAAATTGAATCCTGTACTGTATGGGCAACCAGTGCAATGGCTAAACAATTGCAGATTCCAATTTCCACTGGGGTAATGTACAGTATGTACTGCACACTTGCAGCCATGGGCATTTGAGGTAATGGTGAATTGGCCATGAGGACCCAGGGAGGCTCAGAGCAACACCTTCATTAAATACTGGCGCAGATAATGCTTAACCATACGCAGGATCAGAATGCTGTTAGATTATTTTATTCTAGAGTATTGTGTACAAAAAATTGTAAAAAATAAAGGAGGCTTCATTATAGCTTTAGAGGCCAAGATCTTGCAGTAAGACGGGTAACTCCCAAGTTGGTATATAGTTAGTGTGTGGTTTAATCCCTATGCTTTCCCACTGCTCCTCCTTGAAGCTTATTGTGAAATTCTGGTTTATCAAGTAATATTGGAATTAGACCATACACCAGGCTTTGAAAATTCCCACAACAATTTTATAATTTACGTGTTTTTTCTTTGAAATTTTTATACTGTTTCCAATGCAGTGATTTTTTTCTTATGGTAAGAATGTAGTGTGACTGATATATAGTATTCTGGTAAAAAGGACATTTATTTAAAGCTAGGATAGCGCATGCATTACAACCAAGAGCTACATGTTCATTTCTGTAAAAAAAAACAAAAAACTTAAATCTACCAGCAAAGCCTTTACGTCAATACAGCTAAGGCTGGGTTCACATCACATTTTTGCCATTCATTTAATGCATACAAAAAACTTAAATGTTAAACGGGTGCCTCAAACGAATGCCATACAGTGGCATCCATTCACCATAGAGTTCCATTGTAAAATAAAATGTGTACATTAAAGTATATGTTTTTTACCATGGTGTGGTATGCTGTTGTATCCTTTTTTCCCAATGTATATGTTGAACGGATGGCAAAAACGTCTTATGGATTCCCAGCAAAAAGCTTGTTGATAGTTTTCAATGGTAACTAGCAGAATTGTGAATGCAGCTCTGAATTCTAAAATAGTGTCACTCAAGAACAATATAAGATAGATAATGCAATATATTTAGATTTTTATGTAGGTTATACATTATAAATCCAAAAGTATCAGTATACCAGACTATCAAACATGCTGCCTGTCCATGGGCTGTGTAAATAGTGCAGAGCCCTGGCCACCTTATCCAAGGAAATCAAAATGGTGCTGGTCACACATGGTTTACTCATGTGACCTCTTTCTCAGCTTTAAACGCCATGATTTCCCTACAGCAGTGATCTGCCAAGACCATAATAGATACAACTTGAAAAAGATTTATCTACTGAAGGAAACATTGTATGACATTATTATATGGATCTAATAATACTGAACAATATGGGGAAATGTATCCTTCCCCCACACCAATTGTCTAGTGTAAAAACCTTGTGTTTGCAACATTTTAAATGCCATTGCTCCCAAATTTAGGCCCATGTGTCATTTATATGCCACCCTGTCAACTTTTCCAAAAAGGGGACAGTTTTCTGGCATAAAAGAAGACTGAAATCTTCCATACAAGTGGAACCATGTTGCTCCTTACAATAAGCAACTTCCTCCAACTTTGCAACATTGTTATTGGCAAGAACGCTATCTGTGGATTTCTCCCTGAACTCTTTTAGCTGGAAAAAAGAAAAGATATCCAGTAGTGGTGGGGCTGAGCCATGGAGGATTAATTTTACTTACAGGATAAAATAGTAATAGCATATTAATAACAATAAAAACATCAGGACTCCAGATCCAGATCGCCCAACCCAGTGTTCACACTACCTTCATCAGGGACTCACAAGCTTACATACTGGGCTTATACATGTATATAAATATACATGGAGCCTTTACTCCAGATGGTCGGGCGTGAGTAAATCACTTATTAGTTAATGCAAATTTACAAAACATATACATTTTATACATCTCGACCAAAAAAAAACCTGTTGTAACATATAAAGCTAAAATAACAAACATATAATAGCAACATATACAGGGGATATATATATATATATATATATATATATATATATATATATATATATAGTATTTAAATAGAACATGACCAGTCACAAGTTTAGACTAACCAATCTTGTGAAAGAACTAGCTTTTACTATTAACTAACCAGAACAGGATAGGTAGAACAGACAATGAAACATAAAAACTAGAATTAGGCCTCTTTCACACAAACGATACGGATTGGCTCCCGATGCGTTTAGGATGCGTTCAGTGAAACTCGCACCATTTTGCAAGCAAGTTCAGTCACTTTTATCTTCGATTGCGTTCAGTTGTTCAGTTTTTTCCACGCGGATGCAATGCGTTTCAAAGCATTATTCACGAGCGTGATAAAAAAACTGAAGGTTTACAAACAACATCTCCTAGCAACCATCAGTAAAAAAAGGATCGCATCCACACTTGCTTCCGGATGTGATGCGTTTTTCACTGAAGCCCCATTCACTTCTATGGGGCCAGGGCTGCGTGAAAGACGCAGACTATAGAACATGCTGCATTTTTCAACTCAGAACTGATGCGTAAAAAAAAAAAGCTCATGTACACATACCCATTGAAATGAATGGGACAGGATTCAGTGCGGGTGCTATGCGTTCACATCACGCATTGCACCCGCGCGGAAAACTCGCCCTTGTGAAAGGGGCCCTAATGTTTACATCAAAATCCATATTCAGGCCCATAGGTTGGAGGGCGTCCAGGAAGTATATCCAAAATACTACCCTATGGGTTATATACACCACTGGATCTCCTCCCCTCCGTTTACTACAGGCCAGCTTAATCCCCTAAAACTTCAATCCTCTAGTAGAACAGTTGTGATATTTCTTACAGTGGTCAGAAGCAATGTGGATCTCAAAGCTATTTTAATATTATATAGATGCTCTTTAATCCTAGTCTTCAGTTTCCTCAGGGTTCATCACACATACTGGAGGCTGCAGATTTAGGGTCCATTCACACGTCCGTAGAATGGGTCCACATCCGTTCCGCAATTCTGTGGAATGGGTGCAGACCCATTCATTCTCATTCCGCATTTCCAGTTCCGCGGCTCCGTGCTTCTGGTCCGCAGCTCCCCTAAAAAATAGAACATGTCCTATTCTTGTCTGCAATAGCGGACAAGAATTGGCATTTCTATAGGGATGCTAGCCCGGTGTATTGCGGATCTGCAATACACTACGGACATGTGAATGGACCCTGACTGTGTGAAGAGGACCTACTTTACTGGATCACGCAGAGCATGTGTGTAAGACTACTGAAACAAAGATTCACTATTTATCAAGAGTGAAATCTGCAGCAGCTCAGAGCCGCCATAGATTTCAGTCTACGAGTACAAAAGAAGCGCCAAATTTATGATAAGGTATGCCTGGAGACAACCCAAGCAAACACAAGAAGAACATATCAACTCCATGCAAATATCTAGTTGGATTCAAACCTAAAACCCCAGAGTTGCAAGGCACCAGTACTAACCACTGAGCCACCATGCTGCAAACATAAACTCTTAAATGAGAGATGTTAAATAAAATATGTAACTTTGCATCTAACACAATGTGCTGCAGTTCTCTTGCTTGATGCCATGTGGACTGAAGGATCTGTCTGCAGAGCACCTCTAAAGGGAACCTGTCACCAGGAAATTTACTGATGAACCAGGCATGCTGCCTTGTAGGGCTCACCCTGCTGAATATAATGGTACCTTTCACTTGGTGATCTGTTGCTTTATTGTGGAGAAATAGTACTTTTAATCCATATGCTAATGAGCTGATTTGAGTCCAGTAGTTGATATGAGTCCAGCGTTTTTTCTATTCAGAGATGAAGCCACTCCCCTATTCACTTCTTCAGATGTAAAAGGGGCGTGGTTTATTACATCATTCATTCATTTTAGTAATTATTTATCAAATATGTGTTTATCACCCCATGAACAAACTACCCCTTATTATAATTACTAACTTCAATAGTATATTGCTCCCCCTTTTTTTCACCTTAATAATATAATACATTATTGTTCCTTGTTATTAATTTTCCCACCAATGATTAAAATGAATGATGTAATAAGCCACGCATCTTTTACATCTGAAGAAGTGAATAGGGGCGTGGCTACATCTCTGAATAGAAAAAAACGCTGGACTCATATGAACTGCTGGACTCAAATCAGCTCATTAGCATTTGGATTAAAATTACTTTTTCTCTACAATAGGTATCATTATATTCAGCAGAGTGAGCCCTACAAGGCAGCATGCCTGGTTCATCACTGAATTTCCTGGTGACAGGTTCTCTTTAAAGTGTAACTGTCATATTATTATTTTTTTGCTAGTTTATTAGAGTTAGACATGTATACCTGAGTTAGTCTGTCAGTGATTGTCAAAAGATCTGTAATTGCCCTATAATAACAGCTTTCATTAATGTCCTTTTCCACGGGTCCCTTACAAGACTGCTGCTATGGCTTGTCTGTCTCCGGCTCATTGTAAACAGAAGACACACACTGCTCACTGCATGGCTGCATTAGGCTCCAGAGTGAATAGGCGTATCTCTCAGTAATCCAATCTGATTGGCTGGCAGGAAGCTGCTGGGTACAGCAAGTGTGTATGTGAAGTGTGGTAAGGCAGTTTTGTCCTCAGAGAACTGGCAGAGGAGCCATCTTGAGATACTCACATTGTAGGATTCAAGACAGCCGTAACTAAGGGAAAAAACTCAAGGAAAACATTGGTATGTGAAGAAACTAAAGATTGTTTTATGCATAATGCAGCACCAGTAGTAACATGTTACACTTTAAAGTAGTGTGATATATGGTACCATTCCAACTATAGATTGTTTAAAAAATAATGTTACCACTTGCCCCTTTTATATCACGTGCAGAAGATAAGTGTGTGAGATATGCCATAGCATACTGTTAATTAAACTCTGGTGCATCCTTAGTTACATAATAGCCAAGCGGATCTGTGAGTTCCTTTGGGCTGAAGTTCAGAGGAACTGTATGTGGAAAACATGGTGTACACTATGGGCAATAGTCACAAAGCGATTTGTGAAGTGGAACAGGAAAGTGATATGTGGTAATGCCTTCAGGAACCTTTCCACAACTACAATACTTCCCATATGTGGCATTGTCTTTCACCACAAGAGAGGTGCAATGTTTGATTCTAAAGGGGGTGAAGGGGGGGTATGGTATTAGGCGATAAGGCTGCATAAGAGAATTCTCTGTTGCCAATTTGCCATGCACTGCACTAGATAGATAACTGGAATCTACCAGTCAGAATTTTGAGGAGCTTTTGGCCATCCTCCACACCATTTATGGGTTTGATTAGAATTATATTTTTGCAACAACAATTCATTTCTTCTGCTATCCCAGCATTCCTTTCCTGGCAACAAACATATCTATGAACTAGTTCACAATAAACATAGTATCTTAGCAACTGTTAGCAATGTTGCCATAATGTTATTTACACTAGGCAATGGCATGTTGCATGATGTACAGACAAGACTTACTACAGACATGGCTTGCAATAGATTAGCCCGAATCATTGTAACCCACTGCTACTTCCATAGCTCTATCCTAATAGCTACTAGCTTCTATGCATTACCATTAGATTGTATTTTCTGGACCATACCAAATAGTTCTCAATAGAAAAATATGTTTTCTATCTTGAGAAGGACTTGTATTTTATCTAAAGGGGTTGTCTGGTCAACTAGTGTAATGTTGTATCAGGATCATAGAAAGCTCTTACCTGTCTTACTTTATTACCAGTTTTGGCTGAGACCCCTGTTGTCCCAAATGGTCAAGTCACCAGAAGAGTGTGGTATTTAGTGTTGTGGAAAGACATCCCATCTGCTGATCCTGTGACCTCCCATCCTGCTCGTGGCATCCCCTTAGACAGAACAAGATCAGTAGCTTAGTCTTCTGAAGAACAAAATCTGTTATATTTCATTACACCAACAATCTGCAATAAGAGAGAAGGTAATGCATACTATAAAGGCATATTATGCAGCTGTTATGGGGCCCTTAAAGAAAGGAGATACTAGCACTAATTGGTCCCATCTCCTTTTCCACTAGATGGTGAGAAGTAGGACTCTTTACGTGGGGGAAATGTATTTTTTCAAAAAAGGAGGTCGGGAATTGACCCCAGGGAAGTAGAACGGGCATAATGAGCTTAAGGTCAAAAGCAAGTATTATAATCAGATCTCATTTTGATTGTTGGTTTTGGGCCCCTTCTCTTCTAAATATATCACTATAAACAGAGGAAAATATTCCTATTTTATAGGACCTCACATTTTCTCTTGCCACAGTCCATAATTGACCAATATGACTGAATGGTATAGGTCTGGATTGCTGTAATGCTCTGATCCTAACCTCTTCCTATTACAGCCACATTGATATCTACCATATTGTTATTGCACTAAATAATATCTCTTGTTTCTACATATCACCTATAAATGAACTGAAATATACTAATGGGAAGCAAATCACTGACGTGTGAAAGAGGCCTTACCCACTACACGGAATCAGCAAAGTAACCCCTCTGAAAATTCCAACAAAAAATCACTCCACTCTACCAAACCAACATAAATTGTATATAATGCATTTTATTGAACAATACATTAAAATACATATACAGTATATGGTATAGTACTCCAAAAACACTAGAAGGTGCATACAATGTGGTCATATTGCTAGTACAATAAAATGTAAAAGTTAGAAAGAAAGTGTTAAAAGTATAACACAAGTCAAAGTAGTATACAATGCATAAGCAAATATACAGACCAAATTAGCACCTCCACAGGACACCCCACTCTGTAAAGCACAACCCTTCAAAAAGTAAATGTAGTATCCCATGATCTTCTAATGTAGTATCTCAGGACCTGGGGTACTACAATTGGCTAGTAATGTAAATGCAATGTAATATGATGTCATACCATATACCTTGTTCCCCAGCAGATGGGGTACAGTTGGGAGTTTTTTGCAATAAGAATGCAACTTGCCATTCCATTCCTCTTGGTAGGAGTAGGCTGGCCCAACTTCCTGCCAAGGGAGGGGCAGAGTTAGAGGGAGTTGTTCAGAATGTACAAAGTGAGGAGTGAGGGAGCATGTGATCCATCTTCCGCTCCTCCAGGCCAAGTGGACCACAGATATGGCTTATTTAGGGGGGCATCATTACCCCAGAGAGACTGTAGGGTCCTAGGCCATGGAAGATTTCTAAACAACAGCGTATTTAAGTCAGTGGAGTGATCAAGCTGTCACAACTCTGCTACAAGGTGGTGGTAAACACATCAAGACGTCATCACCACAATTCAGGACAGGCATAGCTAGAAGCCTGCATCAGAGATTGGACACCTACAGCTACAGGTGCCAGAGTAAAGCTATAGGTAAGGGAATCCAGTTGAGGAAGACCTTATCTGTTTAACCATCTCTGCTTGGTTTCTTTCACCATCACCTTTTGCAATGCATGGAACCCCAGGGAGCGACGGCCTGAGGTAGGACACCATGACACAACACCACTTAATCAGTGCCACTAACACTCCAATCCTCTGCACTGGCTGCTCAGAGGCTCACTACACTAAGGCTATACTAGATCATGAATTAACTCCAAATGAGTTTCATCCAGTTTAGGGAGAGTTCAGAGGACAGTGAGTGAGGACAGAATTGGTATTACATTGGAATTGTTCACAATTGGATTGATTTTCAAGAGCTGAAAATGATGATTTTATGATAAACAGAGTCGATGACCTTCATTCAAAGTCACTTAGTTGGAGGATTCATTTAAATATGCTTTTGGGGGGGGGGGGGACAAACTATTTTCTATTGTGGCTTTCTAACTCACAGCTAAATTTTATCGTTGGCCAACCTGAAACTTGAGCCTCAATTTATTATGTAGTTGAAGCTTGTTTATTAGCACAGATTTATGATTCAATGTGGCTCAGGTCATGTTTCTTATCTGAAGAAAAATATAAACCTGAGTGCCCCAATTAATTCTTCTGGTGCCTTAAATGTTAAAGTACTATGGTAAATGTTAACTGTCTTGCAGAGTGAAACTGTTGTCATGTTTATTTTGTAGATGAATTGTTTTATCTAATAAACAGTATTCTTTATTTTACATTTAAAGCGATTTTCATAATATGTGACCTTAGTTTACCACCTATAAAATGCTATAAAATTATAACATAGAAAAAAATTCAATTCCAAGATAGCAAAAAAAACAACACATGAACACATAAAAAGGCAAAAATGATGTGAAAAGTAAACACTTTTGACATATGTCTGCCCATACAAATCTATGGGTGCACTAAAGGTATTGCCAGACATGATGTGAATAAGGTATCAAACCAGGGCTGACTTCTATGGCATGTGTGATCTTTCAACGGGTTATTGGGTCACCAACCTTCAGTATACAATTATACCAACTAGTTCCACAAAAAGGCTATGATTTTTATTCTCTGCCCAAGAACTGTCAATGACAGTCATCAGAAGTTCTTCTCCTTAGCTAATAGTTCCTGTGTGGTTCAAAGGAAACAAATACTTAGCAGCCACTTCCCAAATGATGTGCATCTGATTATGGGACCCATGGCAATCAGCTCTTCATCATGGGAGGCACCAGCTGAAGAGGTATCATTTTGCAAATAAGTGAACAAGTAACTTTAAGAAATTTGAGCAGAATATTTAAATCTTTTGTTTTACTCTTGTACCCTATTGCAGTAAATACTGCAGAAAGTGACTGTATGACTTCCAAGATAGAAACATGAAAAGTGTGCATTTAATAAAGCTTTACATCTGCTGATCTGCTCAGACCCTGTAAACTATACTGTCATGTGTGACACAGCGAAAGCTGAGTAGCTGTCAGCTGTGGAAAGTTTATCTTCATGTTGGGAGTACTAAAGACGCTAGTTAAATCTTAATCTGATGTTTCTGCGATTCTTGCCATGCGTATAATGTTAGTACCTTGGCAGTCATAACTTCTGTGGCTCACACATTTCTCTTTTCATCTTATGTAAGCTCCTCACTTTTATTGGCTATTACTTAACTACAGTTTACTACCTAAATGATACGTAAACCTCTGGCAGCAACTTACAGGATATATTGCAGAATTGCCTAAATGGCAATTCCTTAATATGGTGCTTTAAAAAGAACTGCTCCACTTATTATGAGAGTAATCTGAAAATAAAGCAGGACAACCTGGAGAATGCCAAATTCCATTCAGGATCAGTTTGCTGTCCTAACCTTGTATCTAAATACCCTCACCAAAAGCAATACCCTGCCCAAGCCAAAGTGGCTTTATGACGTCCACCCTTGGATCCCAGCACCCTGGAAACATGTCCATGTAGCTTCCTATTTAGCTAAGAGTCCGTCTGCCCCTAGGGAATTTGACATTTCACTAGATGCATTTCCATTCTCACATGTTGCGTATTTCTGAGTGTCCCATCAGCAATTTTTAGATGAAACATCCTTTTTTGTGCTTGCAGATGCCCCATACCCCCTTCCTCACAATTCAGCCTGGGAACCACTGTTCTGCCACTTCCCATTGTTGAGTGTCTCTTTCCATTCCCAAGCTGGTCCCTCTTGTACATTTTCTCAGTGCTCATAAAGGTCCAGCCTGCACAATGGTCCATTTGAAGAGTCAAAGTTTGGCTGACCCAGTCTTGTTTGGTTTTTGTACCCTGCTATAGTGTCCTGCTGAACCTTCTGCTGCCTGATATCTGTTAGCCCTGACTTCAGCCCACTTTACTACGTCTGGCTACTAATTTTGTACTGCATCCTGATGTCTTATGCTAGCGTTATATCAGCTGTTCCTAACAGAGAATTCTCCTGTGGTTGTGACTTAGGGGTTCCTTGTAGCGAAGGCTAGATCTATTTACAAGGGTTAAAGGGAATACCAGGGAATTTCTTTTTTCTCCACTTCCAGGTTTTTTCCCAAGTCATATCTGTTATGACGCAGTGAGTCCCCACTCATTTTATAAAACCATGACAACATACATACCCATACTATTCTTTAAAAGCCAGCACTGTCAATAGTGTAAAGGAATATGACATATGTATTCAATGTATTCAATTCAGTGTTTATGCTTATGTATAAGAGAGTGTAAGAAGAGAGTATGAAAGACATTTCTTATTCGGAGACTGACACATACATCCAACTTTTACAAACAGGACCACAACAAGTTAACACAATATTTCATGCAGATTGCAATACATTTGCTATACTAAGGTGACACCCATAACCCCCTATGGTGAAAGCAGAGGAGTGTTAGATGGTTGAGTGGTCTTAATTTCCAATACTACGAAGATAGGGCTTTTTAATAGATTGTTATCTCCTAAGGCTTCCAATCCATTTACACGTAGAAATTCATCACCCATCTGTTGTTTTTCCTGCCCCATCCATCTTAACATGATATCAGTAGACAAGTGACTACAGCAAGATGTATCATTTGAGCTGCTTTGAGGTTATGAAGAAGTAGTAATAAACAATGATTCTTTACTTTTAGCATGTAAATTGTCTACAGAAGAGTTTGCAAGGTCATGTCTTGTGTTTAAATTATGTCAGAAAAGTGTTATGCTGTATACGGTCACAATTGTGATCCAAGCAATTATCTGAGCAGTATTAATAACTGTTTCTTTTTATTAACCTAGTTAAAGTCCTGTTGCCCCCTGACATGTCTGTTTTAGCAAATATTTATATTCCCCATGAAATAACAATTCTCAGGCATTTTATTTGAGAACTGTAGCGTTCTTCCTTTGTTATTCATGATAGAATGGTAGAAATTAATGAATACATTGGCAACTGCCTGTTACCAGATGTAGTGTGTCCTTATAAAGTCTGACACTGTCCAATCAGTGCTCACATTATGAAGCGGTTGTGGATCCGCTGGGCCACTTGAACAGATTTGGCTTGGGACCCCTTTTAACCCCTGTACAGACATCTGGACTTCCTTACAGGGGAACCATCAGGCCACCATCGAGTAATCTCTGTTCAAGTGACTGCTGAACCCATGGAAGTGAAGAGACACCAGTGCAGAGCACTTAGGAACAAGGCAAAACTGTGATCAGGGACAGGCAAAGGTCAGGGTAGGAAGAGTTCATGTTATCCGATGAACAGTTCAAGGTCAGGGAATGTAGCTCAGGGTCACAAGTGTGAAATCTGGGAAACAGGCATAAGTTGGTACACGGACAGACAAATATAGAACAGCACATCTTTGCAGGACACTAGCAGACTAGAAATTACTGTTCAGGCACTTTCCCACAGGGGAAGGTGCCTTAAATACCCCAAGGTAAGCAGCCGTTGGCTGTTGAAGATTAGGGTGCGACAGAGACAGAGTGAGAGTTCTACCCAGCAAGACTCAAGCCACAGCCTGCATGCAGGGACAGAGCTACTTTAGCACCTGGGCCCGTCACGAAGAAGGGGAGAGAGGACAGTGGGTCCGCTAAAGGCCACCATGCAACTCTATGGCCTTATTCACACAGTCAGTGTTTAGTCAGTGATTTCCATCATTGATTGTGAGCCAAAAGCAGGAGTGGATGCCACACAGAGGTAAGGTATAATGGAAAGATTTGCACCTGTTTTGTGTTTTAATCTGGTTTTGGCTCACAATCACTGATGGAAATCACTGACCAAACACTAAAGCCTCTTGCACACAAACGTTTTTTTTGTGAGTGTACAGCCCTTTTTTTGTGTTCTGTATACGGAACCATTCATTTCAATGGGTCCGCAAAAAAAAGGAAGTGTTTCCGTGTGCATTCCGTTTCCGTATTTCCGTTCCATGCAAAGATAGAACATGTCCTATTATTGCCCGCAAATCACGATCCGTGGCTCCATTCAAGTCAATGGGTCCGCAAAAAAAACGGAACGCATACGGAAATGCATCCGTATGTTAACCGTATCCATTCCATTTTTGCTGAACAATCTATTAAAAATTTTAAGCCCAGCCCAATTTTAATTATGGAATTACTGTATACTGTATATGCCATACGGAACAACGGAACTGAAAAACGGAACCGAAATGAAAACACAACAGATCACAAAAACGGAACAACAGATCCGGAAAAAATGGACCGCAAAACCATACGGTCGTGTGCAATAAGCCTTTTTGCGGTCCAGTATATACAGCAGTGTACTGATATGTGAGCTATGCGGTATAAATTACAGGCCGTACCACACATATCAGTACACTGCTGTATATGCTTTATATCTTAACACACTGCATCTATTCTACCTTGTATGTCACATATCAGTACACTGCAAGGTATACTACATATCTGTGTCCACAGCCTCTATTATACTGTATAATAGATGTAGTGTATGTGTATATATATATATATATATATATATATATATATATATATATATGTAATTAAAAGATATCAACAATATCCCCTATAACAGTAACATCTACAGTACCCCGCCCACTTAACAGTGACCTCCACAGCCCCCCACCCCTTAACACTGACCCCCCCCACAGTGCCCGGCCTCCTTAAAATGGGACCTCCACAGCAGCTCCCCCTTAACTTTGACCTTCACAGCAGCCTGCCCCTTTAACAGCGAGTTCAACAGCACCCCACCCTCTTGACAGTGACCTCTACAGCACCCGTCCCTTAACACTGACCATAGGTTACAGTCCCCTTAACTGTGACTTCCACCATTTCCGGACCCCTTAACAGCGACCTCCACAGTGACTGCCCCTTCAACAGTGACTGCCACAGTACCTCGCTCCCTTAACAGTGACCTCCACTGTACCCCGGTGCTTTAACAGTGACCTCACAGTACCCCGCTGCCTCAACAGTGACCTCACTGTACCCTGCTGCTGCTTTAATAGTGGCCTCCACAGTCCCCTCCTCCCTTAACAGTGACCTCCACGGTGCCCACCCCTTTAACAGTGACCTCCACAGCGGCCTGTCCTGTTAACAGTAACGTCCACAGAGCCCTCCCCTTTAACAATGACCTCCACAGCAGCTGCCCCTTTATTAATGACCTCCACAGTACCCCGTCTCCTTAACAGGGATTTCCACAATAATCCAACCCCTTAACAGTGACCTCCACAGCAGCTGCCCGTTTAATAGTAACCTCCACAGTCCCCCTTTATTTGTGACCTCCACAGTAACATAGTAACGTAGTATATAAGACCGAAAAAAGACATTTGTCCATCCAGTTCGGCCTGTTTTCTTCAAGTTGATCCAGAGGAAGACAAAAAACCCCTGTGAGGCAGAAGCCAATTTTCCCCACTTAAGGGGAAAAAATTCCTTCCCGACTCCAATCAGGCAATCAGAATAACTCCCTGGATCAACGACCCATCTCTAGTAGCTATAGCCTGTAATATTATTACACTCCAGAAATACATTCAGTCCCCTCTTGAATTCCTTTATTGTACTCACCATCACCACTTCCTCAGGCAGAGAGTTCCATAGTCTCACTGCTCTTACCGTGAAGAATCCTTTTCTATGTTTGTGTACAAACCTTCTTTCCTCCAGACGCAGAGGATGTCCCCACGTCACAGTCACAGTCCTGCGGATAAATAGATGATGGGAGAGATCTCTGTACTGACCCCTGATATATTTATAAATAGTTATTAGATCTCCCCTCAGTCGTCTTTTTCTAAGGTAAATAACCCTAATTTTGATAACCTTTCAGGGTACAGTAGTTGCCCAAAGTACCCCGTCTTGTTAACAGTGAGCTCCACAATAACCCGTCCCCTCAACAGTGACCTCCACAGAGCTCCATTTCCTTCAAATATGACCTCCACAACACCGCGCCCCCTCAACAGTGACCTCTACAGCACCCCGCCCCTTAACACTGACCTCCATAGCAGACCATCCTCTTAACTCTGACTTCCTCTGTCCCCTGCCCCCTTAACAGAGACCTCCACAGTGCCCGCCCCTTTAACAGTGACCTCCACAGCATCCCACCCCCTTAACAGTACCTCCACAGCAGTCGCCCCTTTATTAGTGACTTCCACAGTAACCCATCTCCTTAACAGTGATTTCCACAACACCTCGCCCCTTAACCGTGGCCTGTACAGCAATCTTCCCTTTTACACTGTCCTCCATAGCAGACCATCCCCTTAACTGTGACCTCCACAGCAGCCTGCCTCCTTAACTGTGACCTCCACAGCACTCCACTCCCTTAACAGTGTCATCCACAGCAGTGCCCCTTTAAAGCTGACCTACAGCAGTGAAGGAAAATGGCTGGGTTGTTATGGAAACCTGGTGTAAAACTGTGTGTATGTGAAGACTAAGGGCCTGCGAGCTTCTATTGGCTGATAAGGGTCATGTGACCGTGTGTATGGCAGTTGGGATATGAGGAAAAAGACCTGCAGGCTTTTATTGGCTAATGTAGGTTATGTGATGGTGCCACATTTGCATTTTTTAGAAATATCTTAGAAACGGTACGTGCTAGAGAGCTGAGACCAGGTCTAAAACCTTCTGGACACCTGATGTACCTGTGTGCCAAATTTTGTGATTGTAAATGCGACGGTGCGGATTCCTTTAGCGGACATACATACTGTATATACATACACTCAGCTTTATACATTAGATAAGAGCCCAGCCCAGACTGTTAGGAAGGGGAAGTTGCTTTGCAGACAGAGGCCTGGGACTGGTTCTGTCTGTGTGGTCTAAGCCAGGATGGTTGAGGGGCTACGCAGCTAGGTGTAGCCGGAACATTGGGGGACGCCGTGACACCTGGGCTGAAGGGTCACGAGGCCGGAGACAGGAGGACTACTGGGCCACACTCCCCTAATAAAGGTACAGGCCTTATTACAGCCTGAGAGGCTGTGGAACTGTAAGACTGGGAAAAGCCACACTGGGCTCCAAGTATGAACTGTATCATATAGCCTGAGTTAGGGACACACGGTTGATCTTTAGTTAGAACCCAGACGGGTAGTTTTTGATTTGTATTGTTTTGTTGGTGCGGCTTCTATAATAAATGCACAGTTTGGACCTTAAAGCCGTTTATGGTTAAGATCCTTGTGTGAATGCCTCCCGGAAGAGAGCTAATCTCTTAGAATATATTTATATAAATATACTATGCATATATATATATATATTTTTTTTTTATATATATATATATATATATAGAGAGATATATATATATATATATATATATATATATTGTAAGCATGCAATGGGTGACATCATAGATAGTAGGTATGTGTCACTGAGGCTGCTACGTAAATCCAGTGTAAATCCCGGAGGTAAGTAGCAACCAGTGGTGGTAGAACACTGAGTTGGTGGTAGCTGGAATTTGGGTCCGGGATTTAGGAGTGACTGAAGAGCTTGGGTAGGAAGGTCACTCCCATACTCCATCTCGGGTGTTACCACCACACACACAGGTGGGAGGGTGATTTTAAAAGACACTCTGCCAGAGAGCAGTGTGTGTGTATGGTGGTCTGAGAGGAAGACTACTGAATCAAACCTCTTGGCAGTGAGAAGCCTGAATCAGCTGGTGAGAAGCCTGTATCACCATGTTTTGTTATTTCATTTGGACTGTTCTGTTATTTGGAGAAAGCAAGCCTGTACTGTACGGTGTGCCTAATAAACCCTGAAAAGAGACTGTCTGAGAGGTCCCGTCTTACAATATATATATACTGTGTGTGTATATATATATATATATATATATATATATATATATATATTATGAGTAACTTAGCTTTAAACAGCAAGTTCCTTACTGACTGCCACCAGTGCTCAGCTGTGCAGATTCTGCCTTTCTTTTTTCCTAGAGTACTGTGAAGTACATAGAGAACCCTTTTTGTGGATCTCTCTGAGATAGTGGTTCTCTAGAGCTGAAGGCCTAGTTCTCTGGGGAGTGAGTGCAGTACCTCACACCTGGGGCATCTTCAATTGTTATATGTTATGTTATTGAAGTATGAAGAGGTATGGTTGGCAGGGACAGGGTTAACCACCCAACTCCTCCACTTTTGGTAGGACTGGGCTGGTCCTGTTTCCTGCCAGGAGAGGAAGTTCTAGTTTAGCTAGTGTGGAGAGAGGGAGCACAGTTAAGAGCTCCTACTTCAAAGGTCTGTAGGGATTAACAAAAGATCTCCTGTGAGACCACTACTCCAGAGAGAATGCAAGAATACCAAAACTACAGATATGTTCAATGCTACAGCATTTACAGTCAACAAAGTGACCAGCAAGCCAGAGCTATACAGACCATGCTGCAGGTGAGAGACTACAACTCAGACACCCATCACATAGATTACATCCAGACAAGGCCAACTCAAAGCCTGCATTATACAGTGATCACCCACAGCCACAAGTGCCAGCTTCCAGCTGTTAGCCAGAAGTTAAGGACTGAGACATCAGCAAGATAGCATACTAGGGGTGCTATTATCTGCCCCTTTGCCAGACACCATGCCTCATTATTTGGGAAGAGAAATTGTGTTGTATATAACTACTGCTGGATGTACATACTACAACTCCTAGTTTGCACTAAGTAAAATGAGACTTTCAAAGGGAGTCTTTCACCTAAACTGCCCATTATAGAACAATAACACCATGATCTGCATTATAGTCTCCATATTGGAATGCTACTTACTATATAGCTGTCCATGGCTTACTTTCGCTAAAAAGCACTTTAATTCAATATGTTAATTAGGTTCTGAAGGAGCCCAGGGGTGGTGTTCCAGCGGCCGGGGCCCAGGCCCCTCATCACTTCTCATATGAAACCCCTCCCCTTTCACCCCTCTGGCCCACCCTAGGGTCTTCAGAAATCCAGAGCCAGCGCCATTCACAAGATTCGCCATGCCTGCGCACTTTATTCCCCATTATGGACAGAGGCACAAGGCCAGATAGATGTACGGGCTGGCACATGCGCATAAACGCTCCTGTGCCTCTGCCTATAATGGGTAATTAAGTGCGCAAGCGCGGCAAATCTTGTGAACGGCGCTGGCTCTGGATTTCTGAAGAACCTAGGGCGGGCCAGAGAGGTGAAAAGGGAAGGGGTTTCATATGAAAAGTGAAGAGGGGCCTGGGCACCGGCTGCTGGAACAACGCCCCTGGGCACCTTCAAAACCTATCTATCATATTAAATTAAAGCGAAAATAAGCCATGGATAGCTACATAGTAAGTAGCATTCCAATATGGGGACTATAATGCAGATCATGGTGTTAGTGTTCTATAATGTGCAGTTTATGTGAAAGACTCCCTTTAATCTTCTATTTCTGGCCTAATTCCTTATATCACCTTTTCACTGCACCAAACTCCAGGTAATAACAGCTTGAGGGAGTACACCATGACACATCCTCTCATCAGGGCCACTACAACTTCCATCTTCTGCACAGGCTCCTTAGGAGCCCGCTGCATGAGGACATGAACTTCCTCTCACTTCCTTCACTTACAGACTGAGTTAAGGGTAGATCAAAGTCCATCCTCAGCCTTCCTACAGGGGGAGAGTCAGGATTTTAAAAGCGGTTCTCCACTTTTTCTATAATGATGATGTATCAGGATAGGTCTTCAATATCAGATCGCCAGAGCCATCCCATTGAAGTGAATGGTACGGAGGGGCTTTAATTACACTGCTTACCACTGCAATGTCGATGGCAAGCAGGTAAATAGTGAAGAGAGCACACGCTTCATACAGCTGATCGGCGGAGGTGCCAGTGAAACGAACGGCCGTGCCCCAGGGCCTTCTATGTCGCGTCCTAGGTGTAGGAAATGCCGAGTGGTATGTTGCGGCCTAAAATGTCTCTTTATGTGTGTAATGGTGCTCTGACCTGGATGCGGCTGGACCCCAGGCTTTGGCTCCGAAACAATAAATAGGGGGAATAATTGAGGAATTTGAAGAAATAACTTGAGTCCAGACCTTGAGATAAAGTTCAATGGCAGCTTTACTTGAATAAACATTTCTCCAAACAGTTTAAGGCTTTGTCTTGGTTCCAGCAGGCGTCATCGTTAAACTAGCAGGCAAACTGAACTGTGCTATATCTTTCTCTCACTCTGCTGTACTGACAAGCTAACTTGGTGTCTTTGTTTCCTCTTTATTCTGCACTTCACTCTTGTGGTCAGACTTATGTTCAGCCAAAAAGTAGGTTAGAATCCTGGCAGCTCCAACATGGAGTCTCAACCAGAACAAACCAGAACTGCCCCACTTCCTTCTGGTAGCAAGCAGTATTGGCCCACTTCTGACAAAAGGGGGGAGAATGAAATGGTAAGTTCCATTCTCTCTAAGGATAGCTCTGCCATTTACGCTGCCACCTGCTGGTGAACCAGGCACATTACATGTAACAAACAGTTACATAACAAGATTATGAATGCACATTGTGAAGGACCTGGAACGACATAAGATGACATTATATTAGCCCATTAGAGATAGTAGCAGGGTGCAGTAGAGGTAACACCACTGTGGGGTGTTACACCAGCAGTCAGGCACCATAAGCATAGGTCAATATAGGCAAAGCAGAGAAGCCCTTTAACCTAAACTGAGCAATCTAGAGATATGCTGGTACATTAGAAGATATTAACATATTAAATGACATTAAATAATATTACATAAAAAGAAGAGCTTGCAAGTCTTCTATTATGGGGTACTGCACGTCGTCCCTAGATTAGCTTATGTCCATTTGAAGGTGGGCTTATGGTGTTACTTTAATAGACAAAAGAGAGCATCCAGAAAAATGTGGCCAACTTCTTGAATTTCTACCAGTATGCTTCTTTCTCATAACCTCCTGAGGTTATGAGTAAGAACCATATTGGTTCGAAACATGTTAACAGATCGGTGGAGGGAGTTGATGTCTGTATAATTGATTTGTAACCCAAGTTCAATATAGAAGTTGGCAACATTTTTCCTGGATGCTGGAACCTCTCTTTTGTTTGTGCAACAAAGACTTGTCTGTTCCGTGCAGAGGAAACGTATGGTGAGCTGGAATATATTTCTTTATTGGTTACTTTAATAGGTAATCCACTCAGATAGCTGCAGCAGGTTTTCATGAGCAATGATGCAAATTTAGCAATGTGGAGCACTAGTTGTTATTGCTCTTGAGGTCAGACCATTTGTCAAACCGGAGAAAAAATAACTATGATATTTTAAATGAACCCAGTGGTATCATTTAACAACTTCAGAAAATTTGCCAGGAGTGCCACTTTAACCCCCAAGTGGACCATCCGTTGAACATTTCATATTCGATGAGGCCAAGAAAGTCTTAAGCCATAACACTACTAGTGCCAGGGAACACAGGGCAGTCTCAGTCTACCCCTGGTAAACAGAAGTCAACATGATCAGTGCGACCATTCAAAAGAAATGCAATGTACAAATGCATTTTCTAGGTCCCATTGGGTCCTACAAGGTGACCTTAATTACACAGAACACACCTGTAGGAGAAGATTTGTAATAAGTGTTCCAAAGTTGCTGGATGAGGTGAATTTAGGAGTTTGTGCATGCACCAGGAAGAGGACTAGTTCTGGCCCTGTCCACAGAGAAGGTGGCTTCCCATCCACAGCTCAGGCTGGGCACCTGGTAAAGGATGAAACGTCAGTGGCAACAGGATTTTCAGAACAGAAGCATCACATGACTGGGCTCTGAAGAGGTCAATCCACACAACTTCAGAACCGTTAGATTACTTTCACATCTACTGTATCGTGATCCAGACGGCAGTTCGGGCAGAGAATGCCAGGAATCGGCCGGAAACAAACCACAGCATGCAGCGATTTCTGTCTGACCAATTCTTGCCAATTTTGCCAGATTGCTAATAGATAAAAGGGCCAGTGGACATTCTGGTTGCATCCGGCAATGCCGGATCCAGAGAATTCTCTGCCGGAACAGCCTGCCGGAATTGCTGTCGTAGATGTGAAACTAGCCTAAGTATGCTACAAATTTTCTCTTACAAGTGTGTTCTCTATAATTAAGGTGGCTTTGCAGGAACCTCAGAAAACCACTATGCAGATATGGAATACATATAATACAAAGAATATGTAGAGTGAAGCATCCCCCCAAAAAATTACATTGGAAGATTGGCCTTCTAGAGGCAGCATTGTAATATACACACATATAGATATTCTACTGTTGTATCACACTTAATATCTTACATTTACATAATGCCTAGCATTGATAACATTACAGGTTATATTTTCATTTCATTTGTTCAGAAGAATCATTGTCTACTTATTAAGAATAGTGGGTAATAAAATATTATATGTGCCTATTACTGTATGTACATGTGGAATAAAAACTACAATCTTTTTGTATTAAAATAATAAATTGCATGGGCAAGACAACACGAGAGAATGCTTTGAATAATGTGTTGTGGAAGGCTTGGCTCCTCTTGTTTGGCATGTAACGCTGGCAAGTATGAATAATATATAATATACTTAGGAGCACACATGAACACACATTAGGCTTCATTTAGCTCAGCCGAATATCACATGGACCAAGCGTATTTTATCTGTGCTCCTTTAGCCAGAGGGAGTCATTTATCAGCAGTGACATGATAGTAGGTTCGGAAGGCAAACAGCTTTATTGCTGAGTGAGATTAAGCCAGACTGCAGTAATTAGGGACCAAGATAAGGAAATTATAGCAGCGTCTAATAAAATAAATCTTAATGCCTAGTGGACAAAGGGGATCAAATGCTGAGATACTTCACAAGCTCTTAATGCACTGAGTGTTTTACAGTGCGATCTTGCTTGTAGAGATATGCATGAAATCGTGATCTGTTTGCAGAAAATCCAGGCTGAATTTCAAAAGAGAAAATGCAGCTTTAGGTTGTGATTTGGGAAAAATAGAAAGTATGTTCCATCCTGAGCAGTTAATCAAAAGGACTTCAAGGTATAGATCAGAGTTACTTTCTTGTTCAATTAAGTAAAACCCACATAATCTATACTTTTTAACCCTAGTATAATAACACTGCCTATTCAGGTAACAATTGCGCTACAACCTATCACGTTACACATACAAATAACTTCAGCTCACCCTTGCATGCCACGGCGTGCACCAAAACCCCGGACCAGGGAGCAATCCAGGCAAAGTGCAAAAATGCAAATAATTCCAGCAATCAGGCCACTGTTAAAACGTTTATTGTGTCTTCTTAAAATACATTTGCCCGACCGGAGTGCAAAGCGGTCTACGCGTTTTGACGTAAATTCTTAATGATGACCAGGTCATGATTAAGACTTTATGTCTAAATGCGTAGACCGCTTTGCACTGCCGCTAGTGCACACGTGCCGCCGGAGGTCTGCTCCGGCCCTATTGACTATAATGGGGGAGGGCCAGAGGTCCAGCCGCAGCACCCAACCCCTTCAACCTACATTAGTTGATGAGGCCGGAGCGGACCTACGGCGGCAGGCGTGCACTAGCAGAAGCACAGATCCGGCAGGCTGTTGACCCTCCGGAGAAGGCTGACGCTAATGTGAAAGTAGCCTAAATATGTCCTGCGTCCTAAATGGAAAATTAGAATATTAATACAGTTCTGAAGTATCCAAAGATATGGAGAAACCAGTACATCAAACCTTGATAATTGTTGACCATTGTATAGTTAATTTCAGCTACAATGTGCCCAACGACAAGGAAGGCAGAATAGAACTTCTTCAACTCATTTCAGAATCAAATTGGTTAAAATGCACATTATTAGCAGAAGGAAAAATTACACAAAACATGAAAATGACAGTTAAAGTGAGAAAGTAGATAGAGAGTAGGCATATATGTAATTGAACGTTACATGGGACTATTAGTGTAACGCACACAATTACTGTCACTCATGCAATTGTGCTATGTGAGCTGTGTGTTATTTTACAAACCACTACTTTAAAGAATGCAAAAAATAAGTTAAGGAATATGTTTATGTTGTTGAGGGAATCTATTTTTGTATGTTGTGAGTTATAATTTCTAGCAAATAATTATTTGGTGACTCATTTGCTAACAATTTGGAGGCAATAAAAAAAGTTCCTTAATAAATTAATCAATTTTCTTATAGTATTGTGATAGTAAATGTGCTTGTTTTTTAAAGGGCTAGGCGTACAGCCATACAAACCATGGCAGATAATACATAGTGCATACACACCAGACATTTTAAGCAGATTCTGTGCTTCTTATACTACTATATAAATCACATTACCAAGGTCAGCATAAAGGCTGTCACCTAATTTATTGGTACAATGTCATACAATAAATCTCTATAATGGCGCACTTCCTTGCCAGCTTCGCCACATTGTGCATACAACAATAATACAACCACTAACCTATCAAAAGTCCAATATAGGCATAATATATGAATCATGTATTTCAGATCATATTAATTTATATAAAGGGATCATATAAATAGTTTGATCTTGACATTACAGGGAGTGCAGAATTATTAGGCAAATGAGTATTTCGACCACATCATCCTCTTTATGCATGTTGTCTTACTCCAAGCTGTATAGGCTCGAAAGCCTACTACCAATTAAGCATATTAGGTGATGTGCATCTCTGTAATGAGAAGGGGTGTGGTCTAATGACATCAACACCCTATATCAGGTGTGCATAATTATTAGGCAACTTCCTTTCCTTTGGCAAAATGGGTCAAAAGAAGGACTTGACAGGCTCAGAAAAGTCAAAAATAGTGAGATATCTTGCAGAGGGATGCAGCACTCTTAAAATTGCAAAGCTTCTGAAGCGTGATCATCGAACAATCAAGCGTTTCATTCAAAATAGTCAACAGGGTCGCAAGAAGCGTGTGGAAAAACCAAGGCGCAAAATAACTGCCCATGAACTGAGAAAAGTCAAGCGTGCAGCTGCCAAGATGCCACTTGCCACCAGTTTGGCCATATTTCAGAGCTGCAACATCACTGGAGTGCCCAAAAGCACAAGGTGTGCAATACTCAGAGACATGGCCAGGGTAAGAAAGGCTGAAAGACGACCACCACTGAACAAGACACACAAGCTGAAACGTCAAGACTGGGCCAAGAAATATCTCAAGACTGATTTTTCTAAGGTTTTATGGACTGATGAAATGAGAGTGAGTCTTGATGGGCCAGATGGATGGGCCCGTGGCTGGATTGGTAAAGGGCAGAGAGCTCCAGTCCGACTCAGACGCCAGCAAGGTGGAGGTGGAGTACTGGTTTGGGCTGGTATCATCAAAGATGAGCTTGTGGGGCCTTTTCGGGTTGAGGATGGAGTCAAGCTCAACTCCCAGTCCTACTGCCAGTTTCTGGAAGACACCTTCTTCAAGCAGTGGTACAGGAAGAAGTCTGCATCCTTCAAGAAAAACATGATTTTCATGCAGGACAATGCTCCATCACACGCGTCCAAGTACTCCACAGCGTGGCTGGCAAGAAAGGGTATAAAAGAAGAAAATCTAATGGCATGGCCTCCTTGTTCACCTGATCTGAACCCCATTGAGAACCTGTGGTCCATCATCAAATGTGAGATTTACAAGGAGGGAAAACAGTACACCTCTCTGAACAGTGTCTGGGAGGCTGTGGTTGCTGCTGCACGCAATGTTGATGGTGAACAGATCAAAACACTGACAGAATCCATGGATGGCAGGCTTTTGAGTGTCCTTGCAAAGAAAGGTGGCTATATTGGTCACTGATTTGTTTTTGTTTTGTTTTTGAATGTCAGAAATGTATATTTGTGAATGTTGAGATGTTATATTGGTTTCACTGGTAAAAATAAATAATTGAAATGGGTATATATTTGTTTTTTGTTAAGTTGCCTAATAATTATGCACAGTAATAGTCACCTGCACACACAGATATCCCCCTAAAATAGCTAAAACTAAAAACAAACTAAAAACTACTTCCAAAAATATTCAGCTTTGATATTAATGAGTTTTTTGGGTTCATTGAGAACATGGTTGTTGTTCAATAATAAAATTAATCCTCAAAAATACAACTTGCCTAATAATTCTGCACTCCCTGTATACCCATCCACCAAGATCTGGAACATTTAGATTGTGTCACACATATATAGTTCTGGCCAAAAGTTTTGAGACAAATACCGAAACAAATATTGGTTTTGGCAATGTTTGATGCAGCGATTCAGTGTTTTTGTATCTTTTTGTCAGATGTTTCTACTCAAGTACAGCTATAAGGATTTCATAAGCTTTTTTTAAACCTTTATTGACAAATACATCGAGTTTATGTGAAGACCCATCTTTCTAGTGTTGACCCTTCTTTTTTAAGACTTGCACCGGCATGCTGAATATAAGATTCTGTGCCAAATCCTGACTGATGGCACCAGGGCCGGCTCTAGATTCATATGGGCCCTTGGGCGATAACATCTCAGTGAGCCCACTTACACAGTGATAACTCTCTGAGTACATATAATATAGTAGATATCACCTGCAGTCCTATGTAACAACACAGATTACACAGTGATGGCTATCTGAGTTCAGAAAATGGGTTAGTGTTACCTGCAGTCCTAAGTAAAACCACAGATAACACTAGTGCTGATAATGTGGTAGTGTCACCTGCAGTCCTATGTAAAACCACAGATAACACTTGTGCTAATAATGTGTTAGTGTCACCTGCAGTCCTATGTAAAACTACAGATAACACTAGTGATGATAATGTGGTAGTGTTACCTGCAGTCCTATGTAAAACCACAGATAACTCTAGTGTAGATCATGTGGTAGTGTTACCTACGTCCTTAGTGTGCCTCCCTGTGCCTCTCCCACGGGACTCCATGCACTGCCTCCTCTTCCTTCTTCTTCTTCTAGCCCCACACAGAACGTCCTGATGCAGCTGCACCAAGGCATAGAAACACAGTGGGCATGGTGATGGTGACACACACAGGGACAGACACATGCACAGGGACAAACATACACACAGGGACACACATACACACACAAGGACACAGACACACACACAGGGAGAGACACACACCGGGACACCCATAGTCACAGGAACAGACACACACACAAGGACACACACAGGGACAGACACATACACAGAGACACACACACACATAGGTACACACACACATAGGGACACACGTACTGGGACGGTCAAATACACACAGGGACATACACACATACGCACATAGACAGACACACACACAGGGATAGACATACACACACACAGGGACAGACACACACACACACACAGGGACAGACACACACAGGGATGGGCAAATACACACACAGGGACGGTCAAATACACACAGGGACACATACACACACAGGGACACATAAACACACAAGGACACACATACACACAGGAACTAAAGGTAGATATAGAGATAAGATGGCACTGCCACGATACTTTTCCACATACTCAAGGGAAACAGTTCCTAAGGTGGTGATTGCGTGGCTCCAAAGGAATATGCAAATATGTAGATAAGAGACTGCACTCACCAAATTCTTAATTTATTGTTCCACATCAATATAAAAGCAGATAGGAAGGCAGTATGGGTGCAGGACGCCACACAAGCACCATGAGTAGACGGCCGTTTCACGTAGGTTACACTTCTTCGGGCCCGAAGAAGCGTAACCTATGCGAAACGGCCGTCGCCTTATGGTGCCTGTCTGGCATCCTGCGCCCATACCGCCTTCCTATCTGCTTTTATATTGATGTGGAACATTAAAGTAAGAATCGGACTGTATTTGGTGAGTGCCTTCTCTTATCTACATATTTGCACACATACACACAGGAACAGATACACAGGGACACACATACACACAGGGACAGATACATAGGGACACACATACACACAGGGACAGATACACAGGGACACACATACACACAGGGACAGACCCACACAAACACACAGGGGCAGACACACACAGGAACAGACACATATATATGGACAGAGTAGACACTTATGAGAAATCGTCAACCAACTTCTATCTAATGTGTGTGGCTACCTTTAGGGTACATTAAAAGGGAATTCCACCTTTAGTTATGCGTCAACCTTTTGTTACTTTCTAATATGACTCCCATTGATTCCCAGTACTGAGGGGACATGGACTGGGGTTTAAAAAGGAATTATTAACATGTACCAGACGGTGGTCTAAACTGTAAGGCATTAGGCACTGACTAGACTGTGGTATGGAGCCTAAGCAAAGCCTTAGACAGACACATACACAGGGGCACACACAGGGACAGACACACACAGCTAGTACTCACCACATTCCAGCCTTGCTCTTCTCTATACAGGAACACAGCTCTCTGCTCTCTGCACCCCAGCAGTGCACATGGCGAAAATTGTCTGCCAGGGTAAGCTGCCCTAGAATTCAGAACAGGCAGTTTAATGAAGACCAGGACACAGCTGCAGGAGTGAGCGGGCACAGTGCCCCCCCCCCAGGAGTAGTGGGCCCCAGGGTGTGCCAGGTACTGACACTGGCTTGGATGGCACCCCACTCATGCCTAATCACTGCTTTTGTTTATCCATTAGCTTTTTTAGAATTGACGACAGGTTCTCAATGGGATTGAGATCTGGGGACTTTCCTGGCTATCAAACAAAATGTTTTATTCACCAAGCCACTTAGTTATCATCTTTACCTTGTGACATGGCGGTCCATTATGCTGGAAAAAGCATTATTCGGCAGCACATTGCTCATACAATTCTTTACTCGTGGCAAAATTGTGAGTGAGCCCATTCTCTTAGAAGAGAAGCAACCACACACATAAATGGTCTCACGATGCTTTACTGTTGGCATGACACAGGGCTCATGGTGGTGCTCACCTTTTCTTCTCCAATCATTTTTCCTCAGGTCCCAAACAGTCTGAAGTGCACATTATCAGAGAAAATAATTTTACCCCAGACCAATCCTTGTCCTTTCTGCAGAATGTAAGTCTGATGGTGTTCTTGGTGAGAAGTGGCTTCTTGACACCAGCCCATCCTCCAAAAGCTTTCACTTCAAAGCACATTCCACAGTCGTTGGTTTCTGTCAACTTCCACACGGGGACATGTCACCACTGAGGCCAGTCATTGGTTGCAGTGATGCACGTGAAGCTGCAGACAGGAGCAGGAAGACCAGTGAAGAGAGACAGGGAGTCACCGAGCTGAAATGTAGCAGCTAGGATCAGGTGGGGATTTTTCACCGGTTCAGCTAGCTGGGGGAGATTTTAAAAAATAAATGCTCCTGGGCAACCACTTTTTACAGTGGTTTCACACACAGCTTTTATTGGGAAAAAAGCTATAGTTTTTAGGCAAAGCCAGGAGTGGATCCAGCAGACAGGAGAGGGAAAGTCCTTTCTTTATATTTTTCATTTTTTTTAATCCACTTTTGACATTAGATCCAAAAACTGCATCAAAAACTGCGATAAAATCTATGATGTTCCCCCCCAGAAAAAAAACCATCCTTAGGATGGTTCTGGGTCAATTATAACAAAACATATATCCTTGTCGTTTGACCCTGTCTTTTTTGCAGTCTGATATCATTCCAAGGCTAAGCAAACTTTTGCCACCTTAAAAAAACAAATCATTAATATGCAAATACTGCTTGTTTTTCAAGAGTAAAAAAAATATGTCAGGAGAGTTTAGGTGATTGCTGAAAAAATGCAAGAAAAAAAGTCAGAAAATAACTTAATAGCACTTCACAGAGAATAGAAAGTGTTATATGAGTGAGCTGTGAAAGAGAAGAAGAAAAGCACAATGCTGGACCTTTCACACACACCTTCAAACAAGACGCTCCTTAACAATGAAATGATGATTTGCTGAAATTAAAATGCTATTATGGAGAAATTAGGGCTTCAATATTTTTAGCAGGTTTAATAGCCCATACAGCTTAAGGGACATCAGATAATAGATAATTACATTTCATCTTCAAGCGAATGAGTTGTTTTCTTACGGAAAATACTTTTCTTTCTTCCGCAGAGGTTAAAGCATAATCATCATTAGTAGACGCTTTAGGACTAAGGTGCCTGCATCAGCTTGGGGAATTTGCATTAGCATATAAATAGCCTTCGGAAGCTGTCTGATTCTTGCTATTTTACGTTTCATTGTGGCAACAGAATGCTCTTAGCGAAAAGCTTTCCGGGAGAAGAAGAGCCCTGTAATATGTACTAAGAATCTCGACTTTGTTGTAGAAGATTGTCCTGCAATATTTTATTTTTTTTTTCTTCTCCAGTATTGTACTTATTCAATAGCCTAATTACAAGCACCAGGGCACAGGCTGATACAATCACGACGACTGGCAGTTTACCGAGTGGTTTCTCTATCCACCTAGCAAATGATTACAACTTGAAGGGAAGCCTTTGAATTTGAATAGTTGCAAGTGTTTCGAGGGCACAACACATGCTTCTAAAACTCTGTTTGCAGGTTTGCTGCCCACAAGTGACATCACTGACTATAAAAAAAATGTTTAATCTAGATTTAATTCCAAAATGAGCCACCTCAGTGGCTACTGTCAAGAGCTGTGCTACCACTCAAGCAAAACTAACTACAAAATGGTAGTGTTATGCCTGCGCCTGCTACAAAGAAATGCAGGCTCAAGGCTTAAAGGTGTGAATTTGAAGCTACCCATCGAAACCAGTCACATATGTGTTTTCATCATGTAATTTGCAGGAGGCAGATAAAGGTTAATTACTAGCAATGGTCCTAAACTATAAAAGAAACCCTCACTAAACTATAAAACAGGGGTGCACAACCTGCCGCGCGGGGGCCACATGCAGCCCTCGATATCATTCTGTGCGGCCCCCAAACATCCTGTAACATCCTGTATGTCTATGTCTTGTGGCTGCTCACATGTTTCTTTCATGTATACTCTCATTAGATGGGAGTACTAGAAGTGTAACTAGACATTAACGATATATACGCCATAAAAATATGCCATAAAAATAGTATTTCATTCGGTAATACCCCTTTAAGTTTTATTTTCAGTCCTTGGAATTGGTTGAGGCTGACAATGTGGCCCCCAACTAGAAAAGGTTGTGCACCCCCGCTATAAAAAAACCCTCACTGTTTTGGGCCATCAGTTGAGTGCATGACATAAAACCTCTTATCTAGACATTGCATGTATTTTACCATAAAAATCCATTTTAATCATTAAATTGCTCTGTATCTAAATCCAATGCAGAGCAGACATACTGTACACCTATGTAGTTGCACAAGGGCCTGATAGGTAAGGCGGAGGGCACTGTCACCTTAAAAGCTTCATATTATCTATTAGGATACACATTAAAAAAAAAAATATTTGGAGAAAAAGAGCACATCTAAGATAATATGCTAATTAATTGTATGGCTCATAAAGGAGGATTATTAGACTTGGGTTAGTAAATACCCTCTGTTAGATCACAGTTTAGCTGTATCTTTTCTTTAAGCTGTTTCTCTATTATTCCTTGTAGAAATGAAAAAGAAGTTGACAACTTGGTGTTACCATTCCCTTTGTCAAACTAATGCATCTGTATAATGTCAGCACTGATTGGGCAGTGCCAAACTGTGTAGGAACCCATTCCAAACAGTTCTAAATTGATTCATTTGTTAATATTTGTAAATTTATTTATACATTTATAATAGGAATAACAGAGGAATGTAACAATTTTCCAGAATTGTTATTTCATAATGCAGGTATTCATTAAAGGGCTTCTGTCACCCCCCAAAAGTCTTTTTTTTTTTTTTGGGAGGCTCACAAAAATGCCTATAGGGCGATTTTTCTATATCTACTGTTTTTAACTTTTTCTGTAGGTTAATTTCGCAAAAAAACGCAATTTTATAATATGTTAATTACCTTGCTACCAGCCAGTAGGGCGGTTACTTGCTGGTAGCCGCCGCATCCTCCTTTCGAAAAAACGCCCCCTCCTCCTCTTGAGTGACAGGGCACTCTCCTCCTCCGGCTGGCCCTGTCTCAGTTCAAAATCTCGCACCTGCGCCGTACCAGTCTTCAGTCGGCGCAGGCACAGGCACACTGAAAGGAGGCCGCTCCTTCCAAAGTGCGTCTGCGCCGATGACGTCACCTCTGCACCCGGATGAGAAGATGTCATTGGCGCAGGTGCACTGAGAAAGGAGCGGCCGAGCGAGCGTCCTCCTTTCAGTGCACCTGCGCCAACTGAAGACCGGTATTGCGCAGGCGCGAGATTTTGAACAGAGACAGGAGGAGGGGGCGTTTTTTCTAAAGGAGGATGCTGTTGCTACCGGCAAGTAACCGCCCTACTTGCTGGTAGTGAGGTAATTTACATATTATAAAAGTGCGATTTTTTGCAAAATTAACCTACAGAAAAAATTAAAAACAGTAGATATAGAATAATCGCCCTATAAGCATTTTTGTGAGCCCCCCAAAAAAAAGACTTTTGAGGGGTGACAGAAGCCCTTTAAAAGGGAAGTAAAAGGAGCACTGTTAGGTCCTGTTTAAAGGCGCTGTGTCATGAAGCATGTTCCTACCTTTTTCATCTATGCGATCACGTGATCCATGCGCATGGGACGCCCTGACGTCACTCTGGAGTGCCCCGGGAGCCGCACGGGCGGTAAGTATACTGCTCCTCCGCTCCCTACTACACTTAACCATGGCAACCAGGACTTTAGCGTCCTGGCAGCCATGGTAACCATTCAGAAAAAGCTAAACGTCGGATCCGGCGATGGGCATCAATGGGCATTAATTCCGGATCCGGCCTTGTGGCAAGTGTTCAGGATTCTTGGCCGGAGCAAAAAGCGCAGCATGCCGTGGTATTTTCTCCGGCCAAAAAACGTTCCGGTCCTGAACTGAAGACATCCTGATGCATCCTGAACAGATTTCTCTCAATTCAGAATGCATTGGGATAATCCTGATCAGGATTTTTCCGGCATAGAGCCCCGACGACGGAACTTTATGACGGAAAAGAAATACGCAAGTGTGAAAGAGCCCTAAAACAAAAAGTTTGAATAAAGTTTTGCATAATAAAAATAAAAATTTAGTTTCAAGTAAGTTCTTTTCCCATAATTAAGTTTTAAAAAATAGAAAAAAAAAAGAAAAGTATACATCTGTATACGCGTCTGTATCGACCGGCTCTATAAAAATATCACATGATCCACCCTGTCAGGTGAATGCAGTAAAAAAAACTAAAAAACATAGTGCTAAAACAGCCATTTTTGGTCACCCTGCCTCACAAAAAGTGTAATACCATGCGATCAAAATGGCGTATTTAGCCCAAAATGCTACTAATCAAACTGTCATCTCATCCCGCAAAAAAATGACACCCAAACAATCACCCAAAAAATATGGTTCTCAGAAAATTTTGACACAAAAACAAGATTTGATTCTGTTCAAAAATAAATTTACTGTGTAAAACAAAAATAAAAATAATAGACATATTGAGTATCAACTATGCCAAAACAGCCATTTTTGGCACCTTGCCTCACAAAAAATGTAATACCAAGCGATCAAAATGTCTTATGTACCCCAAAATGGTACCAATCAAACCGCGATCTCATCTCACAAAAAATGAGACCCTACCTAAGACACCAGAAAAATATAAAAAATAGGGCAGTCAGAAAATGGCAACACAAAAACAAGATTTCATTTTGTTCAAAAATGCATTTACTGTGTAAAACTTAGCAAAAATAAAAAAATTAGACATATTGGGTATCATCACGTCTGTAACAACTTGCTCTATAAAATATCACATGAGATGCCCCTGCAGGGGAATGCTTTAAAAAAAATAAAATATGCTAAAACAGCCATTTTTTGTCACCTTGCCTCACAAAAAGTGTAATACCAAGCGATCAAACAGTCTTATGTACCCTAAAATGGTACCAATGAAAAGGTGACCGCATCCCGCAAAAAGTGAGCCCCCACATAACACAATCACTCAAAAAAAAAAAAACAATGGCGCCCATAAACCAATCCATAAAAAGCTGCGCTGCAAAAAGCCATAGGGCGCTCCTTCCGTTCTGAGTCCTGCCATGTGCCCCCACTGCAGTTTACCACCACATATGGGGTGTTGCCGTATTCAGGAGAAAATGGTTAACAAATTATCGGGTGCTTTTTCTCCTGTTACCCCTTTTCAAAATGAAAAATTTGGGGCTAAAGCGGCATTTTATTGGAAGAAATTAAACTTTTCATTTTCACAGCCAAGTGTTTTCAAATTCCGTAAAACACTTAGGAGGTCAAAGTGCTCAGTAGCCCCCTTAATATATTCTTCGAAGGGTGTAGTTTCCAAAATGGGGTCACTTTTTGAGGGTTTCCACTGTTGGGGCATGTCAGGGTCTCTTCAAATACAAAATGGTGCCCAAAAACCATTCTAGCAAAATCTGCCTCCAAAATCTATATGGCGCTCCTTTCCTTCTGACCACTGCCACGTGCCCATTAAGTAGTTTACTACCACATATAGAGTATTTCTGTAAACTGCAGAATCAGAGTAATATATATTGAGGTTTAGTTTGATGTTGACCCTTGCTGTGTTGCAAGAAAAATTGATTAACATGAAAAATCTGCATAAAAAATGACATTTTACCTCTGTTTTCCTTTAATTCTTGTGTATCAGAGTCAGAGTAATATATATTGAGGTTTAGTTTGCTGTTGACCCTTGCTGTGTTGCAAGAAAAATTGATTAACATGAAAAATCTGCATAAAAAATGACATTTTACCTCCGTTTTCCTTTAATTCTTGTGGAACACCAAAAGGGTTAAGCAAATCACAGAAAAAACTATATATAAACCATCCTGCACGATATGGTATTAAATGTGTGGATGTATATGGCTACATTTACAAAATCACAAAAAATAATGCACTATAATAGTGCATTATTTTCTGTGATTTTTTAACACCTAAAGGGTTAACAAAGTTTGTAATATCAGTTTTAAATAATTTGAGGGGTGTCGTTTTTTAAAATGGGGTCATTTATGGGCAGTTTCCATTATGTAAGCCCCTCAAAATCACTTTATAACTGAATTTTTGCTTAATAAAATGGTTCAGGAAATTTTGTTGAAAATTTGAAAAATGGCTTCTAAACTTCTAAGCCTTCGAACGTCCTAACAAAATAAAATGACATTTACAAAATGATGCCAACATAAAGCAGACATATGGGGAATGATGACTATTTTATGAGGCATTACTATCTGTCTTAAAAGTAGAGAAATTCAAATTTAGAAAATTGTACATTTTTCCAAATTTTTGGTTAAAAAATCTCAAAATGTTTGCACAACTAAGCCAAAAAAGTCACAAAGCCCTATTTTGGGACTTTTTGTTGCCAGAATTCTGGAGTTCAGGGAGTGATAAACTTACCCCGTGTGTTTCTCTAGGTATTTTTCCTACAGGGGATTTAGCTGCTTGTGAGGGTACTTTCACACTAGCGTTGGTGCGGATCCGTCTGTTTATTTGCACAGACGGATCCGCACCTCTAATGCTAACGTTTGTATCCGTTCAGAACGGATCCGTTTGCATTAGCTTTAAAGAAAAATGACAAAGTCCAAAACGGATCCGTTTTGAATTACATTAAAAGTCAATGGGGAACGGATCCGTTTTCAAATGCACCATATTGTGTCACTGACAACGGATCCGTCCCCATTGACTTACATTGTAAAAAAAAACGGATCCGTTAGGCTCCGCCTCTTCAGACGGACACCAAAATTCTGCATGCTGCGTTTTGGTGTCCGCCTCCAAAACGGAATAGAGGCGGAACGGAGCCTA
This sequence comes from Bufotes viridis, assembly GCA_033119425.1. Lineage (NCBI taxonomy): Eukaryota > Metazoa > Chordata > Amphibia > Anura > Bufonidae > Bufotes > Bufotes viridis. The sequence continues at coordinate 257,270,224 of CM065591.1, forward strand.
ACTGATGCATTCTGAACGGATCCTTATCCATTCAGAATGCATTGGGGCTTAACTGATCCGTTTTGGACCGTTTTTGAGAGCCCTGAAACGGATCTCACAAACGGAATCCAAAACGCTAGTGTGAAAGTACCCTGAGAAGTTCAAATCAGCTCCTTATGGATTGACGGCGAGCTTGTGACTTTACTCAGCAGCCAATCTGAAGGAACAGAGCTGCAACGTAAACTATGAGGAAGGACAGAGCAACAACTCGATTATATGGAGAGATTTTTGGATTTCAGACTATACTGAAAATGCTGCTAAGGGTACTTTCACACTGGCATTTTGGATTCCGTTTGTGAGATGCGTTTCAGGGCTCTCACAAACGGTCCAAAATGGATCAGTTTAGCCCCAATGCATTCTGAATAGATAAGGATCCGCTCAGAATGCATCAGTTCAGCTCCGTTCCACCTCTATTCCGTTTTGGAGGCGGACACCAAAACGAAGCATGCAGCATTTTGGTGTCTGTCTGAAGATGCGGAGCCGAACGGATCTGTTTTGAATTACAATGTAAGTCAATGGGGACGGATCCGTTTTCAATGACACAATATGGTGCATTTGAAAATAGATCCATTCCCCATTGACTTTCAATGTAATTCAAAACGGATCCGTTTTGACTTTGACATTTTTCTTTAAAACTAATGCAAACGGATCCGTTCTGAACGGATACAAACGTTTGCATTATAGGTGCGGATCCGTCTGTGCAAATAAACAGACGGATCTGCACCAACGCAAGTGTGAAAGTACCTTAAGCTAAAGTTACTAATCATAGTTGCACCTTAAGGCTGGGTTCAGACTTGCGCGTTTTACAGCGCGTTCAAACGCGCTGTAAAACGCTCAACACATGAAAACCAATGCTTCCCTATGGCCCTGGTTCTCACTTGAGCGTTTTACAGTGCGTTTGAACGCGCTGAAAAACACCCTACGCTCAAAAAAGTTCTTGAGCTTCTTTGGGGCGTTTTGTCGCGCATATTGTGATTGACGCCACAGACGCCACACGACGCGCGTTTCCTATTTGCAAAAATGCGCTGTAATACGCGCGACAGAAACGTGCGTTTTACGCACGTATCAAATACGCGCAAGTCTGCACCCAGCCTTAGAGTGCCTTCACACGGGGCTGATTTTGTGGCAGAACTGAAAACCAGTTTAATTTACCTTGCAGAAATCCATGTGCTTGCTGCCCTATTCAAATTAATGGAATTGTTTTTTAGTCCAGGAATTTTCTGCCACAAAATCTACCACGTGTGAAGGCACCCTAGTGGAGCAAAGCTAAAAAGCAACCAAGACTGAAGAAAATATGCACAACGTCAAAAAGTATTTTCCCCCCCAACAGATTTATTTTGCTTTTGCTCATTTTTCATACTTAGGCTACTTTCACACTAGCGGCATCCTTCTACTGCTGCTAGTGCACAGTGCTGCCGGAAGTAGTTTTATTCCGGCCACTTCTCGGCATGTTTGCTGTGCTGCGGCTGAACCTTCGGCCCGCCCCCATTATAGTGAATGGGGCAGGAGCGGACTTCCGGCGGCACGGTGCACTAGCAGCAGGACGGATCCGGCAGGCTGCCGCTAGTGTGAAAGTAGAAAGAAAAGGAGTTGTCTCACTTCAGCAAGTTGCATTTATCATATAGACAAAGTAAATACAAAGCACTTACTAGTGTATTGTTATTGTCCATATTGTTTCCTTTGCTGGCTGGATTCATTTTTCCATCGCAGTATACTGTTTGTTTCTATGGTTACGACCACCTTGCAACTCAGCAGTGGTGGCTATTCTTGCACACTATAGGAAAAAGTGGTTAGGACCGTAGGAGTGCACATAGGCTGGTGCTTCTTTCTATAGTGTACAAGCACGGCCACCACTGATGGATTGCAGGGTGGTTGTAACTATGGAAATGAGAAGTGTCTAATGTGATGGAAAAATTAATCCAGACAGCAAAGGAAGCAATATGTATTATAACAATACATTAGTAAGGGCCTTGTATTAACTTTGCCAAGTGTCATAACCCCTTCAAATGTTTCAGATTATCAAACAAATTTGAATATCAGACAAAGATTACCTAAGTAAATACAATAATGCAGTTTTTAAATGATGATTTCATTTATTCAGGAAAAAAGCTATCCAAACCAACCTGGCCCTATGTGAAAAAGTAATTGCTTTCTAAACCTAATAACTGGTTTGCAATAAGAGGCAATGAGTCTTTGACATGTCTGTGGTGGAAAATGGGCCCATACTTTGCAGAATTGTTTTAATTCAGCCACATTGGAGAGTTTTCTAAGGTCATGCCACCGCATCTTAATCGGATTTAAGTACAGGCTTTGACTAGGCCACTCCAAAACCTTAATTTTGTATTTTTTCAGCCATTCAGAGGTGGGCTTGCTGGTGTGCTTCAGATCATTGTTCTGCTGCAGAACCTAAATACTCTTAAAGAACTGATGGCTGGACATTCTCCTTCATGATTTTCGGGTAGAGAGCAGAACTCATGGTTCTATCAATTCTAGCAAGTCATCCAGGTCTTAAAGCAGCAAAGCAGGCCCAGGCCATCACACTACCACCACCATCTTTGACTGTCAGTATGATGTTCTGAAATACTGTGTTATTTTTAGGCCAGATTTTACAGGACGCACACCTTCCAAAAAGTAACACTTTTGTCTCGTCAGTCCAAAGAATATTTTCCCAAAAGGCTTGGGGATTAACAAGATGTTTTTTGGCAAATGTGAGATGAGCCTTTGTGTTCATTTTGGCTAGCAGTGGTTTTAGCCTTGGAACTTTCCCATGGATATAATTTTTGCCCAGTCTCTTTATTATTGTTGAATCAGGAACACTGACTTTAACTGAGCCATGTGAGGCCTGCAATGTTTAGAAGTTGCTCTGGGTTCTTGTGTGACCTCCTGGATGAGTAGTCAATGTGCTTTTGGATTAATTTTGGAAGGCCGGACACTCATGGGAAGTTTCAATTTTTCCATTTGTGGATGAAAGCTCTCACTGTGGTTCGCTGGAATCCCAAAGCCCTGCAAATGGCTTTGCAGCCTTTCCAGTCTGATTGATGTCAATGATTTTCTTTCTCATCTGTTCTGAAATTTCTTCAGATCGGGCATGATATGTTGCTTTCCGTGGTCTTTTACCCTACTTCATGTTGTCAGACAGGTTTTATTTAAGTCATTTCTTGATTCTACAGGTCAGGCAGTAATCAGGCCTGGGTGTGGCTAGTGAAATTGAACTCAGCTTTCCAAAAACTGTGGTTAATTGCAGTTGGGTAATGATTTTTTCACATGGGGACAGGTGGGTTTGGATAGCTTTTTTCCCTTAATAACTGAAATCATCATTTAAAAACTGCATTTTGTATTTACTCCGGTTATCTTTGTTTGATAATCTGAAACATTTAAGTGTGAAAAATGTGCAAAAACAAAAGAAATCTGCAATGGGCAAATAGTTTTTTACAGCATCCATATTGACTTGAAAATTGCAATATACATGATTTTTCACTTTATAAGATGCACTCCCCCCCCCCCCAAAGTGTGTGTGGGGGGGGGGAATGGTTGTGCATCTTATAAAGCGAATACTAGTGAGCACTTCCATTATAGAAGCGCTAACTAGTATGCATTAGGTGCCGGGAGCGGCGGAAGAGCTTTGAATACTCACCTGGTGTCGAAGCAAGTGCTTCTGATACTTATTATCCCAGTCTTTTTTGCAAGGGCCGGCGCTGCACTGTCCTGACCCCGCACAGTGTCAGGATGTAGTGCGCGCACTATGACCTGACTCTGCACGCTGTCAGGTGACACTGCTGCGCCGGCCGGAGAAGACAGGGGAGCACGACTGCTGCTGGAGATGAAGAAGAGCCGTGGCGCAGGAGAGGTAAGAGGAGTTTGTTATTTTATTCTGATCTGAGGTCTGATGGGGGTATTAGAGGGCTGATCTGAGGTCTGATGGGGTTATTAAAATTGAGATCTGATGAGGATATTAAAATTAAGGGCTGATTTGAGTTCTGAAGGGGGTATTAAAGGGCTGATCTGAGGTCTGATGGGGTATTGCATTAAGGGCTGTCATGAGGTCTAATGGGGGTTTTACATTAAGGGCTGATCTGAGGTCTGATGGGGGTATTACATTAAGGGCTGATTTTAGGTCCGATGGGGGTATTACATTAGGGGCTGATCAGAGGTTTGATGGGGGTCTGACATAGAGGGCTGATGGGGTTTTGACATGGAGGGCTGATATGGGGGTCTGATATGAAGTCTGATAAAAAAAAAAAATTCTTATTTTCCTCCTCTAAAATCAGGGGTGCATCTTATCATCGGGTGTGTCTTATAAAGCGAAAAATACAGTATAAACAGTTTCTATGACATTACTGATTGTGCCATGAACTCTGTGGAGATTTTCATCTTTTGTTCAAGACAAGGACTAATCATCTTTCTCCTCAAAGTGGGTTAAAAATGTGTCTGAGCCTTTAATGGAGTGTGCATGCAAGTATTTTATGGGTTACAATGCACATTAGAAGTGTTTGCTATAATAGTGACCTACATTTATCAAATTCGTACTTGAGAAAAGCAACCTGCCATATAAATAAGCCACCCACTTTCTTCACCAGTTTAAAAATCTAGGGCAATGTCTTGAACATCATTTAAAAATGTAGGCATGCAAAATAAGGCAATGTCTATTTTTAAAGCTCAACATAGCCAAACAGCCCTTTATGTTCTTCATATTTTCACTATAGAATACTGGAATACATTTTATGAAAAAGGACCCAATTACTATGCATCTGTGTATCTGTAAGCAGGGAGCTGGGCAAGCTTGGGCAGTATCACACATTTCATTATTATAGTGGTTATTTATTTAGAAAACAGCAAAATGTGTTTTTTTAAAATGATGATTTTTGTACTATTTTACCATTGCTATAGGATAGCAATGCACCTTTTTCTTTCTTTCTGTTCCCCTGTACACATAGGGTATGGCCACAGGGTATGGGGTATAGTTCAAGTTTCCTAATGCAGTTTTGGAAGCTAAAATCAGGAGTGAATAAAGAAAAAAAAAGAGAAGTCGTATCTGTCCTTTACACTTTCTCTCCTTTTATGATCCGCTCCTGATTTTGGCTCCCAAACTGCATCAGGAAACCTGATCACGTGGCCATACCCTTAGACTTTGTGTACACAACCAACAGGCACCCTGAGCATATACAAACTTTTCAACTGAAATTCTCTGTTAGACTGAATTCAAAGGGTAGGACATTTTCTTAAACAGACTGCACATGGGTAGTGTCCTCATGTGGTCTGTTTTTCTTATAGACTCATTCATTTGAGGGAATGAGTCTTGCGGCAAAATCAGAGCAGGATAGCACATACTGTGACCAATGGTCCATGTAGAAAAATGCTCATGTGAATTAACCCATTGACCTTAATGGGTCGGTGTTTCTGATTCGCACTGTGAACTTAGTACCAAAGGTCTGCAGCAAGTTACAGTACAATGTTTAAAACCTTATCCTCATGTAGTCAAAAAATTCTACATAGAAATTGGAGCATGCAGTGGATTTTCAATGGATTTGTTGCAGATATGCAGCAGATTTGTGACAAAATTTGTGGCAGAAATGATATGCCACAGCTGGAAGTGTCCTATGACTTCTGCATGGGTACCATATCAAACAGGCAGCTGTTTTCCAATGAATGCACCTGAAGCTTAGTAATAAGAAACAGTACTGATATGCAGTGACAAACTGGGGTTCCTTGCGTTCTGAGGAAAGAATTCTCTGACCCCAAGCTCTATCTCATTAATAAGGTCTAATAGGTTTTGAATGAAAGAAATAGACCCTAGTAGCAAGTGAGTAGATCCAAAAGCAGCTCCAAATGGGATTTTTCTTCTGGACCTTTTGTGTCCCACTATGGCTTCAGAGAATGGGCCCACCAGAGGATCCTCTGGTTCTTCTGGTGGGCGAGTCTGACCCTTCTGATATGGTATCTGTCCTGGAGCTTCTCATGGGTCCAGAGACCCACATTCTATTTTTTACCCTTCACTGACTTCTAGGAGGAATATTTGCATAGAAAAAAAAAACATGCAATGGAGCCTAACAGTTTTTTCACATGTTTTCATGCAAACTGTGCATTAAAAAAGGCTCAGTCCAAAAATACAGCATCAAATGGAGGTTCAGGAAATTCCATAACATAACATTGGCATCATGTTATGTACTTCTACCACACAGAGTTTGTATAGATCTATAATACAGTCATGTGCCCATTCTTATAATAGTCTAATCTGCCTACTGCTAACAATGGGGGGTTGGGAATACGCATAGAGATGTTTTTTGATTGATACATTACTTTTGCAGACATCTTTGTGTGGATAACAATGAACCCCCAAATAATTTGCATTTCCATCCATTTAGGCAATAAAAGGTATCTGTGGTAGAGGAGCTAAAATGTTGCAGGGCAAAATGTCATAACTGGTATAGTGTTGGTAACAAATGGGATAAATGCTTACTTAATAGGTCAATTATGAACCCAAATCAGCTCCTCTAATTGTTCAATCAGCATTCCAATTTAAGGACGGATCATTCCACTCTACCAGGTCACAGACCTCATCTCTAGAAAATTTAGATGCTTTTTTTCCCATTAGATAGTACCAAGAAACGTAATTTTTTGAACTATTAATAAAACTTCGTTTTTCTATATTGTCTATGTCATTATCCTCGTCTAAACATGGCATTAATCTCTCTGACCTTTGATTAACACCATCTTGCTGACTGCAGCTGACACACCCAAGATCATCATTAGAGATGAGCAAATCAATTCTGATTCTATAAAATCAGAATTTTAGGTTACTCATTTTGGGAGAATTTGTGGGGAGGACAGAGAGAATGTCAACCATGGCTTTGCAAGGCAACTGAAGCACTTTCAACTCAGGCCCAAGCGGAACAAATGGTCAATATAGTTTACAGGAAGTGAATTGACAGAAATGCACTCATCTCTGGTTGTCATATGAGGTGTAACTACCATAGTGGCAGACAATGAAACTGCTATGGGGCCCAGGGCAAGAGGGGGCCCAGTTGGGATTGTTCCCTCTTCTACTAGGGGTGAAAACTTGGACAGGACTACCCTCTACAGGAACAACTTTTAGCAAATGAGATAGTGGAAAAGGGTGGCCCAAAGGTCATTGAAAGGGGTTTAGGCGGAAACCCTTCTGTCCTGTGTGGGGGGCCTGGTTGATCCTTGCTATGGGGTCCTTACTTTTATGCCACTGCCTGATGATAAATACACATTACACTGCAGATTCTGTAACAATATATGATGTATGTGATCAAGTACAATTCTTGTTGAAGCATAATTTTCTTTATTGCCACACATGGCTTGCTCTATGCCTATAATGTTCTTCTCTTCCTGTGCTATTTGAAATCACAATCCAAAGATTAATAGATTAATGCTAGTGCATGAAAACCCTATACTGTAATCTGGGAGAAGGAGCATGGCAGCTGTGACTCAACAAGGGAGGCAGACGGCTGCCTCAGAAACCTTACTCCAGTGCTGTTTGTAAGAGTATGGCTACATGGTCGGGTTTGATGATGCAGCCAAACTCAGGAGTGAATTGTAAATGGTCGAAAAGATACAACTTCTCCTCCTTTTTAAAAAAAATGAAACTCCTAGTTTTTACTTCCAAAACAGCATCAGGAAACCTGATTGTGCGACCGTATCCTAATTGGAACCATAAGTGCTAATTGACACTCTTTTTGATGTTCCAGATTGTCATGTTCTAATGGACAGGAAAATATAAAGGTATGTTTTCAAATGGGTTGAAATAAATTTAATCTAAAGCCACATTACACATTAAGCCTCATTCACACATGTCCGTGTCCCTGCTCAAATCCGTGAGAAGGTAGTCAGTGGTGCATCCGTGAAGCTGTCCATGAAGGATCCATGTTGGGTCCGTGAGTCTGCTTTTTGCTGTCCGTGTTGCATCCGTGTTTCATTGACACTGAACAGCTGAAAAATAATTTTCATAGCATCTTTTCTTAATGATCCGTGAAACATGGATGCAACATGGATAGCATCTGTGGTTTTCACAGACCCATAGACTATAATAGGCGTTATGGATCTGAGAACACGGACAAAATAGAGCGTGCATCCGTGCTAAAAACACTGACCCTCAGACCGTGCGAAATCACTGATGTGTGAATACACACATTAAAATGAGAGAACATGTAGAGCACACGTCCGTGAAACACTGACGTGTGAATGAGGCTTTAGATAGCTATTGGCCCAGCATGCTTGTGTCCTGAACAAGCAAGCAGAGGGGAGAAACCTGCTGCCAACTTATCTCACTGAGAACAAAAGGATTGGACAATTGGAAATCCAAATGCCCAATCCTCGATTCTTCAGGAGGCCCCCATACTGGTCACCTGTCCCACCAAGATTGGTGGGTTTAGCCATCATTTATCTAACGTACAGATCGCTAGCTTAACTGATAGAATCAGCATCAAATAGATCACAATTGTTTTGGTGTGATTAGAATAAGATATGTGCAACTTGTCTCCAACTGCAAATCCTATAATTGGCACCAAAAATACAGTCATGTGCACAAAGCCATATACAGTAAGAAAGTGAGAAAATTATTTATGATGATGGTACTCATCACAGAGCTTCACATAGCTATCTGTGTAGTTGTAGCGTTTTGCATTCACATTGCATTCAGTAGCAATGGGGCCAAAATCCACATTGATATGCGATTTTACCACAAATCTATACATTTTTCAAATGTGTGCAAATGTCAGCAGTTTTGCAGGTTATTCACTGTACAAAACATTTCTGTTTCTATAAGAAATATATTAGTTTATTCTTACACTGTATAGTTTGCTTCTTGTGCATTTTTGTTCATTAGATCAATATATGTCATTTTGGAAGGTTATTTTACTTTTTATAGGATAATTACAATTTGTATGCTATTAGGTGATTTCAAATTAGAAACAAAAAAAACATATTGTCTATATTTTATATATTTTTCCTTTAACATGGGGCTATGGATGTATGACAAGACAATCCTTAGGCTCACAAGCAGAACATTTGCAAGTGGATGAAAATACAAGTAGAAGAATAAGGTGAAATAAAATATGTGTAGTTGGCAGTAAATGGGAGCCCACCACAGGTGAGAAATGAGAAATTTCGAGGTCAGTTGAACACTGTAAAAAAGAAGAAGTGCAGTTTAATGTAAATGTTTTCAAAGATAAATCAATCATCTCATCTCAGCTGAACATTAGCTCTGGGGTGTCCTAGAATCAAGTCCAAATAATTCAGAAACATCAGACTCACAGGAGCTGATAATAATGATGTTTAGGATTTCAATAAAAAAAGTGGTTTGCCCGTTTTTGCTTTTTTTTGGTTCTGAGCAACTCCTGTAAGTGTGCTTATTTTTTTTTAACTTTGTAACCTTAGCCAACAATGTTCAATCTCATACAGAGAAGTGTGAAAAGAGCCTTGATGGCAGAATACAGAGGGACCACAACACTAGAAAATGGAGCCTTAGGCATTCTTGTGCACCATTATAGGGAGATATTATCACTTAGAAGTAATGCTGACAGCGTGAAATACCTTCATAATACAACATCTGATTTAGCATGACTTGATATAAAATCAGCTCCATGCAGTAGAGCTCCATAAAATGTTATGAAACCCACATCATGCTTGTTGTGAACTTGAAGATTAAGCCCTTAAGGGTGTTGTCCAGAGGTATTCATTTTCTACACATGGCTCACAGGGGATTAAAAAAAAATACTCTAACTCAACGATTCCCCACCAATGCAATTCCGGCCCCTGATGGTCTTGATATCCTAGACTCGACACTTTGGAAATGCTAGGAACCCCCCTTGGCCAATCACTGGCCATAACAGTGACCTACCTTAGCAAGGGGTTGCCTGAGCAATCTTTTTCTGGCATTTCTCACAGGGTTATGGGCTTCCAAGATTTGTGTCGGGAGCAAAGACTATTTATTCTGGTACTAATTAGATTTCTTACAAATTAATTCTTCACAAATCTCTTTAAATCAGGTATACCCAGGCCACTCTGCCTTAGGGTACGGCCACAAGGAGCAGCCATGCAGCAGGCAGGTTGCAGCCATGCTACAGAGAAGAACCGCGTGGCCAATTAGCCTGCAGCTGGCTTTCATATAATAATGAAAACCGCACTGTATAGTCCGTCTTCATTGTTAATGGCTGTGGGGCATCTTTAAACAGGGGCTGTTGCTGGTATAGGGTTTGGCTTGTGAGATGGGAGACAATATGCATATTATTGCTGCTCTTGCGTGCAATGTCCTACAGGTTATTTAACAGAAAAAACTGAATATTAATCAGCTCTGGCATACCCACTTCCCCAACCCCACGCTTACCTGCCCTACAGGTGGGATCCCTTCTTCTGCCATCCGATTTTCCTTCTTTTCCACATCATCTAATATTGATGAGAATATGTCATCAGGAACATCCAGCTCCTCCTCTCTCTGCATCTTGCTGACTTTTCTAGGACATGGAGAATTTGAAGGATGATTTGAAAGAAGTAAAGCCAGAAAAAGATGAGGATGGTCATCATTAAGACCTGGCCCACCCTAAGGGATGCAGACTGGATGGTATTAGTTAGCACACTAATTGGTATTGAATTACATTTACGGCTGATCTAGGAATAAGTAAATGTAGGAATAAATTAATAAAACAGACGCAGTCTCCCTGCACTTTCCCTGTACTCTCCCTCTCCAATATTCTTCTATTAATCCTTTTCAGCAATACTGTCCCAGGCCTCTTTCCTCTACACTTAATTTCGCTTGTAACACGTGCAGCCGCCATTTTAGGAAAACCTGACTCGTTATCACCAAGTGGAATAAAATTCGTATTTGTTGCAAACCGAAGCTTTCCTAAACTTCGGACCGAATTCCACTTCGAATGCTTCGCTTCGCTTAACACTACTGAAAAAGTTAAGACTTCCTATGGTACATCACAGCTTGCTCCATATGAGGCTGAGTAGCCACACAGTATACAATATTAGGAATGTGGTTTTAATCTTGTGGCTGATTGGTGTATTAGTAGTAAAAGAAATGAAGATCCAATTTGGTGTAAGCCAGTCTGACATTCCTTGAACTTTACCCTAACCTGACAGTTTTTTAATAACAGAACAATATAGTCATAAAGTGCAATTTTTTTTTTTTTAACATCTGTCACTCATCATTTTTGCAGTGGCAGTCCACTTAAATTCAATCAGTAAAGATTTCGAGGCGTTTTACTTTAGATTCACAGTGTAATGCTAACTCATCAGAACTAATTCATTTTCTATTTAAGTAGAAGCTTTCCCTTTTAAAGGTATTATTGGAGTTGACATACAGATATTACTTCTTATGCCCTAGAGACTTTCTGACTGTGTTACTTATCTACAAATAACAATTATCTGTTATTAAAAAGGTTTGAACATATATAGCTGGAGTGATTAGAAGCTGTATGACTTTAGATGCTGAAATCATATTAGCTTCCATTAGATTAGTACAAATTGGTTGTGAAATGGGGATAAATAAATACAATTGTTAACCAGTTATGGATGTGAATCTTGCTGGAAAGAAAATGGCTTTAATGACAGTTCAGACAATACAAAATAGGATACATATTTTTTTTAGATTTATTCATTATTATTTGCTGACTCTTTGCTTGTAATATTGTAATTGTATGTGGTATATCATTTTAACATAATTGTAATATTTTGTGTATATGATAAGACATGCAAATGATTTATTACAGTGGCCATACACAGTAGTTTACTTCGGATGAACCCACAGATTTTGGTGAGATTATAAAGTGATGGAGTAACTCCTCTGGATGCGTTTCAGACTGTTTTTGGCTGTCTGTTAATCTGAACTTTGAAGCCAATGAGAACTTTACCCATGCTTTGAGATATGTGTGACATATGCTCCCCCCGTTGGCCACAGGTTTTGCGGTTATGACCAAAACTTCATTGTTGTGTTGCATTGCATAATACCAAGTTTGATATGGTGCTTTCTTCATTGTGGTGTTTTGGTGGTTCTCCTAACTGTAAGGGTGGCCACAAACATTCAATAACTCTTGGTCAAACAATCGTTTGGCTGACAGCTATCATTCCTGACTCCCTCCCAGCTCCCCCATACACATACGGCTTGGGCAAACTTTTATGTATATTCAATGGAGAGAGGGGAAAAAGCTGCTGTCAGACACTCCTGATGGCAGCTTATCTCCAGACAGAACAAAAGGATCCGGTAAAAATATTAACTTTACCCTATCCTTCATTTCTACCTACATCATCAGGTGAGGGTCCGGACCTCCCCACAAACATAAGACCGACGACCAAGCCCACTATTCTTAGCAACTTTGGCCAACAATACATTAATGTGTATATGGGGGCCTTAAGTATTACTGCCTGTGCCCAGTCTAATATGGCAGTGGTGAAGCATAACCCTTAGCACCATAATAGATGAGGTATTGACCCAATGGCTCACGCTGTGAAGAGCAAAATAGACTTTAACCTCTTAAGGACACAGGATGTACGGGTATGTCCTGTGTTCGCTGCCCCTAAACATGGCGCCCGCTCCTGCCCGAATGCGGGCGCCATAGCCGCAGGTGGCCGCCTGCATCTTGAAGCAGACACCCGCGGCTCATGTCCACGACCGGCAGCGATGCCGATCGCGAACATTTAACCCCTCAGATGTCGTGGTCAATCCTGACATTGGCATCTGAGCGCACACAAACCAAAAGTTTTACTTTCGGTTATGCTACGGCTCCCCCGTGTGGCGATCGGAGGAGCCGGAGCATGCCTGCAGCAGCCTGGGTCTCTATGAATGAAACCCAGGCTGCTGTATAGTATTTCCTATTGAGCCATAGCCTGTAATAGGCTCCGTAGGAAATATGCGATTTTCTCATATATTCCAATGCTCTTGCATTCGAATGCATGAGAATAGCATTCAGATCATTGATTTTTATAGTTCCCTATGGGAACTATAGGAAAGTGTAAAAAAAAAAAGTTAAAAAAAAATAGAAAAATATAAAAGTTCAAATCACCCCCCTTTTGCCAAAAAAAAATAAATAAAAAATACACATCATGGGTGTTGCAATGTGCGAAAACGCCCATACTATAAAAATATAAAAAAAAATATTCCCCATAAGGCCCCTTGCACATGACAGTATTTTGCGGACCGGACCGTATACTGGCAGTTTTTTCAGTTCAGTATACTGACAGTATACTGAACCATTCACTTCAATGGGTCTGCAAAAAATACTGAAGTGTCTCCGTATGCCTTCCGTTTCCGTTTTTCCGTTTTTTCTGTTCCGTTTAAATATAGACCATGTCCTATTCTTGTCCGCAAATCACGTTCAGTGGCTCCATTCAAGTCAATGGGTCTGCAAAAAAACGGAAAGCATACGGAAGTGCATCCGTATGTCTTCCGTATCCGTTCCGTTTTTTGCGGAACCATCTATTGAAAATTTTAAGACCAGCCCAATTTTTTCTATGTTATTACTGTATACTGTATATGCCATACAGAAAAACGGAACGGAACAACAGAACCGAAACGGAAACAAAACGGAAACAAAAAACGGAACAACAGATCCGTTATAAACGGACCGCAAAACACTGAAAAAAAAATACTTTCGTGTGCAAGAGGCCTAAGGTAAACAGAAAAATGGAAAAAAGCCTCAAAAAAATACACCCCAGAATGGTATCAATAAAAAGATCAGATTACGACGCAAAAAATGAGCCATCATACAGCTCCGTACACATAATTACAAAAAGTTATACGGGTCAAAATATGGCGACAAAAAAGTAAAACTGATTTTTTTCCCACTTTAGAATTTTTTTTTCACTATCAAAACGCAAGAAAATCTATACATATAGGGTATCACCGGATTCGTACTGACCTGTAGAATAAAACTAACTGGTCAGTTTTATCGCACATCGAACGTTGGAATTTAAAAACCAGCAAAACTGTGGTGGAATTGCTTTTTGCAATTTCATCCCATTTGGAATTTTGTGATAAGAGTGATAAGTTGCCAGGTAGCCTCCCTGACAAGCAGGTGTAGAGGAGACTTCCTATGGAATTAGAGAGAGGAGAGCTTAACTAGCAGGTGGAGTTAACAGAGAGCCTCCAACAAGAGTTGCTTTGTTAGATTTAGAACCGGGACCAGAACTTAATGCAGGTGAATGATAAAAAGAGGTCCTCTCCTCTGTATCAGGGAAGAAATAGGCAATGTCAGTGGGGACAACTGGTCCATCTCTCAGTTGACAGTGCATCTTTGTATGATATTTGTGAAACCTTAAATAACTGTGCCTCTATCCAGAAAAGATTTTGTGGACCTTCAGTAGTTTGAGCTGTAATGCTGTACTGCCATTCGATTGTATGATAGTGTATTCAAGCCACCATATTGTCATGTTACCTGCTGCCATATTCTTGGATTGCTACACTAAAATTGTGTTTGAGATATTATTTTGAGTCTCAGTGTGACTTGTGCCAAACTGGCCTCCCTCGCTCATTACATATTCCTCCAACTATTCTCAGGGGGATAGCCAGTGCCATGGTAGTCTAGCAGCAGCTTATTCCACTTTGCTTGGATGAGCGTGCCTGGTTCTGGTAGGTTGGAAATAATAGCTGCAGCCAACAGATGATCTGAAGTGTATGGTTAGTTTAATGGGAATGTGTCATCAGTTTTATGCTCTCCGAGCTGCCAAGTCCTAACAGCTCCTTTGCATGCCAATGAGTCTGGATATTTATGAGCTCCTAGATCTCCTTAACCAATCCCCCCGCCTACCTCTGCCCCTGCCTCAGCCCTTGACTGACAGATTTTTCCAGAGATCCAGCATTTTGCTAAGGAGAATCTATCACTAGTTTATGCTGCCCTTAATGAGGACACCATAAAACTGGGGACAGTAGGTTCGCATGTGGTAGATTTGTTGCAGAAATTTCTGTAACTGTCCCATCCAGCCATATGTAGAAATCCATACACATGAAGAATTTTAAAATAATTTCTACCAAAATTTCTGCACCAAAAATGTCATGTGTGAACAGTCCTGACCTGACACAATGTAAACGTGTTACAGAGTGAAAGTAAGAGGCCGGGTAATGTGAGATCACCCATAATGCCGTGCAGCCAGCCAATCCGCTGGTAGCCATCCCCTGTGATGTCATAGCCCTATATCATCCCGCGCGGTCTCCGCTACATCTCTCCACATAGGGAGAGACGTAGCAAGCACTCATGCGCTATGGACAGTATTCCTGCAATAATCCAGCTGCCATGTTTGATTCATTCACAATGTTCAGCATCTGGTTTTAACCCTAAAAATTTTAAAAGGTTTATAGTAGGGAGGGATTCCAGACCTTATGGAGGGATCCACATAGGATTATAGTCATCCATGTTGTGAATCCCTCAATTTTATTGCTTTGAGGAAAGTGCTGTGTACCATCTCTGATACCATCATGCAGGAGGACAGGGGCTGCTGCATACACGCTCCGGCTCCCCTGATCCCCGCCGGGGGGAGCTAGAGCACACTTGGATGACCATGGCATCTGAAGGGTTAAAAGCCCACAACTGGTATTACCACCGGTCTTGTACATTAGTGTCTGTTCTATAAAACAGCAGACACGCGGCGGCCATGGCGCCCCCTACTCGCGCAGCAGGCGTAATTTTTAAATGTCTGGCTGCTGACGTAAATTTACTGTCGGCAGTTGGGAAAGGGTTAACTTCCAAGCCTTCACACTGAGATTGGGCCATCAAGTGGGACAATATGATTAGGCAGCATGGCCTGGGTATACCTGATTTATTTAGATTTGTGACTAAATAATTTTAAACTAAGCAAATTTATTGGCGAACATCAGCAAATTGAATTTTTCAAAACTTCGCTCATCTCTAAAACCTGGCCACACCATTCATATGAAATCATGAACATTTCAATCTACAGTGCTAAAAATTACCCATATCTCTTTTCCTCTACTTCATAAACAGATTTATAACCTTCAGCCCAAGGGTTTTATAACTCATGTAATCTACAATCTGGCGAAATGAGCATAGAAAATAGAAAATAGAGCATAGAGTTCACCATACGGTTCATATCTGTTGATGCCCATTGCCAATAGTAAGAGGAAAAAACACTGACATTTTCTGAAAGAAAAAAAAGGCCCATTTCAATATCTCATTGTTTTTATTCTAGATCCTTCTGTTTCCAATGGTAATTCTCAAGCCTCCATCTGTCTGCTCTAATAATATGTAAATAATAGGTCACCGGCTCTCGAAAATGAGACGGCCTCTAATGACCTGACCAGAAGATAAATGAGAGGCAAATAAGATAGGTGCTTTGTGATCTAATTCCGCCAATGTTATTAGAATTATGAAGAAACTGCTTTGGGCCTCAAAGTCAAATCATACAATGGTGTGAAAGTTATTGTTTTAGGATCCACTGAAGGAAAATAAGAAGCTATCACCATCCACAAGATATTTTAATAAGTCCGGCAGGATTTCAGGGACAATAGGTCTGCCAATTTAAACACACTTAATATCCATGCATACCGCACAGATACTGTCAGGAAAATGGGAAACTTGAAGAATCTTACACAAATGAATAGGCAGAAGGAGAGGCTCAAGGAAAATAATATGCTATAATAATCCGAGAAGTCACTGCACAAAGTCCACTGAAGAAGATTGTTTTAAAGGAAACAGGCTGCGCCAAAGAGCTAGCAATTTCCAGCCGGCACTAACATTATTTGCAACCGGCATTTTACAGTACTTTGATGCGCACAAACCCCATCCCTTCAGTGTGTATGACTGCAGGTTCTACAATTTACATACATACGATTTAAAACTATTACAAATTTCTGACAATAAAACGTGTCAAATTTCAACTGAAGATTCCGCGCTGACTCTGCCCTAAGATAGGGCATGCTGCTTCTTTTTTACACGTTTGAGGGTGAGTTCACATCACCGTTATGGATTCCGTTTTTGTTTTCCGTTATAACATGGTTATAACGGAAAATAACAGAAACCCGGAAGTCAAAACTGAAGCCTTTAAGAGGCATTCCGTTTTGATCCTTCACAATACAAGTCTATGGGCAGCATAATGGACCGTCCTGGTCTCCATTATGCAGGAGTCCAGTCCTGCATAAAGGAAACCAGGACGGATTATGACAGAATGCAAAACGGAAGCCTTTAAGAGGCATTCCGTTTTGATCTGTCATAATAGAAGTCTATAGGAATCATAACGGATCCGTCTGGTTCCTGTTATGCAAGACAGAAAACAAAGTCCTGTCGACAGGACATTTTTGTCCGTTCTGCATAACGGGAACCAGACGGATCCGTTATACTGCCCATAGACTTGTATTATGACAGAAAGCAAAACGGAATGCCCTTTAAAGGCTTCCGTTTTGCATTCTGTCATAATACAAGTCTATGGGCAGCACAACGGAACCGTCCTGGTTTCCGTTATGCAGGACTGGACTCATAATAGAATGTATAATGGAAACCAGGACAGATCTGCTATGCTGCCCATAGACTTGTATTGTGAAGGATCAAAATAGAATGCCTCTTAAAGGCTTCCGTTTTGACTTCCGTCTTATGGATTCCATTATTTTCCGTTATAACATGGAAAACAAAAACGGAATCCATAACGGTGATGTGAACTCACCCTAAAAAGAAGCAAGTGCTGCTTCCTATTGAAATTAATGGGAGGCTGCATTGAGACATTTTTGGAGCTGATTTGAAGCTGATTTTGAGGCAGAAATGCTCCAAAATCAGCACTAAAACATTGGTTAAGTGTGAACTGTCTGACAACTCCTTATATTAGAAATTCGCTAAAAGACAGGTGATATTTTTTAACATTTGAGGGGGAAATATTTTAATTTAAATAACGATATTGCAGTTGGTGTTATCTATTAAATGACCACAGTTATAAAAAAAGGTCTCATTATAAAGAATAGTACATTGAATGGCTAGAACTGTAGAATTTTGAAAGATAGAATATATTAAAATCATGGCTGTTACCCCTGGCAACCAAGCAGATAACAGTTATATTTAATGTACAGTTTATGAAGTGATATCTGACAGATTGTATCATAACTGATATTACAATGTTTCTATTTCTTTTTTTACAGTATTTCTCCAGTGATTTTGTATGTGAGGTGTATGTGAAGCCAGAAAAATGTTTATATCCATTCCATCACAATTTAGTTTTATTTTTATTCAGTGTTTTTTTTTTTACTGTTATTAGAATAATTATAAGGCTATTGAAATTCTGTAACTACAATTTTTGAGTCTATTCCACAATATGTTTGTCACTTTTGTGTTATTATAAGTCTTTAGAAATCTTATAAAAAAGGTTCCTATAGCTATAATCTTCGTGTGACAGCAGCAAAGGCAGAAAGTATAGGATAGCTCATGATTACTAGCAAGCAGAAAATTGCCCTTTTATCAGAGAGAAAAAGATTCCATGCCCATCCCCCTTCTTTCATTAAACATGTATCCCCCTAAATACTCAAATACATCCTGAATTCTGCTTCAACTGTTCTCATCTGGAAAACAGTGCATATGTACATGTGAGCGAATGTATGTGCAAAACTAAGTTTTCTTCTTCTGTATTTTAAAGACTTTAGGGTCCTTTGCAGACGAGTGTCACGGATTAGGTCCGGATGCGCTACGGTCGCGTTCAGTTAAAAATGCGAAAATTTCGCAAACAAGTTCATTCAGTTTGGTCTGCTATTGCGTTCAGTTGTTCAGTTTTTTTCTCGCGGGTGCAATGCGCATTGATGCGTTTTTCACACGCGTGATAAAAAACTGAGGGTTTACAAACAACATCGCTTAGCAACCATCAGTGAAAAATGCATCGCATCCGCACTTGCTTGCGGATGCGATGCAATTTTCACGCAGCCCCATTCCCTTTTTTTTGTACAGGGCTGCGTGAAAAATGCAGAATATAGAACATGCTGCGAACAACGCTCATGTACACAGACCCATTGAAATGAATGGGTCCGGATTCAGTGCGGGTGCAATGCGTACGCGTCACGCATTGCACCCGCACGGAAAACTCACTTGTGTGAAAGGGTATATTTACCGGCAGCAGATTTGTTGCAGAAATTTCTGAAACTGTCTCATTCAGCAGAATGGGGCTTGCAGAAATCCATGTGCTTGCTGCCAATACATCCCCATGAAAATAACAGATTTTTCTACCACAAATCTTCCATGCGTGAATATAACCTTAAGGGGCTGCCCAGTTCTTTTTTTCAATTTCCCCTTCCCCATACCCAGTGGTACACGTGAAGAAGTCTATACATACCCGCTCCCTGCTGTTCCATTACAGCTCTGTGGATCCTGGGTCATCAAGATAATCCAGCAGAGCAATTGGAAAAATGACTGGGGAGATCTCTGGATCCATGTGAGGTACAGGGCTGGTTCTAGCTTTGTTGGAAAGAGATTGTCACGTACTATATGATCTCGGATTTTCATTTTTAACTTCAACCATGACATAACCCCTTTAACGAGAGACATTCTGGAAGTTTTGGAGAATGGTTCCTCTCTTTGCCCCCCTCTTAACTGGTTAACACTAAAGGGCCCTTTACACGGGTCAAGAACAGATTATCGTTAACAAACATTACTAGAAACGCTCGTTAGCGATGATCTGGTGGTGTAAATTCACGAATAAACGCTCATTCATCGGTTAATTGGATCTTTTGTGAAGCATAAAAGATCATTGTTTCCTAGTGGCAGATGGTGCTGTGTAAGCACAATCGGCTGCCGGGAAACAAAGGGTCTGTATGGGGAAGAGCGATGGCATTAGCGATCCCTCATCCCCATACTCTGGAGGAGCTGGAGGAGATCGCTGCATGTAAATGCATCCGTCTCCACCGCTAGCGATCAGCAGATTGTCAGAAAGGAACACTTGATATACATCCAGACAGCAAAGAATGCAAACTACTTCCTTTAGCGTTACCATTCATACCAAAGGGGTTACAGGATATGAAAACTGTCAAAAGATGATAATAAGACAAGGAATTTTTAAATAACAATATAAAATTTTTCTAAAAACTTACGTAAAGGAAACTTTGGTGCCTTAGGCTTTCTTCACTCATAAGGGATGATTGATCATAGTCCAGTGCTTTACACTGGGCTATGATCTTTGCTGCTCTGCCGGAATATGCGCCTAATTTATGATTAGGCAAAGGCCTCGTCATATATTAAAATTCCAACAAGAATCAAGATAACCCTTTAAAAAATAAATATACTTTATGATATCTCATTAAAAAACAAATTCCCCAAAATGTAGTAAAAGTGACGGTCAATAGTCAACAATATCTCAAATATATAGTCTATAGATAGAAAATATACTTCAAATGATAATAGGGGTATGTATCAAGGTGGAGGGTGGGGAAATCTTTCCCTGAAGTCACCCTAATCTAAAGCTCAGCCCAGAGACGACCCCTGGTGGTGGGGTGGTGGGGACTCTCTGTCCTTGTGCCTGGGCTAACACACCCTTAGTGGCCCTAATGGGTCCTCCTTCCCCAGCGCACCCAAACTGGCCAAAACCAAGTACTAGTACCCCAACACGTTTCCCTTAGTAATGGGTTCCTCAGGGGGTCAATATCATGGGTGAGTCACAGTATTGAAATCTAGAGCATCTCGGACCTGCTATAGATTTCTTTTCGAGGAAGTGGCAAGAGCGGTGGAGAAACACCACTTGAGACAAAATGTGTAAACATGGGCTTTGCCATTTTTTTTACACTAGAAATGTGACATGGGTGGAATAATATCCCCCCCCCCCAATAGTTATTTTGTTGCATTTTTGGGTCACTTTTTTATTCAGACAATTGTTGACATGTTTTTCATCAAGCCCTATGGAGTATATGGTGAAAAAATGCCACAAACAAAAACAGATTGGAGCAGATTTACTAATACTCTAAGATTTAGATGCAAAGTTATCCTGGACTCTACAAATGGCCGAAATGTCTCACAATGGCTGATGCTGAATGATAAATCTGGTGCACCTCTTGACTGTCCACCTATTTGTTGGCTTACTCTACACCAGGATATTAACCACAATTCTAGCCCACAATGGATCGGAGGATTTGAGGCCATTCCTCATTCTCGATAAGCCATTTCCCCATGTTGGGAGCGACAGAAAATGTGGGTAAGACATGTGCACCATATTTTGGCTCAATCTACAAACAATGTACTGGTGCGTTGGCAATAGTAAATCTTCCAAATTGTTTACAGTGAATATTATATTTTACTATTTTACTGCAGCAAACGTTTGTCACCAGCATTTTTCAAGGAAAAAAAAAACGTGGAGAGAACCAGGAAAAAGATTACAAAAACACTGCATATTTTTCTAAAATGTGCAAAAGCACCCATACAGCAATGGACTGAACACTCTAATGAAAAACTCTTTCAAATTTGCCTACTCACTGGTTTGTCTTTAGACATGGTGCATGTATTGGTCACAATCAAGACACTGGTGACTGAAATGCAGAAGTACGCATTCATAATCGAAAATGGAAGAAATAGAGCTACATTATAGAGAATTGGTCATGTCACCATTTCACATAAGAACAAAGGATGTTAGAAAGTCAAACACAAGCCACAACAGTTAAAACATAAATTACTCAAATAATATAAACCCCCCAAAAAAATGGATTATAGTTGTAAACAAAATATTCTATTAGAACGCCTGAGCCTAATGCATATTCAGATTTGTCACATGTTCTTTTTTAAGAATGTAAATGTTTCCACATTAATTGTGGTATGTACCTTTAAAAATATGCATTTCATGGCTTGCCCCTGCTGTAATGTCTGTTTCATCTAATTTTCCTAATTCTCTATAGACCGTTGATAAATGACCCACTGAATCCACATCACTGCTGATCTAACCTTATGTAATATATGTGGACCTCAGGGATGTTTCCATTATGGTAACACAAACAAAACTGCGTTATCTGTTATTAGGACCCTGACTCAAGGTATGCTGATTCCTCATGCTATGTTATTCTATACATAACCAGTACTTTTTATTTGACAGCACCTTAAATTGGTAATTTGGGAAGTGAAAAAGAAATGACTTTTCTCATTTTCCTGAACGGTAGAAAAACACTGCCTAGCACAGGTTGTCATTTTGTACAATTGTCTATAAATGTGGTGTGAATCATATTTCCTAATGGTATAGGGAAAGGCCACAATGACACCAATAACCTACACTGAGGCAAACATATTATAGAAATCATAACCCCTTCAATTGTTTGCCAAGCTCTTATAATTATGACAGTACACTTAGGAGTAATCTCTTATCCTATTAATTTCCATCTGATTTTACATTTTTTTCTACAATCTTTCCCAAATTTCTAGTCTTTGACAAATTGTCGTGAAGTGCAAAAGTAAAGATCAATCTTGTATGACCATATGAAAGCCGTATTCGCTTCAAATGGTAATATTTCAATTATCACCAGCAACACCACATGATGCCTGTACAAGGTTTACAGAGGCAGTGCAATTACCCCTCACTTTGAGAGAGTCGCCATTTACTTGTAAGCAATACTCGAAAGCTCTACAATGCAAAATGTAATTTCCATCATTATTTAAAGCATACATCAATGTTCCTCGCTTGTATGGATTTACTTCTACATATGTTACCCTTCGTTTCTCATACTATGGAAGAGAATAAATATCAGCCTTGCGATCTTCCTGTTTTAAGAACAGTCAGCTTAAAGAAGCACTCTAGTTTTAATGTTACCTATACAAATGCAACAAAAGTAAGTATTAAATTAGCCTTTATGGGTTGTCTGCCATCTTTGCTCTTTCTTCCCCTCTGATGTGAGTCCACTAATGTTGCCTATATTTCCCATCATGCCGCAGGCTTGCCAGAATTGGGGGTACTAATGTAATAGCACCATGTACCTCAGATTAATAATAGGTGACTCCATCTTCTCAAATTATGTATTGCGGTTAATGAGTCACATTAACCCCAGAGCTATCTGGATCCAAAATTGCTGGATGTTACCGGAATGCCAGCTAGCTCCATTGACTAAGCAGTGGTATTTCTCCAGCCTAATCCTGGATCTCTGCCAGACTCCATTATAGTCCATGGGACCAGAAGAAAATCTGGTAACATCTGGCAATGCCGGAACCAGATAGCTTCGGAAGGTTGTTCTCTGTAGAACAACATGCAGGAACTATGCCAGTATTGTGAAATAGGTCTTACTATTACATTGCTATCTCCCTGCCTTTATTTCAGGCTGACATGGTAACTATAACTGAATTGGCTGCACAAAACTGACTAGGGTCTAGTGGTCACTGGACTCTGCTGCACTGCTGATATTTTCAAGGTGACATGGAAAAGGAACTGCAGGTTATTCTCTGGCTCACTTCCTCAGATACTAGCTGAAACTGGATGCCGACAACCCCCCTTCTCCCTCGGGCCGTCATGTTTATTTCGATTGGTGGGGCAGTGAGACATAACCAATCCCTCCCTCACAAGCCCTCTCAGCATTTTCATAGGTGGGGCAGTGGGACCTAACCAATCCCTGCCTCATTAGCCCATTTAAAGCATTTTTATTGGTAGCAGTGGCTGGCCGGTATCACAGTTGGAAGGACTGTATGGTCGCGCGCTGTGTGTGATGTAGGGTTGTTTCGATACCAAAGTTTTGATTCTGTTTCAATACCATAAAAATGTATTGCGATACTTGATACCATTCAATACCACAAAAAAAAAATTAAACACTAAAAAAAGCTGTATGCATTCCACATTTTATGGAACGTCTGGCTCATACTCGTCCGCTCCTATTTTTTGGGGGGACACAAGGTGACAAAAAAATAGCGAATTGCGCAGGTTTTTTCTTTCGGTTCTGGCGTTGACCGCATAGGAGTTTTTTTTTAATATTCGAAAAGTTTGGACTTTTTGGACGTGGCAATATGTGATATGTTTATTTATTGTTTATATATTTTATATGTAAAATTGGGAAAGGGGGTGATATACACTTAATATTTTGGTGTTTTTTAACTTTCTTTTTTCTTTTACTGTTTATTTATTAACTATTTCTCCTCTTAAGGGCTAGAACCTGGGATCTTTTCATCCCTTGTCCTAGTCATCCAAATAGAGCTCTATTAGGGTGAATAGGCCTTCACATTCCCTCTGCTGCCCTGGGCTTTGTGCACACAGCAGCAGGGAGCTGACCACGGCAGCCAGGACTTTAGTAGCGTCCTGGCTGCCATGGTAACCGATCAGAGCCCCAGGATTACACTGCTGGTGTTCCGATCAGAAGCTGCCACTGCCACCAATGAGGAGGAGGGGAGGGGACCCTGTGGCCACTGCCACCAATGATTTTAATACTGGGGGGATTCGGGCACACTGCGCCACCAATGATTTTAATATTGGGGGGGGAAGGGGCCACCAATGTTTTTAATACTGGGGAGGGGGGGGCGCACTGCGCCACCAATGATAGTTAGCCTGTAATACAGGAGGCGGTGCCGGCAGAATCACATAGTCGGCACCCTGCCTCTGACAGGGAGCTGCGATCAGCGGCAGTTAACCCCTCAGGTGCGGCACCTGAGGGGTTAACTGCGGCTGATCGCAGCGCCCTGTGATAGAGGCAGGGTGCCAGCTATGTGATTCTGCCACCTCCTATATTTGTATTGGAAGTTAACTTTCATTAGTTTCACAGTGCGCCTGCCCCTCCTCCTCCTTCAGTCTCTCCTCATTGGCAGCGGCAGCACAGGGGGAGGTAGAGACTTCTCCCCTGTGCTGCTGAGGGAACTTGGAGCGCGCTGACAGCAGTGGCGTCTCCACTCCTCTGAATTGCCCTGAATCTTCCAGGGGCCGGTCCTGGACCGCGGCCCGGCGGTTGGGGACCACTGCCCTACATAGCCTGTGCCAAACTGCAAACAGGACTTCTCATGGTTTTCTTTCAAAAATAGCTTTCTTCTTGCCACTCCTCCATAAAGGCCAGATTTGTGGAGTACATGACTAATAGTTGTCCTGTGGACAAATTTTCCCACCTCAGCTGGGGATCTCTGCAGCTCCTCTATAGTGCTCTGCTTGTCTAGGCTGTCAGCTTAGGTGGACATGTCTTGGTAAGTTTGCAGTTGTGCCATTATCCTTCCATTTTCAGATTATGGACTGAACATAGTTCCGTGAGATGTTCAGAGCTTGGGATATATTTTTTTTAAACCTAACCCTGCTTTACACTTCTACACAAGTTTATCTGGACTAGCTTAAAGGGGTTATCCAAGACCTAAAATGCCCCCTACATGTCCGGGCCCCTCACAGAGGCTGTACTTACCTCGCTTCCGGACACGCGTCGCTTCTGATCCCTGCACGGCTGCCGCTGCATCTCCCCGCCACGCGAATAAAAACATCTGGAGACGGGGGAAAGCAGCCAGTATCAGGTCGCAATGGAATGAGTCTCCCATCGCTTGTTCCCATCGCGGCCGTGCGGCGATCAGAAGCGACGCAGGTGTCGGGGAACGAGGTAAGTACAACCTTTGTGAGGGGCCCTGGGCATATGGGGGCATTATAGATCTTGGATAGCCCTTTTAAGGCTACCAAAGCAAAAAACTGCGTGTATAGACATGCAGTTATGTATATTAATAGAGAAACTACTTCAAGAGCCCAGGAATAATGGTGGTTACATAAAAGACCACAAAAGAACTTCTATTCTAGTAGGTTGATTTGTCCAGTTTATTATTATTCAATTTTTTGCTTAAATTTGGACAGCTATTTATATGGTAATGTCAGGACCAGTGAAAGGTCCTCTGTAAGTTTCATCAGTTGTATGCCATTGAAAATTAATTACCACATATTGTCCTTCTGGAGTAGTAACATCAGAGAGATAAAAGTTCTGAATGGGACAGCAATCTCAATGTACAGTACAAGCCTGCTGCATGGAGCTGAATGGAGTTGTGATCAAGCATGCCATTCCACTCTATGGGACTGCTGAAGATAGCTAAGTGCATTTCTTGGCCTGTATCTGCCAGCTCCATAGAGTTGAATGAAGTAGACATGGGTGACCACTGCTCCATTCAAATAGGAGAATTGTGGGACAACGTTTTCTTCTGACCAGGCATAAGTGTTATTTATGGTAACCCCCCCCATTACTAGGTATTAAGTGTTTTCATTTGTTGAGACCACTTGAACCTGAATATGTTTTTACTAAAAGTGATGGCGGGCACAGCCAAGAAACTAATTCTGAGATTTTTCTGGGATTGATGGCCCCTCTGCTCCATCAAACAATCTCTAGTTGGCTCGGTTATATGGCTAATAGCGTGTGTGGTACCAGTGCTTGTGTTTTTTTCAGCCTTCAGATTTTATTCCTGGAGCAGCACATTATAGCAGAGGGCTGTGTGCCGTCCGCATCCTCATGTCCATTCCGCAGCCCCCGCAAAAAAAAAAAACATGCCCTATTCTTGTCCATTTTGCAGACAAGGATAGGACATTTCTGCAATGAGAAAAAAAAACATGGCAGCAAGCACTCAGCTGGGATCCGTGTTTTGTGGATCAGAGTTGTTGTTCATCCATCGTTTTCGATGAGGCTAATAAGGCCTATGTTAGCATTAAATGTTTTGTTACATATGAACAGACAAATATAGGTGTTTTTGTTTCAGCATTTGCATTTGCAACTCTGTGTTTACGAAGTATATGCTTCTCCTGTGCTAGGATTGTCCTTCTGGGTTCGTATGTCTGGCAGCCCTGATGGATTTCCTTTATAAAAACTCATCAGACCCCTGACATCAGTCCCCAACACCCTTTGTTCCCCCCTGTGTGACCAGCCCAAGTGCATCAGTTCCCCCCAGTGCTATCAGCTTTCCCCCCCCCCGTGCCATCAGCTCCCTCCCCCCCATGCCATCAGCTCCGTTCCCCCAGTGCCTTTAGCTCCACTCCCCCAGTGCCTTCAGCTCTCTTCAACCCCAGTGCCATCAGCTCTCCCACACCCCAGTCCCATCAACTCCACTCCCCCAGTGCCTTCAGCTCTCCCCACCCAGTGCCATCAGCTCTCCCCCACCCCAGTGCCATCAGCTTCCCCCCCCACCCCAGTGCCATCAGCTTCCCCCCACCCCAGTGCCATCAGCTCCACTCCCTCAGTGCCTTCAGCTCTCCCCACCGCAGTGCCATCAGCTCTCCCCCACCCCAGTGCCATCAGCTTTCCCCCACCCCAGTGCCATCAGCTCCACTCCCCCAGTGCCTTCAGCTCTCCCCCACTCCAGTGCCTTCAGCTCTCCCCACCCAGTGTCATCAGCTCTCCCCCACCCCAGTGCCATCAGCTATCCCCCAACCCAGTGCCATCCGCGTTGTGCATTGATCCAAGGGAGGAATTCCAGGTAGCTGGGCAGCTAATCTGTAGCTTGCAGGGTGCATAGTACTACACGTTTCAGCAAGCTGACATGTTCTAATACAGACGGGACATGTTGCCACTTGTAGTTCCACACTCAGACTGCTGCCTCTGCTCTATAGGAATGTTAGTGGTAACTAAAGGAGTAGGTGTTATGGAGGTAACAAGACACAGAAGGGCTCAGACGACCACTTTGATGGAGCAGGGCACAGAACCATACATGCAGGAGGATTACTTACACAAGTCAGACGGCCTGCTCTATCTATAGCGCCAGACGCAATACAGGCCACGTGACGATTGTTCTACCAATAGGAAAGGGCTACGGACTGTGTGATGTTTCAGAAGGAAGACGGACATTTTGGATACGGGCAGTCCTTGAGGTTATTTTACCGGCATGGAAGGGGGAGAGACTTATCCCAATGTAACTCTATGTAGGAAAAACTAAAGGGAGAGGAAGTTGGTGGAGCTACTAATTCAGCTGAAAGTGACCGAGAACAAGAGAAAAGGGGAGGAGGGAGCTCCGGGAGTATTCTCTGAGAGAAGAGGACAGCACATTGCGGGCCAGTGGGAGATCAGGGAGCGGGAGTAAGAGCAAGCGATTCACTCCCGCTCCATGGTTACGTGACACAAACGAATCCTCAATGCAAAAAATTTGCATCAAGGATTTTTTTGTGTCGAATTGCTCAATTTAATTGAGTACTCATTGCCCTAGATCAGAGATTTGCAGACTGCAGAAACAGATACGGTCATGTGCAGGAGCTCTAAAGTTGATCCCTTGGGATTCCCAAAATGGAACAACCACTTATTTTTAAGGGACCTTTCTACTAGAAAGGGTTTGTTAAAGCTGAACAACCCTTTTAACTTCATTTCTGAGCCAAGGATAGACTCATTATAGCATGGTAAATGCATTTCTGCAATGGTTCTGTTTAGAGATGAGCAAACCAGTCAAGATTCGTTTCGAGTACGGTTTGCTGAATTTTTTAAAAGTTCAGTTCGGACCCGAATCTGTTCGGGCTGGACTGAAGTTGCTCCAATTGCCGTGAAAGTTCGCATATAACCCCTTCTAGCCTCCTAGGACTTATCGTTTTTTAGGATTTTTTTTCCTTCCCTCTCTCCTCTCCCCAAGCTCTGAAGAGCAATGATAGCAATAGTAAATGTTGTCTGAGTGACTCTGACATACATAGCTATGGGTAAACACACATTTGACAGTGTTATCTACTGTTGAGCGAATCGAAGCATCAGAAGTGGTATTCAATACGAAGTTTAGGAAAAATTCATTTCACTACGAAGCCAAATTTCCTGGCGATTTGTGGTAATGAACAATTTTTTCTAAAATTGTTGTCTTAGAAAGAACGAAAAAAAAACTCACCTCATCCACTTGCTCCTCTCTTGAATGAAAAAGACCTGCCAAAGGACCTGCGCTGAGCGTGCACTCCCAGTGGGATCACGTGGTGGATAAGTTAATTTTTTTTTAAACCCAAAAGGGCAGACGATGTTTAAACACACACTGTGTTATGAGATTTAAAAAAAAGTGTCTTTGGGAAACATAATGGTTGGCAAGTGGCATTAGTGGCATGATGCAGGCCACAGCAGCAGCCGTACACAACGTGATGGCTGGAAAGTGGCATAAGTGGCATGATGCAGGCTGCAGCTTGCAGTAGCCGTACACAATGTGATGGTAGTTGGCGTTCAGACAGCAAGAGTAGTAAGATGGGGCATTGCCTTGACTGTGATAAAATGTCGATTTTGACACAGTAAACATGTATATTTATGCTGCGCCTAAAGAAATTTAACTCCACCCCCCCACCCCCACATTTTTTTTTTTTTTGAATGTGTGGAAAGTGTGTACATGGAAACTACCCTCAGGCATTAATGGCAGTGGCAATGATACAGGTCTTAGCATTGCCTTGACTGTAAGAAAATATCGATATTGAAGCAGAAATGGTATGCATTTTTGCTGCGCCTTAAAGAAATAGTTTAATAGTTTTTGAATATAATCAATAAACCCCCCCTCCTAAAGAAAAACTTTTGACTAAAACATGTGAACTAGGGAAATTAATTTGGACCTAAATTTGTTATCACTCCCAGATACTATTGTGTGCTACCCTTCTATTGGTGTAATGTAAATGGACTATTGAGGCGTGATGCTCAATTTCAACTTAACACAAACAGGTAGATTGCTGCCACACCATGGGTATTGCTGAAGTAATCACATTTATATGCTGATTAATTAAATTAAAAGCACCCCCCTCCCAATAAAAAATAATATAAAATTGCAGCTGTGTGGAAACTGAAAATACGTAAATGGAGAATAGACGAATAAGGCTCGATGCCCAGTATCAACTTAACATACACGGGTAGATTGCTGCCACACCGTGGGTATTGCTACAGTAATCACACATATATATATATGAGAAGCCAGAAGAAGCGCACACGCGCGAAACGGCTGTTGCCTAATGCTGTGTTTGCACCGTATGTACCCCCCTCCTGCTATGAAATAAAGCATACCCCTCTACAATCGGTGAGTGCCGCTCGTTTTAATATTCTCCTTCGCTTGAAGATATATATGAAGTTTAATTTATTTGAAAACAACCCCCCCCCCACACACACACACACACACAAAAAAAAAATGTAAATTGCAATTGTGTGGAAACCGAAAATACATAAATGGACAATTGAGGCTTGATACTTAATTTCAACTTAACACACACAGGAAGATTGCTGCCACACCTGCTTACAGGTATCTGATTTTAAGGTATACCTGCACTTCTCCAAGCAGGCCCAGCCACATGTGCTGTCTCCTCTCTCCCTGTTTGTCAGCTGCCATTCTTCTCTCTATTGTACACAACACACAAAATTCTTCTTTTGGAATCCTAGACTTTCCTTTCACTTTCCCTATCAATAAGCTTGATTGATTGATTTTTCACTGTCCCTAATTCCCCAAGATCATTTTCCTGGCAGACACCATCACACACAACCACCCTCTCTTACAACCCAGCACAGAATGTCGTTCTGCTCATTCTGCTAGGGCACCTCCCTGCCTGCTGCAGCACTGATTGGCTCATCCAGACTGTCTGTCAGCCTGGGAGCCAATCAGGACTAACCCTTCCCACCACTTCCTTTCAGGGTCATGTGAGAACCCTTCTTGTCCTCCCTAGTGCTTTTTTTACACCGACATGTGCACTAAAATGGCGCTACATGCTGTTTTAGGGGATTCGTCCAGAACAAACCGAGAAAGATTCAGGTTTGTCTGCTTTTTGAGAAATAGCAAAGTTTGGCCCGAACTGGTAAACTCATCCTTAGTTCTGTTGCATTTTCCTATTTCCATACAGTCTATGCTGTAGGGTATGATATACTATAACTTGAGCACACTGATGCATTGTACATTTTGTCTTAACCAAGAATTAAGCACAGTTCACTTCAAATAAACTTGTTCCATGAGTAGAGCTTACAGTCTCCTGTTTCAGGTTATAATTGGCGTTTAAAGTTTTTTGTTTTTTTTTCAGTACATACGATCTGTAATTTGTGGTAGCCCAAAATTATTAAAGTTTCTTTCTCACCTACCTACTCTAGCACTTGCTTCCTCCAAACATATTAAAGTCCTTTGGTCTCCCCTGATAAGTTTTATGATAAATGTAAACTCCCTTTCCTGTAGAAACAAGGTCATAACATTGAAATGAAACATGGCTTCTTTGCTCTGCGCATCTCCATCAACATAATCACGCTGCTGGTAACTGCAGCTCGATCCACCAAGTTGTTTTATGTCCGAGCCCTGGGATATTGCTCATTTGTAAGTACCTAATTAGCACAGGAGTGAAATCTGAACAAACAGCACGGTATCTCCTTTGAAAGGGGATGCACCTTGCAAAGAGCGATCAAAAACACGTTTGAGTGCTGTCGCACGCCAAGGTGACATAAATAAGACAGCCATTGTACCTTGTTAATCAGGTCTTGCTAATCTAAACAATGTACTTTTCCGGGCTTCTAATGAGGCAATTTGCTTGTGCATTGAAGAGGCCAAGAATGAAATACTAAACCTTTGATGTGGCTGTTTGCAAGCTGCATCTTAGAATGCAGGTGTTCAGCTCGACAAATACAATGTCTTTCATCCCATTGTAAGCGAGGAAACATGGATCTTTCCCACCTATCAGACGTATTATAGAGAGGGCTTATTGCATCCACTTTTATAGATCAAATCTGTAATCCCTCAGCTTCATTAAACATATTCATTTAAAGTTATTGTCTCACAAATTAATGTGAGTTAAAAGAACAACATGGAAATCTTATCCTCTTATCTTAAATGCCCTGACATAAGAATGTTGTTTCAATCATCCCACCTTTGAGGCAATATCTGAGACAATATTTGAGAGATTTCCTAGAAAAGAATACACCTATTCATCCAAGATTACACCAATTATTCATAGACATAAGTGATAGCACTGTTATTTCTATAGGGCCGTGTGCTGAATAGTCTACACAGCTTTCTGCACCTCCATTATAACATTTTTCCATATGTTATATTTATCAACAAGACTTTAAAGGTGTTGGCCAGGATTTTACTATTGATGACCTAATTCCAAGCATAGGCCATCAATATTTGATCATCAGGGTTCTAACATCCTGCACCACCTCGACCAAATGATTTGGGGTTTCTCCAGAAACCAGTCCCAGAACTACACACTCTGTTCAGTGTGTAGTTGGATTGCCATCAATCAGATATTCGTGGTCCATCCTAATCTATAAATAGACCTTTAAGGCCACTGTTCAAGTTTTCCCCCATCAATCTGCACCACTTAATAAGCAAATGAAAACAGAATTTTTGAAAATTCTGCTAAATTAAAAAGGAAAAAAATTAATTTAGCATGGACAAAAGTATTCAGACCTTTGCTATGGCTCTTGAAATTTAGCTCTGGGGACCTCCCATCTCTTTTGACCATCTTTGAGATGTTTCTACACCTTGATTGGAGACCACTTGTGTTCAATTCAGTTGACTAGAAATGATTTGGAAAAACTCACCCAGTTTATAAAAGGTCTCACAGCTGACAATGCATATCAGAGCAAAAATCATGCTATGAGGAGGAAGGAAGTGCCTCAGAGACAGGATCGTGTAGGAGCACAGATCTGGAGAAGGGTACAAAAAATTACTGTTGCACTCAAAGTTCCCAAAAGCACAGTGGCCTCAGTGTAATTCTTAAGTGGAATAAGTCTGGAATAACGAGGACTATACCAAGAGCTGGCCACCCCACCAAAATAAATAATTGGGAGAAAGTTCCAGAAGGTCAACCATCACTGCAGCACTCCCCCAATCTGGGCTTTATGGAAGAGTGGCCAGAAAAAAGCCTTTCCTCAGTAAAAAAAAAAAACACCTGAAGTTTGCAAAACAGCACCTAAAGGACTTTAGGACTGTGAAAAACAAGAAAACTTAAACCAAGATTGAACTTTTTGGCATCAATCCTAAGTGTCATGTCTGGAGAAAGCCAGGCACTGCAAATCACCTGCCCAATACCATTCTTACAGTGTAGTGTGGTGGTGGCAGCATCATGCTGTGGGCGTGTTTTTTAGAAGCTGGGACAGGGAGACTGGTCAGGGTTGATGAAAGGTTGAATGTAAAATCAGAGATATTCTTCATAAAACCTGATTTAGAGGGTTCAGAGTTCCAACAAGACAATGACCTTAAGCACATGGTCAAGACAACATAGGAGTTTCTTAGTGACAACTGTATGAATGTCCTTGAGCTGCAGAACACTGGCACCAGAAACCAAATAGTTGATGGATGCTTCTGCTTCTGGCACTGTCCACTCTATCGTTACTCGCGCCAAGGGCTACCCTGAACAAGCAGAAGCATCCATCAACTATTTGGTTTCTGGTGCCAGCGTTCTGCACAGCAGCTTACATTCAAGTGAATGGGAGCTAAGCTACAGTACACTGGCATGGCCATTAATAGTGGATGGGGCCTTCTATTTCAACTTTCATCCACTATACTGTTTGAGCCTCCGGCGGCTTTCCTGAACAATTGATTGGAGGGGGTGCCATGTGTCAGTCACCCATGATCTGATATTGATGACCTATCCTGAGAATAGGTCATCAGTATCTAAGTCTCAGAAAACCCCTTTAACACCTTAAGAACATTGCCATTTTTCACCTTAAGGACCAGGCCGTTTTTTGGAAATTTGACATATATCACTTTATGTGGTAATAACTTTGAAATGCTTTTACTTATCCAAACCATTCTGAGATTGTTTTCTCACTAAACATTGTACTTCATGATAGTGGAAAATTTTAGTCGATATACTGTAATTCAAATTTATTTATTAAAAAATCCAAAATTTACTGAAAATTTGGAAAAATTCCAAATTTTCAAAAATTGAATTTCTCTGCTTTTAAGGCAGATAGCGATGCATCATAATAGAGTTATTACTTTACATTTCCCATATGTCCACTTTCATATCTGCATCATTTTGTAAATGTAATTTTATTTTTTAGTATCTTATAAGGCTTAGAATTTTAGAAGCTCATTTTTACATTTTTAAGAAAATTTCCGAAAACCACTTTTTAAGGACCAGTTCAGTTATGAAGTCACTTTGTGGGGCTTACATAGTGGAAACCACCCATTAAGGACCCTATTGAAGAAACTACACCTCTCAAGTTATTCAAAATTGATTTTACAAACTTTGTTAACCATTTAGGTGTTCCTCAACAATTAAAGGAAAAATATGACATTTTTCAATTTAAATTTTTTGGCAGATTTTCCATTTTAATTCATTTTCCTGTAACACATCAAAAGTTAACAGCCAAAGAAAACTCAATATTTATTACCCTGATTCTACAGTTTACATCCGTATTGTACTGCATTGACAATCAGAGTATTACACAGTGTAATTCACTGACAGTTTGACTATGAGACTCTGCCGGCTAGCTGCCGGGCCCCAACGCCTTTGAAAGGCTTGGGGCTGCCATGGCAACCATCGGGTCCCTGCCACCGCAGCATAGGAACCCGATGGATGAGGAGAGGAAGCTCAAACCTCCCATTTGCTGTGGTCAGCGCTGACCGCGGTATATCAGGGGTTAACCCACCAACATGAGCGTTATCACCGATACTGTTACTGACAGCCCGATCCCTGCCACTGATCGCGGCACCGCACATGGGGCAGGGGAAGGACTGCAGGACGAGAATGCTCGTCCCGGGGTGCAAAGTAACGGCCGTTTAGGATGAGCATTCTCGTCCTGGGTCCTTAACCAGTTAAGAAAGTGGTAAAGCTGACTAAGTGTTATTTTTTAAAACTTTATTCTGGTATCACTGTCCCAAGAATTTGAAGTGCCCTTCAAAAGCGCGATACTTTTAATTAAAACGTTCTTTAGGCTTAGCTTATTTAAGGCTACATTCACACAACAGCAAAAACTGGCCATGTGATGACAGTTTTGGTAATGGCCATTTTCAGAGCCAATTCAAGTCTATAGGGCAATTCACATGGCCAAGGCGAGTGAAGAGCACCCTTCAAAGAATAGGACATGAAATCAATGATGTGCACCTGTCTAAAAGCCATACACTGTAAAAAAAAAAAAAAAAAGGGTCATTCAGGGCTTAAAATAAAATAAAAAATACCTCATCCAGGGGATGTCTCAAGATTTGATTTCACAATGCTGGGTGCATCAAGTCCTGGCGCCTCCAGTGAGGACTAAGTGTCCCTACGCATGCAAGTGAATGAGGTGAGTATTTTTTATTTATTTTTTGTAGGCACCAAACAGGGATGGGGTGCTGTGGGGGGGTGTTATTGGCAATTAATCGGTAGACATTATTATCCCCACTATGAGGATATATATACAGTGGGCACTGTGAGAAAATAAATACAAAGGGCACTATAAGTATATATGAGTAAGGGGCACAATGAGGACATATATATACAGGGTACACTATGAGGACATGTATACAGGGGGCGATATGGAGACTATTATAGATGCTGGGGGAACAATGGGGGCCTTTTTTATGTCCAGAGTGCAATACGGAGGGGCATTATATATACTGAGGGCACTGTGGGGCGAGAGAGATAATATATACTGAGGACACCGCAAAGGTTGGGATTTTAAAAAATGCCTTAACAGTTGTTAAAAACTGATGCAAAATGGCCATTTAAAAGTGATACACTGCCAGAAAATGAATGCTCACACCGATGCAAAATGGCTATGAAAAACTGACAGTGTGTCGTTTTTAACAGTCATTTTTTCACTGTCATGTGAGTTTAGCCTAAGACATACAGGGTTAGATGTTCAAATTGTAATCTCCCAGTGGATGCATTCAATGAGGAAAAAAGTCCAATATAAAATTAAAACTTGGAGAACATTTGACCTGCATTGTATTGGGGTGCATCTTTTTTTTGCAGTGCACAATATCATAGCCTACCATACTACAGTACCCTCCAAAAAGCATAAATAGGTGGAAAGAAGATCAAAGAGAGTCAGTCTCTTGGACTCTTTTTGACTCAATAGTAGTGAATGAATCTGCTGACAGATATGCTTGAATACTGTTTTCAGATATTCTCCCAGCAAAAAGTTCAGTGGGCAACTATTAAATTGTCAATTAGGTGTTACCAGTTAAGGGGGGTGTTTTATACGTTCTCACATTGTCCATCCATACACTGTGCACACACACCTTTCATAAGGGAAATAGTAACACCCAGTTGTCAATTTGTTCATGTTTTGGAGGAAAAACAGAGGAATGACATAATGCAGACCTATGAAATGCTCCTGATTTTGTATTCCAGGCACTCTCATAAAGTTCTTATTTATGTTGCCATTGTATCTTGTCGTCATGTGTAATGTCCCGGAGTACCATTACCACTCATTCTACACTTTTTTACCACTTTCCATGTGCTAATTTATATCACCTAATATATTTCCTATACTGTGCATATGTAATTGCTATGTATTTCCTATAATTATTATGTTCAAGTGTAATAACTAGTTTACCACAAGGTGGAAGCAAACACTTGGCAGAGCTGCTAGGGGAACCCCTCAGGCCTGGTCCTCCCTGGACAGGTTCTGTTAGGCCAATGCAAGCCTTATCACTGGAGGTTGTGTAACACCAAGCATAAGCAAGCTTGAGGTACTCATAGCCAGGACAAGAAGTTCCTAGGATTTTCTACAGTAAGAAACTGATTACTAACATAGCTGAGCAAAGAGAGCTACAGAGAAGATACAGCAGAGAGGAGTTTGTTTGCAGAGAGCGTATTTGCCTGCTGAAACCTATTGATGACCAAGAGAAAGTCTGGAAACTTTATGGAATATTGTTTATTACAAGTAAAGCAACTGTTTAACTGTTTACCAAGTCTGGACTCAACTTTATTCTACCCCATCCAAGTTACCTTTCCCTTTTGCACTGCTTTGGACCTCCATCGTCTGAGATCCAACCATATCCAAAGGTAGGAGCACCGTGACAAAGTGCTGCACAACATCTCCAGGGATATTGTGGTCTGTTTAACACTACTCTGGCCTTCCTACAACTGGGTACTATAACATCACTACAAAAGGGAGCCTTGTGCTTCCGCTGCTTAACCGCAGTTGGCATTACGACTACTTACTTTAAAAGAGGGACATATTCCAGAGGGGTAAGGGATCCCCCAGTTGTGCCTAGTATCTGGATCTGAATACTTTTGTAATTACCTGTAATTAAAAATTAAGCATAGCCACTGAGTTATTCAATAAAATGTATCTGTATAGCGCCATCTGCTGTTAATAAATCTAGTGGATCAATGAATGGGGATCTCTCTGGATCAATGTGAGGTACAGGGCTGGTTCTAGCTTTTTTAGAAAGAGGTTGCCATGTACTATATGATGTCTGATTCACATTTTTATATTAGTCATGGGATAACCCCTTCCCGAGCATCGCCATAATAGTACAGCGCTGTGGGATGTGAGTTCCCGACCAGTGCCGTACTGCTATGGCGTGCTGATAGGGTGGGTGCAGGAGCTGCACCCGCTCGATCAGCAGCAGAAGTCCGGAAGTCAGTGATAGCCGGGCCCCTGCTGTATGCGCCGGCATCGGTGAAAACACAACAAGTGTAATACCAAGTGATCATAAAGTTGTATATACCCCAAAATGGTACCAATCAAACCTTCATCTCATCCCGCAAAAAATGAGACTGTACATAAGACAATCACTTATCAAAAATGCTTTTACTGTGTAAAACTTAATGAAAATAAAAATAATAGACATATTATGTATCACCGCGTCTGTAAAAACCTGCTCTAAAAAATTATCACATGATACACCCTGTCAGGTGTAAATAAATAAAAACTGTGCCAGAACAGTCATTTTTTGTCACCTTGCCTTACAAAATGCGTAATATCAAGTGATTAAAAAGTCATTTATACCCCAAAATGGTACGAATGAAAATATCACTTTATCCCACAAAAAATGAACCCCCACATAAGACAATCGCTCAAAAGGTAAACCAATGGTGCCGTAAGTCAATCTATCAAAATCTGCGCTGAAAAAGCCATATTGCTTTCTTTCTGAGTCCTGCCATGTGCCCCCACAGCAGTTTATTACCACATATGGGGTGTTGTATTCCGGAGAAAATGGATAACAAATTATGGGGTGCTTTTTCTCTTGTTACCCCTTGGCAAAAGAAAATTTGGGGCTAATGCAACAATTTAAACAGTTTATTTTAATAGCCAAGTGTTAATAAATTCCATAAACCGCTTATGGAGTCAAAGTGCTCAGTACACGCCTTAATAAATTCTTTAAAGGGCGTAGTTACCAAAATGGGGTCACTTTCTGAGGGTTTCCACTGTAGGGGTACATAAGGTTCTCTTAAAATACAAATTGGTGCCCAAAAGCATTCTAGCAAAATCTGCCTCCAAAAACCATATGGGGTTCCTTTCCGTCTGACCACTGCCATATGCCCTTACATCAGTTTTCTACCACATATGGGGTATTTCTGTAAACTGCAGAATCAGAGTAATGCCTATTGAGGTTTACTTTACTTTGCTGGTTGTAATAACCATCCATGTGTTGAAAGAAAGAAAAAATTGAACAACATGAAAAATCTGCAAACAAATGAAATTTGAAATTACATCTCCATTTTCCTTTAATTCTTGTGTAACACCTAAAAGTTTAACAAAGTTTGTAACATCAGTTTTGAATAATTGGAGGGGTGTAGTTTCTAAAATGGGGTAATTTATGGGTGGTTTCCATTACTTAGCCTCTCAAAATCACTTTATAACTGAATTGGTGCTTAACAAAATGCTTTTGGAAATTTTCTAGAAAAATTGCTTCTAAATTTGTGAGCCCTCTAATGTCCTAAAAAAATTTAATTACATTTCCAAAATGATGCCAACATAAAGTAGACATATGGGGAATGATAACTGATAACTATTTTATGAGGCATTAATATCTGTCTTAAAAATTAGAAAATTAGGAACTTTTAATTTTTTTTGGTAAATTTGGGATTTTTTTCATAAATAAAGGTGAAATTATCGATTCAAATTTACCTCTGATAAGAAGTATAATGTGTCAAGAGAAAAGAATCTCAGAGTGGCCTGGATAAGTAAAAGCGTTCCAAAGTTATTACCACCTAAAGTGACACATGTCAGATTTCCAAAAAATAGCCTGGGCAGGAAGGTGAAAACTGGCCCGGGGTAGAAGGGGTTAAAGTCCCCAGCTCCAGGTAGGATGTTATCACTATAATTTTTCACTTGCTATCATAACCCGGGAACAATGCAGAAACAGCTGCTTGTAAAGATGATCTCATAGAAGTTAAAGGCAAGATTGAGTCTGGATGCAAAAATTCCCCGAGTCATCTTTGACGTGATCTCAAGTTTTAGTTTCATGAAAAAAAAGTCCTTGGAAACGTCTCTAGAACTGTTTCAATAAAATCTGCAGTAAAATATTTTCTATGCATTCTTACATTCTGCTTTTATCCTACTAAATTATTGTATATTGTACTTAGCCTATACATGAATCAAATGTAATCAGATCTACAGTACTACTATTAGGACACTGGTCATTAAAGGGGCATACATACAAAAACATCTGGAACAACTGGAAAACTATTCCTACTGTTGCAAATATCACTTGCACTTTGCTGTACTGTATGTGGATTTTCTCATACGGGAGCTGATTAAACCAATCATAATTAAACTCAACAATCTGTTACAATTAGAAGGGATGGAACACATCTGAATCAGTAGGAACTAATTGTTTCAGTAATGTACAAGTAAGACTCATTCACATGCATTATATAATTAACTGTTAGTCTATATCAGTGATGGCGAACCTTTTAGAGACAGAGTGCCCAAACTGCAACCCAAAACCCAAATATTTATTGCAAAGTGCCAACACGGCAATTTAATTCTACACTATCATTTAGCTGTAATAGCTGGCCTACATTCAGCGCGCTGCCTGTGCCGTTCATAGTGCGCCTGCGCTGGTGGATGGCAGGAAAAGTCTAAGGCCTCTTTCACATGGGCGAGTTTTCCGCGCGGTTGCAATGCGTGAGGTGGACGCATTGCACCCGCACTGAATCCGGACCCATTCATTTCTATAGGGCTGTGCACATGAGCGGTGATTTTCACGCACCACTTCTGCGTTGCGTGAAAATCACAGCATGCTCCAGTTTCTGCGTTTTTCACGCAACGCAGGCCCCATAGAAGTGAATGGGGCTGCGGGAAAATCGCAAGCATCCGCAAGCAAGCATCTTACCATGGTGATGGACCATGTGATTGGACCATGTGATGTGACGTCATCACAGGTCCTTTAGCTGTTAGCTGAAGCTTGAAGAGAGAAGACAGATCGCAACTACGCGATCAAGTGGCTAAGGTAAGTTAAGTTTTATTTTTAACCCCTTCATCTTCATTTTGCTAAGCATTCTTTATTAAGAATGCTATTATTTTCCCTTATAACCATGTTATAAGGGAAAATAATAAATTCTCCAGAATACTGTACCCGAAAACGGACTTCAGTGATGAAGTCCAGCTTCGGGTCTGGGTACCAAACATGGCGATTTTTCACACGCGCGTGCAAAACGCATTACAAACGTTTGCACACGGGTGAAAAATCGCGCATATTCCCGCAACGCATCCCCCTCTTATCCAGGCGTCAAACATGACGCCCGTGTGAAAGAGGCCTAAGGCATATTGGTACACCAATAGAGTTATGTGTCGAAATGGTGTCCTGAAACCCCCATTATTTTTGGGAAAATCTTACAGTAAGTGTAAAATTTCCCTGCAGCACCACCACTAGGAAAATTAAAGGAGTTATCTTATCCCGCCATTACTAAAGCAAGATGAGACAGAGTCCCGACTCCCTCCCAGCTGGAAGTTGTAGTACCTTCGATGATGTACGAGGCACAATTCCAAGGCAAGTCACAGTGCAGTCTCTTCCCAATAGCTGCATATAGGCAAATGTCGATATTGATGATAATAGAACTAGTAGTCCCTGAGCTCTTTGTAAACATTTTGGAACTAGTGTAGAGCTAAGCAAAGCGGGATTCGGTCAGAAGTTTAGGAAAACTTAAATTCACAACGAATCCGAATTTCCTGGAGCTTTGTGGCAACAAATAGTTTTTTCCTAAAATGGCGGCTGCACATGTTGCAAAATGAAAGTAAGAAGCCCGGGAACGTGAGATCATTCATAATGCCATGCAGCCAGCTTATCAGCAGATTGCCATCCCCTGTGTTGTCACAGACCTATAAAACCCTCATCCTCCACAGTCTCCGCCATTGTCCTGTTAGCTAAGCATAGAGAGAGACGTGGCAAGCGCTCAAACGCTAGGGACAGTGTTGCTGAAAACGATTAATAAAAAAGGATTTGAGAGGGAGAGTGCAGGGAGACTTATTCTGCGTCAGTTTTACTTATTTATTCCTAATTTACTTATTTCTACATTAGCTGTAAACTAAGATGAGTAACTCAATTCCAATAAGATGGAAATCATTATTATATCAGTGCCAGAGTTCCAACTAGTACCATCCAGTCTGCCCCCCTTAGGGAGGCCAGATCTTAATGATGACCATTCTCATGTTTTCCTGGCTTTACTTCTTCCAAATCATCCTTCAAAGTCTCCATGTCCTAGAAAAGTCAGGAACAGAAGATGAGCTGGATGTTCCTGATGACATATTGTCATTGATATTAGATGAAGTGGAAAAGGAGGGAAAGCAGATGGCAGAAGAAGGGCTCCCATCTGTTGGGCAGGTGAGCATGAGGTTGGAGAAGTGGGTATGCCAGAGCTGATTAATATTATATGTTTACTGTCAAATAACCTGCAAGAGTTTGCAGGCAAGAACAGCAATTTGCATATTGTGCCCCCAACCTAACCAGCCAAACCCCAGACCAGCAACAGCCCCTGTTTAACCACTTCAGCCCCCCTAGCTTAAACACCCTTAATGACCAGGCCACTTTTTACAATTCCGCACTACACTACTTTCACCGTTTATTGCTCCGTCATACAACTTACCACCCAAATGAATTTTACCTCCTTTTCTTCTCACTAATAGAGCTTTCATTTGGTGGTATTTCATTGCTGCTGACATTTTTACTTTTTTTGCTATTAATCAAAAATGACCGAAATTTTTGCAAAAAAATGACATTTTTCACTTTCTGTTGTAAAATTTTTCAAAAAAAACTACATTTCTATATAAATTTTTCTCTAAATTTATTGTTCTACATGTCTTTGATAAAAAAAAGTCCAATAAGTGTATATTTATTGGTTTGGGTAAAAGTTATAGCGT
Organism: Bufotes viridis; assembly: GCA_033119425.1. NCBI lineage: Eukaryota > Metazoa > Chordata > Amphibia > Anura > Bufonidae > Bufotes > Bufotes viridis. The sequence goes on from CM065591.1 coordinate 257,312,297, forward strand.
TTACAAACTATGGTGCAAAAAAGTGAATTTCGGCATTTTGAAGCAGCTCTGACTTTCTGAGCACCTGTCATGTTTCTTCAGGTGCTAGAATGTCAGGATAGTATAAATACCCCCAAATCACACCATTTTAGATAGAAGACACCCCAAAGTATTCGCGGAGGGGCATGGTGAGTTCATGTATCATTTCATTTTTTCACAAGTTAGCGGAAAATGACACTTTCTGAGAAAAAAAAAAAGTTTCAATTTCTGATAAGTTCTGGCAAAAAAAAAAATCTCAGACGGACTCACTATGCCCCTCAGTGAATACCTTGGAGTGTCTACTTCCAAAATGGGGTCATTTGTGGGGTGTGTTTACTGTTCTGGCATTTTGGGCGGGGCTAAATTGTGAGCCGCCATGTAAAACCTAAAGGTACTCGTTGGAATTTGGGCCCCTTTGTGCACCCAGGCTGCAAAAAGTGTCACTCATGTGGTATCGCCGTACTCAGGAGAAGTAGGGCAATGTGTTTTGGGGTGTATTTTTACATATACCCATGTTGGGTGAGAGAAATATCTCTGTAAATTGTCAACTTTGTATAAAAAAATTAAAAGTTGTCGTTTACAGAGATATTTCTCACACAAAGTATGGGTATATGTAAAAATACACCCCAAAACACATTGCCCTACTTCTCCTGAGTACGGTGATACCACATGTGTGCCACTTTTGCAGCCTGGATGCAAAGGCCCTAAACCAATGAGTACCTTTAGGATTTCACAGGGCATTTTTACGCATTTGGATTCCAGACTTCTTCTCACGCTTTAGGGCCCCTAAAATGCCAGGACAGTATAAATACCCCACATGTGACCCCATTTTGGAAAGAAGACACCCTAAGGTATTCTGTGAGGGGTATGGTGAGTTCATGTAAAATTTTATTTTTTGTCACAAGTTAGTGGAATATGAGACTTTGTAAAAAACAAAATTAAAAAATAAAAATAAAAATTTCCGCTGACTTGTGCCAAAAAATAAAAATTCTGTGGACTCAGCATGCCCCTCATGGAATACCTTGGGGTGTCTTCTTTCCAAAATGGGGTCACATGTGGGGTATTTATACTCACCTGGCATTTTAGGGGCCCCTAAAGTGAGAGAATCCAAATGCATAAAAATGGCCTGTGAAATCCTAAAGGTACTCATTGGTTTTAGGGCCCCTTTGCGCACCCAGGCTGCAAAAAAGTGTCACTCATGTGGTATCGCCGCACTCAGGAGAAGTAGGGCAATGTGATTTGGGGTGTATTTTTACATATACCCATGCTGCGTGTGAGAAATATCGCTGTAAACGACAACTTTTTACATTTTTTATTCAAAGTTGTCAATTTACAGAGATATTTCTCTCACCCAGCATGGGTATATGTAAAAATACACCCCAAAACACATTGCCCTACTTCTCCTGAGTACGGCGATACCACATGAGTGACACTTTTTGCAGCCAAGATGCGCAAAGGGGCCCAAATTCCAATGAGTAACTTTTAGGAGGGCATTTTTACGCATTTTTCTTCTCACGCTTTAGGGCCCCTAAAATGCCAGGGCAGTAGAAATACCCCACATGTGACCCCATTTTGGAAAGAAGACACCCCAAGGTATTCCATTAGGGGCATGGCGAGTTCATAGAAGATTTTTTTTGGCACAAGTTAGTGGAAATTGATTTTTATTGTTTTTCTCACAAAGTCTCCCTTTCCGCTAACTTTTGACAAAAAGTTTAATTTTTCATGGACTCATTATGCCCCTCAGCGAATACCTTGGGGTGTCTTCTTTCCAAAATGGGGTCACATGTGGGGTATTTATACTGCCCTGGCATTTTAGGGGCCCTAAAGCGTGAGAAGAAAAATGTGGATGAAAAAATGTGGATGAAAAAATCTCTGCCAAAATCAGTGACTGCGGTGCGGTGGGCTGGGCGCTAGCTACCTAACAAGTAGCTAACTAACTGGCGGTGATAAGGGACCCTTATGCCCCATTCACACGTCCGCAATTCTGTTTGCGGAACGGAATTGCGGACCCATTCATTTCTATGGGGACAGACTTTGTCCCGCTCGGATCCGGAATTACGGATCCGCGATTCCGAGTCTGCACTTCCGTTCCGCAAAAATATAGAACATGTCCTATTCTTGTCCGCAGTTGCGGACAAGAAAAAGCATTTTCTATATAGTTCTGGCAATGTGCGGATCTGCAAAATGCGGAAAGCACATTGCCGGTGTCCGTGTTTTGAGGATCTGCGGATCTTCAGATCGGATCCACGGATCCGTGAATCCACGGATCCGCAAAACACATATGGACACATAAAGGGGTGTGATCAATGACAGGGGGGTGATCAGGGGTCTAGATGGGGTGATCAAGGGGTTAATAGGTGAGGGGGTGGGGGGTTAGTGTAGTGTTTGGTGCAACTTTACTGTAGTTACCTGGTCCTCTGGTGGTCGATCCCAGCAAATGGGACCACCAGAGGACCAGGTAGCAGGTATACCAGACGCTGTTCACAAAACAGCGTCTGGTATACATGTTTGATGCGATTTATATCGCATCTACAGCCTGCCAGCGATTGATCATCGCTAGCAGGCTGTAGTATAACTCTCCAGACGCGCGCTCCTGTGAACACGCGCGCGCCTGCGCGCGCGTTCACAGGAACTCACGGGTCTCGCGAGAGGACGCGCCGATGCGTCCACTCAGAAGATCCCGGCCGCCCGCAGGATGCAATCCTGCGTACGGCGGTCCGGGAGTGGTTAAAGGGAATCTGTCACCTGGCTATCCACTATTTTTTTTTCCTTTAGCCTAGGGCAATAAAGTACTTTATATCCATATGTGTTCTTCTTTTTGCCATGTCTCTTGTATTTTCTGTTAAAAACCGCTTTATCCATTATGTACATTAGGCTGTAAGGAGCCCAGAGTGGCGTTTTTTCTCTTCCAATGAGCCTGCGCGATCCGATGGCAACTGCGGGCAACAGCGCTCCGAAAACGTCACTGGGCTTGGCGCATGCCCAGTGACACTATTGAGGCTGTTGCCCTCAGTAGCCGTCAGATCTCGCAGGCACTGCGCCTGCGCGAGATTTCCAGCGGCCGGCGAGAAGAAGATTAGGGCAGAGAGCGGAGGTAGCCGGGGGGCGGAGCCGTTAGCCTCACCTCTGGGACGCGATTTCAGCTGCTGGAGGAGTTCTTCAGATTCAAATTTTGGCGGTCTGGGCACATCAGGGGGGCGTTCCTGGGCTCCTTGAAAGAGAAAAAACGCCCCTCTGGGCTCCTTACAGCCTAATTTACATAGTTTGGGACTTTACAAGTTTGGGACCTTGCCAAGATGATCCCTGGCATGCAGAACTCTCAAAAATAAGTAACGGAGTGCCACAGGAGGGTGAATATCCTACAAATGGTCGGTCAGCCAACCCGCTATATAAGTGTGCAAGGTGCTGTTAATTGTTAATCCTTCCACAACCAGCAAAGTCTTTATCGGCTGTAAAGAGCAAATACCTTGTTAGCACTCATTGCCTTGTTCTTCTCTAGCTTTCCTTCAGGTATTGTTCTCTCAACAGAAACAATGTTTCTCTTGGAGCTTAACTAGCACAGCAAGCAGAGCTAAACTGAATTAGCTGATGCAATACTGAGAGCTTCTCTCTCAGAAGGGAAAGCCCATTCCCTCTGCTGAGTCAGGGCATAATTAACTAAACAGTGCCACTTGTATTTGGGAATACATACAAAACATAATACAAAGCATGAGTATATTAAATAACATCAAATCAAGAAAATGTTTGCCAGTACGCTGTTCTAGGTTACTGCACTCTAAGGGTATGGCCATTTGGTCAGGATTTCAGATGCAGTTTTGGATGCCAAAATCGGAAGTGAATGATAAAAGGAGAGAAAGTTTAAAGGACTGATCGACATACTCTTTTTTAATTCACTCCTATCCTGAGGACAGGCAATCACTATTACAAATCTGGAAAACCCTTTTAAGTCTTTCATCTGTTGCAAAAAAAATGCTTGAGTAAGGCCCTTCTTTAGACTGATTCACAAAAGCATTTCTCCAACCAACTGCGTACATGGTACTATGACTGTGCAAGATGATGCCGAAATGCAGTGTAATTCACTTGTAATTGTGTTAAGCAGGTTTGTCTTTGACCATTATGGAATAATGGGTGAAATTCTTAATATTTCTGCAGAAAATCCAGGGATAAAGTATCCAGTGGAATTTAGTTTACCAGTAGAGATGAGCAAATCGAATCCCACGAAGGATAAATTCGAATCGCCTCGAAGCCGAATTTCTCATGCTTCATGTCAGCGAATCTATTTAACCTGAAATAGTCCTGAAACCCTCTCCTCCTGAAGAAGCTGTACGCGAAACGCGCGTCGAGGGGTGCGCCTTCTTGCTTGACTGGGTGTATGCGGCCGAGGTAAGCACTAGTTGCTAGTGTTTTTCCACCGGGGGGGAATGACCATTTGATTGTTAGGTAGATCGTGTCCAGTCCCATATATAGACGGGTTTGTCTTTCTTTTGGACAGAATAGGTCTGATCACTAAAGGGTTATTAATAGTGCACCTCTGGTTAAGGATCTACACTGAGCTGCGTTTATGTGGCAAAGCAAGTTGTTTGGCGCATATTTTTCTTGTTTCTCCTCTTATTTATGGTAACTAATGTGTATTTTAAGGATATTTAATAAAGATTAATATTTTTCATAAGAGATTGGTGTACCTTAGTGTTATATATTTAAGGTTAACGGGTACTACCTCGATGAGGTTAGGATCAGATTAGTGTTTGGTCTGAAATAGTGTAAAAAACATGTAACATGTAACCACTTAAGGACCCGCGCAGTACATGTATGGTGCTGGTGGACGTGACTTAAAGACCAGTGCCGTACATCAGCGGCATGGGTCCGGTAGTCACTAACAGCTGGACCCCTGCTGTATGTACCGGCATCGGTGAAAACACCGATGCCAGCGCATTAACCCTCGCACTGCCTCTGTCAGTGATGACCGCGGCATGTGTGTGATCGTACCGGGCGTGGGGTGGCCATCGGCTCCCCGTGCTGCTGTGACGGGGCCAGATGGCAGGGAAGGCAGCCTGATGCCTTCCTTAGGCATCGTGACAGCCTGTGAGATCCAGCCCCCTGGAACTCACAGGCAGGAAGGCTGTAAGTGTATTACATTGAGTAATATACTTACAGCCAATGCATTACAATACAGAAGTATTGTGATGCATTGTAAAGGGGATCAGACCCCCACAAGTTAAAGTCCCAGAGTGGGACAAAAAATAAAGTGAAAAAACAGTTAAAAAATTAGGTTTTCAAAAAAAAAAAAAAAATTTGAAGTAAAAAAAAAAGCTTCCTTTACACAAGAAGTGTAATACTAAGGCCCCTTTCACACGGGCGAGTTTTCCGCGCGGGTGCAATGCGTGAGGAGGACACATTGCACCCGCACTGAATCCGGACCCATTCATTTCTATGGGGCTGTGCACATGAGCGGTGATTTTCACGCATCAGTTCTGCGTTGCGTGAAAATTGCAGCATGTTCTATATTCTGCGTTTTTCACGCAGGCCCCATAGAAGTGAATGGGGCTGCGGGAAAATCGCAAGCATCCGCAACCAAGTGCGGATGCGTTGCGATTTTCCCGCATTGTTGGTTAGCAACGGGACCCAATCTCTATTATTTCCCCTTATAACATGGTTATGAGGGGAAATAATAGCATTCTTAATAAAGAATGCATTGTTAAATGATGAGGAAGGGGTTAAAAATAATAAAAGTTAACTTACCTTAGCCACTTGATCGCGTAGTCGCGATCTGTCCTCTATTTCCCTGCAGCATCTATGATCTAAAGGACCTGTGATGACGTCACATCACATGGCCCAATCACATGCTCCATCACTATGGTGATGGAGCATGTGATTGAGCCATGTGATGCTGTGACATCATCACAGGTCCTTTCCTACAAGCAAGCTAACGGAGAGGATGCCGGGCTTCGCGATCAAATGGAACAGGTATGTTAATATTAGTTTATTATTTTTAACCCATTCAGCACTGGGTTCAACATTAGGAAGATGGCCAAGGGTATTATTTCACATTATAACTATGTTATAATGTGAAATAATACCAGCGGGACAATTTCTGACCCGAACATGCACTTCTGTGAAGAAGTGCAGGTTCGGGTCTGGGTACCAAAAGTGCCGATTTTTCTCCCGCGCGTGCAAAACGCATTATAGCGATTTGCACTCGCAGGGAAAAATCGCTGCTATTCCCGCAACGCACCCGCACTGTTTGACGGAGTGCACCCGCAACGCCCGTGTGAAAGAGGCCTAAGCGTTCAAAAAGTCAAATGCAACCCAAAATAGTGCCAATCAAACCGTCATCTCATCCCGCAAAAATGATACCCTACAGAAGACAATCGCCCAAAAAATAAAAAAAACTATGGCCCACAGACCATGAAACCATGATTTTTTTCTGTTTAAAAAATGATATTATATTGTGTAAAACTTAAATTATTTAAAAAAAAGTATACATATTAGGTATTCCCATGTCCTGCTCTATAGAAATATCACATGACTCAACCCCTCAGGTGAACACCGTAAAAAAATTAAAATAAAAACTGTGCCAAAAAAGAAATTTTTGTCACCTTACATCACAAAAAGTGTAATAGCAAGTGATCAAAAAGTCATATGCACCCCAAAATAGTGACAATCAAACCGTCATCTTATCCCGCAAAAATGATACCCTACCTAAGACAATTACCCAAACAATAAAAAAACTATGGCTCACAGACTATGAAGACATTAAAACATGTTTTTTTTTTTGGTTTCAAAAATGATATTATTGTGTAAAACTTAAATAAATAAAGAAAAGTATACATATTAGGTATTGCCACATCCGTAATGACATGCTCTATAAAAAAATATCACATGACCTAACCCTTCAGATGAACATGATTATTATTTTTTTTGTTTCAAAAATGATATTATTGTGTAAAACCTAAATAAATAAAAAAAGTATATATATTAGGTATCGCCACGTCCTTAACAACCTGCTGTATAAAAATATCACATGACCTAAACCTTCAGGTGAACGCCGTAAATTTTTTTTAATAAAAACGGTGTAAAGAAAGCCATTTTTTGTCACCTTCCATCACAAAAAATGTAATAGCAAGCAATAAAAAAGTCATATGCACCCCAAAATAGTGCCAATCAAACCGTCATCTTATACCGCAAAAATGATACCCTACCTAAGACAATCGCCCAAACAATAAAAAAAAACTATGGCTCTCAGACTATGAAGACACTAAAACATGATTTTTTTTTTGTTTTGAAAATGATATTGTGTAAAACTTAAGTAAATAAATAAATAAAAGTATACACATTAGGTATCACCACGTCCATATTGACTGGCTCTATAAAAATATCACATGACCTAACCCTTCAGGTGAACACTATAAAAATAAACTGTGCTAAAAATACATTTCAACACCAAGCGATTAAAAAGGCGTATGCCCCCCAAAATAGTACCAATCTTACCGTCACCTCATCCCACAAAAAATGATACCCTACCTAAGACAATCGCCCAAAAAATAAAAATGAACTATGGCTCTTAGACTATGGAGACACTAAAACTAGATTTTTTTTTGTTTCAGAAATGCTTTTATTGTGTTAAATGTGGAAAAAATAAAAAAGTAGACATATTGGATATCGCCCCATCCGTAACAACCTGCTCTAAAAAAAAACACATGATGTAACCCCTGAGGTAAACACAGTAAAAAAAAAGTGTCAAAAAAGCCATTTTTTGTCACCTTACATCACACAAAAGTGTAATAGCAAGTGATCAAAAAGTCATATGCACCCCAAAATAGTGACAATCAAACCATCATCTCATCACGCAAAAAATGATACCCTAACTAAGACAATCGCCCCCAAAAAAATAACTATGGCTCACAGACTATGAAGACTTTAAAACTCAATTTTTTTTTGTTTTAAAAATGTTATTATTGTGTAAAACTTAAATGAATAAAAAAATATACATATTATGTATTGCCATGTCCATTACGACCAGCTCTATAAAAATATCACATGATGTAACCCCTCAGGTGAACACCGTAAAAAATAAAAACTGTGCCAAAAAAGCCTTACATGACAAAAAGTGTAATACAATTCGATCAAAAAGTCATATGCAACCCAAAATTGGGCCAATCAATCCGTCATCTTATCCCGCAAAAAATGATACCCTACCTAAGACAATCGCCCCAAAAATAAAAAAACTATGGCTGTCAGACTATGGAGACACTAAAACATGATTTGTTTTTGTTTCAGAAATGATATTATTAGGTAAAGCTTAAATAAATAAAAAAAAGTATACATATTAGGTATCGTCGCGTCCGGATTGACCAGCTCTATAAAAATATCACATGATATAACCCCTCAGGTTAACACCGTCAAAAAAATAAAATAAAAACTGTGCTAAAAATACATTTGTTTGTCACATTACATCACTAAAAGTGCAACACCAAGTGATCAAAAAGGCATCTGCTCCCTAAAATAGTACCAATCTAACCGTCACCTGATCGCGCAAAAAATGATACCCTACCTAAGACAATCACCCAAAAAATAAAAAAAGCTATGGCTCTTAGACTATGGAGACGCTAAATCATGATTTTTTTTTGTTTCAAAAATGCTTTTATTGTGTTAAATGTGAAAAAACAATAAAAAGTAGACATATTAGGTATCGCCACGTATGTAACAACCTGCTGTAAAAAAAATACCTAAAAAAAGTGTCAAAAAGCCATTTTTTGTCACCTTACATCACGAAAAGTGTAATACCAAGCAATCAAAAAGTCATATGCAAACCAAAATAGTGCCAATCAAACCGTCATCTCATCCCACAAAAATGATACCCTACCTAAGACAATCGCTCAAAAATTTAAAACAAAAATAAAGCTCACAGACTATAAAGACACTAAAACATAATTTTTTTTTGTTTCAAAAATTATATTATTGAGTAAAACCTAAATAAATAAAAAAAAGTATACATATTAGGTATTGTCACGTTCGCAATGACATGCTCTATAAAAATATCACATGACCTAACCCCTCAGATGAACATCGTAAAAAAAGAAAAACTGTGCCAAAAAAGCCATTTTTTTGTCACCTTACATTACAGAAAGTGTAATAGCAAGTGATCAAAAAGTCATATGCACCCCAAAATAGTGCCAATCAAACCGTCATCTCATCCCGCAAAAATAGTACCCTACCTAAGGCAATCGCCTGAAAAATAAAAAAAACTATGGCTCTTAGACTATGGTGACACTAAAACATGATTTTTCTAAATTGATATTATTGTGTAACACTTAAATAAATTAAAAAAATGTATACATATTAGGTATCGTCGCGTCCGTATTCACTGGTCTATAAAAATATCACATGACCTAACCCCTCAGATGAACACCGTTAAAAAAATAAAATAAAAACTGTGCTAAAAAAAACTATTTTTGTCACCTTATATCACTAAAACTGCAACACTAAGCGATCAAAAGGTGTATGCCCCCCAAAATAGCACAAATCTAACTGTTACCTCATCCCGCAAAAAAATTATACTCTACCTAAGACAATTGCTCAAAAAATAAAAATAAACTATGGCTCTCAGAATATGGAGACACTAAAACATGTTTTTTTTGTTTTAAAAATGCTGTTATTGTGTAAAACTTAAATAAATGAAAAAAAGTATACATATTAGGTATCGCCGCATCTGTAAGAACCTGCTGTATTAAAATATCACGTGACCTAACCCCTCAGATGAACACCGTAAAAAAAATGTGTCAAAAAAGCCATTTTTTGTCACCTTACATCACAAAAAGTGAAATACCAAGTGATCAAAAGGTCATATGCACCCTAAAATAGTACCATTTAAACCGTCATCTCATACCAAAAAAAAATGAGCCCCTACAAAAGACAGTCACCCAAAAAATAAAAAAAACTATGGCTTTCAGAATATGAAGACACTAAAAAATAACTTCTTTCAAAAGTGTCTTATTATGTAAAACTGAAACAAACAACCAAAAACAGTAGTCATAGTTGGTATTGTCGCATCCGTAATAACCTGCTCTATAAAAATACCACATGATCTAACCTGTCAGATGAACATTGTAAATAACAAAACAATAAAAACCGTGCCAAAACAGCTATTTTTGTTACCTTTTCACACAAAAAGTGTAATAAAGAGCAACCAAAAATCATTTTTTTGGAGTTTCTACTCTAGGGGTGCATCAGGGGGTCTTAAAATGTGACATGGTAACTTAAAATTATCGCAATGAAATATGCTTTCCAAAAACCATATTGCGCTCCTTTCCTTCTGCGCCCTGCCATGTGCTCATACAGCAGTTTACGACCGCATATGGGGTGTTTCTGTAAACTATAAAATCAGGGCAATAAATATTGAGTTTTGTTTGACTGTTAACCCTTGCTTTTGTTAGCGGGAAAAAATTTATTAAAATGGAAAATGTGCCAAAATAGTGAAATTCTGAAATTCCATCTACATTTTCCTTCAATTCTTGTGAAACACCTAAAGGGTTAACAAAGTTAGTAAAATCAGTTTTTAATACCTTGAGGGGTATAATTTCCAAAATGGGTCACTTTTTTGGAGTTTCTACTCTAGGGGTGCATCAGGGGGTCTTCAAATGTGACATGGCAACTTAAAATTTTCCCAGTGAAATCTGCCCTCCAAAAATCATATGGCATTCTTTTCTTTCTGCACCCTGCCGTGTGCCGTACAGCAGTTTACGACCTTTAATTCTGGTGGAACATTTAAAGGGTTAACAAAGTTTGTAAAATCAGTTTTGAATACCTTGAGGGGTATAGTTTCCAAAATGGGGTTACTTTTTTGGAGTTTCTATTCTAGGGGTGCATCAGGGGGTCTTCAAATGTGACATGCCGTGTGCCCGTATAGCAGTTTACGACCACATATGGGGTGTTTCTGTAAACTACAGAAACAGGGCAATAAATATTGAGTTTTGTTTGGCTGTTAACCCTTGGTTTGTTACAGGAAAACATTGATTAAAATGGAAAATCTGCCAAAAAAATCTACAATTTTCCTTCAATTCTTGTGGAACACCAAAAGGGTTAAGAAAGTTTTCAAAATCGGTTTTGAATACCTTGAGGGGTGTTTTCTAAAATGGGGTCATTTTTGGGTGGTTTCTATAATGTAAGCCTCGCAAAGTGACTTCAGACCTGAACTGGTCCTTAACAAGTGGGTTTTAGAAATTTTCGGAAAAATTTCAAGATTTGCTTCTAAACTTCTAAGCCTTCTAACATGCCAAAAAAAGAAAATGTCATTTACAAAATGAACCAAACATGAAGTAGACATATGAGAACTGTAAAGTAATAACTATTTGAGGAGGTATCACTATCTGTTTTAAAAGCAGAGAAATTGAAATTTTTTATTTTTTTTATTTTTTTATAAATAAAAATGAAATATTTTGACTCAAATTTACCACTGTCATGAAGTACAATATGTGACGAGAAAATAATCTCAGAATGGCCTGGATAAGTAAAAGCGTTTTAAAGGTATCACCACATAAAGTGACACATGTCAGATTTGCAAAACATGGTCTGGTCTTTAAGGTGAAAAATGGCAGGGTCCTGAAGGGGTTAATGTTAATTTCACGCTGTTTTTACACTCAGATGCCGGGATCATGTATGAAAGCAGCATCTGAGGGGTACAATGATGGGGAGCTGCACTATCGCTGCTCCCTGTCATTGCACCTGCTACTTACAAAAAATGTGCTTCGTGACAAAGTTATTCTTCACAAAGCTAATTTTTTGGGTAAAATTCGGCGAATCAGCCAAATCGAATTTTTTATAAATTCGCTCATCTCTGTTTACCAGTATACCCTGAAATCATCGCAGATTTTTTATGCACAATGTGAATAATATCATCCAAAATCCCATTCATTTGCATAGCGTGTAGACACTATTTTAACACCTTATGAGCTATATACATGAGAAAGAAGGCAACTCCAAAAATACTTCTCGATCTCCTCCATTTTATTAATCCAGAATACATCTGCAATCTGCAATCTCCAAACTGACAGGCTCTGATGTGATAGATGAAGGATTCAACTCAGAAGTGAGGAATTACCCGAAACAAGTTGATCGTTCCTAAGCTAAGTACCTGTATTTCATAAAGCCACTCGATGCATCCTTATTCCTGATACATTTCATTCAATGCACCTCTCTTCAAAGGTGCCATTCTTCTCTTCATAGAACATATATTTCGTCTGGTTGTTGCTTTAAATTAGAATATTAATGAATCATAGCAAGAAGACACCTGCAACAAAATCAGCATCTACTTATTGGATTTCACTTAATTTGCTGATTAAGTAAAATCCAAATTTCCAAGATACATTTCAGCGGGGTATGTGCACATAAATATAAGTTCCCTCCCTTTTGACAGATGGGTAATGCTGGCAAGATTACAGACTGCTCGCTGCGGAATAAACTGTTGCATTTATTTAACCCTTAAAGATACTAAAAGGCATGCAAAATACAGCACACACACGGCACATAATAAAACCAAGTCATAGAATAAAATATCCATATTACGCGGTATGATTGACAGGCTATAACATTTAGAATACGTGTCATACCATACATGCTGAGGCACAAGTTGTTTAACGAAGTGAAGAAAATATAAGTAAATTAAATGTTTTAGGATTTAAAGGGGTTGCCCAAGTGTTTAATACTGATGTCCTATCCTCAGGATAAGTGGAGGGTCCGACTCTTAGCACCCCCGCTGACCGGGGTGGGATTCAAATTTTTAAAAACTCCTAGTCGGAATGTTCCTTTATTTCCATCCGCACCTGTGAGGCCTGGGCTATATCAGTCAGTCTTGGGTGGGGCTCTGAGCTCTCGTCCTGGTATTGCCCATATGGCACAGGTAGGTTAGCGTTAGGTCTCAAGCTACTTGAGAAACCTTGGCGTGGTGCTCGGGCTCTGATATGTCCTCCACAGTAGGATATGTTGGCTAAACTCTCAATTTTAACACCAGTATGAGCGTTTAGTCAGACCGCAGAGTGCACCTGTCCTTATAAATGTTATTATTATATTGAAGAAAATATAAGTAAATTAAATGTTTTAAGATTTAAAGGGGTTGCCCCAGTGTTTAATACTGATGTCCTACCCTCAGGATAAGTGGAGGGTCCGACTACTAGCACCCCCCGCTGACCGGGGTGGGATTCAAATTTTTAACAACAGGTTCCCTACTCAATGGCAGACATGTTTACATATACTATACACTCTATACACCATATACATGGTACACATACATAAATACACCATATATACACTAAACACATATACCACCCAACTAAGGAGCTAAACTATCAGTGGCGCGCGAAGCAATGAAAGTGAACAGCAGCTGCTCTGCCGCCACCAGAGCAACGGATCGGGACTCAGCCGGTAACACGGTTCTCCGATCCAGTTGTAATATTAACAATCGGATCTGGAGAACTGGCTGAATCTCATGCCTGCCCGCTGATCAGCTGTTTGAAGAGACCACAGCTCCAGTGGCGTTACATTCATCAGTCACATGACCTAGGTGCCGTTCACTCCCATTTAAGTGAATGGGGCTGAGCTGCAATAGCAAGCTAATCCGGTGTCCAATGGACTGGACTGTGCTTGATAAGGTGCGAGGACGCTGTCACACTCTCTGGCGCATCGCTGCCTCTTCAAACAGCTGATCCGCAGGGGGTGCTAATGTATGGTTATATTGGTAACTTTGCTGTCTTGATTTATTTTTCCATCACATCATATACCGCTTGTTTCCATGGTTACGACCATCTTGCAATCCACCAGTGGTGCTCGTGCTTGCACGCTAAAAAAAAAATGGTTGGCCGGGATTGTGGTGTGCAAGTATGGCCACTGCTGATGGATTGCAGGGTGGTCGTAACCATGGAAACCAGCAGTGTATAATGTGATAGAAAAATGAATCCAGCCAGCAAAGGAGGCAATATGGACAATCACAATACATTAGTAAGTGCCTTGTATTAACTTTCTCTACATGATTAATGTCATTTGCTGAAGTGAAACAACCCCTGTAACTTAAAAAAATTGTAATCAGACATCATATAATACATGACAATCTCTTTGTCACAAAGCTAGACCACCGTGTACCTCACATTAAAACACAGATCTCCACATTCGCAGCTCCAATTGCTCTGCTAGATTTATTCTAAAGGAGTATTATGGTAACAGTCATTTTTTTCAAGCTTCCTGAAACAGAAGATTTATACTTGCCTGCCGCTCCAGTCCTCTCTCTTGCCCCCCCCCCCTCCCCATATTACCCCCAACCCACCAACCCCCCGCTGCACACATGCACCGCTCCAGCCAATGACTAGCATCAGCAGTGATGTGCTGCTTTTGTCCACATCATCGCAGAGCGTAGGACCAGAGCAGTGTGGAGCGGCTAAGTATCTACCTTCTGTTTCAGGCAGGCACTTTATAAAAAATTATTATTACCGGAAAACTCCTTTATGCTGGAAACTTAAAGGGGTTCTACACTTTTTTATTACTGATAATCTATCCTTTGGCTAGATCATCAGCAGCTGATCAGGACCCCGCTTATCAGCGGCACTCCTAGTGACACCATGACCTTCTTGCTGTTTTCCCGCAGGCCCAGTGACATCACGACCATTATCACTTCAATGGGGCTGAGCCGCGCCCAAGCCTGTCATAATAGTTGTGACATCAACGGGCCTGCGGGAAACAGCAAGAAGACTGCAGCACTAGTGCAAGCACTGCTGTCTCAAACCACTGATCCTGGTCCTGGGTGTCGGATCCCTGCCGATCACATACAGATGATCTATCCAAAGGATAGATCATTAGTAATAAAAAGGTGCAGAACCCCTTTAAGCTAGCTTGACATGCATAGAGCATGTCCTTGCACTGGGTGGGTCCTTTCTGCTGCAGCTCTCTCGTTTAACTATTACAGCTACTAACAGGATATGACTGGTGGCAGTTGAAGGATGGAGCTGGGCATGTGCAGCCACCTCAGCGAGGTGGACAGAGAAATAAGGAAAAGATAAAACAGCAAGTGATGCTATATAGATAGACTTTATAGAACTCTGTGGCTACGCTAAATTAGTAATTGCATGCAATTACAAAAGTATTCCGAATCAGATCCAGGTGAGAGTTTAGAATTGTAGAATATTAGAGTCCAGTTATTAGCACTCAGGGGGACTTTTAATTAGCGTGTATGCCGCATATTGGTTATATAACATTCCTATCTTACTTTTGTATAGCATACCTTTCCTATTTGTACTATGGCATCCATCAGTTCCTACCCATCACATTTCCCGCTGGTCTCTGACTCTTAATCTAAACTCATTTCACTCCCAACTGCCTATCTCCTCTGAGTGATCAGGGTTCATTTGAAAATTATTTGATCATAATTATCCATGTCTGGAGAACCAAGCTGTAGGCAGATAAGATCCTATTTGTACAAATGCCCTACTGCAGTCTTGCTGTGAATCCATATAAACCTGTCCCTGTCCCCCCACAATTTTGCTGTCTCAAAGAAATGGCAAGTGTAGCTCAGCAGTATTTGAAATACTAAAATATTAATGCATTATTTATAGCATCCCACATAACTATGCAAAATAAGCAGAAAAATCCCATTGCATCAGAAACATTAATGCATATTTGATCATCAAGATTTTACCATCATTTTATTTAGCTTTCCTGTGCAATAGTAACACTAGTTAGAATATGGCTTCTCGGGGGTAAATAAACATCCTCAAACCAGGCTACTGAATATCTAAAATCCATTAAAATTGAAGATTACAAGAGAGCGTATGACCACAGCGGACTCATATTCAACAAATGTAATTGGTAAGGCAGAGTTTATGCATAGACTGGCAAAAGAGAGTCAGAAAGGAGAAGTAAATAAAAACCTAGCGGAAAAAAAAACTTTGATGTTACCAACTGTAGATACATACTAAACTCTTAGCAGTCTGTAATGTTATGTCTCTGTAAATGTGCAGAATTGAAGGCCTTATGCATTATCAGCAATGGAACTTAAAGGGGTTGTCCGGGCTTTTTCTATTGATGATCTATCCTTACGATAGATCATCAATATCAGATCGGCGTGGGTCCGACACCAGAAACCCCCACTGATTAGCTGTTTGAGGAAAAAGCCCGGACAACCTCTTTAAAGGGGAATTCTGCATAGAGTGTTCAAGGGGTATTCCTATACTATCATTGAATGTCATGCATTCTAATCAGTGGGGGTCCCACATATGATGACCCTTTTTGATCCAAAGAATGAGGTCCCTGTGTGTTTTCTCCTGCACATTAGCGCTCCCATCCTGGCCACTCGCTGCGCAGAGAATTGCAATACAATTTAAACGGTCGCTCCAGGAAAAATCTAAACATTTATTTGTTGGATAAAGTTATGGCATTGAACATTCTCCTAAAGTTTCATCCACCTGAATGGTGTCATTAAAGAGATCCCATGCTGTCCCCTACTAGGCCGCAGCTGAAGCCTGTGCTGCCATAACTACAAAGCCGTGCTGACCTGTCCCACCTCAGAGTCAGTATAAGAAGATAGTATCACATAATGCTACGAGGATAATTGCCCCTTGCAGGATACTAACAGGACACCAGGGATGATGGGGCTTGTATAAAGTTAAAGGAGTTATCCTGTAATTTGTATAGATGATCCCGGCCGATCAGCTGTCAAAAGAGGACCGCGCCCTTCCAAAGCCATGTGATGTCATGTTCATCAGTCACATGACCTAAGCACAGCTCAGCCTCATTGAAGTGGTGAGCTGCTGGGAGCTGTTGGGAGCTGGATGTGCTCACCAGAGCTCCGGTGAGCTTGGCGGCTCCATAAAACAGATGATCAGCAGACTCAGACCTTCACTGTTGTGATAATAGCCTATCCTGAGGATAGGTCATCATTATCTATTCCTGGATAACCTGTTTAATTCCTGGATAACCTAAAAAATCACAGAAAAAAAGATACAAAACATCCTGCACGATATGATGGTAAATATGCGGATGTGCATGGCTACATTTAAAAAATCACGGAAAATAATGCACTATAGCAATACATGCAAACATAACATAAGAACTAGGCCCTAACTCTAATGATAAAATCTGAGACTCTTAGCCAATATATTTTGATCAAACACATCTGTGCCTACCTACCCAGAGCCACGGTGGTCTCAGCCGAACACATTGCTATATTCGTGTGCTCGGCCGAGCAACCGAGTATAATGGAAGTCAATGGGAGACAACCAGGCACCTCCTGCTCTAAAGAGGGGAGGGTGCCTGGTCCATTGGAAAAGGTCTGAAAGTGACAGAAACACCACCGAAAAGGATCAGGAACAGCATGCGGATGATGTCTGGATGCATCTTGGACTCCCAGGTCACTGCTGGGAACCATGTTGTCCAGGTTTTACGCCACTTTTAAAGACTGACAAAAATACGCCCAAACCTCCCAAAAAAATAAATTTTACAGGAAGAAATGTTAGGAAACATTCTTTCCTGTATATTCAATTGTATATAAAGTGCAATTGCTGCCAAAAAGTACAAGCAAGAAGCACTCAGAAGCAGCCTGTATATCACATAAAAGAGGGCCTCATTCACATTGTGGTACAATTGTTCAGGTAGTGGGACTCCTACACTCATTAAGCTTGTGCATTAAGTGAAAGGGCTGGCAAAAATTACAAGGAATCGGCACTCAATAAACCCTTTTTTTTACACACAAAGGAGGGCATCATACACACCCTTGAAAAATTATGATTGGTGGCCTGCTGGTGACCCTCAAAAACATTTGGAGCAAAGGCCTGCTGGTGAGGCGGGTGAAGATTACGGGTGAGGGCCTGCTGCTGAGCTGACCCTGTAAAACATTAGGGGTGAGGGGTGCTGGTCAGCTGACCCTGTAAAACATTATGGTTGAGGCCTGCTGGTGAGCTGACCCTGTAAAACATTGTGGTTGAGAGCCTGCTGGTGAGCTGACCCTGTAAAGCATTATGGTTGAGGGCGTGCTGGTGAGCTGACCCTGTAAAACATTATGGTTGAGAGCCTGCTGGTGAGCTGACACTCTAAAACATTAAAGGTGAGGGCCTGCTGGTGAGCTGACCCTCTAAAACATTATAGGTGAGGGCCTGCTGGTGAGCTGACCCTCTAAAATATTATGATTGACGGCCTGCTAGTGAGATGACCCTCTTTAAAAATTGTAGTGGAGGGAATATATACAATGTGGAAGAGGAGGAGGAAGAGGAGAAAACTAGATTCAACCATATACACTTTTTTTGTGGTGGAAAAGGTGCATGGGAATACACTACAGTAGACTGAGTACATTATAAACAATACATTGAAATTGCCTTTATGTTAATCATCAGCTCAGCTCTCCTCTGGTGGAGCTGAGAAATCAAGGGCAATCCAGGCCTTGTTCATTTTCATCTGAGTCAACATGTCAGCATTGTCAGTAGACAAGCGGATATGCTTATCAGTTATAATGCCACCAGCAGCACTAAATACAAGCTCAGACAAAACGCTGGCAGAAGGGCAGGCCAGCACCTCCAAGACGTAGAGCGTAAGTTCGTGCCACGTGTCTAGCTTGGACACCCAGTAGTGAAAGGGCTGTCAGGCCTCAGGCCTGAGGAAGTGAGGCGAAACGCGCGTCGGGGTACCACTCTCCGGTCTGCTCCTGGGTCTTTTTGGAGGTAATGAGGGTTATTTCTGGTTATAAGTGCAGTTTCTGGGTGATAAGATTGAGTTAGCCCAGGGAGACCAGTTTGGGATGGTGATTTTCTGTTGGGGAAGATTGTGATTGTACTTCCTTGACATTCCCCATGTCTCTTCCCTCCCCTCCTTGAACAATAGTATATGCCTTGATTCATACTCTGTGCACAAGGTTGACTTCATTTATATAGGTTATACCCTGTGAGTTGGATCTGGAGTAGTGGGTTTTTAATCAGTCACATTAATCATGCAGTGTAATTGTAATTTTATGAGAATCATGTACTGTGTATCAATGATTGAATAAAGATGATATTTGTTAATACACTATTTGCCATTATTTCGGTTGTGTTGTATACTGTACCCCCACCAGGCAATGTGGGGTTTTTTGTTGGTATAACTCCTTAATTGTGAGCAGCGATCGTTTGCGTAGGCACAGCAGTGGGATGGTTACACTGATAATATCGTTATCGCCACTAACCATCTGTGTGGATTCATCAAAGTTTTTTAAAACCTCACAGAGGTCTGACATCAATGCCCACTCCTCGCTTGTACATAGTGGCAGTTGACTGGAAAGGCGACGACCATGTTGGACCTGGTATTTCACAACTGCCCTCTGCTGCTCACAAAGCCCGGCCAACATGTAGAACGTAGAGTTCCAGTGCGTGCTCACGTCGCACAACAATCGGTGAGCTGGAAGCCTCAAGCGCTGCTGCAGCGTTGACAGACCGCGAGAAGCTGTGGACGACTTACGGAAATAGGCACACACGCGGCGCACCTTCACTAGTAGCTCTGCCAAATTGGGGTAGGTTTTTATAAACCGCTGAACCACCAAGTTTAAGACGTGGGCTAGGCATGGTATGTGTGTCAGGTTGCCGAGCTCTAAAGCCGCCACCAAGTTACGGCCATTGTCAGACACAACCATGCCTGGTTGTAGGTTGAGTGACTAGAGCCCTGCTTGGTCTGGTCCCTTATACCTTGCACAGCTCTTCAGCGAAGTGCGGTTTGTACCCTAAGCAGATCAGCTTCAGCATGGACTGTTGACACTTACCCACAGCAGTGCTACACTGCTTCCAGCTAGCAACTGATGGCTGACTGCTGCAGAAGGTTTAAGTGGAGGAGGAGGCGGCGGAGTAGGAGAATTGGGGGTTGGAGCCAATAACATAGCTGCTGGAGTAGACCCTGATGGACGTAGGGCCCGCAATCCTGGGCGTGGGTAGTACCTGTACCATTCCAGGATAAGACTCACTCCCGGCCTCCACAACATTCACCCAGTGTGCAGTCAGGGAAATGTAGCGTCCCTGGCCACCAGCACTTGTCCATGTGTCCTTGGTGAAGTGGACCTTCCCAGTAAGTGCGTTGGTCTGGGCATGGGTGATGTTGTGGGACACATGCTGGTGTAAGGCGGGCACGGCACATTGTGAAAAATAGTGGTGGCTGGGGACTGCATACCAAGGGACGGCCGCCGACATCAGGCTGCGGAAGGCCTCAGTGTCCACAAGCCTAAATGGCAACATTTCAAGGGCCAGTCATTTCGAAAGTTGCGCATTTAGTGCTATGGCCTGTGGGTCGGTGGGTGTATATTTGCGCTTGCATTAAAATGCCTGTGTTATCGACATTTGGACGCTGCACTGGGACCGGGAAGTGGATTTTGTTGCTGACGGTTCATGCAAAGGTCCAGGTGCAGGGTGAGGGGCATCCAGGCCTGCGCCTTCGACAACAGTGGATTGGCCAGCAGTGCGTAACACAGGGGAAGAGGAAGCAGTGGTGTGACCCAGGCGGACCCAGGCGTTCGGCCCACTTATTAGGGTACTTGGATGGTGCTAGGATGCATGCTGGTGGTGGTGAGGTTGCTAGTGTTCACGCCCCAGCTCATTTTGGTACGGCACAGGTTGCAAACGACGACTCTTTTGTCTTCTGCACTTTCCACAAAAAAGCGCCATACTGTGGAACACCTACCCCTTGGCAAGGTAGATTTACGCATGGGCGTGCTCGGTGTAACAGTTGCGGGCCTAATTGGTGTGGCCTGACTTCTGTCTTTTGCAACCCTACTTCCAGACTGTTGGGGTGCTGCAGATCCCTCCCCCTTTGTACTGCTGTCCTCGCATGGCTTCTCACCTTCCCATGTTGGGTCAGTGACCTCATCGTCCACCACCTCCTCTTCCACTTTCTCACTCTGCTCATCCTTCTGACTTGACCTAACCACAACCTCAGTGATTGACAAATGTGTCTCATCATCATCCACCTCGTGAATGAATGATTGCCATTCACCACCATCATCTTCTTGAGACTGTCAAGGCTCAAAAGGTTGGGAATCAGGGCACAATATCTCAGGTACCTCTTTAAGCGTGCTTGGCGAGAGAGCCAAACCAAGTACTGGCGATGAAAAGAGGTCATGTGAATATCCGAGTGTGGGATAACTTGTTTCGCCAAACTCGACATGGTGGGAGGAAGGAGGATCAGAGTGAGGATTTGGTTGACCAGACTCTTGGCTACAGAGACTGGACTTAGTGGAAGAGAGGGTGGTGCTTAACCGACTGGAAGCATTATCTTGAGCAATCCAACCGACCACCTGTTCGCACTGGTCCGACTTGGACGGTGTTGACCTGCGCTACCCAGCTAAGTTGGACATGAAGCTGGGTAAGGTGGATTTTTTAGTTTTTTCTGGTGCACTGGCAGCAGGCACAGTTTCATTGCGCCCAGGGCCACGGCCTCTGCTTGCATCATCAGCATCACGCCCACTTCCCCGTCCCTTAGTGCACACCTTCTTCATATTAATGGTTTTGTCTGTAGATGTGGCACAGATTGTTTTACTGTCCGCTAAAGACACAGTTTACTGATGCAGGACAGTATTGGTTACAGAACACCACAGATTATGGACATTATACTAGGCCCAGATTAATGGAAGTTGTAATATAGACAGTGTTTTCAGATGCTTTTCAGTATTGGATACAAAACCCAACAGATTTTGGACACTATACTAGATACAGATTAATGGAAGTTGTAATACAGTGTTTTTAGATGCTGTTCAGTATTGGATACAAAAACCAACAGATTTTGGACACTACACTAGGCCCAGATTAATGGAAGTTGTAATATAGGCAGTGTGTTTAGATGCAGTTCAGTATTGGATACAAAAACCAACATATTTTGGACACTACACTAGGCCCAGATTAATGGAAGTTGTAATTTACACACTATTTTCAGATGCAGTTCAGTATTGGATACAAAAACCTACAGCTTTTTGACACTATACTAGGCCCAGATTAATGGAAATTGTAATATAGACAGTGTATTTAGATGCAGTTCAGTATTCGATACAAAAACCAACAGATTTTGGACACTACACTAGGCCCAGCTTAATAGAAGTTGTAATATAGACAGTGTTTTTAGATGCAGTTCAGTATTGGATACAAAAACCAACTAATTTTGAACACTACACTAGGTCCATATTAATGGAAGTTGTAATATACACACTGTTTTCAGATGTAGTTCAGTATTGGGTATAAAACACCACAGATTACGGACACTATATTAGGCCCAGATTATTAAAATTTGTAATGATGACAGTGTTTTCTGAGGCAGGACAGTATTGGTTATAGAACACCACAGATTTTGGACACTATATTATACCCAGATTATTGGAATTTGTAATACAGACAGTGTTTTATGATGCAGGACAGTATTGGTTACAGAGTCAGTCTGCGGATGATGTACAGTATATGTCACTAATGGGTATAAAATAAAAATACCTTGCTGCTTTCAAACACACACAGTAGCCCTTAAAAGGACTTTGGGTTCTTTGAAAAGCTTTCGGTATTAAATACAGCAAATTTCTCTCCCTGCACTACCTGTCCCTTCCTTAGCACGAATGTCCCTGACACTGCTGTTAAATATATTGTTGATCTAAATCTCACACACACAGTAGTCCTTAAAAGGACTTTTGGGCCTTTGAAAAGCTTTCTCTAACTAAAATCACTGAAATTCGCTCCCTGCTCTGTCTTTCTCTTCCTACACGATGCTCTCCCTGTCTACGTCTGAGCCGAACATGTGTCATCGGGTGCTATATAGCATTCCAAGAGCTATAACTTTTTTGTGTTTTTCATCAATGTACCTGTTTGAGGTCTTATTTTTTGCAGGACAAGTTATAGTTTTGAATGCACCCTTTTGGGTACATGTAATGATTGATTGATTGATTGATTGATTGATTGATTGATTGATTGATTGATTCAGCGAGCTGTTTAGCTAAAACCCCCTTTGTTTACGTCAGTAAAAAGGCGTATTCGTGGTCACTAAGGGGTTAGGTGAATGCAGTTGTATAGCAATCCTCAGGCAGCAAGGCCCATTAAATAAAGGCAAACACTGTGAAGGAACTTAGCTCATACTGATATGCCATCATTTAGTATGGTGAGGAGACCCCTTTAAATAAAATGGAGACAAAATAAAACTTTTGACTATTAAATCTGTTAAAGCTGTAGCTGGCTTGGAAAGAATACTATCTATCTATGCATCTGCTGAGGTCATATTCCAGATCTAAAGTTGGCTATGAATACTCCTTGTATGGATCTCATTCTAACAAATAGGACCCATACGCAATACTTGCAGTCGGCAATGGCCTCCACCCACCCAGCGTTCAGTTGTGTCTCTGTACACTCCATGTCAGTTCTGATGGGAGTACTCCTGGACAACTCAATCAACCCTTGATACAGACAGTAACATAATTTCAGTAGGACCCTGTAGAAAGGGAAAGATCATACAATTATTTAGAGATGTTATAGAAAACAAAAAGAGGTTGTCTGCCTCCCAAGACCCCTGCCGATCAGCTGCATTTGCTTCAAAATTACCTGCACGTCGTCTCGTTTGTAGAGGCTTTGGTAAGTACTGCAGCCATTTTCTAGGCCATGTGACGTCACGATCATGGGTAGCATGGCCTAGGCACGACCAGTCCCATTCAAGTGAATGTGGCTGAGCTGTAATACCAAGCACAGCCACTGCACAATGGACAGCACTGTGCTTGGTAAGCTACGAGGAGGCTGGTGAACTCTGTGGCTTCTTCAAGGATAGGTTATCAATATTAACCTTTAATTTTAGCAATGTTGAAAGCTTCTGATTGTCAAATGTCAAATTCTGATTAGAAGTTAGCTGCATCAAGAAGAAATATAGTATACTAAATAAAAGAAACATCAAAAGAACATTAGAACCAATCATTTTGTGAACCTTGTTGGGAGCAGAACTGTCCTCTTAGCTTCTAACCACTTCTGGACCTCCTCTAGACATTAGGTCATAGCTCTGGATGAGATCATAAATGAACCTAAGGATTAATAGCTACATCATCGATAATGAAGCTGTAGTATAGGAGCCCAGTAGTTGTTGACAGCCCATTCACCGAGAGGAATCTTTTAAGGTTTCTTACGCCTTCTAGTTTTTAAATCATTGCTTATACATCAGAGATGGTCTACTGTGTGGATTCCTTATGTCATCATAGAGTAATACAAAATGCCACTGTGTTGTTGATACGCTCTGCAGGCAAGTGAACATGAACAAAACATGGGAATAATTAGGCTAGGTCTAAGCAACGACATTTGTCGCACAACATTTTGTCGCATTAATGTCACGCGACAATTTTTATAATGGTGGTCTATAGTGTCGCATTGCGACATGTGACATGCTGCGACATGACAGTTGCAAAAAATCCATTCGAAATTGATTTTTCTGCGACTGTCGCAGTCGCAGCATGTCGCATGTCGAAGTGTGACACCATAGACTATCATTATAAAAACTGCTGCGTGACACTGGTGCGACAAAATGTCGCGCGACAAATGTTGCAGTGTAGTTGTGCCCTATGTGTCGCACATGTCGGCGTGTAGACCTAGCCTTTTGGGGAGGGGAAGGTTGCATTTACGTCAGATCCTGGGGCCACCAATAACATAAATTAAGAACAGCGCTTCATATGACAGTTGTTTGGTCGTGTTGCAGATAGTCATTGGGGCCAAGGTGCTGGAAAAGGGGTTCTCCAGGAATAATGAATTTTTTTTTGCAAGTGCCCCCAGCCTGCCTCTGTAAACGGAAGATTCATACTTACTTGCTTCATGCCACTCCATTACCCCGTGATGCTTCCCCATGTCCATGTTCCGATCCCTGCGCAGTGTTTAAATCCGCTGCAGCATGGGCTTGGTCATATGCTCCGCTGCGCCCAGTGTCTGGCCACAAGCAGCACATCTTTGGTTTACAGAGGCAGGCTGGGGGCACTTGCAAAAAAATCTTTACTCCCAGAGAACCTCTTCAAGTCGTATAGCGTCAAAATATAGCAGAAAGCATACAAACACAGCAAAAGGATCAAAAAGTATACAATACAATAAAGCCTCATTAATGCAATACAACATATGTTTGTGCCATATATGTGTCATCTAATGCGGCTTGGCTGTCCATAAATATACATCATTCTTCTTGGTTCTCAAAGTCTCATATCCTCTGTTGCTTTGTCAGCAGGATTTGGGTTAAGAGGTCTTGAAACTAATGCAATGTGTAAGGATGTTCTGCACACATTAAGTGCCGTAAAACCAGCTATTCCCTAAAAGATCAGTTATAGGGAGATAAATCTTCACTCTGCCTCATTAGCATCAAAACTTTACGCACCCTGCAGGAAAAAAAACGATCTGTAAAGACACAATTAAATATTAGGACTTCCAACGCTTAATTGGAGTTGGCTTGTTTAATCTTCTGTAAAATGCGTGCACTCTGCTGACCACTTATTTCTATTCTGATGGGCATTTTACAGTCTGGAGCTCGGCTCACTCGATAGTGTTTTACATTATGAGATTAATCTAGCTTTGCAATGGTTAAATGTGTGCTGTAAAACATTTTTAATATACATTACCTGTAGTTGTTATGTTTCCAAAATAAGGATTTTATATGATGAGTTTTCAGACTTCTAAAACAAGGGATTTGTAAATTGTGAAATAAAAATTAACAATGACTTTCATAGACCGGCTGAACCTCTGCGGAGGATTATTGTGGATTTCGTCAATTGTGTACTTGTTTTTATCCTGCTGTCTTTGTAAGTTAGAAAAGGGGGTGCACACCCCCTAAACATTTTCTTTTATGAGACCTTCAAAGTATTGTGGCTGTGGACCTGAAACCTTGGTAAAACGCGCAAGTGTGAACTGAGGGTTAAAGGCAGACTGCCACCAGGAAATTCACTGTTCAACCAGACACACTGCCTTATAGCTCTAGCTGAGCTGAATGTAATAATTAGTGATGAACTAAGTTCTCAAAAATTTTATTTGGCTGCTTCACCGAATTTCATAAAGAAATTCGTTCGTAGCGAATTACTTAATCACGAAGTGCATTGCTTTGTGAGTAGCGGTGCAATGACGGGGAATGGAGATGGTGTCACCCCCCCCTCCATCATTGAACCCCTCAGATGCCGCGTTCATCACTAATTACAGCATCTGAGATGACCATTAAGGGCTGTCAGGGGTTAATCTGTAAAAAAGATTAAAAATACTCACTTTATGCCTTTGATCGCGAAGAGTCCGCCGCGGCCATCTTGACTGAAGATCCAGCACAAAAATTTGCGCAGTGCGTGATGACGTCATCATGATGGGCTCACCGCACATGAGATTTCGAGTGGCATCTTCAATCAAGACTTTTTGCGCGCAATTGGATGAGGTATGACTTTTTTCTTCTGATATTTTAGGGAAAGTTGATTTGTTACGAGCAAGCACTAGGAAATTCTGCAAGTCAAATTTTTCCCTGAAATTCAGATCGAAGTCCACTTCGTGAACTTTGATTCTCTCAACGCTAGTAATACCTTTCAGTTATCAAGTAATTCCGGACAGCACACCAATTTGCGTAGTTATTGTTTGATTTAGCGTGAGTAGTGCAGACATCAGAACAACAACGTTTCGTGCCCTTACACTGGGTAGCCCTTTCTCAAGCTGGTAATAAAGATGCAGTTATTTGTGGATGAGTCATAATTGACCGTTACATGATTAGTAAATAAGTCATAGTTCATGAATACAAAAGTCATAATTTACAGATAATTTACAGATACATGAGTCGTAAGAAAAAATTCCCGAAGACCATGATTCCATTATTGCCATAATATGAATAACATGACTCATACGGGTAATTTTAGAATTATTCTGATTATATGATCCATTATTACAGGTAGTATGATTATATATTTAGAAGGTCGTTTATTATCCTGAAATACGCCTATGTTAGGTGTATTTCAGGCGCAGATTGCGGCGCAACGGTTAGTATAGATTGCTGTTTAGAAAGCATAATACTGCAGAAGCATAAAATAAGTACTAACCTGCCATGTAGTTTAAGTATAAGATTGCAGAGACATCAAATGAGAAATAGCATGTCAGCTTACCAATTCAGTAGCACTTTTTGGAGTGACCAACTGATGCGCCCTTTAGGCTCAAGTGGTGTAGATTAAATAGGGCTGTTCGCATGTTGGGGAAGGGGATGTCAGTGCATGTTACTGTGCATGCGTCCTACTTACAGTGATTGCTATGTGCCATCGTATGGGTTTTCATTGTGTTTACTATATTGTTCTATGTATTATAAGTAATTGTACCTAGTCGGTTATCTGCATTATTAAAGAGGACCTTTCATCAATATTGCCGCATTGAAATAAAAGTCCTACCTACCTAGGCGCCTTTCACTGATGTGTCCTCCTTTTTTTTTTTTTTTAAATCGACCCCCGAATCGCTTTATAATTGCCTCGTTTCTTTTGCCGCCTGATATGCAAATGAGGCGGACCTTTGTATGGGGCGATGACAAAGGTTTTGCCTCGGGCGTGGCAGCGCTTCTCCCAGGCTGAGAGCGCAGCCAAGCGCAGCGCTCGGCTCTCAGCCAAGGAGAAGGAGCTCAAGTTCAGAGAACAAGTTCAGAGAACTTGAGCTCCTTCTCCTTGGCTGAGAGCCGAGCGCTGTGATAGAAAAGAGATAGGGAAAAACGTATGACTCTTGCCCTAGTGTTAGCAACAGGTTACATGGTTTGGCCCTAGAACCTTGTATTAGTAATACTATGACACCTCTGGTGTGACTAATGTTCAAGCAGTTAGGTGGCCTAATGCAATGATCTAGGATGAATCATTTGGATATTGGGAGCTGACAACTTGTTGAAGTTTTCACTATCCTTTCCTTTTTTTTTCCAGAGTGAATGAGATTGGCACTACGGCACAGCCAGTCCTTGATCAGTACATGTTGGAACATCTGTGGACCTAGTCAGTGGTGCTCTATGATTAAAGCCAAGTCCACATAAAATCAAGTAAGAAGACAAACTGTGGAACTCACCAATCAAACACAATCCTTTATTGTATGAGTCTATAAATACAGCCAAGGCTAGAAGATAGTGAGGAAGTCAAGCGACAGCCATTTCACATTTCTATATGATTTTTTAGTGGCCCTGCAGGACCTGATCATTGCTTGAGGAGGCTATGAATGGCACGGTAGTAACTGCATAAGCCCCTTCCATTTTATCAGAATTCATGAAGCCCTATTGACTACTTACTATCAAAACAATAAATTATTGGAAGCTTTACCAATTCTGGTTGAATCTCCTAAAGACACAAAATAAATTCCATAGAGGCAGAGGTTGAGGTTCCAGGGATCCAGAGGCAAAGTGATACCATTGCCTAAACTCTAGCTATCATACCCCAAAACTGAATACATTATAAACATGATGTTTGGTTTAGTACATTCTACATTTTAGTATTCTACTATTTAATTTTTGAGCACCTGCCATAAATTAACACTACTCTTCTACACTTTTATAGAGAAGTACTGTTCTCAGATGTTTTAGAGGAACCCTGGGGCCCCACTATTATAGCTAACACCAGGGTCAGCTTTCCTAACATTTATAAGGGAGAGAAAAAAGGAATAGCTGGCAATTTATTAGAGTTCTTTCTTGATGGACGGTGTCGCTCAGATTATTTGCAGTTAAACTGAACACAAGCAATGTTCGTACAATATGTGCACATAAATGCTTATGTTGGTGTTTATACGTTATATTGTGTGCTTCTATCTTAAATATGTGGACATTACAATCTGTTTTTATTGTATATGTCTGTATTATACAGGTGTATGAGGTGGGTAATACTGCCCTCACATCATGTCCTAGCCGCAGATTGTCTTTCCCATCAGGAGATCCTCTGTAATAATCTTTCCCTGATCATTAGCAGCCTGCTGTGTGAGCCTGCTCTGCGCTAAATGACCATTGATTCACTAATGGATGTTGTCTGAGTGACATACTTTTTTTATTTCCTAATATCACTTTTGTTCTCTTTCCTTGCAAACTGCATCCAGCTATAAGGCACTGTAAAATCTCAACTTGTAGGAGACTGTAAAATCGTATTTTCAGAATATAAACTTTACAAAACAGTACCCAAATAATTATTGGGGGTACTGAAAACCCAAATATGGGGTGGCCTTCACTGGGTTTCCCCAAAATTGCAGTCCCTATGCTTTCAAGGGCTGCACAGAGGGAACAAATAGGGCATCACATCTAGTTGTCGACAGTCACTTTACAATGTTAATTGCTGGCTCTTGAAGTTATTAAATAAATAAAAAATAAAAACCCCTAAGATAATTTTTTCATGGAGTAAACTGAGCCCTGAAAGTTTACAATCTGGATAAAAAAAAAAACACAAACTGTGAAAATAATTTAGCATTTTCAGTTGCACTTGGCAAAAGTTGGTGGTATACAAAGACAGGTATGGTAGCAGAATTAGAGAAGGGTGGAGGTCCAGGAAACATTGAGGGCGTTGGTGGAGGTGAGTATATCATCTTTTATGTTTTTAAGCTCCTCTACAGTATACACAATATACAAAGCATTGTCAGAAATTACAATGTCCATTCATGAAACCTCAAAATTGTAAATTCCACCTTATCCATGCATTTGCCACTCAAATCCTCAGTCTGGACCATACGAGAGCTGTTGTGCTCAAGTTAACCAACACATACGTACATAATCTAGAGATTGCGAGTTTACACTTGCGCTGCCGTATGTAAATTGATTCTCTATTCCTCGCTAAATTGTAGCCAGGGGCCGCTGCTAGAATATAGATCAAAAGCCCCCTGATAAGGCTTTGCAAATTATCAAATAGATTTTATACACAAAGTATATCCGGCGGACTTGTATTTATTTAAA
This sequence comes from Bufotes viridis, assembly GCA_033119425.1. NCBI lineage: Eukaryota > Metazoa > Chordata > Amphibia > Anura > Bufonidae > Bufotes > Bufotes viridis. The sequence goes on from CM065591.1 coordinate 257,342,186, forward strand.
CAAGGACTTTCTGCGCTGTTGTAACTGCACATACATGCTATATCCCTACCTTGACTCTGGTGGTTTCGCCGTGTTTAAAAAGTCCGTTGGTGTTACACTCCTTTTGCTTGTTAGCAGGGCTGAAGGTCTTCTGCTCCCCTGTTGCACGCACCGCCTCGGCCGGTGGCAGACGTGCATGCACAGGAGCCGCTGTGAGAACGGGGAACGTGTGACGTCACAAGGTTCCTACTGGTACCTCCGTGGGACAAACTTAATCCGAAGCGTTTCGGGGCCTTCGGGCTCCTTCGTCAGGGCGGTGCGTGCAACAGGGGAGCAGAGACCTTCAGCCCTGCTAACAAGCAAAAGGAGTGTAACACCAACGGACTTTTTAAACACACGAAACTACCAGAGTCAAGGTAGGGATATAGCGTGTATGTGCAGTTACAACAGCGCAGAAAGTCCTTGTTTAAATAAATACAAGGCCGCGCGGATATACTTTGTGTATAAAAACATACGTACATACAGTTGTGTTCAAAATTATTCAACCCCCAATGCTGTAAAGGGTTTTAGGGAATTTAGTGTACATTTGCAATTGTCTTCAGAATGAAATCTTACAAGGACTTTTTAAAGAACCAAATGCAACTAAAATGACATCAATTGATTTTGTAATACAGTATTAAATGTTTTTTTTTGTGATTTCTTCATTGACACAATTATTCAACCCCTTAAAGACTACCACTCTTAAGAACAGAGGTTCATTCAAGTGTTTTCGATCAGGTATTGAAAACACCTGTGGATGTCAAGGAGCAGCAATCAAGCATAATAAGCACCAATTAGGCAGATGTAAAATGACTGTGATACTCAGCTCCTTCTAGACATTTACTGGTGTGTTTACAAACATAGTGAAGTCAAGAGAATGGTCCAGGAAGACAAGAGAAGAGGTGATTTCTCTTCACAGGAAGGGCAATGGCTATAAGAAGATTGCAAAGATGTTAAACATACCAAGAGACACCATAGGAAGCATCATTTGCAAATTCAAGGCAAAGGGCACTGTTGAAACGCTACCTGGTCGTGGCAGAAAGAAGATGCTGACTTCGACTGCTGTGTGCTACCTGAAGCGCAAAGTGGAAAAAAGTCTCCATGTGACTGCTGAGGAACTGAAAAAAGATTTGTCAGATGCGGGTACTGAAGTTTCAGCTCAGACAATAAGGCGCACACTGTGTAATGAAGGCCTCCATGCCAGAACTCCCAGGCGCACCCCCTTGCTGTCTCCAAAGAATAAGAAGAGTCGACTGCAGTATGCCAAAAGTCATGTGGACAAACCACAAAAGTTTTGGGATAGTGTTCTGTGGACTGATGAAACAAAATTAGAACTGTTTGGGCCCATGGATCAACGCTATGTTTGGAGGAGGAAGAACAAGGCCTATGAAGAAAAGAACACATTGCCTACTGTGAAGCATGGCGGGGGGTCAATCATGCTTTGGGGCTGTTTTGCTTCTACAGGTACAGGGAAGCTTCAGGGTGTGCAAGGTACTATGAATTCTCTTCAGTACCAGGAGATATTGGATGAAAATGTGATGCAGTCCGTCACAAACCTGAGGCTTGGGAGACGTTGGACCTTTCAACAGGACAATGATCCCAAGCATACCTCCAAGTCCACTAGAGCATGGTTGCAGATTAAAGGCTGGAACATTTTGAAGTGGCCATCGCAGTCACCAGACTTAAATCCGATTGAGAACCTCTGGTGGGACTTAAAGAAAGCAGTTGCAGCGCACAAGCCTAAGAATGTGACTGAACTGGAGGCTTTTGCCCATGAAGAATGGGTGAAGATACCTGTAGATCGCTGCAAGACATTTGTGTCAAGCTATGCTTCACGTTTAAAAGCTGTTATAACTGGAAAATGATGTTGTACTAAGTACTAAGATTGAATGTCACTTGGGGGTTGAATAAAACTGATAATGATGTGAGCACAGAAAAGACATTTGTGGTTATTTCATTATAAATGTTATGTTATATTTCTATGACTTACAAGTGCCTCTTTGATTTAATTGTAAACAAGATGACTGAAATGATCAAAATCAATGTCAAACTGGCCAAAACACTCAATTTCAGTGGGGGTTGAATAATTTTGAACACAACTGTAGCATAGCTGTGAATCTGCTATAAGCTGGTACAATAATGAAAAGATCACCCGCTTTGCTCCTCAAAATTCTTATCATTATGGTCTTGGTCATATACTGTACCTGTACAGGGAATAACTCACTATCATCTCTGGGTACAAAGGGTTACTTCCTATACAGTTTCCCCATGTTGGTCATGACAATGTCCGCCCATCAGTCAGACAGGCTGCAGGAACTGGCCGCTCAAAGACACCTGTCCTTCCCCCTATTGCAGGCACCACTAAGGTGTCCCTTTAGATATGCTGTGAGTGCCTCAACTCAACCTCCTTTGGCATTTAAAATGTTAAGATTTGAATGTGTAGGAATACAGTATTTAGGTAAAGCATTATACATGTTTTTCAGTCTATTTTAAAATCTTTATATATTTTTTTTGTATACACATATGAGCTTTTGCATCAGCATGTTTTCAAAGTAGCCTATTTTCATAGAAACCAATCACCATTCAGCTTTTATTCTATAAACTGCCCTGGAATATGAAAGCTGAATTCAGATTAGTAAGGAAAAGCCTACAGGGATACAGGGATATTTATTTGTAGCACATGGCACAAATAGCAGGATTCAATGGTACTGTCCCGGGTCCTGGAATGCAAAGCATGAGTTTCCTCAAACCCACCAATTTAGCCGATAAACCCTTGGTATATAAGTCAGTCGCTGCTCTCAGTTTGGAAAGTTTTCTGGAATTTTTCTCTCTTGAGCACCAACTGTTGTCTGCAGATGCTCAAAGGGCTGCTCACAACTACCAACTCTCACATTAACAGACTGCTGACCCACAGGAAGGAGCCACGCCCAAGGGGTTGGGCCCGACCCTACTAGGACCTAGAAATTAACTCTCTCTTTCAGCCAGGTGTTTGATAACAGTACAACAACATACTTTTCTACCTAACCACACTTTAGAAAATATAAAACTAACAAACGCTACTATTAGCAGTGGCTTTCAGGTCATGGCACTAACACAATCACCTTTGGTCTTCCATAATGCTTTCCGAATATAGATCTGAAAAAGCTATGTCTATGATCTTCAGCAACTTCAACAGAACTGGCCAGCTATTCATGCATAAATGAATAGCTGATCTATTAAATATGGCTGATAAATACAACTATGTAATCATGTAATTTAATAGATGAAAAAAGCGATGATAGGCCCCCAGAAAATAATATGTTAGCACTATGAGCACCATTTTTACTTAGGTTACTTATGGTTTCTTTGGTTACTTATGACTTTTTCAGTGCGACAGACTGACAGATGTATCCCACACTGGCAAATATTAGCAACAATGTCATATATCTGTTATATTCATTTAAAATAATTTCTCATAGAGTAGGACTTAAATGCCAACCACAGGAACATCTTTTTTTTTTTTGCTCAATACAGCTTTGTACAATTAAAGATAGTCTTTTCCCACAAAACTATGTGGAATAATTTATAGTGGCTTCTATGCCAGATTACTGGCATAGAAAAGCCACCGATTTTTGTAGAAGCCCCCTTTTGTACAAAAATTTGCAATTTTTTGTACATTTATCTATCTGTCCAGACAGATCTTAAAATACAATACAATAAAAGTTATTTTATTAGCAATATAATGGGTAGATAAGAAAAGGGTATCACTTGCCTAAAGGGTGTATTAGACACCCCGATCACAAAGACAATTGTCAGGAGGGAAGCGTTGCATCCTAGCAATCGCCTGCTTGCTTGCTGAGGAGACCTCTGCTATTACAGGCAGCAATCTCCTCAGCAACATGGGGAGGAGCGATCGCTATACCATCGCTTGTCTCCATGCTCTACAGTAGTTTTCCGACAGCAGATCATAAATTAGACAGCACAATCTGCCGCCAGCAAATCCTGATCTTTCAGCATGCTGAATGATCTAGATTGCACAATGAACGAGCAACAGTTGTACAAACATCTGCACTTCTCCATATCCAAGACACCTTCAGTGCTACTCTGCTACAGTACATTCAGATGGATGGTCAGTCACTGTTACGTTCTGATCCTGACTTAATGAATTTGTCTTATAGGGGACCTTCTGCAGGATCAACTCTATTCAAAAAAGGCAATCTGCCAGGTAGGGTTGATCCTGCTCATTGAAATTATACCTGGGTGGCGAGAATTCATTGTGCTATTCCAGTAAAAACTGCTTTTTATTCTATATGTAAATTAGGGATTCAGTGAATCTCTGTTTTACACCACCCTCCACTTGACTAACAGGGCCAAGCATCAGTATCCTCTAGCCTGGTTCTAAGATAGCACATCGGGGCTGTGTTCCACAATTTCAGTAGGCCTCTGTGTAATATGTACTGTGCATGCACTGAAATTGTATCGCATAGCACCAGTGTGCTATTATGGTGCCAGGCAAGAGGATGCCCTGTTACCGCCTCTTTGACAGCATTATTATCAGTAAATCATTGCGCAAGCAGAAATTTCTTCAGGTTCCGATAGAGAAAGTAATCACTGGGAGCCAGGTCTTGACTGTAGGGTGTATGGTTAAGCTCCATAAAGCCGCATTCCATGATAGCAGCTTGTGATTTGTGAGACTTGTGAGCTGGCGCATTGACTTGAAGCAGCAACACACCTGCCAATAATGTCCCACAGTGTTTCTCTTTGATTGCCCCACATAATGCCTTCATTGTTGAAGCATAGGTGTCTCCAGTAAGTGTTGTCTTGGATGGCATAAATTCTAGTAATAAAATGCCTTCTGTATCCCAAAAACTTTGCCATGATCTTTTCAGCTGACTGCTGCACACAAAATTTCTTTGTAGTTGGTGACCCCTTGTGCTTCCATTGCATGGACTCTTGTCATAGTTACGGACCCATATTTTATCACTAGTAGTAATTCGATAATAAAAGTCTCCTGAATTTTCTCTATGCATGTCTAAATTCTCTTGGCTAAATTCCTGGCGAAAAGTTTTTTACTCAGGCCTTAACATTTGTGGCACCCACCAGGAACTGACTTTTGACATCATCAAAGCATCATGATTGATAGTGGAAACTATGCCAACTGAAATGCCTAATTCTCGATCTATAACACTGACTTTGACCTGATGATCTTCCAAAATCATGGCCTCCACTTTACGGCAGATTTCCTCAGAAGATGCTTTGACAGGTTCCCCTGAGTGGGGATCTTCAATTGATTCCTCACCCCATTTAAACTACTTGGCCAAAACTTTACTTGGTAGTAGGAAGGTGCAGCATGGCCATATACAGCAATAATCCTTTCATGGATTTCTTTAGGTTTAGAATTTAATCATGAAACAAAGCTCCAAATCCCTCACTTTCTTTATAGAACGGCACTGTACTGCACTTGCCATCCTGTCACTTCCAGTGCTTTCATCAGACTAAACTGCTACTGTGTGTAGCATGTCCAGATATGTCTCAACTTGCACAGACAAGCTCAGCTCTTTAACACTAACAGAACATTCTGGGGTAGATAACCTATTGAACACCCCTCGTAGATAGAATTCATAAATAGCATATATTTGACATTCAAACTGCAAAAGTAAGACTTATTTCTAATGTATTTTTGTATGAAGCAAATTTAAAAACTTTTTTTATATAAAAGTATTTCATGTTATTTATTAAGAGTACATCTTTGTACAGGTCATTACACTGTTTATGAATAGAATGCTATTAAATAAGTAACCATGTAATATATATATATATATATATATATATATATATATATATATCCCTTTTACAGTACCCCTTATCTTCACACTTTATTTATAAACAGTATGACGTCTTTGTTGGTTTTAAAGTGTTCTTAGTGTGAATTATCTTATTCTCAGGTTATCGACAACATAAGAGAATAAGGAGTTGTCACTCTGAATCTGGGGAATGGAGGATGAACACACAGAACTGTGTTCAGCTTTTCAATGCCTTTAAGATTATCCTGTTTGCCGTATAGCTGTTATCACACACAAGTGTCTTCCAGGCATGCTTTTTCTTGAACATGTTACAGCTGAAAAGACAGGACGATTCTTCTCCTGCTGTGTTAAGACGTGGGAGCTCTGAACACGACTTGACTTATATGCCTTTCGGGCACAACCAACGAACTTTGCTCCCAAAAGAAACTCATTTGGCTCGTTCAAGAGGCCAAATCCTCTTATTCCTACATCCTATTTTGGTAACCCATCTGGAACACCCTGCCTTAGCCCTGTGCTTACTTGGACTTCAGGATACTAAGCTAAGAACACAGCAAGAGAGAGCAAGAAACACATATCACTTAATAAGAACAGACAGATATCGTCCGCTAGCTGAGAAAATAGCCCTTTGTTTGGAAAAATAGAAAGAACAGTAACAAGAATCTGAATCCTGGCTAAACACTGAATTTTAGAAGGTTGTGTCACTCTGATAGCTTCAAGCTGCTGAGATAAATTCTGTAGGTCTATGTGTATATGAAATAATATTACAATGAGCACAAAGATAGAAATATATTGCTATCAATCTCATTTCGGAGGACTTTTTCTGCAAAAAAGGTCTTACATTGAAAGGGTTAAGAAAAACGACCATAAACATTTCCCATGTACTCTCTTACAGTAACTTGATATACATGACCCCACCACAATGATTAGTGTTACATACATGTCCAAAATATGTATTTATTTCTCTTTTCAGAGCTTTTCTAAGGCTAGGGCTAGGTCTCAACATATATTGCTGTGAGTAGCAGTAAAATGCCTGTGAATTACAGTCAAGACATATTCAACATATTCCTATGAAAATAAGTAGCAAGTGACTTTTCAATCATACAAGAAAATCTGACGTGTTTCTCATTGGGAAACGTTAAATGGTCACCAACTTTTCACAGGACTTAAAATCAATAGCCTAAGCAACCATAAGAAACCCCACCACCTTTTCTTTGACATTTGCTTTGAATCTGTCCAAGATGTTAGCATGTCAATACAAGTCTATGGAGTTGAGAGGAGGAGAAGTGAGTAGGAGCACAGTGAGAGACACACACAAAGACAATGCACAACTACATATGAAGGTTATATTTCAGGAAAACTGCTTTATTCACAACCATACAGGTCAGTACCTCTCTTTATTGTCCTCTACTTTCTCTGTGCATTTGATGGCAGCTACTTTACACCCACCAGCTCTGGGAGAACTGCAAACTAGACATTCAGCATTCACAGGGGAAAACTGCTAAAAGAAATGCCAGAGATAATTCATATAAGTCAAATGATCTTACTCCATATATACACACTATTGATTAATGAACAGTTTGTTGAAAGGTCAGGTACGCTTTTAAATCACAACAAAATTCAGTTTTATTGATTGTGGTGTCCATTCATGAAGCCTTATTGTATTCTCAAGATCAGTTTTAGGAGTATGCATCCGACACCTTTGTGAAGGGGCTGCTTTAGATACCCTGGTACCAAGGCTTAAAGGAAGGCTGTTAATAGAGTTATGCCCTCCTAACAACTGACAACATGAAATACCAACAGAAAGATCAGGGCGCTAGGATTGACAGATCGCTATATATATATATATATATATATATATATATATTTTTTTTTTTTATATATATATATATATATTGTAAGAGGGCGCAAGGTGCCGTCATGGACGGAAGATACGTGTCACCGAGGTTCCTGGCCTCGGTGAGGTGAGAGCCGGGTTTTATGTGTCAGCAGCAGCTAGTGCTGCTTGACATTGATAGTTAGTTTGGCTGCAAAGCCAATCCGGGCCGGCTCTTACTGGGAGTAGGCAAAGAGTTGGGTGGGTGCCTACTCCCCACGGTCCAGGCCGGGTTTTCCATGGCCTTTATAACACAGCCAGCAGCTGGGTGTGGGGGGTGTGATTATCCTGGAGCTGCTGCTAGTGTTGTGTTGCTCTCTGGGCTGGAAGGATGAGCCCAGCAAGGAGTCGTGCAGTCGTCCTGGAAGCCTGAAGGTGGATTATCCTGCGGCTGGGCCGACCGCCAGGTGCGAGCAGCACCTAAACATCTCACAGGTGATTGAACCTGGTTTTGGACTCTTTGGTTTTGCTTTTTTGTGTTTGCTGAGTGTGAATTAACACCAAGAGACTGTTTATCGTTTATTGTGTGCAAGTGTGAATAAAACACTGTTTATTGCACTTTCTGGACTTCTTGTTTTGCCTCTGTACTGCACCCGCACTGCTATCTACCAGAGCGACTCCCCACAATATATATATGTATATATATATTTTTATATATATATATATATATATATAATATTCAACAAATTGACGCAGCACTCTTTAGGTAAAAGTGAACAAAAATTTTATATAATAACACATGTTAACACAGCACAGTTTCAGCCCTCTCACAGAGCCATTTTCCAGACTTGGCTTGAAAATGGCTCTGTGAGAGGGCTGAAACGGTGCTGTGTTAACATGTGTAGATAAACACATTTTTGTTCACTTTTACCTAAGGAGTGCTGCCCCAATTTGTTGAACTTATAGAGAGACCCCATGACCAGGGGTGGACGCGTGCACCATTGAAACACATTTGAGGAGTGCTGCCGGACTTTTGCTTATCTATATATATAGATATATATATATATCTATATATATTTGTAGAAATGGGGCAGCACTCCTTCAATGATGCAGTCCAGGTGCTCTTATTCAACCCTTGATTGTGGGAATAGGTATACACTGAAGAAATCCACGGCACTCCTTTATAAAAAGTGAAAATATGTGTCTTTATTCACACATGTCACAACAGCAATGTTTTGGTCTTCTCACAGGTCCTGCGAGCCTCTATTAGCTGATAAGGGACATGTGACCGTGTGTAAGGCAGTTGGGATATAAGGAGAAAGACTTACAGGCTTGTATTGGCTAAAATGCAGGTCATTTTTTAGGAATATCTCAGGAACGGTACGTCCTAGAGAGCTGAGACCCAGTCTAAACCATTCCCTGACACCTGATGTACATGTGTTCCAAATCTGGTGAAGATCGGTCCAGTCATTTGGTCGCTCAAAATGACAGACAGACATCGGGACAGACAAAAACTCATTGTGTATCGGCATGTTACACTCCACAGTATTCTTTTCCAGATAGTAAGTGATATGTGTACCAATTTAGTAGAAATTGATCGACGAGTTTTTGAGTTACAGAGCAATATGTGTGTGGAAAAAACAGTTGGGGCATACAAACTCCATGCAGCTAATGTGCAGGGACGTATGACTCCCACAAGATTTCTTTCCAGGTAGCAAGGGATGTGTATACTAAGTTTCGTTAAAATCGATGGTTGCGTTTTTGAGTGATCGGTGAACATACATACATACACACATATATACGTCCTTCTTTATATATATAGATAGATAGAAGAAGATAGATGGAAAATATATATATATAAGATCAATCAGGTTTTTAATCAAATTTATTGATTACTCACTGTGCACAATTTATTGTATTTATTCATAATTATATTTATGAATTGATTATTGCACCTTATGAACTTCTAACATTGTTGTAAATTATGTTTTATTATTATCATCGCATGATATCATGAAATTAATTTGAATATTTACACCAATCATGTTAATTCACTGTAATCATGGCACTATTTTTTAATCATGTAATTATGATATATGTAATTGATTGCACTAAATAAATGGCACATTGCACATGTTGATTCAGCTAGACAAAGGCTCCATTGAGAGGGCTGAAACGTTGCTGTACTGTGGGTCATTAAAACCATCCACTTTTTCTTCGTCATAACTTGGAGTGCTGCTGCTTTTTTCAATATATATATAACAAAAAAAAAAAAAATATATATATATATATATATATATATATATATATATAGTATATATATATATATATTGGCACAAAAAAGAAAGTTTAATGTTCTTGGAGATGCTCTGTTGGGAAACCTAAGGTACTGACTTTCATGTGGATGATAAACTTTTCACATACCACATACACTTCTTCATGTTCTTGGTATTCCTAATCCTTAATGGCTGTGGCCTCTTTCAGTAATATAATGCACCATGCCACACTGCAAAAATTGCTCAGGAATGTGTAAGAAACATGACAAAGAGTTTGAGATCTTGACTTGGCCTCCCAATTCCCAACATCCCAATCTGATCAGGCATCTGTGGGATGTGCTGGAAATAAGTAAAATCCTTGGGAACCCCACCTCACTACTTACAGGACTTAAAAGATCTGCTGCTAAAGTCTTGGTGCCAGTTACCAAGGAACATCTTCAGAAGTTGTGTGAAGTCCATACCTCCATGGGTCAGAGCTGTTTTGTTGACATAAAGAGGACCTTTAAAGAGGACTGGAGTTTTTATTGTTATAGCTGATCTGTGTATATTTACAACCTACATACAGTACATTATTTGTAAAGTTAGAGATTACTAGTGAGCACCCCTTGAATGTATTATTGAACAATGCAAATGCACACAATTTTCATAATATTCTGGGCATAGCTTTCCTTGAATCAAATATTCACTTTTTCAGCATTCATTGGGTTAATTTGCGAAAGTATTTAAAAAAGAAAACATTGTACATTCAGATATTATGAGCACAAAGGTAAATTGCTGTTACCCTTATCATTAGCAAATCCTGCTGCTTGCAAACAGCAACCAATCTATTCCTATATACACCCACCCACAGGAGTCTTTTCAGCAAAGATTTTCTGCAGTGAGAAGAACAGAAGGAGGTCTGCTTCAACTGCCTAATATACAATTCTGTGCAGAAAATATCTGTGTTACTAGGCATATGTATGTACTATAATTATTGTTTCTCTTCTTTACCAATGTACAGTTAGGAAATAGCCAAATAACCATCATTATTATTATTATGCTCTCTGAATAACATCACTATATAAGAGAGTTTTGTCCAGTGAAGAAGATGGGCTGAACGTTCCATGATAACAATGAAGGTTCTATAATGAAATATAAGAAGAGCAAAGTCGCCATAAAAGAAAAAAAGGCAGAACCATTTTTATTTTACCTGACTTCCCAGCCTCAACAGCTCAGGTGATCGTCATTTACAGTCCACAGACAAAACCAAAGATTCATAGTCAAACATTGGTAGGGATAAAACATAGAACCAATGGACTGAGATCTCCATAAATGAAGCTATTTTTGTTCCACATTTTTTGGGAGGCAAGGAATGCCCAAAACCGCCTGAAATGTACTGCATTTTTTGTAGTGGATTTTGAGATATTTATGCTAATAAATAGTTTTTACTACTTGTAGTTTTTTCACAGCATTTTTGTATATCTTGTGTCTCTTTTTTTAACATACATTGGTGCAAAAAAAAAAAAACATGTGTAAATGCTATAAAAAATACCAACACACATTGCATGTGTTTTTTAAAACTACAAAAAACGGGTTCTGCGCAAGACAAAGAGGGGAACCCGCCAGACCCAGAGCTTGCTGCAATTTAAAAAAAATGCAGTTGAACCAAGAAATGTTCCTTTAGGGGTCAAAAAATGCCATTACAAAAAATATCCGGTTGTCCTTCTTTTAATATTTCCAATAGACTTTCATGCAACACCTGAAACCTGTTATTTTAGCCTGAAAATGCTGCAAAAATGCCAGCTAAAAATTCACAAAAAATGGCAAAATCTCTCCAAAATGCCAGAAAAGAACCTATGTGTGACACTGGCCTAACAATATTTACTAATTGAAATGTTCCTAATAACATTAATGGGGTCACTGTAACCTCAAGTGGCCATTTCAACTAATCCATGCTGGTATATACAGAAAAAATATAATTTGGATTCATTATGTAACCACTGCCAAGGATTTCTACATTCTAATATTTTTATAGCTAAAATACCTGGCATGCATATCCTCCAATATTACCAGATTTGGTGGCACAGTACACTGGCGGTGATTGGTCATCACCGTTGGTTCTTGAAGACCACTCAAAGTATTAATCTTACTTCTGAAGGAATGTAGGACAAAACCAGAGGCAGCAGTCACTGGTTCTTTCCATGACCAGGGTTGCAAAATTACTTTTTTGGCTTTTTTCTTTGTTTTTATTTTTTAATAACTTTGCCAAAAATCATGGACAGCTATTTATTATATATATAGATTATATATGTCTGAAGCTAAGATACTAATATGAACACATTGGCAGCATTTACTGTGGGCTGTAAAATTATATGACTTACAATCAGAATGTTCACATTGGCATCATGGCTTCCATTCAAAACAGGTCCAGCGGGGGAAGGCATGTGGTGAAGAGGTGCTAGACAGCAGTGGTAGTAGATGCAGATGATGAGGTTACTCACGGTAGTGGCAGTCCCGCTCCAGCGCTCTCCTGGGGCCATGCAGTGATGAGGGGGCGCATCTAAATCCCCCGGAGTTCACCTCCGTGAAGGTCTCCTGCCGGATGGAAGGTGGTGTGCCCTGAGTGTTAATGTGGTGAGGTCATGGCAAGGAACTAGATGGTGAAATGAGAAGACCAGATTTTTCTTAATAGTTAACCAGCTTTTTTTTACTAATGTCTCTGCAGTCTCCACATACAGTACATTTACATTCAAATGTAGGCACCGTTCTTTTAACAGCATCAAGTAATATTCCTGGCTGAAGCAGGAGAGTTAATTCCATGTACCACATCCAGGTTCACTTTTCTATGTCTGGCTATGCTTCTCTCTAGTCTACGCTGGGGATGCAATGTTCTTCCAAAATATGTTTCTAAAATGCCGACTGCGGGATGCAGACTTAAAATTGACGTGTAATATGTCTCCCTCTCTTGTATGACTAGGGACATTAGGCCAGGGTTGCCAACCTAAATTCTTATTTTTTCTGGACAATTTATCCAAAAATCTCAGACAGACAACATTTTTTACAGACAAATTAGAAAAATAAAAAAACTGTAACTGTAGATTATTTATAAGTGGTAAATTAGGTTAGATACTAATAGTGAACACTTTGCCAGCATTTACTGAGAGCTCTCAAATGCTGAGATTTACAATCAAAGTGACCCGCTCAAGTACCACCAGGCTCAAAAAAAATCCTGAACACATCTATTTTTTTTCACTCACACTGGAAAAAAGTCCCCTATTTTTACAGTCTGTCCAGGAATTTCTGGAAGGTTGGCAAGTAGCTATGGAGTCCATTGGTCCATTAATTCAAATACGTGTGTTACCTCCATAGTCTGTCTTCCTAACACATTTTACTTTGTGCTTGGCTGCACTCAGTCTGGAAGGTTTTCTGGAGTTGTCTCTCTTGGAACCCAGTTCTTGTATGCAGATGTTCACAGGAGCTGTTCTCATCTAGCTTCCCTCTGTACTCACTTGCTAACCAACTGCTCGCTCCAGGGCCGGCGTTACGGGGGGCAAACAGGGCAATTGCCCAGGGCCCCTTTTAACTGCTGTTAGATACTTAGGTGGGTCGAGTGTGGGAGTCTTTTGTTTTGTATTCAATTCCTTTACTGCCCTCCTGCACATGCTCCCTAGTATCTACCATGTTGCTGTGGTCCCCATGTATGCCGTGTAACGGGGTAGGCTCCCCAGGACACAATGAAGTCACGAACGAGGAAAGCAACCCCCAACACCAGCTTTTGCTGAAACAGAATTACTTAAACGTGGCAATAAACTCAACCACAAATGCTGGGAACTTTGAATTTTGATTCGATTTCGATACCATAAAAAAGTATTGCGATACTCGATACCATTCGATACCACGTGAAAAAAATAAAAATTTTATCACATTTGTGTCATCCACAGATACCCCATAACAGTGTGTCATCCACAGATCCCCTATAACAGTGTATCATCCACAGGTCCCCCATAACAGTGTATCATCCACAGGTCCCCCATAACAGTGTATCATCCACAGGTCCCCCATAACAGTGTATCATCCACAGGTCCCCCATAACAGTGTGTCATCCACAGGTCCCCCATAACAGTGTATCATCCACACGTTCCCCATAACAGTGTCATCCACAGGTCCCTCAAAACAGTGTGTCATCCACAGGTTTCCCATAATAGTGTGCATGCACAGCATTATCTCCATTCACTGCTATGGAATTTTGAAAAATAGCAGAGCCAGTGATCAGCTATTATCAGAACACTCATAGCATAATGGAGGGTTACAGTGCATGCACATTGTGCTCTCCCTCACTTCAGGGGCCGAGATGGGACAACCCCTTTTTTTCAGCTTGTGGTTTTATAAACTGCACCATGGAAAAACAGAAGAGCCCTGGCTATTCATAATGCGTGGTCCATGTCCGGAATTCCCATTAAAAATGGGAAGGAATGAAAAACCACGTCAAGGCTGCATCAAAAAGTGTTTTATAAAATGCGTCAGTAAAAAAAAACATCCAAAAAAAACTGATGCGGATTCTGCATTAGGTTTTTAAGCACAGAAAATACTCTGTGTGAACATACCCAAAGAGGCTGCAGGATCAGCAGTTTACAGTGGAAATGATAAGGATGATGTGGCATTCAAACTGATGTGGCATGTCAAACTGCTAGTCCAATATTTCAGGATTTGGGGCCCCAATTATTTAATTTTGCTCAGGGTCACACTTTGTGTAAAACCGGCCCTGCCTCGCTCATAAGAAGGAGCCAAGACCAGGGGTTTGTGCTCGCCCCTGATTAGCGATGGTAAATAGGGCCATGAGTGAACGCTCTGTGTTCAAGCCAGATGTTTCATAACAATCAAATAACACAGTTCCTAACCTCAAATATACACTACAAAACAGTGGTATTTGAAAAAATTATTTTAATAGCAGTAGCCTTGGCCTCTGGGTCACTGCACATTTATAACTGAAGCCAGGATACTATGTTGGATACATCATATGATGGACCCTAATAGTGCCCTATCAGAGTCCATTGAATTTATAGGGCCGATTAGAGCTATATGGTGCACTACGCTTGCCACCTAAAGTAGTACAACCCTCACTGACAGAAAACCTAAAGCCAAATGTGAACATAAATGTGCACAAGCTTTACTAGCTCAAATTTATGAGGAAGAAATGTTATTACTTTGGAGATGTAAAAGGTTTATTCGGTTTATCCAATGCCCAAAGATTTTTTATATCCAACTATATTATGTGATTAGGAAGACGAGAAATAATCTTAGAATCTGGGTCCAACATTGCCCTTTCATTGATGAGATAAGGAACATTAAGTATACTCAGGGATCAATTTCAAAGCTTTACAGGATTCCCACAGACTATAATAAAGATTCTAGGGCACATTTATGAAGACCAGCTAGAATTGGAATTGCTGTTTCTTAATTAACCCCCTGCATTATACATATATTTAAATGCTTCCAAACCCATGCCGTTTATATGTGTAAATATAAACTGTGCAGATTACAAATGCTTTACCATAGCTTGATATATTAATATGACGAGGAATGATTCGTTTTCTTTCAGCACATTGACACAACTCAGTGCTGCACTAGATTGCTGTGCTGCCCACACCAGAAGTCCACAGCTTCCACGTTGGTAAGATGCCATGGTAAACACATCGCGTGTAAGAAAGGTACTGCAATGCAGGGGAGACACAGATCTTGTCTGCCCTGCTACTCCGAACCCTATTATAAAATATTGTAACTAAAAAAATAAACTTCTGGCCTGGTATCAGCCACTCCATTAGATAACTCCATCAGATTATTAGGGGAAGCATGAGAAAACCCACATTTGTATAATTTTATGTTATGTGTGGAGATCTTACTGCTTCAGTTTTGACCATAAAAATGTCTTATCTGTCTTATTTTGTTCATATAGAAGAGTTACTTTTGTCTGGAAGGAAAGGGGCTGACTGGGAGAGCTGAGATGGTTTAATGTGAGACAGGAGATAGCTGTCAGCTCCAGACTACACCATAAGCATGCATACTTGGCTTAGCATGCGTGTTTTTTTCAATAGGGAGAGAAGAATAAACCACTGCCAGTCTCATCTGGAAATGACATACGGTATATCCTGTGGAAAAATAGGATCAGACATGTTGCAATCCAGCATGCCCAATCCTTCTCTCATCTAATATCTGCCATTTGGGGATAGCTGGAAGTGAATAGTCTGCCAATACTACCAAAATCAGCATCTTCTACTAAGTTTTTAGTGATGAGCAGCAGGGGCAATATTCGAATTTGTGATATCTCCCGAATATTTAGGCAAATATTCGCCGCATATTCGTGAATTCGAAAATTCGTTATCTCCAGTCATTATTTTCTTGATTGTGGAAATCGGCAATTAAAAAATTGGCATTACGAAAATTCGCATTCAACACTTCTCCTAAAATCAAAGATATTACAGCCTTCTCATTGGTCCACAAGCTAGAAGCAGGGAGGGATCATGTGTACTGTTCGAAAAAAAAAATCTCGAACATTGGAAATTACGAATATATATCACTATATTCTAAATATTCGTGAATTCTCAAAGTGCCAATATTCGCGATAAAATTCGCAATTTGAATATTCGTGATCAACACTGCAAGTTTTAAGTAACAGTTATGAAAAAAGGGAGGTCTATGTTATATCAGATCATCAATATCAGATCAGTCCGACTCCCAGAATCTGGCAAGTGCTGCAGCCGTTAGTGTGTGCACCAATCTGTGAACCAGAGCGCTGTACATAGACTAGAGACTGCTCGGGGTAGTGCAGATTTGTCCCATTCATTGGAATAGGACAGCACTGCTATGTTTAGAACAGCCGCTACTATGTATGGTGTTCAGGTGTATGGTTCATAGTAACCTGAGGCACTCACCAAAGCGCCCTGGATCTTTCAAACAGCTGAGTGGCAGGGACCCCAGGGGTCAAACCTCCTAAGGATAGACCATCAATATTGGAAATGATGGTTTGCCCTAAGACACGTGTGATTGAATTATCCTAGGCTGGTGCCATTTCTCTTTGGATTTTCCAGAAACGATTATTGGGAGGCATCTTTTGGAAGCTACACACAGATATGACGTTCTTTTGCTACCGGATTTTCTCGTTGAGCATTGCAGTTAAAGAGTTAAATTGCTAAGCTATGAGCCCATAACTGGCTCTTTGGATCATAATTCTGAAACTCAGTGACAGTTTTCCCCACACCCACTAAAGACGGATGTTGGTGGCATCCTTCATTCATCTTCTTTTGACATTTAAAAAGGAATACTAAAATTTTAATGTCATTTTTCAGACAGTGCGTTGTCTTTAACCTTTGAATAAGAAGTTGCGAAATTAATTTCAACAGAATTTTTAAAATGTTCAGACTATAATAATAAGAATTACAGTATTGTACACAAACATTACACTGGTATATAGGATTAGATAGATAGATATTACATAGATAGATAGATAATAGATAGATAGATAGATAGATAGATAGATAGATAGATATGAGATGACAGATACGATCGATAGATAGATAGATAGATAGATAGATAGATAGATATTCCAGTGGCGTACATAGAGAAGTAAGGGCCCCATAGCAAGGATCAAAACCAGGCCCCCCACACAGGACAGAGCAGTTTCTGCCTAAACCCCTTTCAGTGACCCTTGGGACATTTTTTCCACTGCCTCATTTGCTAAAAGTTGTTCCTTTAGAGGGTAGAGTCCTGACCAAGTTTTCACCTCCAGTAGAAGAGGAGATGATCCCAACTATGACTGGGCCCCCTCTTGCCCTGGGCCCTATAGCAGTCGCATGGTCTGCCACTGTAGTAGTTACGTCCCTGGATCTTACATAGATAGATAGATAGATAGATAGATAGATAGATATGAGATGGATAGATAAATATATAGATAGAAGATAGATAGATAGATAGATAGATAGGAGATAGATAGATAGGAGATAGATAGATAGATAGATAGATAGATAGATAGATAGATAGATAGGAGATAGATAGATAGATAGATAGATAGATAGATAGATAGATAGATAGATAGATATGAGATGGATAGATAAATATATAGATAGAAGATAGATCCAGTGCAGGTCACCTGCCAGTCCACAGTTGCCCAACTCCATTAAAGAAAAAAAGTAACAGCAAATCCTCTAAAATAACAGCAACACGCTCTGCCGTTCTCTGAGAGGTGATGTCAGTAGCTCAGCATGTGACCACTGAGGCCATAATACCGGTATCGCCAGCATTTACGTCATGTGACTGCTAACGCCACTCATTTGCTCATTTACGTCTCGGAAAGGCATCGCTGCGCTCTGGATCAGTGGCTGATTTAAGATTTTTTGTGAAACAGATAGGATGCAATGGAATTATACAGTATATAACATGTATCAGAAAGTAGGATATGGCTATATACTGCCCGTCAGTTATGTGGAGACCACACGGCTGTACACGAAATATCATTTAAGTCGGCAGAATGAACCCCATCCAATGTGACAACAGCCTGGGATGCTAATGATGTCAATCACTGTTTGATTAGCCATGTCGCTCTCATTACCTCCATCAATAAAAGAACTGATCATCTGCTTTACTAATGGACCGTGAGGAATGGAGCGGCTGGCGGCGGAGGGGTTAATACAGGAAGGCTACTGAAGTAATCTATTTCAGAAGGGTACAGCAGTTGACATGATAAATGAAACGGAATCCATGTACACAGCTAGAGCTGCGGCTGGGGAGCTGGAGGAAGCGGTGACTTATGGTAAGTGTTCTGTGCCCGTCCTCCCTCTCTCCGTCTCTTTCTCTCTTGGAGGCAGCTGTCAATCACAGACCATCATTGACTCCCAAGAGGGATGGCTGTGCCCACAGACAGTTGTGGAATAACTGCTCCCAGCCATCGGAGCGGCAGATGGAGTGTATCTGTCAATCATTGTCACTAATTATTACGTTGTGTCACTCAGCAGAGCGTCGTCTCTTCCCTTCGCCTCATCCGCTGTGATTTGAACTGTTACTCTGTTACTCGCAGATGAGCAAGTTCTCCCCCCTCTTGCCGTACGGGGCAGCTACCGGGGGTCACTCTTCCAGCAGAGCGAGAGAAGGTGGTTTTGATTTCTTCACACCGTGAAAGATGGAGCATCGTGAAGGACATTGTCTTGTGTGGCCGCGAGCCGGAGTGATTCCTGGCTTTACGTTAACCCCTTCATTTCTGATAACGATTAGGGTTTTTATGTCTCAAACCCAATTAACCGTTTTAAAACACTAAATCAGAAAGAGTTTCCTGGTAGCTACCTCTGCAGATAATAATGTTTTAGCCTTAACGAGGACCTGACACCTCTTTTGACGTGTTTTACTAACTACTTGCATTCCCAATGCAGTCATTATTCCAGAGCATGCCATTCTTTTATTATTCCTGCTAGAAGTTTAGGAATGAATTACTAGCAGTTTGCAGTCAAGATCCAGATGGGTGTTACTAGTTGGGATTGTGCCCCTGCACGGTTCTGACACTGACAGCACTGATTGGTTAGTATCAGATTGTGGCGGAAACACTCCCAACTGGTAACACCCAGATGGACCTTTATTGTAGACTGCCGACATAGCATTTATAAGCCTCTAGTAGGAATAATAGAGACATGGCATTAGAATAGATGCTCCAGAATTGTTATTACATGGGAAATGCAAAGGATTACTGAGACATGTCAGGAGTGGTGAGAAGTCTTTGATGTCGAAGTCTAAAATGTATATCTCTTAAATAGGTTTCTATTTAATACTACTCTAAAAGAATAATAAAACATAATAGGGTAACTATAGGACCAAGGCCCCATATCTATAGGAACCGCATACGGTAAGCGCACAGCATGAGTTTATGCATTGTTATTTTGCACTGCCACAGTGGTCACTGGTGATTTCTTTCCCTAATGAAAAGGGAACATTTACCACAAAGAGGGATCATTTATCAAACTGGTGTAAAGTAGAACGGGCTTAGTTGCCCATAGCAACCAATCAGATTCCACCTTTCATTTTCCAAAGGAGCTGTCCAAAATAAATGAAGGCGTCTGATTGGTTGCTATGGCAACTAAGCCCGTTCTACTTTACGCCAGTTTGATAAATGACCCCAATGTTCCTTGTACAGTATGTCACAATCAGGCACAGGGCCAGTGAAAGCAGCTTTTCTTATATCTAGGCTTCAGGACCCTTGTGGGGAGTGGGAAAGCCTATCTGCCATGTGCCTTGTATAACCATAGGGTTCTCTTATGAGGCATAGAGGCCTGTAGACATACTAGGGTCAGATGCTATCTCTGTACTGCCCACAACTACAGTCCTATAAAATCAGGATTTAAAATCTTATTTTGTTGAGAATGGGGTCAATTTTTTTTCACCAGGAATTCGGCCATTTTGTATTTTCCGTCATACAACACAATAAACAAATGGCAGAAAGCATAGAGTCTAAGGACCTAATCCCCGAGTACACTCTTTAGGCCTCAGCACACCACAATGGAGCATTAACAGACTGCTGATGTAAAGTTAAGCCTTCAAAAAAAGGCAATGATGAAAAAATATCGCTTAAAACTATATCATTAATATATTGAACTTTAAAATGTAGTTCTATGCCTATAAGGATAAATATGTATTTGTTTTTTTTCCTCAAATCTAATTAATAAAATGATTAAAATAATGAAATTGATTCTCTGGAGGTCTCCCCCCGATTCCCTTTACAATGCTGGAAAAAAATAGCAAGAACCCACAATCGAGAGTTGGGTCACAGCCATCATTTTACTACTCGTCTGGAAGCCAAGACCAGAAGTCCCAGCACGTCATCTCTATGTTAGTGACATGTCCTGTATGACAGTGCTGGTTGTAATAGGAGTAAAAACGTTGTGGCACACAGAGTGTTGTTTCCGCGACTGGAAGTAGGGTTCCCACCCCAGTATTGTAACATAATAGAAAAACTCCAGTCTAACTTGCGGTTCAGTAGGTGAGATTTTATTTGTAAGGCAGTAATTTCACATAGAGTGACGTTTCGGCCACTTATGGCCTTCATCAGACTCAGACTGCGCTGTACATTCGTATGGATGTGGAGGGTTGAAGGCGGTGGGTTTGCAGGACAATGCCTGCTGTGAAAATGCAGCAGGCATTGTCCTGCAAACCCACCGCCTTCAACCCTCCACATCCATACGAATGTACAGCGCAGTCTGAGTCTGATGAAGGCCATAAGTGGCCGAAACGTCACTCTATGTGAAATTACTGCCTTACAAATAAAATCTCACCTACTGAACCGCAAGTTAGACTGGAGTTTTTCTATTATGTTATAGTGCTGGTTGTAAGGCAGCGGCAGTCAGGTTGTCATTAGAAAGGAAGCCAGTCTAGTGATTAGCTGTTGCTAAGTAGAACCATGTCTGTCTAGAGAAAATGTACCAATATGTACCGACCATTAAAATGAATGTAAAATATGAATGGTCCAGGTCTGACCATGTGGGAACCACCCTTAGCCACTCCTTCCTCTAGTTCTTAGACAGGGATTTGGATCAGGGGCCACCATCTATGAAAATAATTTGCCCTAACAAATGGCTTATGAAAAGGAATGTTCTTCATGAAACAACACCTTGGACAACTTGGGTAATGTATTATTTATTGTAGGAGACTTGGGCAGACTCCCTAACTAAAAGGGGTTGTCTGAGACGGGACAACAATTCTCAGTGGCCTGGAAATAAAAAACACCTTCTCAGAGTTCTAGTGCCACGGCTGCCGTCTCCACTGGATCTGGTCCCCGCCAGACCAGACGTATGAAATGCTAAATCGGGACACTAAGACAAGGTGTCTCTTGAACAATGGCTTTAACATTTACAATGGGAAGCTTTGTTTTTTTGGCAAAGTTTAAAGGGGTTCTCCGAGATTTGCTACAGTTTGCAATTTTTGTTTTTCAAAACTTAACTTTAAAATTTTCCCATTGGGCCTTTAGTGTTAACATAACATTCATCACTCATGTGGTCTTAGTCATTACATGTGCATGAACGGTACATGACTGCTGAGGCCAGTGACTGGCTTCAGCAATCATAAGACTGGTCAATGAGACATGACCATTGCAGACCATTTTTATTTTATAAAGCCCCCTGCTCTCTACCAAATTTAATCAAAGCTTACAGGAGCCGTCTAAAGTTGAAACGTAACTGACAACATCTCTTTTACTTACATACATTACTAGCATTATTTGTGCTGTTGATTTATTACTGTGCATATGACCAAAAATATGCACCACCACCCCTTTCCCACAAAACAAAATCCAGTGTTATACCATATGACATGTGTCTTCCTTTAGTCACATAGCCTGTGGTGACATTATTAGAACTGTTACAAGAATGCCGTGAGTACAGACAATAGAAATAGATGTATGAATGCATTTTTAGAAGTGAGTACTATGGCTATATAGAAGAAGTAATTTGTCCATAGGCTGATGTGCATAACTTGTATACCTTTACAGAACATGCATGCACCGTGCCCAGGCACATGGACCTATCTGTCTTTGAACTCCTCACTTCATTTTCAAAGCAGCAGGAGTCTGTCTACAAAAAAAGAAAACTCTGTTCCCATTCTTCGAAGCGGCACACATGCACACGCCAGGGTTTCCGAGGCTTTTCACTGAGTGAAAGCTGAAGTTATAGGCAATCTTGGATGAGACAGTTTTGAATTTTCCTAACTTGCAGCCCAACCCTTATATAATAACATATCCTATAGTTCGTTATCAGGACTGGATGGCAAATGAGGCAGTTGCCCTGAGACTTAACCCACTGTGGAGTCTGAGGGGTCCTGCCCCATGTCTCATACAAAAACGATTCAAACAGCTGAAAGTAATAAAACTTAAAATTAAATTAAATAATAATAATTAAAAAAAACTATTATACCTTCATTTTGTTTAAATTTGTTCCTGTGACTCACAGACAGCATTGAGGATTTATCCTCAGCTCAGCCACAATATACTTTATTAAGATAGGTCCATATGTTGCACATTTTCTATATGGATTTTAGTAGTGGATAATAGGCAGCATATTACAGTAGGAGCAAAGTAGATGAGATTTTACAAAATCGTGGACATTGATCTCAATATCTGCAGCATGTATGTTTCAGATTTGCAATGCATAGGGTGAAATCCATGGCAACAATAGCGTACCTAAAATGGAGGCAGACCATGCGGGGGGGAGAAGCTGCCTGGTGATGAACTTCTTCTCTTCCCGACATGGAATCAATGCATTTTCATGCAGCTGCCATCAGGAGGAGCTTAATGCAAAGAGATTATTACCGTGTAAATTTCTATACACTGAGCTCCCTCTAGTGGTGGCTGCAGACAGTCAGCTTTGTCAGGAGAAGGACCCGTCTTCGCCTGTGTATATTTAATCAATTTCGTTTAATGTTTGTGTGTGTCGTTAAAAGATATCCACAGTATCCACTATAACAGTAACATCTACAGCACCCCACCACTTAACAGTGACCTCCACAGCCCCCCACCCCTTAACACTGACCCCCTGACAGTGCCCCGTCCCTTAAAATGGGATCTCCACAACAGTCCTCCCCTTAACTTTGACCTTTACAGCAGCCTTCCCCTTTAACAGTGAGTTTCACAGCACACCACCCCCTTGACAGTGACCTCCACTGGGGCCCTCCCCCTTAACAGTGGCCTTTACAGCAATCTGCCCCTTAACATTG
This sequence comes from Bufotes viridis, assembly GCA_033119425.1. Taxonomy (NCBI): domain Eukaryota; kingdom Metazoa; phylum Chordata; class Amphibia; order Anura; family Bufonidae; genus Bufotes; species Bufotes viridis. The sequence continues at coordinate 257,365,792 of CM065591.1, forward strand.
ACGTCCATAGCGGACCATTCCCTTGACTGTGACCTCCACAGCAGCCTGTCCCTAGGGTGGCCAGAGTTCCAGTTTTAGGCCGGACAGTCCGGCTTTCAGACTCCATGTCCACTGCCTGGCGCAGGGCCTGGACGGACACAGGGATGTCCTCTGGAACAGCTCACTCTCAAACAGCATCACTGTGTTGTCTGAGCGTGAGCTGCAAGGAGAAAGTCACCCTCCCACCACTGCAGCTCACAGAAGTTGATTTTTAACTTCTATTGGCTGCGTAGGGGTAGGGGGAGTGGCCTAACCAGGTCAGGGTTGTGGATTAGTGGGACCTAGAAGTTGATTTTTAACTTCATTTTTTCAATCCCTGTCGGCTGAAGAGTGGGAGTGGGCGTGACCTAACCAGATAGGGGTTGTGGCCTTATTAACAGCTCACCCTAAGACAGCAGCACTGTCATGTTTGAGAATGAGCTGCAGAGAGAAAGTCAACGTCCCTCCCATCTCTGCAGCTGACAGAAATTGATTTTTAACTTTATTTTTTCAATCTCTGTTGGCTGAGGAGTGGGAGGGGGTGTGGCCTAACTGGATCGGGGGCATGTCCTTTTGAACAGCTCACCCTAAGATAGCAGCACTGTTCTGTCTGAGTGTGAGCTGCACAGAGAAAGCCATCGTCCCTCCCACCTCTGCAGCTGACAGAAGTTGATTTTTAACTTAATTTTTTTAATCCCTTTTGGCTGAGGAGTGTGAGGGGGCATGGCCTAACTGGATCGGGGGCATGTCCTTTTAAACAGCTCACCCTAAGACAGCAGCACTGTTCTGTCTGAGTGTGAGCTGCAGGGAGAAAGTCACCGTCCATCCCACCTCTGCAGCTGACAGAAGTTGATTTTTAACTATATTTTTTAATCCCTGTAAGCTGAGGAGTGGGAGGGGGCGTGGCCTAACTGGATCGGAGGTGTGGCTTAACTGTAACTGGGGGTGGGATTTTAAGGGTGACTTGAATGGCCACCCTACCTGCCACCTTGAACTGTGACCTCCATGGCACTCTGCTCCCTTAACAGTGTCATCCACAGAGTTGTTATGAAAACCTCAGGAAATAAGGTACTAAGTGCTATTAGGCCATGGCTTTACTTCAATAGCAATCATCCTGGTGACATATTTTCATTAAAACTCATCTACAGCAGTGAAGAAACATGGCTAGGTTGTTATGGTTACATGGAGTAAAATTGTATGTGTGGAGACGAACTGCCAGCGAGCTTCTATTGGCTGATAAGGGTCATGTGACCAGGCTTCTATTGGCTAATGTATTTTTTTGGGAATATCTCAGGAATGGTACGTCTCAGGATGCTGGGACCCGGTCTAAAACCTTCCAAGACACCTGATGTACATGTGTGCCAAATTTTGTGATTGTAAATGCGACGGTGCGGATTCCTTTAGTGGACATACATACTGTACATACATACATACACTCAGCTTTATATATTAGATTTATGCCAGTTGTCTGCTGTGGATACATTGAGGAATATGGTGCTCAGAAAGAGTACCATATTTATGAAGCACCTGTTCCACTGTTTCCAACATACTAGTTGGATAAAGTAGGTGAGGCCAAGTGTGACTTCTTTTTATTACAATTTTGTTTTTATTAAAATGATATTTTCTTAATAAAAAATGTAAATTTGTTATAAATCTGTGTCTTAAGTGGCCTGGGAGTGTTTGACACACATGTAGCTCATGCTAAATTTTGCTAAGGGCCCTGTGAGATTTGTGTACTTCCGAGAATTTGCCGACAATGCAAGACCACTTCATACACTTTTGTGTAAAATGTGTTGTCATTCTTCATTTTGTAGACTAATGTAGAATAATGTTTCATAGTAGAATGCCCTCCAGTGTCCAGGACTGGTCAGGAGTGCAAGTTACTGGTAAGTATTGGGAGCCTGAGCTTCTTTGGCTACAGCAGAGATATTTTATGAGCCAGTTTATAGGTCAGCATAGGATATCTTCTTTTCTTGTCAGAAAGTTTATGTTTATTTCTTGCAATACTGGAGCAGAAGGATAAATCATAGACGCTCCATCCTTTCTTTTTTTGTACTTTTTGAAACCTTTAAGGTCATGTCAAGTCTGATGCTTTCACACTTTGCAAAAAACAGTGTACGATCTTGCACTTTCGCTAGATGTACCCCATTACTAGACACACAGGTGAAAACTTAAATGAGACAATTTTGTAATTTCAACACTACAGCATTGTATTACTTTAATATCTTAATAACTATGCAATGTGTGACATAACAAGCAGTGCCTCCAAAACTGTTTCGATTGACTTAGCTCCAATTTCTGCTACACTTTGATACACACGTCCCATTGGGTCATAAGAGTATGCACAGTTCGTTAACAACAGCAAATAAAGTAAATTCATCAAATTGAATTCCTTGTATTTTCCTTGCGAATGGTGACACTTTGTTTTTTATCACTCCTGCAAAGGCAAAAAAGTCGATAAGTAGCACCCCAAAGACATTAATTTATGTCAGAAAGACAGAAGTGGAGCCGTTATAGCCACCATGAGGAGAATAAATGTAGGTTTACTCTTCCCATACATTCACACTTGTTTTACGACTAGATTTGTAAGTACAATGAGAATAATACAAGCTTTTTTTGCATTAGAAATGTTTTTAAGGTGGTTGGTTTCTAGGATAATGAGAATCGCAGACAATAAATAACTTAAAACTTAACTGGCGTTTTTTCTTTTTTAACTGTACATCTGTGGATCCGCACTTTTTACAACTTGTATGTTATATTGGCTTTGTGTAGTTCTGTTATTGCTGGTAAAAGCCTTGTAAAGGTAATTCTACCTTAGTATTATAATAAAATGGGGTAGTCATATATATTCCAAATTAGCAAGTGCTGGAAACCGTATGCATTTCTTCAACAGGGAGCAGCAATTGTCATTGCAAAGGATGCCGGCTCACCAAACCTCTATAGTATTCTCGTATAGGAAAGGACTGAAAAGGATCCAATTCTTTCATGTCTTAATGAGCAGCACAAAATACTGTCGTTGAAGAGCAGTTAGTGGAGAGTTTAGAAGTACAAGAAGAGGAAGAGCAGCAATAAGATACAATAATCAGCACTCAAAGAACAGAATCTTGGAAAGTGCTTCAGAGACAATTTGCTTCATACAAAAGTAACTGGTGACATTCACCAATGTATATAACAATCAAAAGAGGTTTCAGATCATATGGATTTGCAGCAGAACAGTTGTTTTTCAAAACTACTGGTATTCTAAAGACCCCTTATGATATAGATATATATATAATGGAAAGATAGATAGATAGATAGATAGATAGATAGATAGATAGATAGTAGATAGATCTCAAAATCCCTGTAGACACTATAGCTAAGCTAAGGTAGCCTTATCTTTCAGTTTGCCTGCTCTGGATGCGTGCACCGCCACCTGCAAGGACGTGGAGTGCCGACGGCTTTTTCCCGTAACTATAGCTAAGCTGACTTGAATGGAGCTGCAAAACCAGAAAGTATATATGGAGAATAGTGGCGCTGTTTGTAGAAAAGAAGACCACTAGTCTGTTTTATTAGACACATACTAATACTGTTACACTTTCCGGTTTCACAAAAACAAATATAACACCAGCCTTCAACCCTACTGCATTGTATAAGTTAGATGATGAAGTTCTGAGTGCATTTTGTCTCCTCCATAACAGTTGCAATCTGTGACCTGCACCCTGTGTTTACATCCTAGCGCAAGACTCATGGGGACTGTCTGTGGCATCAAGTCTCTGCCTCTCCTTCCCCTTTCAGCTCGAAAGTCACAGATCCAAGCTTGCTTGAAACCTTGCTGGAAAAATCCTGCCCTAAGACACAGTATCATTGCTGACATCATGTCTACAGGGCAGGGTCCAGGAGAATGTGCAGAACACCACCTTCAGAGGCAGGTCAATGATGATGTTGTGTTGACAGAGCGGAGACTTACAAGCCTTGCCACACCTCAGGTCTAAATGTAATGTTATCAGGATAAGGAATTATTACAGTGGAAAATGATGGAGATGGAGTGATGGAGTCCTGGGAAACAGGGCATTACAGATAAATAATTACTGTAAGTAAGTGAGAATGTGTTGTTTCCTGTAAAATGATGGTGAAAGTTGCAAAACCTGAATACCCCTTTAAAATAAGTTGCCCTATTCCCATATGCTGTTTTGGGGTACATAAACGTCATATTACGTTCTTTTTTAAAGCAACCCTCTGCTTCAAGAAAAAATTCACATTAATTATGGAATGAACAGAACACTTATCAGGTGACATTCTTTTACCAGGTCCCCAATTCCTGGGCTCCTCTTCTTCTATCCTAGATGGCCTCATGAATTTTCAGTGCTTACCGCTGCGGTGCCAGGCTCCGTGTTCAGCGTTGATCTGCTGCCGGTGTTCTCATTCACTGCTACAGTCCTGGGCTTTGTCCTTGCAGGCATTGTTTGTTCTAGAATCTGCTCCACGGTTTCCTTCCATCACTGGCCACAGCATGCTTGCTGCTTGCTCCCTGCAGCACTTCCTTAAGGGCCAGTGCGCATCACTTCCTGTGTTTTATGTGTTAGCACATGTGACCTCGCTGACCAATCCTAACCCTCCCGCACATATATAAGTAGCTTAGCCCACTTCCCAGATGCCTGAGCGTCAAGGTCCTTGTGTCCTGAAAAGGTTGTTGATATCTCTGCTTATGTTCCTGTTTACGTGACCCATGCTTGTGTTCCTGGACTCAGCTACCTGCTTGATCTGCTTGCCTTGACTCTCCTGTTGCCGACCCGGGCTGCCTGACCTCTACCTATGCCGCCTGCCCTGACCTATTGCTTGTTTGACTTCATCTCTGCTTCATCCTTCGGTCCTGCACTATTGCTCCTGGTTAAGACTCGGCCTGCTGACTACATCTGTACCTCTGTTACCATGCTCTGGTACCTCCTGGTCCGTCTTGACCAGCTGCCTCGTCTGCCAATCCTCCTCAAGAGGTAGTCACCTGGTATTCCCCTCCGGAAAGTCTATCCCCACCATCAGGAATACTGTGAAGAACGAAGGGTTCACTTAGACAACGCCCTTAGAGGAGGTAGGACACGTCGCACAGTGGGTTCTCACCCACTGGATCATGTGATTCAGAAGTTTGACACTTCCTGCTGCCCTCATGTGAGCAGTGCTGGCCAAGCCAAGAGCAAGACTGGACAAGCAGGAAGTATCTTAGACTACTGATGGCCAGTTTAGATCAGGTAGTCTGAGAAGTGGTGCAGCCACCTTGGATGATGACCCTGGGAACAGTGGATCTGTAGCTGAAAATATGAAAGTGTTCTTCCCCTAGTTAATGTAATTTTTTTTGGGAGGGTAACTTTAGCAACTAAAAAATCTTTACAAAATTATAACTTTTTTCTCTAAACCATTTTTTTTTTTCATTTTCTTTTATTCTTTATTTTTACATAATTATGGAGGAAGCCATATGTCTTAAGCTGCTGCAACTTGTTTTACATAAGGCACCTTGACAAAAGGAAACAACGTTTGGACATGTGAGAGCGTGAGTGTGACTTCTGAATGTGTCACTCTACAGCTACTGTATATAATAGAAGTTTTAGCTTACATTGCAATCTGACCTGTGATGATAATGAGATGACTGCTGATTTTGCACGAGGAAAGAATTCAATCAACATTGTGATTATACACCAGTAATTTTTTTCAATGACTATTTTAGCTTGAGAGCATCCACTAAATAGTTTTAGAGCATACAGAGAAGTTGTCCCATTGCTTAGGTTGAAGTGGTATCCACCAAGCGCAATTCTTCAAACTTACACGGTGAATACTGACATCAAAACACTTGGATGTCCATCTAAATAATTAAGCATGTCATAATGTTAATATTTTAACCATATGTCATTTTCTGATGATAAATGCCCTTTAAGTAGTCTCTGACTAGACCAGATTCTGTGGTCATTTGACTAGGATCCATCCATACATAATGCAAAAACATAGGCATTCTATATTAGTCCATTGTGGAACTGTATTTTATCTTGAAAAAACATGTTCATAGAAATATATAATAATAGGTCCAAAATAATATTAGGCTAAAAACTAAAAAAAAAGTTACAGGCCACTGACCAATATTCTTTTTTAGCGTGAAGAATTTCCTTTTGTGTCGAAGGCGGTACTTCTATCCTACAGCCCAAGGGTTAATGCAGTTTTGCCTTTTTCTCAAGAAGTCTATACTAATAAGAGAAAAAGAAAGGTAAGATAATGACATGCATCTCTCTGCTTGAAGTTACGCATGCTAAGGACCAATTGCTCCTGACAAATGTTATTTCCGCTTTCTACATAGCTCCGGACATACACCCTTACCAAGAATATGTTTTTGGCAGGACATTTTCACAAAAATATTCCAATCAACAGAATTGTGTTAAGACTTTTGAACCTTTGAGTTTAACATGGTGGAAAACACAATATCTGTGTATCCTATCAAGTGTCCTCTCCAATAGGCATCCGACATAGGAGAAATCTAGCATACTGCCCTAATGTTAGCATATGGGAGGTGAAATATCCAATCCTTTACTGGGCAGGCTATACAAAAGAGATTTTACAGTTTACTTCAATCTGAATTGTTACAGGATTATTACATTATTGCAACACATGAAACAGAATGAGGAAGCAACAGTGAAAGCGCATTGCAATTTTTCATTAATTTTGAGAATCCTAAGGTTTCTGTGTACGCATATACTTATCTGTGAGTTACATGTGCAGCCAGGACAGAATAGGCAAGTGCCCTACTGACACAGGGTGGCCCAGATTTACTAATGTTTCTGCACCTAGTATCTGTCTAAAAATGGCTCGCAGCGCAGAGCTCATAGCCTGGGAGAAAAAAGAATCCCAGGCTATGAGCTCTGCGCTGAGATTGGCCAGCGCTACAGCCGGGGAGAATGAGATGAAGGGCAGGCTCCGCCTACTATAACCAAGTCCCCGCCTACTATAACTTTGTGAGCACAGAGACCGGAGCCTATACCGGGAGAACGGAGCGGCGCCCAGGGATAATAGTAAGTGCAGGGAGATCCCTGGGCGCCGCTCTACATGTCAGCATCCTTAGTTAATATCTTTAGAAGTGATGAAAGGTCCTCTTTAAGCAGAGCACCATTTTCAAGCAATATGGGGAAGAAAAAGGATCTCTCTGCTGCCGAAAAGAGTAAGAAAGTTCAATGCCTTGGACAAGGTATGAAAACATTAGATATTTCACGCAAACTTAAGCGTGATCATAGCACTATTAAGAGATTTGTGGCTGATTCGGAGCACAGATGGGTTTGTGCAGATAAAGGCACATTGAGGAAGATTTCTGCCAGATCCATGCAGCAAAATACCATTCAAAGCAGCTACTAAAATACCATTACATAGCAGCAAACAGATATTTGAAGCTGCTGGTGCCTCTGGAGTCCCACGGACATCAAGGTGTATAGTCCTTCAGAGTCTTGCAACTGTGCATAAACCTTCTGTTCGGCCACCACTAACCAATGCTCACAAGCAGAAATGGCTGCATCGGGCAGAAAAATACATGAAGACTAATGATGAGTGCCGTGCAACCCTGGATGGTCCAGATGGATGGAGTAGTGGATGGTTAGTGGGCGGCCAACTTGTTTCAACAAGGCTGCGATGTCAGCAAGGTGGTGGTGGAGTCATGCTTTGGGCCGGAATCATGGGAAGAGAGCTGGTCGGTCCCTTTAGGGTCCCCGAAGGTGTAAAGATGACCTCTGCAAAGTATGTGGAGGTTCTGACTGACCACTTTCTTCCCTGGTAGAGAAGGAAGAACTATGCTTTCCGTAATAAAATCATCTTCATGCATGACGATGCACCATCTCATACTGCAAAGAAGACCTCTGAGTCATTGGCTGTTACAGGCATAAAAGGGGAGAAGCTCATGGTGTGGCCCCCTTCCTCCCCGACCTTAACCCTTTTGAGAACCTTTGGAGCATCCTCAAGCAAAAGATCTATGAGGGTGGGAGGCAGCAGCTCTGGGAGGCTATTCTGACATCTGCAAACAAATTCAAAGTTCAATGGATGCAAGACTTGTGAAGCTGCTATCAAATAAGGGGTCCTATGTTATAATGTAACGTGACCTGTTAAATGTTCAAAAAGTTAAAATGTTGTTAAACGTTTAATTGAAATAGTTTTTGATTTCGGTAAATCTGCTGCAAACACAACAAATTACAGTTTTCAGTTCTTTACAACCTATAAAGTGTTTTGAAACTTACTGTGCGTAATAATTTGGAACAGTGCAAAAAATAGATATAAAAAAAATAGGTATAAAAAATACTGTTATCATTAGGAGGTTTGTTCAATAAAATTTGAATTGTACTCTTAATAGTTGATAACATGAGAATTATGCTGAGATCAATTATTTAGGTAAATGAGAAAAATATAATTTGCATAATAATTTGGAACAGGGTGTATATATCACACTATATTCTACATATTCGCGAGCCAACCCAATAGGAAAGTTGCCTATAGCCCGGCCTTACTCGATTAAGGCGCATATTACATTGCCAATTTTTGGCAATCAAGAGAATAATCTCAAATACGAATAGTCGCGCATATATGATGAATATTCTACCACATATTCGCGAAATACCGCAAATTCGAATATTGCCCCTGCCACTCATCACTATCCACTACATAGAAATAAAGTGTTAATATAACATTATTATGATGAAACAAAATATAGATGTAGCTATATAACCATACAGATATAGGAGACAATATATAAATACGTTTTACTTTAAATATCCAGAGACCTTTGTTCATACATTAACAGGCATCGGATTCTGATTTTATAAACTCTCCCTTTAAACATTTTGTCACATCCACACAGACGTTTTATTGATTGCAAAGATTTATAATAGGGAACACATGATTCAAAGCTCTGCCGAGCAGTCAGGACTCCATCCCCCTACTTGAGATAGAAGCCATGGTATGGCAGCACCCATTTTTCACTTGTTCAGGAGTCTGCACCCAGACAGCCTGAGCCACGTCCCACTTTGTAATGCTTGATTCTGCATATGTCTGTCAGGAAACAAGTGTGAGCCTTCAGCTGATTAGCCTCACAGTCACTCCATCCAGCTATCAGGTTCCCAGCATGATGTTCCACTGCATCACTGCTCCAACCCTTTAGGCAAAGGATTCTAATAATGAGTCACAGTGCCGTAACTGGGGTCTTGCTTCTGCTCTGTTGAGCCGCTTGCTGAGAGAGGCTGCGTGCTCCCTCATTATAATTTTATAGCTTTTTTTCTATTTGTTCTTTTGTATTCATTTTCATTTCCACCAAATGCTTGCTACATTACAATCAAAATGCTTATATCTGCCACCAAGGAAGAAAGCTGAAGACCCAGTATAGCAATCATCATCAAAGTATTCTAGGTTGTATATGTGTCTTTCAAGTGTATGCTACATGGAAAGATGACATATAGATAGATATAAGATAGATAGATAGATGATAGATAGATAGATAGATAGATAGATAGATAGATAGATGTAGATGCAATAGATAGATAGATAGATAGATAGATAGATCAAGTGTATGCTACATGGAAAGATGACATATAGATAGATATAAGATAGATAGATAGATAGATAGATAGATGATAGATAGATGATAGATAGATAGATAGATAGATAGATATGACAGATGCGATAGATAGATAGATAGATAGATAGATAGATAGATATGAGATAGATAGATAGATAGATAGATAGATAGATATGACAGATACGATAGATAGATAGATAGATAGATAGATAGATAGATGATAGATAGATGATAGATAGATAGATAGATAGATAGATAGATAGATAGATAGGAGATAGATAGATAGATAGATAGATAGATAATAGATAGTATATAGATAGATAGATAGATAGATAGGAGATAGATAGATAGATAGATAGATAGATAGATAGATAGATAGATAGATAGATAATAGATAGATATTACATAGATAGATAGGAGATATACAGGCTTTCCATTTTCATATACATTTATAAATCACATCCATCTCTGCATTAATGCAGCATATTTATGAACGGACATAAGAATACATGCATATGTATGCTTAGTTGGTAATTTGGGTTACATGTGTATATATGGATGTAGGTAGGTGACCCATATTCAAAATGACCTTTTTAAATGCAACGGCGAGATCCAGTTTTTAGATGTTAAAAAAAGTCAACAGAAAAATAAGATCATATCTATCTAAAGTATTCTTTTACTGAGATTCATCAGCAACCATATATACAAACAGACTTGGTGAAGAAATCACATTTGCATTTTTTCGGGCTCCCTTTAATATTTGCTGCTGGAATCTTTTTATTTATTTTTTATTTTTAACTTTAGGGCAATTAATCAGCTCTGCTTGGGCCTTCTCACTTTTCAATGGCAAAAATGTCTCTAGTGTAAAAATAGACGTAGTGTGGCTCAACTAGTTGACCAGAGATGGCTTTAAAAATGTCTCTAGGATGGTCTTCTTCATAACTTATTTTTCAAAAAGTGCTGTGTCCTGCCATAAGATAGCATCACTTTGTCATTTGGGCCTTGAGTGCAAGAATGGACTAGATTTGGTCAAAGTCCCAGGTTCAGTGGTGTATTTACTGCACTATTAGGCTTCATGCACACTGCCGTAGTTTTAGTCCGCATCCGATCCACATTTTTTTGTGGATCGGATGCGGACCCATTCATTTCAATGGGGCCTCAAAAGATGCTGACAACATACCATGTGCTGTCCGCATCCCTATGTCCGTTCTGTGGCCCCGCAAAAAAAAAAATATAGAACCTGTCCTTGCTTACAGCCAGGGGCCGAAAAATTCCCAACCGCAAAACACTTACGGCCACGTGCATGAGGCTTAAGATGTTCTTTTTCCCCCAAAAGTGGGGCCAAAATGTGTGTCTTATAAAGCAGAGGCTACCCCTTCCCTTCAGGTGATTGTACATTGCTCTTTCACTCACTTCATTACCGGCGGGGTCCTCCCCACATTGCTCAGTCTATGGCCTCCTCCCATTTCTTCATGAGCGTCCAGCTCCATCCCATATTGCTCAATCCGCATCCAACTCTTGGGGCTGGTTCCTCCCCCACATCACTTCATCTATGGCCGACTCCTCCTCGCATTGCTCTGTCTGTAGCCTACTATATCAACTCTTGGCTGGCCTGGAGTCTCTGCCCTTGTGCTAGTGTCTAGCCCAGCTCTTCCTTACTGGTCATGGAGTAAGGTGGAAGAGGACAGTAGAGGAAGATTAGGGAGCCAGGCCTGTTGTGCAGGTTGACTGTGTCTCCTTCTCATGTGTACAGTATACTTAGTGACGTCTGTACTACAGTATTACTGACTGTGTATTCAGCTCACACAGTGTGCACACACTGTATAATAGAGGTATATCTGCAAGCTCTGCACGTAGTGTGTGTACATGTAGGGCAGGCTCTACCCCACCTCTAAAATCTAGTACAGTGCTGCAAATCATCTGCTTTTCTATGTGCAGTAGGCTCTGCAGCTCTGTCTGGAATATTATATACAGGCTCTGTAATACTACATGTATGTACCTACAGACGTTGTTCCAAAACTATACCGGTATATAAGTCCTGTGTCTAGAATTAAATAGAAGCCTTCTAACTACTGGGGGCTCTAAAGGGGTGCCTTATAAAAGGGCATTGTTACTTCTGGAGACACTGTAGGGGGCCTTAGTTTAGTACAACATTTGGTTCAAAATACTGCATTTTTTTTGTTATTTTCCTTATGCGTCAAGGTGCATCGTAAGGTCTGGTGCGTCTTGTACTTACGGTAATTCATTTTAAAGATTGTGTTATGTCTTATAGCCGTACTCTGTTGTCACACAATCTGTGTGGTATTTCTTGAATGTTAAATCCCCATAAAAATAAAATATGTAGGCAGTAACAAGTTGTCACCGGTTCTCACATTTAAAGTTATTTATCTTTTATAATATCTCTTTTATCATATTTGTTAGGTCAGATTAACTCACCTTCCAATGGGTCCTTTGGTCTTCTTCATTGTACTTTTTGTGTAGTGTCATCAGTAGGCTTAAACAAAACGACCTTTCGATCATAGATCCGAAGTCGATTCATTCCAAACCTTCGATTTTAATGCAGTTTCCGTACAGCATTAAAATGCATTGTCTCCATGGTGCCAAAGTTCTTCTTGCTCGAAGTCGCGCAAGACTTAAGTGAATTCCTACTGTATTCATATCTTTTTTTTAAATAGAAATCCGAGCTGGACAAAACGAACTTTGGCTCCACGGAGCCAATACATTTTAATGTTGTACGAAAACAGCATTAAAATTAAAGTATTTGAATGAATCGACTTCAGATCTATGATCCAAGGCTCGATTCGCTCAAGCCTTCTCATCAGCATATTGAAGGATGTTGAAGCTTCAGTCCCCAATATAAATTCTCTTCCTCTAGTATGTATGGACAGGAGGTTGGTAGAGTAAAGATGTCCATGCATATTATATGGCTGTTGGCCAACCTAAATACTCCATGCGCTAGGCTAAGCGTGCATGTATTCTGAATGACTGAACGGGGGTAAGCCACTGCCAGACACTTCCAACAGTGTTTTTTTTACTAAAAAGAAGAGGATTCAGCATGGTGAAATCAAACTGCCTGATCCTTATTTCCTCAAACATCTGCCGATCCTTTCGATCTCTTTCAACATTTGGTATATGGGACCAGTCAGGAGGCTTCCCCACACAATAGATAGTTGGCCAGTTGTCCAAAGATGTCAAGTTTGGCCAGCATTAATTTAATGTGTATGGCCAGCTTTAGTACCTTTAGCTATAGGTACTTGACCAGTCTAGAACCAGTTATACTGTTATATTTGATGATTAGAGCTTGCTGATCGGTATCAATTTCCATGAAAAGAGCAAAGAAATACTCCGTTTCCCCTGTACTTTACATCTACCTAGTCAATTCTTCCATAGTCTGTATCATCTAGTATATCAAATGTTTTTCTTATTATGTATCTTATAAAATATGGCTCCATCCTATGCACTGGTCTAAACCTACATGATCTTCACCTGAATGTATCAGGGACCAATGATCTGTTTTATCTGGAGATCATACTGGATTTGGTTTCATCATTCAGTTTGAACCAGGCTGCTCTTTCTTTTCCTCCTCTGCTTAGCTAATGTTATATCTTCTAGCCAGTCATGATATATTTCTAGCTGATATTAGCATACAATGTATCTTCTTCATTGTGAAAACTTGAACAAATAATAAAGACAGTCCATTTATAGTGTGAGTGCTTAGCTGTCTCCCTTGCCTTCAGCATATACTGTCAAATCTCAAGCATCTCTACTGAAATTCATGCATGTTGATGGTGTGTTTTACCTTCTCACGCTATATGATCATCTTAGAAGGTCCTGCCCCTGACCTTCTCCTGCTTTGCTGTTAAAAACATGGCCTTATGTACTCTTTTTATTGTGTTGTACTGTAAAGTATGGACCTCAGCGTGAACCAGGAATGGAAGTACTTATAAAGAAATAAAAACTTTTTACTGGATCAACTTGTAGAAAACAGGCCGAACTGGATGGACAACTGTCTTTTTGCGGTCTTATATGCTATGTTACTACTATGTTACTATGTTACTCCAAACTGCACAGTTGACAGTGTGCTATGATATGAAGTGCAGGTGAAAAAACTGACCATGATAGATCTTAAAGAGATGAAATGTAGACTGAAACTTACTTCTTATATTTTCTACTCAATACAATGTCAATAATAGATATAGTATCCAATGCTATGTAAAATCATGTCACAAAAACACCCATCCTTATTGGTTTGCCTCAGTATACGGGTGACAGTTACCTATTAATCATCTACACGTCATCATTCTATCCTAGCTATAATGGAAATTGTTAATCATCTCTCCATGCACTGGCATGACAAGTTTGTACTGGGCTTGTGCTTATGCACAGCAGCCAATCTGAACAGACGGAGTTGCAGTATACACCACAGTAGACAAAGAAAGTGTCAAATCCTTTTCAAAGGCAAACCTCAAACTACTCTGACCAGTCTATAGTGTATAATGCCAATGCAACTTAATCGCAATACAATGCGTGACTATACAATATATCACCGAATAACCATAAAGGGACACGCAATAAAAAAAATTTAACTTTATTAGTTGATAAAAAGACCAACTACAGATATATACATAATGTCAATATCATAGAATATATGGCAGCAGTACAAATGGTAGCCAAGACATGTGACTCTCCTCCCATGCACAGAAGGCCCCGATTATCTCTCCTATATAGGGTATATGAAAACCCTATCACAGTACTGACAAAAATAACACCCCCAGTATAGAATATACAATATAAAATGGAACAGTGCCTAACTGAACTAGCCTGATGGGCAATTATGCACATACTATATAGCAACAAGACACGTACATTCCATAATTGATATACCTGAGGGACACTTGAGGAGGAGGACACGGGCTTCTGGCCGAGAAGAGAGCCCACCCCGATGTACGTTTCACATGGGCGGAGAGTCACATGTCTTGGCTACCATTTGTACTGCCGACATATATTCTATGATATTGACATTATGTATATATCTGTTACAAGTCTATAGTGTGTCAAAATTACTGCTTTTTTAACTAAAAGATCCAAAACATGATGAATTGTCATTTCAGATAGACATATGGCTACAAAAGAAGGGGGAGTTAAGACTTCTTAACAAATCGCGCAAAATTATTGTTACTTTTTATTATATGGGTCCTTTAGAAAAAGATAGCCTATAATAATAGCTTGGTGTTTATAACACCTACTCTTAAAGGGAACTTGTCAGTAGATTCATGGTGCCCTAACCACATGTAGCATGAAATACTGACAGGCTCTACACAATGTAAAGAATAAGATTTTATTCTGAAATGGGTTAAAAATATTACCCCCCTGTGCCAGAATAGTGGTGACAAAATGCCACATTTTAAACCTCTCATTCCACGTTTGAAAAGTGGATGGGAAAGTTGGTGTGGTTAACCATGTTAATGAGATATACACCAGATCTAACAATTGCCACTTTTTAAAAATTCACAAAAATGCAATCTTACTCCAGCAGGTATAATATGGTGTGGTGTAAAAAACTTGGAGTAATATGTACAGAAATAGGTGCTATTTTTTGAAGATATGCCAGATGTTTGTTTGGCTTATTATGCTATGTTGAGTTATTATGCACGAAGTTTATCAAGCGTCACACATTGTTTGGTAAATCTGGCGTATCTTCAAAAAATTGCAAAATAACATAATAAGCAAAGCAAAACTTAAAACATTTCTTCTATTGTTTTAAAACAAGACAGGCACAAAGTGAAGAATCTGCTGGGTGGCTCCTCTATGGCATCTCCCCACCTGGCTCAATTAACAGGTTTCTCCCTATACTCGATTATATACTGCTGTCTGTACCCTGTTCTTTTAAAACATTGTTTCTCTGAAACGCTTCAGAATTTTAGAATAAAACACAGGGAGGAATTTACCATGATGGTAACATTTGACGTCAATTTTCCTTGAGTTTGTATTGGCAAACTTTGCCCCACTGTTTGTTAAATTTGGAGCATCATTAAACTTAAAACTTTTGTCTATCAATGCACCACCCCTTACTGGAGCAACTTGGGACTTCCTTTGAAACTTTTTAAATAGTCCCAGTCATAAATCCGGAGTGACGCTCATTAACGTAGGTTACTATGCCCACTTTCCCACCTACTTTTCAATACTACAGTGAGTGGTGTAGATGAACATAGCATTGACTGCAGATATGGTCTCCAGTACTGCACACAATACTCCAAATGAGGTCTCACTAGTGCTCTGTAGAGCGGCACGAGCACCTCCCTCTTTCTACTGTTAATGCCTCTCCCTATACACCCAAGCATTCTGCTGGCATTACCTGCTGCTCTATGACATTGTCTGCCCACCTTTAGGTCGTCTGATATAATGACCCTAAATCCCTTTCCTCAGATACTGAGGTTAGTACTGTATCACTGATTTTATATTCTGCTCTTGGGTTTTACGCCCCAGGTGCATTATCTTGCACTTATCGACATTAAATTTTAGTTGCCAGATTTTTGACCATTCCTCTAGTTTTCCTAAATCCTTTTCCATTTGGTGTATCCCTCCAGGAACATCAACCCTGTTACAAATCTTTGTGTCATCAGCAAAAAGACACACCTTACCATTGAGGCCTTCTGCAATTTCGCTGATAAAGATATTAAACAATATGGGTCCCAGAACAGATCCCTGAGGTACCCCACTGGTAACAATACTATGGCCTGAATATACTCCATTGACTACAACCCTCTGTTTTCTGTCCTTCAGCCACTGCCTAATCCATTCAAAAAGTCGCAAACATTTTGATAAAGCAACTTTTTGAAGACAGAATTCTAGAATGCAGGGCTTCATAAACTCCAGTATTAAAAATAAAAATCACCACATCCCAAAATGCCCAAACTATTAAAATATAAATGTATTAATGGAGAATAAAATCAAAATGGCCAATTTGACTTCACTGCCACAAACTTCACTGCCATCAGCGGAAACGGGCACTCATTGGTGGAAGCAGAGCCTCTTCACCAGGTAGAAAGGGCTGTTGCAAATATCTGGAACAGCTCTACCTACAGATGCAACAAATATTTAGACATTATAATCAGCATGATCAACCCTACCAAGCAATATGCCTGGTTTAATAGAGTAGTAGATCATGCTGACAGAGGCTCTTTGAGGTAAAATCAGAAAATTAGCAATAAATAACACATAAGAAAATTAATAAGAAATTAAAAGAATGTAATTTACTTATTAGGAACCAAGCCAACATCCAGAACATTTTTATTATTCTGTTGTCATGCCTTTGTGAGGGCTTTTTTTTTTTTTTTATTGGTGATGGATGGTCCTAGCTTGACATGCAGGAAATGGCTTGAACTGCCCCCTCAACAATGACTGGATTAGGCCCCTTTTTGGCTACTTTCACAATACCGGAAAATATTAACGCTAGTGTGAAAGCCTTAAAGCATATGATTCTTCATTGCAGCATATGATTCTTTATTTATTACTGGAGGTACACTTTAAGTTAACACATTGGTATGACACTTATCGTCATTACATGAGAGGAATTTTCTGCATTGCTATCCACTACAGTTCAATCGTCATTTGAACTGCCACTAACATATATATATACTGTAGTTACTAGAAAAAGTACCTGGCGCTGCCCAAGTATGAAGTGTTCGTCTGTTTGTGTGTTTATTGGATTTGGGGGTTTTTTGTTTTTTTACAGAGAAATCGCTAGTAGTCCGGCAGTTTCACCCTGTTTATTTAATTTTTTAACTGTCCCCCATAACTTTGACCGCCACAGCACCCAACCCCTTAAAAGTGACCTCCACAAGACCCCATCCCCTAACAGTGACCACAAAAGGGTGCCCTGCCCCCTAAATAGTGACCTCCACAGCTCCCGCCCCTTAGCAGTGACCTCCACAGCACCCTGCCCCTTAACAGTGACCTCCACAGCACCCCACCTCCTTATTTGGGACCTCCACAGTGCCTCACCCCTTAATAGTGACCTCCACAGCACCCTTTCCCCTAAAATAAAACCTACATAGCATCTCGCCACTTAACTGTGACCTCCCCAGTGCACCGCCCCCTTAACAGTGACCTCCACAGCATCCCCTAACTGTGACCTCTATAGCTCTTCACCCCCAAACTGTGACATTCACAGCACCTCACACATGTAACTGTGACCTCTAAAGCTCTCCACCCCCTTAACAATTTCCTCCACAGCGACCCTCTCCTTAACAGTGACCTCCACAGTGTATCGCTCCTTAAGAGTGACCTCCACAGATCCCCACCCCTTAACTGTGACCTCCACAGTGCCCTGCCCCTTTCAATTTGACCTTCACAGCACGCTGTCCACTTAACTGTGACCTCCACAATGCCCTGCCTCCTTAACAGTGACCTATAACAGTGAAGAAAACAAGGCTGAGTTGTTATGAAAACCTGGTGAAAAACTGTCCGTGAGTCAAAGACTGAAGGACATGGGAGCTTCTATTGGCTAATAAGAGTCATGTGACCATGGGTATGTCAGTTAGGATATGAGTGAATAAGCTATGAGCTTCTATTGGCTAATATGGGTCATGTTATGGTTCCATATTTGCATTTTTTGGGGACTATCTCAATAACAATATGTCCTGGAGAGCTGAGACCTTTATGAAAACTTTCCCAGACACGCGACGTAGCCATGTGCTAAATTTGGTGTCCAGCAGTTCAGGGCAAGCGTTTAGATGCCTATGTCTTAGAGGACAGACAAACAGACATTGATTTTTATAATATAGGTATGTATACTTAAATATATTGATCTCTGTAGTTGACCGTAGCACACTGTAGCCTTAAAGTAAATGTCCATGTTTTAGCATCATTTAATTTTTGAATCTAATAGTCTGTACTGATCTAATCTCTTAAATATTTATAAGGATTAGAACTCCAGATTTCCAAATACAGAGCTCCAAATATCCTTCATAGGCTTAATTAAATTCAGTCTGCTTGCAACCAGCATTAGTTGTAAATCTGCCTTCTATTTTTTTTAATTATTATTTAATTTATAAGCTCCCTCTGGTGGTGAATTGCAGGCAGACAAACTTGTATCATGTAAGGGGATTGTCTGGGCCATAACTATGGTTTAGAAAAGCCTCAGAATAGTATAAAATTGTTTCAAAAAATCATACACACCTCATCAATCCCATATTGTTTGTTCTGAACACTTCTCTGGTCTCCTGATGGCCTTTACTTCCTGTTGGCTCTCGCCATGCAGAAATTAGTGACTTACAATCTTTGGCCACAGTGGTGACCCAACGTCGCCAGTGATTATCTGAGTGGACATTTACTGTGTGTTGAAAAGCACCAGGAAGTAAAGACTGGTGAAGAAGTTTGGGAATTGGAGGAACGGTGGAAGACCGGAGAGATTAATATAATTTCTATTTATTTATACCATTCTGAGGCTTTTCTAAATAATGTAATGTATGGACAACCCCTTTAACTCTAAAAAAAAACATTCAAATGTGAAAGTTAGATTCAGAAATGTGTTTCTTTCCTTATGTCTTGTGCTGTCAGCTATATTAATTTCTATTGAAACCCACTTAGGAAAAGCTAATTACTTCCCAACAATTGATCAATAATGCACTACAATACCCAGCATAAAATATCTTTAAAAGCCAGGAAAATAAGAGAGAAAGAATTGAGAATTTCCTCTGGCTGACTACTCAGCTGAAAAAATGTTCACGAGAGCAAATATGGCTGAAAATAATACAGTGCCTTAAAAAAGTATTCATATCCCTTGGAATTTTCCACATATTTTCATGTTACATCCACAAACTTAAATGTATTTTATTGAGATTTTATGTGACTGACCAACACAAAGTAGCAAGTATGTGTGACGTGAAAAGGAAATGTTACATGGATTTTAAAAATGTCTAATATATTAAAATCTGGAAAGTGTGGTATGTATTTGTATTCAGCCCCCCTGAGTCAATACTTTGTAGGACCACCTTTCACTGCAATTACAGCTGCAAGTCCTTAGAAGGTACAGTTGTGTTCAAAATTATTCAACCCCCACTGAAATTGAGTGTTTTGGCCAGTTTGACATTGATTTTGATCATTTCAGTCATCTTGTTTACAATTAAATCAAAGAGGCACTTGTAAGTCAGACAAATATAACATAACATTTATAATGAAATAACCACAAATGTCTTTTCTGTGCTCACATCATTATCAGTTTTATTCAACCCCAAGTGACATTCAATCTTAGTACTTAGTACAACATCCTTTTCCAGTTATAACAGCTTTTAAACGTGAAGCATAGCTTGACACAAGTGTCTTGCAGCGATCTACGGGTATCTTCGCCCATTCTTCATGGGCAAAAGCCTCCAGTTCAGTCACATTCTTAGGCTTGCGCGTTGCAACTGCTTTCTTTAAGTCCCACCAGAGGTTCTCAATCGGATTTAAGTCTGGTGACTGCGATGGCCACTTCAAAATGTTCCAGCCTTTAATCTGCAACCATGCTCTAGTGGACTTGGAGGTATGCTTGGGATCATTGTCCTGTTGAAAGGTTCAACGTCTCCCTAGCCTCAGGTTTGTGACGACTGCATCACATTTTCATCCAATATCTCCTGTTACTGAAGAGAATTCATGGTACCTTGCACACGCTGAAGCTTCCCTGTACCTGTAGAAGCAAAACAGCCCCAAAGCATGATTGACCCCCCGCCATGCTTCACAGTAGGCAAGGTGTTCTTTTCTTCATAGGCCTTGTTCTTCCTCCTCCAAACATAGCGTTGATCCATGGGCCCAAACAGTTCAAATTTTGTTTCATCAGTCCACAGAACACTATCCCAAAACTTTTGTGGTTTGTCCACATGACTTTTGGCATACTGCAGTCGACTCTTCTTATTTTTTGGAGACAGCAAGGGGGTGCGCCTTGGAGTTCTGACATGGAGGCCTTCATTACGCAGTGTGCACCTTATTGTCTGAGCTGAAACTTCAGTACCCGCATCTGACAAATCTGTTTTCAGTTCCTCAGCAGTCACACAGGGACTTTTCTCCACTTTGCGCTTCAGGTAGCGCATAGCAGTCGAAGTCAGCATCTTCTTTCTGCCACGACCAGGTAGCGTTTCAACAGTGCTCTTTGCCTTGAATTTGCGAATGATGCTTCCTATGGTGTCTCTTGGTATGTTTAACATCTTTGCAATCTTCTTATAGCCATTGCCCTTCCTGTGAAGAGAAATCAGCTCTTCTCTTGTCTTCCTGGACCATTCTCTTGACTTCACCATGTTTGTAAACACACCAGTAAATGTCTAGAAGGAGCTGAGTATCACAGTCATTTTAAATCTGCCTAATTGGTGCTTATTATGCTTGATTGCTGCTCCTTGACATCCAGAGGTGTTTTCAATACCTGATCGAAAACACTTGAATGAACCTCTGTTCTTAGGAGTGGTCGTCTTTAAGGGGTTGAATAATTGTGTCAATGAAGAAACGACAAAAAAAACATTTAATACTGTATTACAAAAACAATTGATGTCATTTTAGTTACATTTGGTTCTTTAAAAAGTCCTTGTAAGATTTCTTTCTGAACACAATTACAAATGTACATTAAATTCCCTAAAACCCTTTACAGCATTAGGGGTTAAATAATTTTGAACACAACTGTATGTTTCTACCAGCTTTGCACATTTAGAGGCTGACATTTTTCCAGTTCTTCTTTACAAAATAGATTAGGTATAGGCAGGGCCGGCGCGTCCTATAGGCTGACTAGGCAGCCGCGTAGAGCGCCCCTTGGGAAGGGGCGCTGCTAGGAGCGCCGGCCCCCTTCATGCTGCAGCCACCCGAGCGCTCTATAGAGAGCCTCAGGCGGCTGCAGCACTGCCCGGGCACAGCAAGAAGAGAGGGACTGACAGGAGGGAAACGCTCAGCGCTCCCTCCTGTCAGTTCCTCATTGTAGCGTGGCCGAGCCCTGTATAGTCCGCGGAACAGGAGCATCTGTCTCCTGTACCTGGCCGGACTGACAGGAGGTGTGCACACAGTGTGCGCTTCCTATCAGTCCGTCCGGGTACAGGAGACTAAAGCTCCTGTACCCATGGAGCATACAGCGCTCGGCCAAAGAGGATAACAAGGGGGGTGAGAAAGAGGATGACAGGGGGGGTGAGAAGAGAGGATGACAGGGGGGTGAGAAAGAGGATGACAGGGGGTGAGAAAGAGGATGACAAGGGGGGTGAGAAAAGAGGATGACAAGGGGGGTGAGAAAGAGGATGACAAGGGGGTGAGAAAGAGGATGACAAGGGGGTGAGAAAGAGGATGACAAGGGGGTGAGAAAGAGGATGACAAGGGGGGTGAGAAAGAGGATGACAGGGGGGTGAGAAAGAGGATGACAAGGGGGGTGAGAAAGAGGATGACAAGGGGGGTGAGAAAGAGGATGACAAGGGGAAGATTGAGAAAGAGGATGACAATGGGGGAGATTGAGAAAGAGGATGACAAGGGGGGTGAGAAAGAGGATGACAAGAGGGGGGGTGAGAAAGAGGATGACAAAGGGAGGGGGGGTTGAGAATGAGGATGACAAGGGGGGGGAGATGAAAAGGGGGGAAAGAGAATGGCAAGAGGGGGAAGATAATTACATGGGGGGGGGGGATTACACGAAAAGGAGAGAGAATTACATGGGGGGGGAAGAGAATGACATGGGGGGGAGAATGACAAGAGAAGGAGAGAGAATTACATGGGGGAGGGGAAGAGAATGACATGGGGGGGGAGAGAAAACTGGCGTTAGTTAAAGGGGTTCTGCAGTTTATTTAAACTGATCGGCAGGGTCCGACACTGACAGTAGCGCCTCGGCCTTCTCGCTGTTTACCGCAGGTGCAGTGACGTCACGACTAGTATCACTGACCTTGGCTGGGTTAAGCTCTGTTCACTTTAATGAAGCTTAGCCCCACCCAGGCCAATGATACTAATCGTGACGTCACTGCGAGAAGGCGGAGGCACTACTGCCAGTGCCGCTGCTTCTCAAACAGCTAATTGGCGGGGGTCCCGGGTATCGGACCCCTGACGATCAGTTTAAATAAACTGCAGAACCCCTTTAATTTGGCAGATCATATGGGTGGGGCATTGTGATGTCACATGGGGCGGGGCGGCAAACTTTTCTTTTGCCTAGGGCGGCAAAAATCCTTTCACCGGCCCTGGGTATAGGGGTCGCAGTGGTCGCAGATGCCCCCCTTGCCAGTGATGCTGTATATTTCCCTTTATAAGATGCAGTGCATCTTATAAAGGGAATACTAGTAAACGCTTTCATAATGGAAGCGCTCACTATTATGCAGGAGAGGGAAGGGCTGTGAACGCTGCTCCCTGCCCCTACCCCTCCTCCCTGCTTGCTCTTCTCAGGGCCCAGTCTGCTGTGTCCTAGCTGCCTACAGTGCCAGGACGTACAGAGCGCACTGTGACCTGCAGGCAGTCAGGTGACTCAGCAACGCGGGCACCGAGAAGAGAGCCTGGGAAACTGCAGGACCGGGAGAGTGTAAACAGAGCAGGAGAGGTAAGTTAATTTATTTATGTTACAGTCTGATTTGAGGTCTGATATGGGGAGTCTGAGAGGTCTAATGGGGGTCTGGAGGTCTGGTCTGAGTTCTGATATGGGGGTCTGGAAGTCTAATGGAGGTCTCATATGGGTATCTAGAAGTCTAATGGGGCTCTCATATGGGGGTCTGATATAGGTGTCTGGAAGTCTAATGGTGTTCTTGATTTCTAATGGGGGTCTGGAAGTCTAATGGGGGTCTGATATAGCTGTCTGGAGGTCTATTGGGGGTCTGGAGGTCTGGTCCAAGGTCTGATATGGGGTATGGGGGTTGGATATGGGGGTCTGGGGGTCAAATGGGGGTATGGTCTGAAGTCTGATATGGGGTTCTGAGAGGTCTAATGGGGGTCTTATCTGAGGTCTGATATTGGGGGGTCTGACATGGAGGTCTATTGGGGGTCTGATCTGAGGTCTGATCTTGGGGGGTCTGACATGGAAGTCTAATGGGGGTCTGATCTGAGGTCTGATACATGGGGGGTCTGAGAGGTCTAATGGGGGTTTAAGAGGTCTAATGGTGGTCTGAGAGGTCTAATGGAGGTTTAGTCTGTGGTCTCATATGGGGGGGTCTAGAGGTCTAATGGGGGTCTCATCTGAAGTCTGATATTGGGGCAGTCTGACAATGAAGTCTAATGGGGGTCTTATCTGAGGTCTGATATTGGGTCTGACATGGTGGTATATTGGGGTTCTGACATGGAGGTCTGATATTGGGGTGGTCTGACATGGAGGTCTAATGGGGGTCTGATCTGAGGTGTGTTATGGGGTCTGACATAGTCTTAAGAAGGTCTGGTCTGAGATGGGAATATCTCATTTGAGATTTGATATGGGGGTCTTATATGGGGTCTGATCTGAAAGGTAAGGAGGTATTTTTTGTACTGGCGCACAATATAAAGGGTTATTTTTGTACTGGCGCACTATCTATGTCATACCAGTATATTCAGGGGAACTGTTTCTACAGGATTAACATAGTAACATAGTATTTAAGACCAAAAAAAAGACATTTGTCCACCCAGTTCGGCCTGTTTCCTACAAGTTGATCCAGAGGAAGGCAAAAAAAAACTGTGAGACAAAAACCAAATTTCTCCACTTAAGGGGTAAAAAATTCCTTCCCGACTCCAAACAGGCAATCAGAATAACTCCCTGGATTAACGACCCCTCTCTAGTAGCTATAGCCTGTAATAGCATTGGGGGACACAGCGGACACAGTATTTGGGGTGGCAGGATGGGTTGTTGAGAAGGTGGGGAGGATGATGGAAACGTAGGAAACTAAGATATCTGTTTGTCAAATTCTCCAGAAAGAAGAGATAGATCATCAGTAGTAAAAAGAGGACAACCCCTTTAACAATAGGAGGGAATAGGTTAGGTTGAAAATTTGGCATGGTGGGATGTTTCAATTCTTTCAGGCAGCAGAAAGGCTAGGTGCACCCCTGCCCTTGGCCATAAAGCACTGTGGGAAGGAAGCGAGGGGGGGGGGGGGTGTTCCAAGCTGAACTCTTGCACCAGGGCCCATGAGCTTTTAGCTACACTGTTGGGTAGGAGTTTATAGTGGGAGGGCACAGGGTATGGGGGCCCAATTCAGATTCTTGCTATGGGACCCATTGATTTCTATATATGCCCCTGCGTGGATCTAATGTGAACAGCAGCAGAAACAGGCCCAGTCCTGGACATTAAACTACTATCAAACATTTTCTATTCCTTTTGAATCCAACCCTGTGCCATACAGCTAACATCTAAGTTGGGTTTTCTACATGAGTCGGGATCTGACCTTGTAAAATATATAAAAGTATGCAAGAATAATCAGTTCCTATGCAATACTAGGGGATGTATGACTTACACAATGAATGAACACGTGTGAAATACGTACGTAGTGAACACAATGCCCCCAGAGAAGAAAGACCAAAGCTGATTTTATTGGGAAAGACCAAATGCAATAATCCTCTAGCTTGTGGAATGATTTGATACAGTGATACCCACCTGCAGCAACAGAGTCCCAGATAATGTATTCATTTAGACTAAATGAGCAAAGTTATGCTAGCCTCAGGGGTCTGCAGCTTAAGATCTCCGTCAGAAATCAGTGCCAGGTACCAGTATCTGCCAACCAGAAATAAATATTTTGGTGCCAATAAGTCTGTAGATACTGGAGAGAAAACTGGAAAACAATTCTCAAAAATATATTGTTTGTTTTATATAATTACTAATTAATATTGGTACACTGGGAAGTAATGGAAAGGATGTAATATAATTTTAGGAAAATAAGTCGTAAGGGAATAATAATGTAACTAAGAGTGGACTGTTCATTTTATTTTATAAAATATGCACATTTTTCAGATGTTCTCCAGCTCCAGATGTAAGCTGAATGTCTTTTCAAAACGCAGGCCACAGTAGTGGATTTTTACACAACAGCTGTAGCTGTTATCATTTCTTCTGGAATTTTGACATCTTCTCTATAGGGGGTAAAACGCCATTAAAAACCGCTAGTGGGCAAACATGCTGTTTGCAAAAAAAACACCAGAAAATACATGACAAAAAAATGCACGTGGACAAAAAAAAGCTGTTTTTTAGTGGTTAAAAAAAAATCACAACATTTATGTGTGTAAGGAATATCCTAACAGAGCATCCACCACAGATGTAAAAGAAACCTTAAAAAATCAATTAAGGCTTAATGTTACAATATCATTTTAAATTTTGGTTGCATTCCAAAATCAAGGTGCATTGTCAGAGTAACTAGCACCATTGCAGTAGTCGACGCCTCAGTGCAGGAGCGGACTGGGAAACTAAAGTAGCCCTAGAAGAAAAAAAACTAAAAGTGGTCCCATGTAAGTGAATCCAACTTGACAGAATGTGGGGCAATACAAGTAGGCAGGGCCAACATAAGTAGACAGGGCCAGCAATACTGTAGTGCCGCACAAAATACCACCCCCGCAGAGCCAAATACCACAGTGAAGCATACATCACTCACCATTCTGAGTACGGTGACGCAGTTGAGTTCAGGAGGGCACCTGTGGCTGCTGGCCAGGTGCATAAATATCTGATGCTCCTAGCAGTAAAGGGAATGTGTCCTCAGAAAATGACCTGCTGTTTAAATCACTTATTCATGTTTATCATATTTTATAAATAATTATCTAAATAATTAATATTTTAAAAAAAAATTATTTTCCATGTCACTTTTTATATTTAAACTAAAACCAAAAATCCTTCAGTATTCACACTGGCCACTATGTCTAATAATTGACGCCACTTCTTGGTTTGTACAGACCACTTTACTGCAGTTAATTTATTCTAATCCTGCCTGTAATGATATCACCTCTATGTACAGATAAGACAGGATCCACCATGCACAATAGGTGATTATGACAGCTTATCTATTCTTCCCTTGTACAATGACCTCTCCACAGGTCACAGAGCGTGCCTAGAAGACTCTCTCCCATAGAAGTCAATGAGGTCTCCTCCTGACCACTGTATCTATGGCCCATGGGGCTGCCGTAAAGCAATTTTCTTATTGCTTTCTAAATACTGTTAAGCACAGCTCAGGCAAGATGGCCGCCCCCATAATCATGTTCAGGAAATTGAATAAATAAATGAAAAAAAACAAAACAATAAAAAACGTGTCACTATCTGGTTTTAACTGGCAGATAAACTTTTTGGTGACACATTTCCTTTTATTAATGCTGAGATCATCAGAATGTTAAGTACCTGGCCAGTGGCCTTGATGAAGACTCGGGTGGCCGCCTAGGCATCGCCTCACCGGGAAATTTTCTTTGTAGGATCTATAGCCAGTCCACCCCGCCTCAGTGTGATGTTTGCCTGCTCCCCACCACTTCCTAGTGTCTATGGTATACTGGAATATCCTGTTCCATTCACTTGAATGAGAGAGAGCTGTAATTACCTTGCACCACCACTACAATGTTGACGACATACAGGTAAAGACTGAATAGGATGTGCCGGGGCCCCATCTGCGGCCAACCTCAATCATGAAACTCTTTAATTTCTTAAAATATCTTTAAAGCAGGTTGCAGTTTAATTTTTACTGACACAGAGCCCCAATATTCCAGCATGAAAAAGTCAAATGATAAAACTGTGCTTCCTGCAACCACTACTATGTGGAGCTCAGTATGCTTAGTATTATGCATACCCAGTAAGATTCCCTTAGTAGAGATTGCAAGCGACCTGAATTGCATTATTTATGAGGCAGATTTATGAAACCTGTAAAAAACCTCTCTTTGTTTCCCATAGCAACCAATCACAGCTCAGTTTAATTTTTCAAGAACAGAAATCAGAATAAAAGCTGTGACGTGGGATCGGTTGTATTGGCAACAAAGACAAGGGTGGGGGTGTTTATACAGGTTTCATGAACCTCCATGTCTATGCAGAGTACATATACTGTATGTATTTCTAACATAATGCAATTCATGGATATTCATTTTAAACACCTTGTTTATACCGAGTTGTGTTTCTTGATCATATTCCTGCTAGCTCCTTGGTTCCATGTAGATCTTATTGTTCTGGCTGTCATCTTCTCCTGATATTATTACGTCCATCTCTTAGGTTTCAATTTTTTATGTTTTAGTTCTGTCATCATTTCTGTTGGCAATTGATAAAGCAAACATAAGGGTTGAAACTTGAAGGAGATTATTGTACCAGATCAGTTTATGATGTCCATGTGAAATATAACACTGAAATAGGCAAAAGAAAAGCTATTATATAGGGCAGGGGCGTAACTACCAAAGCGGCAGACCATGCGACTTCTATAGGGCCCAAGGCAGGAGGGGGCCCAATCTCAGTTGGGATTATCTCCTTTGCTACTGGAGGTGAAAACTTGGTCAGGACTCTACCCTCTAAAGCAGGGATTCCCAACTCAAGTCCTCAAGGCCCACTTGCCAGTCAGGATTTAGGAGTATCCCACAGAATGTATACCTGTGGTAAATCCTGATAGATGGACACTAATTATATCAGCTGCCCAATACTAAGGAAATCCTGAAAACATGACTGGCAGGTGGGCCCTGAGGACTGGAGTTGAGGACCACTGCTCTAAAGGAACAACTTTTAGCAAATGAGGCAGGATCATCGAAAGGGGTTTAGGCAGAAACCCTCATGTCCTGTGTGAGAGGCCTGGTTTGATCCTTGCTATGGGGCCCTTCTCTATGTACGCCACTTATATAGGGGGCTATGACATAACACCTAAGATACTCTTTGTAGTGGCTCTCTGCTTTGTTTTTTAATGGTGGTCCCAGATAGGTCACACCGTTTAACACAAGACATCTCCTTTAACATGTATGGGCAGACAAAGATTAGGTTGGACAGTTATGACATGCCTAGTTGCCAACAGTCCCATGTCTTGCTGGATTATCCTAAATTTTCAGAGATAATTCTAGCAATTTCAGTTTGCCTCGGCTAAAATTAGGTGGGGTTTATATAAGACTCATCTAGATTTATCTAGAAGTGGGTATTCTCATTCTGGTCTGCAGTGAACAGGAGCAGGGCTTAAAAGGCTCTAAATTTACCTATATAATTGTCGGTAAGAATGGACATATGACTACAAAACAGAAGGTCATGTTGTGCTTATTGTGCAATATGCCATATTGGAAATAATGCTATTACTTTTTCATAGGTCATTACAATCTTCATAAAACGTGTGTCTTAGTTTCTGTTTACAATGGAAATCGGGATAAATGCTGGATCCAATGAATGAGCAATAGATACACTGGGCCTGATGGGCTTCACTGACATATAATGGGATCCATAAGGTTCCATTGTGCTATTTGCCATTTTAAAAGGAAAAACAGAGTTACATGCAGGATTGTTCTTGACAGGACTGCTGACAAAGACTCCAATTAATGTGAACTAAACCTTACCAAGGTGCCTTACTTGTATTTGTCTTACTTATGGTCCTCCTACAGGAAGCAATACTCTGACCAATTATCAAGGATAAGCATTTGTAGAAAAGCTCACTCCCGATAATTGGACTGTGTAAAAGATGTCAGCGATTACCCAATGAACGTTATAATTTACAATTCCCGTAACCTTATATTATGAAATGTCTACCTATGTAGTTCTTTACTGTCATCTAACATGGCTCATGTATCAACAATTAAGTAAGATGCAAGTATCATTTAGTACATGTAACCATAAAATGGATAAAGACTTGTCTTTTAATTAATTTCCTGCATTCCTCTTTAAGATTCCATCGGCTATTTCCCAGAGTTCCTATTAAGGCCTCATTCACGTCATTGTGTCTATGACAATGTCCATGAAAAGACAGGCAGTGTTTCATCTGTGAAGATGTCTGTGAAAAGACAGTTTTTAGTCCTTGGTAAATGGATGACACGGGAGGCCAAAGAAACATGTGCACCGGTAGACTGGAAGAGGGATCTCCAGAACATCTCCTACCAATGGTCAATAAAAACTACTGAAGGAACATGGATTCTATCAGTGGTTTTCACAGATTTATGGACTTTAATGAGGTTTATTGAAGCCAAAATCAGGTAAAGATCATAACATGAGAGAAAGTCATAGTTGCAAGCTGTCCCGAATTTGCACGGACTGTCTCTAATTGTCAGAGACAGTCCCAGTAAATTCGGACGGGCCCAGGAATAATATAGGTGGGGCTAAAGTTAAAGTTGATAAATATGTATTAAGGACAGATATTTATTTTCTTCTTTTGAATCCACTCCTGGTTTGGCTTCAAAAACTGCATCCAAAAACTTACACCGGTGGCTGAGTTAAGTGGATCAATTATAAGGTTATTTGAGAAGACTTGACCTGTTAATCATTGAGAAATCAAGAAGAAAAAAAATTCACATCTCCCTTGCAATATTCTTGAGTTTTCTGTTGCATTGGATAAGGTTTAAAATGCCTGGGAAGTTCTAAGGAAGGAGAAATAGCATATTATACAGAGTTAATCTATACATTTGTCTGAATAAAATTACATTACAAGGCTCTGCAGAAGCAACTCTGTCCCAATCCAAATCCCAGAAATCACTATATAATGTTCAACTAGGAGGAGAAGCGGCAGCTTTTACTAGATGAGAAAACACAGTCTCTGACAATGAGGGGATTAATACACATTTCTTAACATATTTTCTGATTGCAAACCTCTAAAGCTTCCTTATTCAAGTCTAAAATATGGTTTGCATCTAAATTCTATTGGTTTTGACAACTAGGGGAGGTTTCCACAATCAGAGCAGAACAGGCAGATAAATACCCAGTGTAAAATACGATGTAAATGTTCAGGGAGGGGATTAAGTTATGGGTAGATGGAGCTTTCATAAGACATTTTTAGCTAAATGCGAGAGGAAAATATCCCCTTTTTCTCTGCAGAGTAAAGCTTTGACAGGACCTGGAAGAAATATATATACTTCAGAAGCAGTTTTTTTGTTAAGTAAGTTAAACTAAAAGACCAAATGAATGATCCTGATCTTTAACCAAACTCAAAAAATATCATAAAACCCACTTCTTAAAAAAATAGTTACCTTTTATTATAAGACCCGAGTTATGCTGGTTTTGGAGAACTTTTTGATGCAGTTTTTGAGCCAAATTCAGGAAGGGGTTGTGTTAAGACGTAACTTTGACTATGAAAACTGTATCTGAACTACATGTGTGTTTCCAGGCTAAAGTTATATAAATTGTAGACACTTCATGGTTCTTCTTCTATGGAAGATGACTTTGACAACCAATATGGCCACCATTGGGCCTCTTGTCCAATAACTTGTTATGTCTCTGTGTTGTACATATTGCATTATATGAGTCCATACAAATTGTGAAGAAACATAAACGGTGGCATGTTCTTTCACATGCTGAATTATGAAGGTGTTCTTCTAGAGGTGTAACTTGAAGCTCCAAGGATCCTTACTATCATCTCCCATTCATAGCGCTGGTGTTCTGCTATGTGGCATACTGGTCAGGTGGCCATTCTAGGCACCAAAGTCTGGGTGTGTCTGATACTTTTCCACCCTCAATACACATATATTACATACCCATGCAGAAAGGCAGGTGACAAGTCCTATGTGAATTGTGGTAAAGACTATATCAGTTGTCACCCCAGAGACAGCTACTACTAAATGAATACAGTAAAGATCAGATATGCTTGATCATTTTTTCACAGCACAGTTTTTCTATGTTCTTTAAACAAGGATCTCTTGAAACAAACATTCAGAGACCCACGAAAGTGACTGCTGATGACAGTGACATGGGTGGCAAGTGCAGCAGGTTTGTATACAGTAAGAAGCTGGACATCATTCAACATGCTGGGCTTCTTCATTCGTTCATCCCACACACTATCCATCAATAACCACATGTTTTTTTAAAGACTACCGTCCTATGTCACCAATGAAGTAATTAAACTAGGGTCTTAAGGAATTCTGCATCAGCCATAATTTTTCTGGCTCACACAAATTCTGAATCCAGGAAGCAGCGTTAAGCTTCAGGATAAACATGCTGGAAAAACTATAGCTGGGAGCTTCTGGGATTTGCAAATCTCATTTGTAGGGAGATTGCAAATTAACTCTTCCAAGACTTGTGAGGCTAACAACATTCAGCCTTGCCACCTTTTTGAAGCAGTGAATCGGTTAAACACAAAATACGCCTTTATATGCTTCTATTATGCAGTTCACACAGGATACATGGGCTTAAGGGTGTCAGTCACAGATAATATATTACAAGAAAACCCATGTACTTTCTAACTAAGAATACAATTACCTATGCTAGGCACAGTGGTGGAAGTGTGAGGTTGGAGGTACTTTTTCATTTTCACACCCACTACCACTGCATTGCCTATTTACTAAAGTAGCATACGACTTCTACAAACTAATTAAATATCTGGGTTTATAAAAGCGTATATACAAGCTCCATCGCTATGTGATCTGTTTTTCTTTGTGCTCTTCTTGCGCCTTATTTCCTGCCCACAGATGCTACAGTGCATTTTATTTCCTATCACGATGGCAATGCAGACTATATATATATAAATCAATCATATACTGCACACAGAAATTGTTACCCTGTTGAACTGTAGATTTGGGAATGGGAAAGATAGATAGATAGATAATTGATTGATAGATAGATAGATAGATAGATAGATAGATAGATAGATAGATAGATATTGTATCTCCATGGGAGATAGGCTTGAT
Organism: Bufotes viridis; assembly: GCA_033119425.1. Lineage (NCBI taxonomy): Eukaryota > Metazoa > Chordata > Amphibia > Anura > Bufonidae > Bufotes > Bufotes viridis. The sequence continues at coordinate 257,398,049 of CM065591.1, forward strand.
GCATACATCTATCTGATTATCTATCTGATTATCTATATCTATCATCTATCTTATATCTATCTATCTAATTATCTATCTATCTATTCATCTATCTATCTCCCTATCTATCTCATCTATATCTGTGTATATATATATATATATATATATATATATATATATACCAAGACATATTTACAGTATATATTGCTTTATTCCTGCCAGCAAAAGCAATAGTTTTATAATTGCATTTTTGTAAAAATACAGCAAAGAACAAAGCATAACATGATAGATGATAGAGGTTAAAACAGCGGAGAATAGGAGAAGTTATCTCAAATACCAGTTTACATTGTATAACATTGTGTATTAGTTTCAATTTATGTTAAGCAATTTCTTCTAAGTTTAGTTATGTTTAGCAGTATATACAAACATTGCATTAATATTAGTTGGGATAGATAGATAGATAGATAGATAGATAGATAGATAATAGATCGATAGATAGATAGATAGATAGATAGATAGATAGATAGATATGAGATGATAGATAGATAGATAGATGATAGATCGACCGATAGATAGATAGATAGATAGATAGATAGATAGATAGATAGATAGATAGATAGATAGATAGATATAGGTAGATAGATAGATATAGGTAGGTAGGTAGATAGATAGGTAGGTAGATAGATAGATATAGGTAGGTAGGTAGGTAGATAGATAGGTAGGTAGATAGATAGATAGATAAATAGATAGATAGATAGATAGATAGTTATATAGATAGATAGATAGTGGTGTGCGCACAGATGATGAATGAAAATCAGCATGATGAATATATTTCAAATTCCAAACAACCCGCAGAATAATCTTTAGCGGGTAAAATAAAGCACTGGAGAGATAATCGTCTGCATCTAATATGTTTTCAGTACATTATGGGTAATAGTAATAATAATGGTTGCATTTTATTTGTAAGGATTGGGAGATGATAGTAAACTTTCTGTTTATGCTGTACTTTACAGACATCTAGGGTTATAAAGCAGCACTATGATATTCCACCTTTTATCTAATAAATCTGAGACTACTATCAAATACTTGAAGGGTACCTTGAGTATAGCTGGTGATTTTGTCTCCTGCTAGAAGTTTGAATCTTATGGCAGCCGTACAATGCCGAAATCATTTTTTCTAGAGGAACCATGAACACCAGCTAAATTGGAGGTGCCCTTTAAGGAACTAGTGAATTTTATCTTCTTTGGCATTATAGTTGGTTGCATACATTCAAAACTTTAGTAAACTGTTTGCCAAAGAGCGGTTTATACAGTTGTTCTTCCAGTGCTGTTAACCCCTTATTAAACTTAAATATAAATATGCAAGCAGGGACACTAGACTTTTCTATGTGAACGATACAAGTTTGACTTTTATAAGCCACATACAGTAGTCTTTAAAGGGTTAATGTGTGGCAGTGATGATGGTACAAGAATTCAAATCCTACTCAATATCTGATTTTTTTTCTTTAACAAACGCAGCAAAACCTTTGCCAGTTGTTTCCCGCTGCCCTCCCATACGTTGCCTGTCTGTTTGCTCACAGTAAGTGTACAATGGTGCGGCTATGCGTGCATAACCTTTTTTCTTCTAGCGGAAAAGCACAGGAGCACAAGAGACTTCGAAACTTTACAATGGGATTCCAGGTTCTGCTTCTATGCAGGAGAAATACTGCCATCTAAAGGAATTTAAACAAATTGCACCCAATTCTTCTTTAGACATTTTTCTTTCATTGGTACTGTGTTAATATACTGTACGGACCTTTATTAAGCCGTTCATTTAGTGGAGCTGATAGGCTGTGCTATGTAAACAAAACTAGTTTATTCCTAAAACTAGTTTAATCCTATTTCTCTCAGTAAGGCCTCATTCATGCGACTGTACCTTCTTTGCGGTTTGGATGCTTTTCCTATTGATTTCAATGATCTCTGAAAAAAATGCAGACAACACACAGATGTCATCTGTGTGCTGTCCGTGCCCCTATGTCTTTTCCACCATTTATAGAACATGTATTCTTGGCCACAAACTGCACTTTAAATCAAAGGGTCAGCAAAAATGTTGATAACACACGGAAGCCAGCCATGTGCCATCTGGGGAGCGGACTAGTGATGAGCGAGCATGCTCGGACAAATATCTGTTCGGCTCGAGCATCGCTATGCTTGACACATGGCAGTACTCGACCGAATACCGCATATGCTCGAGCACAATGCTTGAGTCTCTGCCCCGTACGTCTCTGACGTTTTAAGCAGGCAATAAAGGTGCAGGTAAGTACTGCCCTCACTGTAATGCCAGTAGCCATGTTGGCTGCTGGCATTAAAGTGATTAACTGGCCGGAACGCGTATTTATATAGCACCCGATAACGCATGTGCGGCACAGACGTAGACAGGGAGAGCAGAGCGCAGGAAGGGAAAGACAGTGTAGGGAGCGATTTTCACAGTTTTTATTCTGAGAAAGCATTTCCAAGACCCAAAAGTCCTTTTAGGGACTACTGTGTGTGTGTGTTTAAGAGCACAATCTCTTTACCTTCTGCAGTCTCAGGGACAGTGCTTCGGAAGGGACAGATAGTGCAGGAAGAGAGATTTGATGTTCTTACTACCAAAAGCTTTTCAAAGTCCTTTTACGGACTACTGTGTGTGTTTGACAGCAGCAAGATATTTTTATTTTATACCTATTACTGACATATACTGTACATTATCCGCAGTCTTTAATAATCTGGGCCACATCTAGTGTCCATAATCTGTGGTGTTCTGTAACCAATACTGTACTACATCTGCAAACAGTGTCTGTATTACAAATTCCAATAAGATGGGCCAAATATAGTGTCCATAATCAATGGTGTTCTGTAACCAATACTGTAGAACATCTGCAAACAGTGTCAGTATTACAAATTCCAATAATCTGGGCCTAATATAGTGTCCATAAATCTGTAGTGTTCTGTAACCAATACTGTAAAACATCTGCAAACAGTATCGGTATTACAAATTCCAATAATCTGGGCCTAATATAGTGTCCATAATCTGTGGTGTTTTGTAACCAATACTGTAGAACATCTGCAAGCAGTGTCCATATTACAAATTCCAATAATCTGGGCCTAATATAGTTTCCATAGTGTGTGGCTTTGTGTAAAAAATACTGAACAAAGTCTGAAAACAGTGTCTGTCTGTATTACAAATTCCAATAATCTGGGCCTAATATAGTGTCCATAATCTGTGGTGTTCGGTAACCAATACTGTAGAACATCTGCAAACAGTGTCTGTATTACAAATTCCAATAATCTGGGTCTAATATAGTGTCCATAATCTGTGGTGTTCTGTAACAAGTACTGTAGAACATCTGCAAACAGTGTCTATATTACAAATTCCGATAATCTGGGTCACATCTAGTGCCCATAGTGTGTGGCTTTGTGTAAAAAATACTGAACAACATCTGCAAATAGTGTCTTTATAACAAATTCCAATAATCTGGGCCAAATATAGTGTCCATAATCTGTGGTGTTCTGTAACCAATACTGAAGAACATCTGCAAACAGTGTCTGTATTACAAATTCCAATAATCTGGGCCTAATATAGTGTCCATATTCTGTGGGTTTATGTCCTATATACTGTCCTGCATCCGAAAACTGTGTCTTTAGCGGACAGTAAAACAATCTGCGCCACATCTAGTGACAAAACCATTAATATGAAGAAGGCGAGCACTAAGGGACGGAGAAGTGGGCGTGATGCTGATGGTGCACACAGAGGCGGTGGCCCTGGACGCAATGAAATTGTGCCTTATGTCCAGAAAAAAAGAAAAAAAAATCCAACGTACCCAGCTTCATGTCCAACTTAGCTTGGCGGCGCAGGACAACACTGTCCAAGTCGGACCAGTGCGAACAGTTGGTCGGTTGGATTGCTGAAGATAATGCTTCCAGTCGGTTAAGCACCACCCTCTCATCCAGTCTCTGTAGCCAAGAGTCTGGTCAACCGAATCCTCACTCTGATCACCCGTGCTCCCACCATGCAGAGGCTTGCCAAACGAGTGATCCCACACTCGGATATTCCAAGGAGCTCTTTCCAGTGTCAGTATTAGATTTGGCCCTCGCGTCCAGCATGCTTGAAGAGGTACCTGAGATATTGTGCCCTGAATTCCAAACTCTTGAGCCTTCACAGTAAATGGGCAATCATTTGTTCATGAGGAGGATGATGATGAGACACAGTTGTCAATCACTGAGATTGTAGTTAGGTCAAGTCAGGAGGATGAGCAGAGTGAGGAAGTTTAAGAGGAGGTGGTGGACGATGAGGTCACTGACCCAACATGGGAAGGTGAAAAGCCGAGCAAGGACAGCAGTACAGAGGGGGAGGGATCCCCAGCACCGCAACAGTCTGGAAGAGCCAGTGGGGTTGTAAAAGGGAGAAGTCGGCCCACACCAAACTGGCCCAAAACCATTACACCGAGCACCCCCATGCATAAATCTACCTTGCCACTGGGTAGGTGTTCCGCAGTATGGCGCTTTTTTGAGGAAAGTGCAGACGACAAAAGAGTGGTAGTTTGCAACCTGTGCCGTACCAAAATGAGCCGGGGCATGAACACTAGCAACCTCACCACAACCAGCATGATCCGCCACATGGCATCCAAGCACCAATAAGTGGGCCGAACGCCTGGGTTGACAATCTGGGTCTATGGGTCACACCACTGCCTCCTCTTCCCCTGTGTTACGCACTGCCGGCCAATCCCCTGTCGAAGGCGCAGGCCCAGATGCCCCTCGTCCTGCACCTGGACCTTTGCATGAACTGTCAGCAACAACATCCACCTCCCTTTCCCAGCGCAGCGTCCAAATGTCGATAACACAGGCATTTGAACGCAAGCACAAATACCCACCCACAGGCCATAGCATTAAATGGGCAACCTTCGAAATTACTGGCCCTTGAAATGTTCCCATTTAGGCTTGTGGACACTAAGGCCTTCCGCAGCCTGATGTCGGCGGCCATCCCTCGGTACGCAGTCCCCAGCCGCCACTATTTTTCATGGTGTGCTGTGCCCGTCTTACACCAGCATGTGTCCCACAACATCACCCGTGCCCTGACCAATGCACTTACTGGGAAGGTCCACTTCACCAAGGACACATGGACAAGTGCTGGTGGCCAGGGATGCTACATTTCCCTGACTGCACACTGGGTGAATGTTGTGGAGGCCGGGAGTGAGTCTTATCCTGGAATGGTACAGGTACTACCCACGCCCAGGATTGCGGGCCCTACGTCCATCAGGGTCTCCTCCAGCAGCTATGTTATTGGCTCCAACCCCCACTTCTCCTACTCCGCCGCCTCCTCCTCCACTTAAACCTTCTGCAGCAGTCAGCCGTCAGTTGCTAGCTGGAAGCAGTGTAGCACTGCTGTGGGTAAGCATAAACAGGCCGTGCTGAAGCTGATCTGCTTAGGGAACAAACAGCACACCGCGGCAGAGCTATGGCGGGGTATCAGGGACCAGACCGAGCTGTGGCTCTGGCCACTCAACCTACAACCAGGCATGGTTGTGTCTGACAAAGGCCATAACTTGGTGGCGGCTTTAGAGCTCGGCAACCTGACACATATCTCATGACTAGCCCACGTCTTAAACTTAGTGGTTCAGCGGTTTATCAAAACCTACCCCAATTTTCAAGAGCTACTAGTGAAGGCGCGCCACGTGTGTGCCCATTTCCGCAAGTTGTCCACAGCGTCCGGCGGTCTGTCAACGCTGCAACAGCGCTGCAGCTTCCAGTTCACCGACTGTTGTGCAGCGCGAGCACGCGCTGGAACTCTACGTTCTACATGTTGGCCAGGCCTTGTGAGTAGCAGAGAGCAGTGGTAAAATACCAGCTGCAACATGGTCGTCGACTTTCGAGTCAACTGCCACTATTCACAAGCGAGGACTGGGCATTGATGTCAGACCTCTGTGAGGTTTTAAAAAACTTTGATGAATCCACACAGATTGTTAGTGGCGATAACACTATTATCAGCGTAACCATCCCACTGCTGTGTCTACTCAAACGTTCGCTGCTCACAATTAAGGAGAAAGCTCTGAATGTGGCAGATGAGGAAATGGGGGAGGACATGACACAGGGTGATAGCCAGACCACCCACAGTTTGTCTTCTTAGCGCAAATTGGACCATGAGGAGGAGGAGGAGCTGGAGACAGTTGTCTCTGCTACAGAGGGTAGTTCCCATGGAACTTTAATTCCATCTGTTCAGCGTGGATGGGCAGAAGAGGAGGAGGAGGAATAGGAGATAGAGAGTCATCCTGATGAAGACTTCGACGTCTTGCCTCTTGGTACACTGGCACACATGGTTGACTTCATGTTAGGCTGCTTTTCCCGCGACCCTTGCGTTATATGCATTTTAGATAACATGGATTACTGGGTGTTCACCCTCCTCGACCCCTGCTACAAAGAGAACTTCTCATCTCTCATTCCTGTGGTGGAGAGGATGAGTAAAACAGTGCAATACTAGAAGGTACTTGTTGAGAGATTGCTCCAAAATTTTCCATCTGACAACGCGGCCGGCAGAGTCCGTACTTCCTTAGGCAACTGAGGAAGGGAGACAAGGGGAACACACAGCAGTTCAAACAAAGGCAGGGCAACACTCACCAAGGCATGGGACCAGTGGCGGATTATAATTGGGGCGTTCGGGTCGGTCGCCCCGGGCCCGGCATCGCTGGGGGGCCCAGCGCCGACCCGAACACCCACGTACTGCGGCGGGGCATGGGAGCGTATAGTTCCCTGCCCTGCCGCCTATCACCGCCATAGGCTTCAGGCCTAGTAGGCCTGAGGCCTGTGTGGTGGTAGAAGCCCGGCGTGCGCGATGACATCATCGTGCGGCACGCGTGATGACGTCATCGCGCACCTGTATGGTGGAGCTCGCGCACGCTCTGATGTACGTGCGCGCCTGCCACACCATTCAGCATACAGGTAAGTATTACCTTTTTTTTTTATGTGTATGTGCTAACTTGGGGGAGATATTAAGGGACAGTGGGGCAAATTAGTTAATGGATGGCAGTTGTGGGGGAAAATTAATGGATGGCAGTATGGGGGAAATAAATTAATGGATGGCAGTGTGGGGCAAATAAATTAATGGATGGCAGTGTGGGGAAATTACTATATGGGGGCAGTGTGGGGAAATTACTATATGGGGGCAGTGTGGGAAATTACTGTATGGGGGCAGTGTGGGAAATTACTATATGGGGGCAGTGTGGGGAAATTACTATATGGGACAGTGTGGGGAAATTACTATATGGGGACAGTTTGTGTGTGTGTGGGGGATTATTATATGGGACAGTGTGGGGGATTACTATATGGGACAGTGTGGGGAAATTACTATATGGGGGCAGTGTGGGGAAATTACTGTATGGGGACAGTGTGGGGAAAATTACTATATGGAGGAGTGTGAGGAAATTACTATATGGGCCAGTGTGAGGGAAATTACTATATGGGACAGTGTGGGGAAATTACTATATGGGGGCAGTGTGAGGGAAATTACTATATGGGGGCAGTGTGGGGGAATTACTATATGGGCCAGTGTGAGGGAAATTACTATATGGAGGAGTGTGAGGAAATTACTATATGGAGGAGTGTGAGGGAAATTACTATATGGAGGAGTGTGAGGGAAATTACTATATGGGGGCAGTGTGGGAGAAATTACTATATGGGGCAGTGTGGGGAAATTACTATATGGGACAGTGTGGGGAAATTACTATATGGGGGCAGTGGGGAAATTACTATATGGAGCAGTATAGGGAAATTACTATATGGAGCAGTGTGGGGAGATTACTATATGGGGACAGTTTGTGTGTGTGTGGGGAAATTACTATATGGGGGCAGTGTGGGGAGATTATTATATGGGGCAGTGTGGGGAGATTATTATATGGGGCAGTGTGGGGAGATTATTATATGGGGACAGTGTGGGGAAATTATTATATGGGGACAGTGTGGGGGAAATTATTATATGGGGGCAGTGTGGGGAAATTATTATATGGGGGCAGTGTGGGGAAATTATTATATGGGGGCAGTGTGGGGAAATTACTATATGGGGCAGTGTGGGGAGATTACTATATGGGGACAGTGTGGGGGAGATTATTATATGGGGACAGTTTGGGGGAAATTATTATATGGGGGCAGTGTGGGGGAAATTATTATATGGGGGCAGTGTGGGGGAGATTACTATATGGGGGTAGAGTGGGGGAAAAAACTATATGCGGCAGTGTGGGGAAAATTACTATATGAGGGCAGTGTGGGGGAAATTACTATATGGGGGTAGTGTGGGGTATTGGGGGACATTATTTTTGGGGACACTATACAGGGATTATTACCTGGAGCACAATATAGCGTGTTGCCATTATTACTGGGGGCACTCTAGGGGACATTATAACTGCTGTAGACACTATAGGGACCTTTGGGATAATTTATAAAGCTGGTGTAAAGTAGACCTGGCTTAGTTGTCCATAGCTACAGATTTCACCTTTCATTTTTAACAGCTCCTCTGGAAAATGAAAGGTGGAATCTGATTGGTTGCTATGGGCAACTAAGCCAGTTCTAATTTACACCAGTTTGATAAATGACCCCAATTATGAGAAATCTAACGTGTCTGTGTAACAAACTCTGTAGGGACGAGATGCGGCGGGAGGAATTAGTCATGGCGGTCTGGGTCAGACGGAGGAGAAGAGGAAAGAGAAGATCTACATGACAGGAGAAGTCCCTGGATGTAAGAGGTATGTGGTGCTGTATCCTCACTGCTGTGACCTGCGTCTCATCTTCTCCTCCAAGTCTTTATCATAATCATATGTATTTTAAATTTGGCAACTTAAACTTTAATTTTTCACCTGCAGCCCTATGTAACAGCCCAGATACCAGTGATAACTCTCTGTGTGCAGATAATGTTGTACATGTTCCATGCAGTCCTATGTAACACCCCACATAACAGAATAAATCACTGTGTTATGTGGGGTGTTACATAGGACTGCAGGTAACATCTATGACATCTGTACACAGAGAGTTATGAGATGGTGGGGGTCAGACTCCTGTTTGAGGAGACCGTGATGTTCCAGTAAGCGCCGCAGCCTCTTTGCTCCTTACCAAGCACGGCGCTGTCCATGTGATAGCACTGCGCTTGGTATTGCAGCTCAGCCCCAATCACTCAGATGGGACAGCGCTGCACCTCGGCCACGTGAACGATGAATGTGACATCATATGGCCTAGGAAGAGACTGTGACGCTCACAAAGCACCGCAGCCTCTTCACACAGAAAAAAAACCTGAAACCTAAAATGGAGGGGGGCCCAAGTTGGGTAGACAGCCCCGGGCCTATCATGCACTTAATCCGCCCCTGCATGGGACACATTCATGACACCACTCCAGCAACCTCACCCTGAAGCGCGGCCTAGTGGTACAAGGAGGGAAACGTTTTGGAAGATGGTAAAGGAATACATAGCAGATCGTGTCAGCATCCTAAATGATCCCTCAGTGCCTTACAACTACTGGGTGTCCAAGCCAGACACGTGGAACAAAATTGCGCTCTATGCCTTTGAGGTGCTGGCCTGCCCTGCCGCCAGCGTATTGTCTGAGCGTGTATTTAATGCTGCTGGTGGCATTATAACAGATAAGCGTATCCGCTTGTCCACTGGCAATGCTGACAGGTTGACTCAGATAAAAATGAACAAGGCCTGGATTGCTCCTGACTTCTCAACTCCACCAGAGAGCTGAGCTGATGATGAATATAAAGGCAATTTCAATATATCATTTATAATGTACTGAGTTTTGAAGTGTATTTCCATGCACCTTTTCCACCACAAAAAAAAATATATGGTTGAATCTTGTTTTTTCCTCCTCCTCATCCAGATTGTATATATTCCCTCCACTCAAATTTTTTTATAGGGTCAGCTCAACTGCAGGCCCTCAACTAAAATTTTTTTATAGGGTCAGCTCAACTGCAGGCCCTCAACTCAAAAATTTTTATAGGGTCAGCTGAACAGCATGCACTTGCATATAATGTTTTTTAGCGTCAGCTGAACAGCATGCACTCGCATATAATGTTTTAGAGCGTCAGCTGTACAGCATTCACTCACATATAATGTTTTAGGGTGTCATTTGAACAGCATGCACTCGCATATAATGTTTTAGAGCGTCAGCTGAACAACATGCACTTGCATATATTGTTTTAGAGCGTCAGCTTACCTGCAGGCACTCGCATATAATGTTTTAGAGCGTCAGCTCACCTGCAGGCACAGGCATATAATGTTTTAGAGCGTCAGCTCACCAGAAGGCACTCGCATATAATGCTTTAGAGCGTCAGCTCACCATCAGACCCTCGCCCCTAATGTTTTTGAGGGTCAGTTCTGCAGCAGCCCCTCGCCCCTAATGTTTTAGAGGGTCACCAGCAGACCCTTGACCCTAATGTTTTAGAGGGTCACCAACAGGCCACCAATCATAATTTTTCAAGGGTGTGTATGATACCCTCCTTTATGTGTAATATTATGTGTATTGTAGTGCCGGTTCCTTGTAACTTTTAGCAGCTCTTTCACTTAGAGCATAGGCTTTATGAGTGTAGGAGTCCCACTACCTGAACAATTATACCACAATGTGAATGAGGCCCTCCTTTATGTGATATACAGGCTGTTTAGAAATGCCTATTGCTTGTAATTTTTGGCAGCACTTGCACTTTATATACAATTGCATATACAGGAAAGAATGTTTCCTAACAATTTCTCCTGTAAAATGTATTATTATTATTATTTTTTTTTTTTGGGGGTTGTGCGTATTTTTGTCAGTCTGTAAAAGTGACGGACAACTCGGACAACATAGTTCCCAGCAGCTACCTGGGAGTCCAAGATGCATCCAGACATCATCCCCATGTTGTTCCTGATCCATTTCGGTGGTGTTTCTGTCACTTTCTGACCTTTTCAATGGACCAGGCACCCTCCCCTCTTCAGAGCAGGGGGTGTCTGGTTGTCTCCCATTGACTTCCATTATACTCGGGTGCTCGGCCGAGTAAACGAATATAGCAATGTGTTCGGGCCAAACATCCGAACACCCGAATACTTTGGTGCTCGATCAGCATTAGTGCGGACCCTCATGGCACAATCCTTTGAGGGATGAGGAGGAACATTTCTGACAGATCTTTAAAGTGGAAAAGTGTGCTGCAAAGTCTTGGTATGTGGAAAATCAAGGAATCACATGTTTGGATGTCGAAAACTCATTACAATGGTACAGTAGAGACCTCAGTGATGGGATAAGAGGAAATTCTACTACAACGACCATGTCCGCAAGGTGACAAGCGAGCTACTGCACTCCAAATGGGAGAAAGCGAACTGGAGCCAGCGAAAAACAAAAGTGTTAGTGAAACCTAAATTATACAAACTATAAATTGGCGTGGTATTAGAAGGCAGGAAGTGCTCCAACCCATATGCAGTGGTGCATCTATACGGGAGCGTAGATCCTGCGATTGGGGTCCGCTGCTAATGGCGATCCCCAGCAAAGGTGCAGTGGGGGATGCCCGCAACGGACCACAAGTACCACAATAGACATCCTACACAGGATAGCAAATGTGTGGATGTAATAAACAATATCACATTAACATTTACAAAAATAGGTGCACTCTGCAGTCTGACTAAACTCTCATACTGGTGTTAAAATTGAGAATTTAGCCAATATATCCTCATGCACCGCGGGACCTAACGCTGACCTACCTGTGCCGTATGGGTAATACCAGGAGCCAGTGGGCGAATTACAGGAGCGTAAGGTCCGACTAACAGCAAACTCCCAGTTACCTCCAGCATGCAGCCATGCTTACAATGGGAGGAGGGAGAGAGCTCTGAGCCCCACCCAAGACTGACTGATATAGCCCAGGACTCACAGGTTCACCAGAATGTTGCCTGTGGATGGAAAAAAAATGTGGAGTTTTTACTCTTCCAAGCATATCTATATACAAACTATATATTGGCATGGTATTAGAATAAAACATTAACATTTACAAAAACAGGAGCACTCGAAGATATGTCCTTAAACATGAGGATATATTGGCTAAATTCTCAATTTTAACACCAGTATGAGGGTTTAGTCAGACCGCAGAGTGCACCTCTTTTTGTAAATGTTAATGAAACCTAAATTATGTAAAATTCCTAATACATTCTAAAGTATGTAAGCCGCCAAATGTCCCATAAGGTTTGCAAAGCTCCAAATGCACCCTATATTATGCCAAATTACCGTTGAACTTAAAGGCATGTGAATTAATTAAGCACCCTAAAGTATGTGAAGCCACTAATGCACCCTGCAGCCACAAATTCACCCTCCAGTCTGTGAGGGCTCTAATGCACCCTGCAGTCTGTGAACTCACTAATGCACCCTTCAGTCTGTGAAGCCACTAATGCACCCTCCAGTCTGTGAGGGCTCTAATGCACCCTGCAGTCTGTGAACTCACTAATGCACCCTTCAGTCTGTGTAGTCGCTAATGCACCCTGCAGTCTGTGAATCCATTAATGTACCCTGCAGTCTGTGAACCCTCTAATGTAAACTTTAGTCTGAGAAGCCACTAATGTGACCTTCGGTCTGTGAATCTGCTAATGCACCCTGCAGTCTGTGAACCCACTAATACACCCTGCAGTCTGTGAACCCACTAATGCACCCTGCAGTCTGTGAACCCACTAATGCACCCAGCAGTCTGTGAACCCACTAATGCACCCTGCAGTCTGTGAAACCACTAATGTAACCTTTAGTCCGAGAACCCACTAATGTAACCTTCAGTCTGTGAATCTGCTAATGCATCCTGCAGTCTGTGAAGCTGCTAATGCACCCGGCAGTCTGTGAACCCACTAATGCACCCTTCAGTCTGTGAGCCCACTAATGCACCCTGCAGTCGGTGAACACACTAATGCACCCTGCAGTCTGTGAACCCACTAATGCACTCTTCAGTCTGTGAACCCACTAATGCACCCTGCAGTCTGTGAACCCACTAATGCACCCGGCAGTCTGTGAACCCACTAATGCACCCTTCAGTCTGTGAACCCACTAATGCACCCTGCAGTCTGTGAACCCACTAATGCACCCTTCAGTCTGATAACCCACTAATGCACCCTGCAGTCTGTAAGCTCACTAATGCACCCTTGAGTCTTTGAACCCACTAATGCACCCTTCAGTCTATGAACCCACTAATGCACCCTATAGTCTGTGAATGCACCCTTCAGTCTGTGAACCCACTAATGCAACCTGCACTTTGTGAACCCGATAATACAGCCTGTAGAATGTGAGCGAACTAATGCACCCTGCAGTCTGTAAGCTCACTAATGCACCCTTTAGGCTGTGAAGCCACTAATGCACCCTTGAGTCTTTGAACCCACTAATGCACCCTTCAGTCTATGAACCCACTAATGCACCCAATAGTCTGTGAATGCACCCTTCAGTCTGTGAACCCACTAATGCAACCTGCAGTCTGTGAACCCGATAATACAGCCTGTAGAATGTGAACCCACTAATGCACCTTGCAGTTGGTGAACACACTAATGCACCCTGCAGTCTGTGAACCCACTAATGCACTCTTCAGTCTGTGAACCCACTAATGCACCCTGCAGTCTGTGAACCTACTAATGCACCCTGCAGTCTGTGAACCCACTAATGCAACCTGCAGTCTGTGAAGCCGCTAATGCACCCTGTAGTATGTGAACCCACTAATGCACCCTGCAGTCTGTGAACCCCCTAATGCAACCTGCAGCCTGTGAACACACTAATGCACCCTGCAGTCTGTGAACCCACTAATGCACCCTGCAGTCTGTGAACCCACTAATGCACCCTTCAGTCTGAGAACCCACTAATTCACCCTGCAGTCTGTAAGCTCACTAATGCACCCTTCAGTCTGTGAAGCCACTAATGCACCCTTGAGTCTTTGAACTCACTAATGCACCCTTCAGTCTGTGAGCCCACTAATGCACCCTGTAGTCTGTGAACCCACTAATGCACCCTTCAGTCTGTGAATCCACTAATGCACCCTGCAATCTGTGAGCCCACTAATGCACCCAGCAGTCTGTGAACCCACTAATGTAACCTGCAGTCTGTGAACCCACTAATGCAACCTGCAGTCTGTGAAGCCACTAATGCACACTGTAGCCGGTGATAGGTAATGTGAGCACATTAGGGTATCATCACATGCCACGGTTGTAATCTGTTCGGTGGCGGCCATGCTGCGATCAAGAACCATGCAGCCAATTAGCCTGCTGCTGCCTTTCCTTTAACTAGTGAAGACCGCACTGTTTGGTCAGTCTTCATTGTTAATAGCCGCGTGGCAACTTCAATACTGTGCGGCCATTAACATTGAACACTGACTAAGCAGTGTGGTCTTAGTTAAATGACTGGCCTCACGGTTCTTCACAGCAGCATGGCCACAACCCAACCAGATCATGACCGTGACGTGTAGTCGTACCCTTACAATAGAGGCGTAATAAGAAAGGATCGGACTGTATCATAAATCACGATGATGCAAATAATTTTGGTCAGGGAAGCTACCCATGGTCATGTGATTCTGCCAAGTTGGTGGGGGCCTGAACTCAGAGAACCCATCTGATTGTCCAACAATGTTTTTAATTATAAAAGGTGACGGATAATTGTCACAGTGAAGGAGCTCGTATACAGGGGAGTAACGATTGCGGTCGCTGAGGGTGCGACTGGGCCTAGCGGGGGGAACTCTCTGCCTGAAGAGGTGGTGATGGTGAGTACAATAAAGGAATTCAAGAGGGGCCTGGATGTATTTATGGAGTGTAATGATATTACAGACTATAGCTACTAGAGATGGGTCTTTGATCCAGGGAGTTATTCTGATTGCCTGATTGGAGGCGGGAAGGAATTTTTTACCTCACAGTTTTTTTTTTTGCCTTCCTCTGGATCAACTAGCAGGATGACAGGCCGAACTGGATGAACAGATGTCTTTTTTCGTCCTTATGTACTATGTTACTATGTTACTATGTTACTAATGCCGGGCCCCGTCTGAGCGCTCTTTAAACATGTATAATGTGCGCCCCAGGCGCAAAGGCAAGGGGGGGCGTGCGCACTTACCTGGCAGTTCTTGTCACTGCCGGGCTGTTGTCTTCCCCGTAAAGCAGGGATCCCTCTCCGCTCCCTGCTTCACTTTTCTTCTGAACTCCAGTGCTCCCCCTGCAGCCCGCACATGGCACTGCTGGCTGTGGGAGGAGCTCTGAAAGCCTGGGAATCGGGCGCGTCATCAGGGAAGAAGGTAAGTATGTGTTTTTTTTTTTGTTTTTTTCATAAAGCTGTAGACTGTAGGCAAAAGGGGGGCCACAACTAGAGTAAGGGGGCACCTAATCTCGAATAACTACTGTGGGTGGCACATATGTGGGCATAACTACTGTAAGGGGGCACATATGTGGCATAACTACTGTGAGGGGGCACATATCTGGACATAACTACTGTGAGGGGGCACATATCTGGGCATAACTACTGTGAGGGAGTACATATCTGGGCATAACTACTGTGAGGGGGCACATATCTGGGCATAACTACTGTGAGGGGGCACATATCTGGCCATAACTACTGTGAGGGGGCACATATCTGGAATATCTACTGTGAGGGGGCACATATCTGGGCATATCTACTTTGAGTGGGCACATATCTGGGCATATCTACTGTGAGGAGGCACATATCTGGCCATAACTACTGTGAGGGGGCACATATCTGGGCATTGCTACTTTGAGGGGGTACATATCTGGGCATAACTTCTGTGAGGGGACACATATCTGGCATAACTACTGTGAGGGGGCAAGGAAGTGGGCATAACTACTGTAACAGGAACAAAGGTGGGTATAGCTGCTGTGAGGGGCCACAAAGAGGAAATAACTTTTGTGAAGGGGCCACAAGGTGGGGTTAATTACTGTGAGGGGCCACAATGTAGGCATTAGTACTGTGTGGTAGCACTTAGGGGAAATGTTATATATTACCCTGCTATACATTAGCATGGCTCAGTTTTACAGGAACAGCGCATCGCCTCCTGCTGGTGATTTCACAGGGGCAGTCACCATCCCTTCCTTATGTGATTATTTTTTTTTCTCTATCACTACAGGGACCTTATTCCGGATCCAGTTGACATCACGCCAACGCTAGTGACACTCTGGATGAGGTAGGACCAGATTTTATTAGTTAGGACTGGGTAAGTGTAGCCATTCATTGGGTTTAGTGTAAAAAAAAAAAAAAGCCGCCTCTTTGTATGAATTGGAAAAGTGGGAGGGGGGGCCCAATCCAAAGTTTGCACTGGGGCCCAAAACACTCTAGTTACGCCACGGCTCGTATACCCAAATAAGTGACCACCAAGAGTTTTTTTTATGGTAGACAATAACAGGCCTTAGGCTTGGCTTACTCCTTTTAAGGTCACCTGGCAAGTGGAGAGCAGAAACTCAACTCTCGCATCGCATGGCAGCTATGATCCTGATCCAATGGCCTTCAACAACAGAATCATAAAAATAATGACTTACATGCAGAAAACACTTAGTAAGTTTCACTGTGCTCAAAGCTACCATCAATTATTATATCTTAACAAATTATCATTCTCCACATTTATTATTTTTCAACACTGTTGACAATCTGGCTGAGGATATGACAGCAGATTTCAATGAAATGCAGTTGGAACAAGTTGCCAAGTCTCCTGCTGCAAGCTCCAGCGCACAAACTGCTGCAACAAAAGTCCAGCCAGCAGAACCTGAAGTTTCACCCCAGCCAGCTAAATATGAAGTAACACCCCAGCATTCAGGAACCCGCTCAAAACGTCAAAGGAGGTGGCATCCTCAGCCTATTCTTGTTTTGGATACCTGGGCCATGATTGATGCTCAAGTGCTCGAGTATCTGAACAGGAATAGTGCTGAGGGCCATGAGGAAACTTTACTCCATAGTCCGGCCTACCTGAGATGGGTAACACAATAGTGGCACCTGCGGTGTATGACACTGATAATATCTGTGCTGGATTTGTTGGTGGGGCTCAGTGAACCAATGGATGTTGATCAATGTGTGGAATAATGCTGTCTTTGAATGGTGTGTCCAGTCTCTGCTTTACAGAGCACTCTAAGCCCTCGTCCACCAACTTCCTGTGCACAATACTCCGCTCCATCCCTGCTTTCTCAGGAACGAGAAAACTTTCATCAGCCTGAACATTCACGCTATTTTCAAATCACTGACAAGCTAATAGTGGTTTGCGTTCCACCATCAAAAATAATTCACTGTGGATAGGAGCGCTATGAAGATTAAGTAAAACTAATACTTTATTAAATATGCAAATGAATTATTCACGCATTTTCCCCCGTGGCACACAACACATGGACATGGACCAACATCAATGGGGCAACATACAGAGGTAACATGCAGAGGGAAGGCCTCCCTCTTTACAAGCTCTTGGACCTTATGCTAGGAAACTGTATGAAGTTTATTATTTTTTTGTTTTGGTGTTTCTTTATTTCTATTTATTTTTAAAAAAATTAAGTACTAAATGAATTTGGTGTCTTTTTTGGAGTAATTTTTAATTATTGCAGTGTTTACATAGTGTGCCTATTACTTCTGTGGTTCTGGTCTTTTTTGGTCACAAAAATTGAAATAATGAAGGACAAATTGCAATGTTTTACTGCGGTCTGCAACCTCTCACACACACCTACTCCATACTGATGGAGTTACTCCGATGGAGTACAACTGCAGTCAGGAAATACAGCGACTATGCGTTGGACTTAGTTGTATGGTTTTGTTGTGAATCTGCTGGTAGGACTGTTGAGAATCAGCTAGTTTGACTTTATGCAGCATAGACTTCAGTACTCTGTTCTGGCAGAGGAACAGAGTACTGGAGTTTACCATATCTGGCATATCCAGACACTTCCATGCAACATCTCATCCCCTTTGACTATAATGTGATCTAATGGTGATCTGGCAGGTTTCTGGCATAAATGCCAGCTTTTGGCAGGACCAATACAGCTGCATGCAGTAGTCAGACCGACAGTTGGCATTTATGCCGGAACAGGCTGTCAGATTCCTCAACATTAGGGCTCATTCAGACGACCGTATGAATTGGTCAGCATCCATTCCCCAATTTTGTGGAATGGGTGCAGACCCATTCGTTTCAATGGGGCCACAAAAATATGCACACCTTGTGCGGTCCACATCTGTAGTTTGGTTACGCGGCCCTGCAAGAAAGATAGAGCATGCCCTATTCTTGTCTGCAATTGCAGACACGAATAGTCATTTCTATCATAGTGCCAGTCATGTGCGGTCTGTAAAATGCGGAACGCACACGGCCGGTATCTGTGTTTTGCGGGTCCACAAGTTGCGGACTGCGAAAACACTACGGCCATATGAATGAGCCCTTAGTGTGATCCTAGCGTAAGGCACTCAAACCACTTTTTTTTGTAATCTGATTCAACCTTTTTTTGCTGCCTTTAATTTAAAAAAAAGATGACAAATCATAATACTTTATTGAAAACTGTGTTTTGGAGTGGTTGATTGTCATGAGGTATTAGAGTGTATTTTACGCCAAATTCTATTGACGTTGAAAAAAGTACATTACTTGCACACAATCAATCCTAATTTTCCGATTGAAAGTGGAATTTGTACTGTAAAATACCCCAACTTGCAAACCAACGTCAAGGGTCCTCATTCTCTTGTGAGTCCCTACACTGACTAACAACAACAGGAAAACTAACGAACTAGTAAAACAGGTAAACTAAAGTGTCCAGAGTTCAGATCAAATCAGTGACTGCCACAAATGGCGTCCATTCACCATGGAACGCTCTCTCAGGGTTGCTGAAGAATAGTCCGCTTTGAGTTGCCAAAGAGCCAGTCTTGATGTTCCAGATCATCCATGCAGGGTCTGGTCCAAATTGATGAGGTTAGATATTGGTCCAGATCAGCATTCAAAAAAGCATCAAGAATCCTGTTGAAGTTGCGTAGGACTTTACAGGCTAGAATTACTAGGACAGGAGCACCCTCCACTTGGTTGAAAGTATTCTGAAAGCACATTCCAAATACCGAAGGGCTTTAGTAAACTGGTAGTTGAAGATATGTCTCCTGTCATCCTGTATCTTAGAAAGGGTGGGCTGACAACACAGACTCTTCGTCAGCCACAGTGACAAATAAAGCCAATGGTCCTGCAGATCTGGCCAGTTTTTTGGTCTTTGGAAGGGCGAACCGGTTGGCCTGAAGTCATTCGGCCATTCTGGAAACACAAAAGATGCAGGCATCAGATGTGCTCCTAGAGGCCCCAATTTCCACAATTATAAATAAGTAGTTACTGTTAGCCAAGCCTAACAGCACCACTGAAAAATATTGTTTGTGATTGAAGTACTGGGACCCTGAGTAAGGCAGCTTCTTAACATGGATTTGTTTGTCATCCATCACCGCAATGCAGTTTGCAAACTCCACTGAATCTTGGAAGCCCTCGGCGATACAGAGCCAATCTTCCATCTTGGGCTGTGGCATCACCGTCTCTCAGATGACTTCAGAAGTTTGAAGGACGATCCAAGAAATAGTTGAGATCCTCAGCAGGAACTCAAAATGCAGTGATGCAAAGGAGTTCCCGGTCACTAGGAATGTGGAAAAAAAGGAAAGGTCAAAATTGTGGAAAATGTGTAAACAAGATAGGAAAGCAACAATGGGTAAATGGGTTATGTTTTGTCTTCATGAGCCTTTTCTACGGCAAAACGCTGTGCCTCATGATGGTGTTCTGGAAGATGAAGCTGCCAGCAGGGCCACCAGCAAAAGCCCAAATGTGGGTATCGACATCAGGTGCTGCCACAGGTCAGCGTACAGGGTACAGAAGTGCCCTTTCAATGGGAGAAACCTAGGGGCCTCTTTCACTTCTCGGTTCTTCATAGGTCCATATCACTGAGTAAGAAGCCAGTATAGAAGGACCTCATCCGCAGAGTTTTTTGCCATGTTGATCAGGAAGAAATCGCCATATACCAATGAAAGCCAAGCAGATGACTCTAACAGAGCTCTCTTTGTTGTAAAGGCAGTAGAAAATGTCACTGACCTCTTTAGGTCTGCAAAAAAATGAATGATACATGAAAAACCTCTGTTTTCCTTGCCTTGGCTTTAT
This sequence comes from Bufotes viridis, assembly GCA_033119425.1. Classification (NCBI taxonomy): domain Eukaryota; kingdom Metazoa; phylum Chordata; class Amphibia; order Anura; family Bufonidae; genus Bufotes; species Bufotes viridis. The sequence continues at coordinate 257,418,123 of CM065591.1, forward strand.
AAACCTTCACTTTATGCTGGAGAATTTGAGGGTTTTTAGTGCAGCTTAGTGGTACAAATAGATTTTTGTATAATTTATATACCAGTTTTACAGCTATGTAGGATTTGGGTTTTTGTGTAATGTTTGCACAGTAAAATATTTTTTAAATAATCACTTTGTACTTTGTTATTTTTTTCATTATTTTAGATTATTTCATATATCCCATCATATATCCCATCATATATCCCATTATGAAACTGCTATTTTACTACTTTATTTTATTCCTATAATGTATTAGTGTACTCCTGTAAACCAACATACTATGTGTTCTGTTTCTGTATGACACAGGCTGCTCTTATGGCCCTAATTGCAGACTTACTAAACCAGGCATGTCCAAACTCTGGCCCTCCAGGTGTTGCAGAACTACAACTCCCTTCATGCTCTTCTGTAGGTTGATAGCTGTAGGTTGTCCAGGAATGATGGGAGTTGTAGTTTTGCAACATCTGGAGGGCCAGAGTTTGGACATGCCTGTACTAAACGGACAGAAGTAGGTCTAGTTCCGCAGAGTTGACAGTAGAGGAGTTCCCCAGTCTGATTTTGTCAGTGGGATATCTGGTGACCCAATCAAAGGGGGAATAAAAGGTTTCAAAGGGGTATTCAAAGAGTTAACAGCTGAGATCAGAAGTTCTTCCCATTTTGTCTCTATAAACAGGAGCTGGAACAGCTCATCTTTAAAGAGGACCTTTCATCTGAAAATGCACATTAAAATACATATATCCACCTACATGGCGGCCCCCGGTGGTGCTGTTTCAGCTTTTCATTTTCCAAAATGTGCCCTCGTTTGTCCGCAGTGGCCCCCGCAACAATTCGCGACTCATATACAATTGACCATTCGGCTCAGATGGCCAGGCCTACAAATGTTCTCCCGGGCGTGGCTTTCTTCTCCCTGGCACGGAGCGCATCCAATCAGCGTGCCCTGCTCTCAGCCAGATTATTAACCAGGAGATTTGAGTGGTACCTGGGTATTTTTTACATACTCAACAATTCACCTGGGCACAAACCTTCCTGTGAGAAATATAGGGCTATCTATACTTTGCAGCACAATGGTCTGCTGGCAAATAGAACTGTGAGATTCTCTCCTACAATATATAACATAAAGCTCCACTGTAAAAACTACTTTGATCCATGGAGATCCCACCTCCCAACTTACAGAACTTAAAGGATCTTCTGCTAACGTCTTGGTGCTAAATGCCACAGGACACCTTTAGAAGTCTTGTGGAGTTCTGGTTTTCTTGGAACAACAGGAACCTACACATAACATAGGCAGATGATTTTAATACAGAGCTGGGACAAGTTAAGGTGAAGTAGGCACCTACCAGGTATTACGGAGTGCAATATTATTTTAAAAAAAACAACTACAGGGAATTGATGCGCATCATAGTTCTACTATATTGCTTTTTGCAGAGAATGACTGCAAAAACTGCAACTATGTGTATTGATCCCAGGCTGTTGAAGGACCTGGACAGACAAGGTCACATGACGGTATGTGAGCAGGTCCTGAAGCCAGAGGGCATAGCAGCAAGGTTGCAGGGAGGAGGAGAGTTTGAGCTTCAGTATTGAAGTGTATGAGGTCTCTGTAGTTATTTAGGAGTCTGGTCTGGCATCTGTATTTATTTAGGCTAGTTCTGATTCCTTAGAGGATCTGGTCTGTTTTTCTTATTTAGGGTCCAGACTGATGTCTCTATACTATTGTTTGTTATGTGGTCTTTGTTTCTTCTGGGGTCTGGTTAGTGTCAAGTTACTGATGTTTGGGGGTCATGTTGATATTTCAGGCATATGCTAAAAAAAAATGCACCACTTATCATATTGCTTCTTGGAATCTCCTTAATGCCACCACTTAAAGGTTTGGTGTTTGGTATGCTTGACTCTTTGTGTTAGCTATAAATGTGGATTCTGTGCTACCATTAACCTCTTCACTACCAACGACTCACTGCCATTTTGTAATTGACTATGGTGTTTTAATGTCATGGCTGATCCTTGTATGGCGAATTGTGTTACATTTGCTTTATAACTATTTCAGTGTCACAGATAAAACAGAGAATGTTATGTTTCTTGCAGGTTGTCTGTTACAGACACATCTAGAGAAGTTGTCAATGTGTTTTATTTTTATTACAAATAACTTGGCTTTATGCTGTATTGTGTTAATTGGGTGATAAATGGTGGCAAGTCAGAAAAGAACGAACAAAGAACACAACGCTACAACAGTGTTTTTCCTTTTATTTGTGTCTTTCTTTAGACTTAGAGTGTAATGTAATCATGCCTGCAGTATTACTGATTTAGCCACCCCCCTATATCATCTGGATAACTCTAAGCCTTTATTATTTTGTTATATCAGAATATAGTTGACATTTGATGCCATGCTAAAATAAAGATGCTACATTTAGAAGGAACCAACAAATAAATCTGGATGTGTTTTGAAAATCATGAGAGATTTTTGGGTTGTTTGCTCAAAGGGGTTTTCTAGGAGTCAAAGTTCGGGTTCGGGACCCGAACTCGAAACAGAACTTGACCCTGAACCAGAACCCCATTGAAGTCAAGGGGGACCCAAACTTCACGTTATTATTTTCTGTTATAACATGATTATATCGAAAAAATAATAGCATTCTTAAGACAGAATGCAAAACAACTCACCTCATCCACTTGATTGCGCTGCAGCAGCTTCTTCAATCTTCACTGAACAGAACCTGCCAAAGGACCTGCGATATGCGTGATGACGTCACCATGTGGTGACATCATCCCGCACATCGCAGGTTCTTTGGCAGGTCCTGTTCAGCATGATCAAGTGAATGAGGTCTTAAGAATACTATTATTTTCCGATATAACCATGTTATAATGGAAAATAATAAAATAACCAGAGCAGCGAACCTGAACTTCAGTTAAAAAGGCCGGGTTCGGGTCTGGGTACCTGAACTCGCAAAGTCCCTATCCTCGGAATAGGTCATCAATATCAGATTGATGGGGGCCCAACCCCTGGCACCCCAGATGATCAGTTGGTTGAAAAAAATTCTGTGAGCAGATTAGGGTCAGTTTCTGTCAATGTCCTATATTTCTGTCCATTGTCATTCATCCACTCCAAGACTGAATACCATCACCTTCTTCCATCTGCTCCATTACCTGACTGACATCTCCATTATCCATCAACCATCATCATTCGTTTCCTGTAATTTATAGTTGAGTTTCTACTTCTGTTTATTTGTTACCTGCCAGTGCTGATATATGTTTCATAATATTATTTTTGTGAGCATATGATTGTGTTACAATTTGGCCTTCCTGTATGATACTTACTGGGGTTATGTGAGTAGCAGGAGACACTGTTAGTACCCAGAACTGGGGAAAGATGACTGCTATAGCCTATTGGTGATGTCCAGTTCTGTTCTTGTAAACATTCAGTGTTGTTACACATTTAGGGGCATAGCTAAAAAAGGATGGGCCGAATGGCAGTCTTTTCAATGCCCCATCCAGCACAGACATTTACCAGGTTTGTGTAAAACTTAAGACATGGACACACTTTTCAGCAATAGAAAAATTCAGCAGCTCTGACCTGGTCTTCTGTGCTGTGAGCACCGATAAGGGTCCTGGACTGTACAAACCCACTAAGTGCAAAAAACTTTTTTTAAATCGAGCTCTTTACAGCAATGTTTCATTCTTTATTGATGTGATAAAAATTCTAAGTACAGGTCCTTTCTACGCGTTTCGGGCTAGGGCTGCTATGATATAGCCAGAAACGCGTAGAAGAGATTTACTGTCCGTACCTGTACTTGGAATTTTTATCGCATCAATAAAGAACGAAACTTTGCTGTAAAGAGCTGGATTTTGAAAAAGTTTTTATGGACACACTTTTGCATTTGAAATTTTGCACCCTTCACCATGTAGTATAAGTAACACATTACGTTTATTCTTTGGGTCGGTATAATTATAAATATGTGCACTTTTTATGTTTTACTACTTTTGCACAAAAAGAGCACATTTCATGGAACATTCCAAAAGTCATAAAATGTATTTTTCCATATCCGTAGCCATATGTGGGCTAGGTTTTTGTTGTGGGAAAAGTCATATATTTTAAAAGAACCATTTTAATACATATTAATTGTTGATTTAGACTGGTCTCACATAGTCTTTTCAGCAAAAATGTCACATAAAAAAAGAAATGAGACACTGCATCCAGATGTTTGCTGTAAGTCAATAGGAGATTAAAAACAACTACAAAGCAGTACCTTTTTGTGGTGTTTTTCTTTACTTGCATTGAATTTTTTGGTCCATGGTGTTTTTTTTAACACAAATCATGCACTGGGTAGGGTTTTTTTTTCAGATATTTTCTCATAGGTTTCTCTATAGTGGTAAAAATCATAAAAACACATCAAAAATTTGTGACTGAAAAAAGCCACCAAAAAATCCAAATCCAAATCACCAGACCGTTTCAATAACAAAGATTAGAAACCTACTATAGATATGGAAATAGGCCTGAGCGGAAACATCTCACATTACATTTTAAACACAAATGACAATGAACCTACAGAAGTCCTGTGCATTCGGTAGTCCACAAATACCACAAAATAGCCAAATCAAGTCAAAAGAAATAAATAGTTTTTTATTATTATTATTATTATTATTATTATTTTACAAAATGAATGTAAGCAATTAAAAATCCCCAAATAAAAACTGACAGTGTGGAATGAAGGAGAGGCTATGTCACATAAATGTAACTAAATCATAATTCACAAAGGTATGTCACAATTCATATATTAAAGAAAGAAAAAAAGAATTATGCAATATTTTGATTAGTAAATCCCTCCATGTTATGTCACACAAGCTATGGGGACATCACAAGTAGAATTTAGCAGATTAATTTGGTTGTCAGCTGCTGTAACAACATTGTGTAACACTAGCAGTTTGCTGTGTCATCATCACACATGGATATTACTAGTGTATGCTGTGGTGAATATACAAGAGGGTTTCATTTATGTAAGCTACTGTGACATCACTAGTGTTTCCATCAGCGAATCTGCTGTGACATCATAAGTGAGTGACCCTTAGACCAGTACACTACTATGACATCACAAGTGCAATTTAACAGGTAATTGGTCAGGTAGTTTGCTGTGATATCACAATCAGGTTTTACTGAGGTTAGCTACTGGGTCATCACTACTGTGTTCCTGTCAGGTAACTCCTGTGACATCACAAGTGAGGAACATAGGTCTATCATTACTTTCCCACCGTAATTAAATTCACAGCTGATTCACACCTGATTCATCTTGACAAAGGTCAGTATCTCCACATTTGTGGACAGGCGAGTTCTTCTTGGGGTAACTATGGCCCCCGCCACACTAAACACCCGCTCTGATGCCACACTACTAGCCGGGAAGGAGAGCTTTTCCAGGGCAAACTCTGCCAGTTGCGGCCACAAATCCAGTTTGACTGCCTGGGAGTCCAGCGGATCTTCAACTTGGGGTTGCAGATTGCTGTCCAAGTATGCCACCACCTGCTGGTTCAGGTTCTGCTCTATGTCTGGCTCCTCTGGCTGCTCCTGCTCTTGCTCTCCTGTCACCTGTGTAGAAAAACCACCCATTTCGCTACACATTGCTTGTGCTCCAGTTCAGCGCCCACAGTGCTCAGTTGGCCATGAGATCTAGGTGCCAAGTCTCCATTCCCCTGACCAGCCAGATTTACCAACATCTGTTTCAGGACATGAAGCAGTGGAATGACGTTGTTCATCCCGTACTCCTGGTGACTGAAAAATAACGTGGCCTCCTCAAAGGGCCTGAGCAAATGGCAGGTCTCACGCATGAGCTGCCACTGGCTGACATCGAGGTTACACAGGGAGTACTCCTGTCCGGTTGGATCATCAAGAAATCGTTTATGGCCTTTCTCTGTTTGTATAGTCGGTCCAACATATGGAGGGTGGAATCCCAACGAGTGGAAACGTCGCATATCAGCCTATGTTGGGGGATGCCGTTCTGCCGCTGCAGCTCAAGGAGGTGGTGCTTTGCGGTGTACGAGTGGCTGAAGTACATGCAAAGTTTCCTGGCCATTTTTAGGATGGATGGAAGACTTCAAGAACCGCTTGACAACCAGATTGAACACGTGGGCTCAGCCCTCCTTGAAGCAGTGCCGACACCATGTTCTTCCCATTGTCGGTCACCATGGTTCCGATTTTGAGTTGTCGCAGAGAAAGCCAGAATTCGATTTCTTGATAAAAGGACAGGGAGCAGTTCCTCCCCTGTGTGACTCCGTTCTCTCAGGCAAATGGGGTGCAGAACAGCGTGACACCGCCGTGCCCTGCACATGTGGTATGTTGGAGTGGCACTGTGAATTGTCCCTGCAGTGGAGGCTGAGGACACGGTGGAGGATGAGGAGGCAGACATTGTCGCAGGACCAACGGCATGAGAACATTGAGGCGGAAGCAGCGTCACCTGGCCAAGTTGCTGGTGTGGCTGTGCAGGAACCACATTCACCCAGTGGGCCATAAAGGATATGTATTGTCCCTGACCATAGTTACAGCTCCACATGTCGATGCTGCCATGCACTTTGGCAGACACCAACAGGCTCAAGGACTGACCCACCTTCTGTTCTACATGCCACACTACTGTGTGCAGGGCTGGTACTGCCTTTTTGTCAAAGAAATGACGGCTTGGGACTCTTCACCTCGGCTCAGCACAAGCCATTAGTTCTCTGAAAGGTGCAGAGTCCACCACTTGGAAAGGGAGGGACTGCAGCACCAGCAACTTGGACAGGAGCACATTCAGCTTCTGCGCCGTTAGATGAGTGACCGCATACTGTTGTCTCTTGGCAATTGCTTCGGTGATCGATTGCTGATGGAATGACTGACGAGGAATAGAAGCAGGAGCCAGCAAGGTGTAATAGGATTGCTCCTTTTACCCAGTCTGTAACCTCTCCTACTGAACCCTATTCTACATAAATGCTGTGGAACGATTCCTCCCTATCCTTTCCCTGCTCTTATAAATATTTTTTCACTACAATCAAGTCTTTTCTACCACTGTCCCTAGCGCCTGCTGACATCTCTCCCTGCACTAAGTACACTGGTAAATCGCAGAATCTAAGATGGCTGACGCTATTTATAGGGCTGTGACATCACAGGACTGGCTGGCTGCTGATTGACTGCATGCATGGCATTATGGATGATCCCGCCTTCCCAGAGTTCCTTTCTCTATGTCCTCACATGTTAAGCAGCCATTTTAGGAAAAATGCGGTTCGTTACCACGAAGAGTGAGGAAATTCGGCTTCGGAGCAAATCAAATTTTTCCTGAAATCGGATCTAATTCCACTTCATCAGCTTCGATTCGCTCATCTCTAGTGATGGTGGACTCAAAAGAGTTCAAGAGGAGCCTGGATGTATTTCTGTAGTGCAATAATATTACAGGCTATAGTTACTAGATTTCTGGAGAAGGGTTGTTGATCCAGGGATTTATTATTTTTGCTAGACTGCGATTGGGGAGGTTCTTTTTTCAATAGAGTTTATTCTGCATTCCTCTGTATTCTATTTTCCGGCTGAACTGGATGATCTTGTATATGGGCATTTTTCAGCAGTTGTCCACCCCTGCCTACTACAATTTATATTGCATAAATTCACAAGGTAGTATGAATAATTTATTGTGGTATGGGCCTTGCAGCTAGCTCATGTTATTTGTTCACCACCAAATGCATACTAATATTGAGATATTTAGATTACAGGAAGTTGTATATAAAAAAGACCTGAAAATTAATAGAAGCTTTCTGTCAAAACACACTGCCACACATACACGTTAATTTTCCCAGTAACCTCTGCTTTATCAATCCTTACTGGATCATTTGGATTCTAAGATGGTCTTCACGCTTAATTAATCTAAATCCACTAGCAGCAGGATAGAGACTTTGAGTTGCTCCACAACTGTTCTAAAGCATTCCAGTTTGAATCATCCTCTTTCCTAATTTTGTGCCGTTTTCATCTGCTTTTGGATCATCTGAAGAGCTATAAAAAGCCGACGCCTCCTTCTAACCCCATTAGGATGAAAGCTTTGGATTTTATTATTCATGTTTAATAGGAGGAAGCTGAAATTCCCCCAGGAAGTGTAAAAAAAGGTAGTTTTTGATGTCTCAGATACAGAGACATAGCTGCAAAGACATGATGTGAGTAGGCAGCGAAACACATAAGACACAAGGAAATAAAGAATTTCTTTAGCTTGTCCCATAAAGCTAGTGTTCACAAAACTGTTATTTTTGGACAGGTAATCCCTTTATCCTCCGGGAAAATAACATGTTTGTTTTTTTTTTCCACTGGAATATGGAGAACTGCAGTATTCAGGCAGTAAATTGTCACATCAGTATGAAATTACACTGTCATTTGAGAAATGTTTCCTATGTGTTTCACCTTAGGCCACATATTTATTTTGTTAAAAAATAGGAGTGGGATGATGGCATTTGCTAGTAGTAGTAAATAATCTTTCCTGTAAAAGCCAAACAGGAAAAATATAAGACAACTGTACGACAAAAAATTTCAACATCAATTGTTCTATGCCTTGCATTCTATAGAAGGCATGCTTTAACTACTGTAGATAGAGGTCATTAGCTTTCCATATATTGGTGATTCCTATATATCCCATGTATTATATTGCCACCATTGAAACTCACGATATTCCAATATAAAACTGTTGGCCAGAAATTTTCATCTACTCTTAAAGGGGCAGTGTAGCAATCAGTCGGCACTCCGTGCAATCTGGCGTGGTGCTCATGTCAAGAGACGATGTCCCATACAAACAATGGATTAAAAGACCAGCACTCACTTGAATATACAAATCTTGCTGCTTTATTGGTCACATGAAGCCATATAACAGGTGACGCGTTTCGGCTCTAATTCTGAGCTCAGTATCGTGTTTGAGAAAGTATAACAGTATACTGTCTGTTTAAGAAAGGCTCAATATTAGAGCCGAAACACGTCACCTGTTATATGGCTTCATGTGACCAATAAAGCAGCAAGATTCGTATATTTAAGTGAGTGCCGATCTTTTCATCCATTACTCTTAAAGGAGCATATCCAGAGGAATTACACCAGACTCCATCCCTATAGAAGTCAGTAGAGATGTGGCCCTCTCCGTTGAGGTCTACCGGGATTTACGAAAAAGGTAGAGCCTCAGAGTTTGGATATATGGTGCCATAAAAGTTTAAATTAGGAATACCCGTTCACCCCCTTCCCAGGAGCATTCTCGCAATCATTAAAGTTAATGCCATCTATTCTGTTAGTAGATCCAAAATTCTGTTCTACTTAAATTTAATGCAGCTTTGTTGTCAACTGAAAATGTATATAATTCTGATTCCATGTAGACACAAATAGATGGAGCTAACAAATTGATTTATCTAGATAGTATTGTACTGTATGGGAGCTTTATACAACCGCTATCATAAGCAGGTGAAGCACTGTGGGTACTTACCAGTCATGTGCCCTGTTTCCAAGCAATTTGGTCTTACAAAAGTGAAGCACAGTTAAAGGGAACCTGTCACATTGAACATGGTGTCCTATGTGTGAGCAGTATGTTATAGAGGAGGAGGAGTGATATATAATTTTATGGGAAAATCAACATAACTTGTAATTTACTTATGCATATCTATGTTCATATTTGCCTTTGGAGTCCAGTGGGCAGTCCTACTTAACAGTTATCACTGTATATATAATAATACAGGGTAGAGTGTCAGTCTAATTAGGACCACCCACTGGACTCCTACACCCAAAATAAGCAGCTTTCTAGTGCAATAAATTACAAGTTATACTCAGTCATTTCCCACAAATTGACTTTGCCGCGTTTCTTATTCTGATTTATGGTTTCTGGTCTAGTTTGTTCTTCTTGGTCTGACCTAGCTTGTTGTTTCTGCTGTATTCCCATTTCATGGCTACCGATCTGTCACTATTTTATTATTTTCCCCCTTTTATTCTGCTGCCCAGAAATGATGATTTAGGTGACCTTTACATGGGCCGACAATCAGGGCAATTATCAAGAAGGAGCATTCCTAAGAAAACTCTTTCCCAATAATTGTCCTGTGTAAGGCCTAATTCACACGTCCGCAAAATGGATACGCATCCCATCCGCAATTTTGCGGAAGGGTTGCAGACCCATTCATTTCAAAGGGGCAGGAATAGATGTGAACAGCACACTATGTGATGTCCGCATCCGCGTTTCCGCAAAAAAATAGAACATGTCCAATTCTTGTCCGCAATTGCGGACAAGAAAAAGCATTCTCTATATAGTGCCAGCAATGTGCGGTCCGCAAAATGCGGAATGCACATTGCAGCCGTCCGTGTTTTGCGGATCCGTGTTTCCGCAAAACACACTACGGACGTGTGAATTAGGCCTAAAGGTGCTGCTAATCACCCAATGAACACGCTCTAGTGAAAGCATCATTGATGCTGGTCCTTTTACAAGGGCCAACACAGCAGGTATTATTGAGAACAAAGGAGGTGAGAGCTGCATTTATATGCAGCAATCATCTCCACTGCGTGGACTACTCGATCACTACTGTCTTTGCTCACCCTCATAGAGAATCATTGTTTCTGGGCAGCAGATTGCTGTTAACACAGCAGGATCTGCTGCCCAGAAATGAAGATTTTGGTATTCACATCAGTGATGGTCATTCATTGGGTGATCAGCTTTATCATTATACAGAGCAATTACCAGGAATGAGCATTCGTAGCACCCTTACCTAGGCCTATCTTAATTATCACATTTCCCAAACTCTGGCTATTCTTTAACCCCATCTTGAAGTCTGGGGTCATATACAATCTTAACCTATTCTTCTGTTATCAGATCTTTAATTATAAAGGGCACGTTCTGTTTTTGATTAGAAGATGAGTATTGTCCATATGGGCCTAAAAAAGAGCATATAAGAACTTTATTTGCATAAAAGAAGTAATACAAAAATGATGTTCCACGACTTGTGATCAATGTTATAGACTGAAGATACGTTATTCTGTGTAGAGCTGTAAAAAGATTAATGTACTTTTTTTAAAGAAATTAGTAGCTTAATGAAGTGGATAAAACCGCTGTCATAGTTTTTATTGGATCTAAATTGCATGGTAGTGTAATGGTATAATGAGTCATGACTGGAAGCTGGAAGGCTAATTTGCCCTTAACTGACATGAGATCCAACGAATTAACATCTCTGTAGTTTCAGCCAGAAGAAGGAGCATTATTTCATTTTACAGCTAAGTTCTTAACAAAGCTGTTAACAGCAGGTTTATTGATCTCGACTTCTGCGAAATGATGAAATTGGAATTTAAAGAAAGACGCCTTTTAAGTTATTGTTCTTTGCTTGGCACTGAGTGCGATCTGATCTGTGAAACTTATACTGTGAAGAAGGTCCAAGAAACTTTAACGTTCACAGAAAAGGAAAAGAAAGGGTTTTTATTTTACTTTCTGCAATAATTAGCCTAAGAAGTAGATGAGATAAAGGTGACAGGCAGTGCTGAACAAAGAGCAGATAGGACGTACATCATCATCACCATCATACAGATAGTATCCATATCTTTATTAAGGATAAGAAAGGTTACCTTGGATTTCTATGGTTTCTATAATAAATCAGTCTGCCGATTGCATGAAACTAAGGGTCCTTTTACATAGGCAAATTCACTGCCCATAATAAGAGCTGGTTGAAGATATGCAACAACCAATCATTAAGGCTACATTCAGTGAAAAACAGGCATGTGACAGCCGTTTTTAGAACCAATTGAAGTCAATGGCGCTATTCACATGGCCGTTTTTTTAATGACCAGTGAATAGTGGCCATCAAAAAAATAGGGCATGTCGTACTTTTGACCATTTCACGCCTTAACTGACGCCACTGAAATCAATGGAACTGTTTTTAACGCCATTTAGACAGGATTGCACCATCTAGCGGTCGTTAAAAACAGGTACACTTGCTCTTTCAGGGGTTAAATTAATATAATAATAATACTCACCCCATTCACTAGCACCAGGAGGAACACTTGCTCTTCATTAGATGCAGAAGGACCTGACGTTCCCAGCATGATGATGGCACCATATTGGGAGCGCAGGTCCTTTCCTGCTGAGAGCAAGAGTCCTTGGGAATGCAAATGACTGAGTTCAGTATTTTTATTTTTGACACAGCAGAATGGTGGACAAATGGGAAAATACTGGGAGTGATTTATGGGGGCATTCATAACACTGGGGTACACTAAGGGTCCATTCACACGTCCGTAATTTGGGTCCGCATTCGTTCCGCAATTTCAGGACCCATTCACTTTCAATGGGGCTGAAACGGATGCAGATCCGCATAGTTTTTTTCGGGATCCGTTTTTTCAGGATCCGCAATTCCGTTCCTGTAAAAAATAGAACGTCCTATTCTTGTCCGCAATTGCAGACAAGAAAAGCCATTTTCTATTATAGTGCTGGCTATGTGCGGTGCGCAAATTGCGGATCGCACATTGCCGGTGTCCGTGTTTTGCGCATCCGCAAAACACAGCCCCATTGCCCTGCAAAACACATGCCCGAATGGTTCTGATGTCAAACCCATGTAATTTTGATCCACTATGATAGGCGGAGTCCACTGCCTGCCATATTGCAGCTGTGTAGGAGGAAACATTAGACGGAAACAGACAGGGGATGATGGAGGGTGTAGTTGGCAGAGTTTTTGGCCCAGAGAAGGTTGTAGTAGGCCTTTACATTTCGGGCTGATCTTGCAGCACACAGCACTATGGGAATTGTTTTGGCTGCTGCTCATCTACGCCCACAACATGGAAGTTCAGGTTGTAAACAATGGAGTGCAGCAGGAGCATGGAGACTGAAGAGAAGACTTAGGAAAGGTGACAGGTACACTGTTATGCTCTGGAGAAGACTAGACAAGATTCACACTATAAAATTCCATTTTTTAGGACCCGCACAACCCCTTTAAATCTCCTGCTAAGCTTGGGGATTGGATGCTGAAATAGAGGCCTGGTTAGCTCAGATTCTAGCCTCACTAATAAGTCGACCAGCCGGAGCTTTACTGGCCAGCATGGCAACTTTCCCAGCCTTGCACAGCACAGAATTTTGGCTGGGTAAACTCCTGACATGCACATCTTTTGCTACACATTTTCTTTCATTTTAAATATATACCGTATATACTCGAGTATAAGCCGAGTTTTTCGGCACAAAATTTGTGCCGAAAAACCCGAACTCGGCTTATACTCGAGTCATAAATTAAAACTCTGAAGAGCAGAGTGGGAGGAGGAGCGGGGGGAGGAGCTGGGGGCGGGCATTTGCGGCAGGGCCGATGCGCTCACTGTGCTCCGGCCCCACCGCTCATGTATAGTTTTTCAATTTGATTATACTATACACTTATTCTGACTATAATTCTTGCCCCCTCTGTACCTCATCACATGCGGCAGGCGGGCAGTGAATACTTCAGGCCGGGCAGACGAGAGCAGCGTGACTTGCTGATGTCACGTGCCTGCCCGGCCTGCTTTATGAAGGCGCTCGCTCTCCCGCCCGGCCTGAAGTATTCACTGCCCGACTGCCGCATGTGATGAGGTACAGAGGGCAAGAATTATAGTAAGAATAAGTGTATAGTATAATCAAATTTAAAAACTATACATGAGCGGTAATGGGGATGGGGGATGTGGATGGCACTGTTATGGGATGAGGGGATGTGGATGGCACTGTTATGTGATGGGGGATGTGGATGGCACTGTTATAGGATGGGGGATCTGTGGATGCCATCCACAGCCCCCATCCCATAAGTGCCATCCACAGCCCCCATCCCATAACAGTGTCATCCACATCCCCTCATCCCATAAGTGCCATCCACATCCCCCTTCCCATAACAGTGTCATCCACATCCCCTCATCCGATAAGTGCCATCCACATCCCCCTTCCCATAACAGTGTCATCCACATCCCCTCATCCCATAAGTGCCATCCACATCCCCCCCATCCCATAACAGTGTCATCCACATCCCCCTCATCCCATAAGTGCCATCCACAGCCCCCCCATCCCATAACAGTGACATCCATTTCCACCTCGGCTTATACTCGAGTCACTACTTTTCCCAGGTTTTTTTGGGTAAAATTAGGGGGGTCGGCTTATACTCGGGTCGGCTTATACTCGAGTATATACGGTAATTTAAATATCACAAGAAATAAATAAATGTCACTTGGGACAGGGTCAGTTGAGTAGGGTGAGTGTTCTGGTAGTTTGAACCCAGCAGTGATGGCAGACATAGCAATTTTGAATCTGCAGCTGGATGCATTATTCTGAGGGCACCTTTTCTCAAATTTTCCCGCATATTCTCCTTGATAGCTTCTCACAGTTGACTAGCTAAGTTGCTGTAGTATTCCCCTGTGACAGCTCTACCCTTCTCCAGATACTGTAGTTCGGTGTGATATCACCATCCATATACCAAAAAATGGTTGCCGTCACCTTTCCTACAGAAGCAAAAATACCAACATTTTGTAGGTGGGATGCAGCTTATTTCCATACCATGCTTTGCCTTTTGGTCTAAATATGAAAGTGATGGATCCAAGTTTCATCCACAGTAACAACTCAGGACTAGTGAATTTCTGGGTCCTCATTTATGGAAGCCAAATGAGCAGAACAAATCCTTACTTGCCTTTTGATCATTTGTTAATAGCCTTGGTACCCATCAAGAACTTACCTTTCTCATCTTCACTTAAAGGGGTTATGCTATGATGTAAAAAATGAAAATCAGACATCATACAGTATCTGACAGTCTCTTTCTAACAAAACTAGAATCGGTCCTTTACCTCACATGGATCTAGAGAGCTCGCTATTCATTGCCTGGATTGCTCTCCTAGATTTATTTTAGGCTGGCAGCTCAGGAATGTGTCCTCTCTCCCTGTAACTGCCACATCTTCTAACAGAAGATATGGCTGGTGACATCTGAAGATTTAAACTGAGTGTGTGCGACCACCTCAGTGAGGTGGACTAACAAATAAGGAAAGGAATATAGCAGGTGGTCCTATACTGATACATTTTATTGAATAGCTCAGTGGCTATACTATTTTTTAATTATATACTATTACAAAAGTATTCAGATCCAGGTGCTGGTTTGAAAAATGTAGAATATTTTTCTTGGCACAACCCCTTTAACTGGTTAAGATTGAACACCTCCAATTGAAATGCCTATTGTTTTCACAGACCTCATATGTCTTCCATGGTCATCTCATGGACACTGCAAAAGTTGAATGTCCATGCCTGTTGTCTCCTCAATGGTAGCAGCTAGAAGCCCGCAACTTGTTTTAAAGCTGTAATTCCAGCATTAGTCCAAGCAACAGAGAAGATATCACTGTTAGAAATCGAGTCAGGAATAATTTCAAGTAAAATCTGCTTTTACTTTCACTTTCAGCTGCATTCATAGCATCCCTATTTCTAACAGTGATATCTTCCCATGTACTGAGTACTGAACATATTGCTGGTATTTTATGAAAGCTTGGAATGTCAGCTTACAAACAATATAAAGCCCATATCTCTAGCTGGTACTAAACCAGAGATATGAGCAGTTAAAGCAGCTACCCCCTCCCTGTCAGTCTGGAGGAGGAGGGGAAGCAATTGCAGAGCTGACAGGCTGCAGGAGGAAAGGAAAAATAGCTAAAAATATATAGGAATGTGGCATTATCATCACTGTACTGACCCACATTATAAAATTATGTTATTTTTACCACACAGAGAACACCGTAAAATAAATTCCACAAAATAATGTAAAAATTGTTGTTTTTATCTTTCCCCTTAAAAATAAAATAATAAAAGTTATTTAATACACTATATATACCTCAAAATGGTTCCTAAAAAACCTACAACTAATCCCACGAAATAAAAAATAAAAAACTGAGAAAAAATGAAAAAGCTATGACTGCTAGAACAATATAAATGGTCTTTAAGGCTAAAATTAATTATGTCACTAAGGGGTTTAAAATGCAATAGTGTTCCCTGAGTTGTGCGCCAACAAGAATTACTGCAGACACACCTTAAAAATCTACAATAAAAAAAGCTGACATTTTGGGAGGGTTTTTCCAATTTTAACGGGACTGTTAGGAGGTTAAGGGCTAGAGTAGCCTGAAATGCATAAGTGGCTTTTTTGTATGTGTTCTTACACCATGATGTACTAAGCATCCTGATTGTTTGCAATTGTGCAGTGCTAGATGACTCCATTTCTTACTTGTCGTGAAGGCCGTCCTAAACATTCTGTATCTTCACAGGACTCGCTGCCACAATGAAACTCCCTGTGCCACTTTACTACAATTGATTATGTAGGGGCGCAATCATCTAATGTCTGCACCATACCATCATGAATCTCCAGTGGTGACACCTGCCTCGTCACTTTATCACTGCAGTGTTCACATCTCTTCATCTTTGAAGAATTACATCACTTAATTCACGTTTACAGCCTATAAAATTTAAAGGAAATGTGTAATCAGAAAATGACCTATTGTTTAAATCATGTTTTTATGTTCTGCTTTTTTTTAGATTTTTTGGTGAATTTTGTTTTCACTTTCTGTTAATAGTATGTTACTATCTATCTATCTATCTATATTTTTTAAAATCATAAAATCATGCAGATCTTCAAACTGCCCACTATGCCTAGTATATATTAAGACTTCCGGTCCGGAGTTTTGTAGGCATGCGCTGTCACCTGTGAAGGGGTCACCTATTGTGACTGGTGGATTCTGTGTTATCTATATACAGGTGTCATTGTAATTCTGCCTGTGATGATAATGAGATACTGAAAGGTTACCTGTACAGAACATGGAAATCATTGCCTATTATTTGACCTAGTGGCCAGTGCATGGTTTCCAGGATTATGATATATACAGTATGTACCGATAATTTCAGATCTCTATGTTAGAATAATAACGTTCTGACAAGTCAACCGTCAGCAAGTGAGATAATGAGTGATAGTATAGTTTGAGCAAATCACCGAATCATAGTATCACCATAAAATATAGCTTTTAATTAAATTTATTAAAAAGGGTTCAGAATCAAGGAATCTCTTATCCAAGTAGGGGGAGTGGAAAATAGGCCAGCGAACCAGAAAATTCTGTCCCTGGTCTGTCCGCTATACACTATAAGCCCTGCCTACAAAACGGAATAGCCGCCCCGATAGGGGCGATCCCGTGTCAGGAACCTCCTAGAGTCCCTAATGAGGCCCTGCCACAGGATAGTACCCACCACCTGTGTTAAGTGTGTTGGTCAAAGCGTCCGTCAGTAGTCAAATAGGTACACTCAAAACTGGGGAATCACACAGAGTGCGAGGACCAATTGGATATATAGTTCCCCTCACTCCTAGCGACTCTCCCAGCTAGCAATATTACTGTACAGACATGATAAATATTAAAGGTATAGAATAGTCCCAAATAGGTATACAAATTCCCGACGCGTTTCACTGCAACCGTATATTATGTTGGAGATCATCAGGGGACATATACATATAATAAGGGTGTCTATATCAAAGACAACCCAGAGTGACAAAATTGGACCAAAATACAAAAATTTGCCACAGTGACCGGTAAAGAATGTCAATCTCAAGGATATACCTAGACAAGAGGAGAAGATAATACCAGATATAAACAATTCAGAACAACTTAAAGGGTTAATGATAGTGACCAAATAAAGCCAGTGCTCAAAGATAAAGTATAATCACTTCCCTTAGCCATCAACCGGTCTAATGGACAGGCTATCCCGACTGCGGATATAGTCAGGTCCAGGGCTATAATCTTCTGGGTTCTGGTGTCTCCTCTTGCTGGGGCCGGTGGCGTGTGGCGAACGCCACTTGCCTTAAATAAGCGCTCTACTCTAAACATCAGGTCACGTGATTACAGATGGTTCACGTGCCCAGCCGAGTGACGCATCGGAACTAGCTGTGCGTTCCATCGCGCTGCCGATCGTTCCACAGCGATGTGTATGCGTTCCACAGCAGCCGATGCGTTCTACAAGAAGACGCTGCGTTCCACAGGCCCTCTTGGTATGGACTTATATATTAAACAGTTACCCAGTATAATAGATACTGGGTACTGTATATCACAAGACATCCCACCACATGGGCAGCACCAGTGAGGGTAAATAGTATGGAACAATGTCCCAAATATGGATTACCTTAAATTCACTATGAGGACACATATATTTCCCACAATTAACCTCAAATGAGAGGTGTACATCTGGGGGTAGTTTTACATGACAAGAGCCAAAGAGGACACACAATTCAGTGTGTCCCTGGCTCTATACAGTGAAGCAGATAATGCAAGACTGTCATCCCCAGAGGAAGGTCATTTAGTAAAGGACCAGTGCTTAAATAAAACAGGTATAATCAATGGATTCATTCAGTCCCAAGGGGCCCGAGTTTCAAGTTTATACGTCCAGCGTGCTTCTTTCTGTTTAAGTATTTGATCAATATTACCACCTCTAATAGATGGTCTCACAACCTCTATAGCAGAAGGAGATATCCACTTTTTCATCAAGATGTTCGAGGAGGATATGTTTAGGAATAGGTTTATCCTCGTTTGTTCCGAATATCACCTACATGTTCCAGTATCCGTGTTTTGAATTCTCTGCAGGTTTTACCCACATATAGCTTACCACAAGTACATCTCATAAGGTATATCACACCCTCGTATTACAGTTAGCAAAGCACCTCTGTTTAAATCTGACAAGTCCCCTTGCATCATAGAAGGAATCACCCAGTTTAATGTACTTGCAGGCTTTACAATGTCCGCATCTGAATGTGCCCACAGATCTATTTTGGAGCCAACATTCCCTCTGAGGAGGTTCAAAGTGGCTACGTACCACAAAGTCACGGATATTACGTCCCCTTCTATATGTGATAGAGGGGTATTCTGTAAGAAAATCTTTCAGATCTGGATCAGTTTTTAACAATGACCAGTATCTGCCTATTATCTCCCTGATTTCCTCAGAAGCCACATCAAATGTACCAATAATCCGAATCACCTCCTCTATTTCCTTCTTTTGAGGCTGCAGAAGAGTATGTCTCTCTTTTTCACGCTCATGCCTCGCTGCCTGAACAAGACTATCGCAAAAAAACGGCCACTAACAGCCTCCTGAGGTGGAACAGTTTCCACCCAAAACCTTTACGTAAAGGAATTCCTAAGGGTCAGTTCCTTAGAATTAGGCGAAATTGTTCCACGAAGGAGGACTACGAAAGAGAGGCCCTGAAATTATCTGAGAGATTTAGGGCAAGAGGTTACCCTGAGTATTGTCTTGTTCAGGCAGCGAGGCATGCGCGTGAAAAGAGAGACATACTCTTCTGCAGCCTCAAAAGAAGGAAATAGAGGAGGTGATTCGGATTATTGGTACATTTGATGTGGCTTCTGAGGAAATCAGGGAGATAATAGGCAGATACTGGTCATTGTTAAAAACTGATCCAGATCTGAAAGATTTTCTTACAGAATACCCCTCTATCACATATAGAAGGGGACGTAATATCCGTGACTTTGTGGTACGTAGCCACTTTGAACCTCCTCAGAGGGAATGTTGGCTCCAAAATAGATCTGTGGGCACATTCAGATGCGGACATTGTAAAGCCTGCAAGTACATTAAACTGGGTGATTCCTTCTATGATGCAAGGGGACTTGTCAGATTTAAACAGAGGTGCTTTGCTAACTGTAATACGAGGGGTGTGATATACCTTATGAGATGTACTTGTGGTAAGCTATATGTGGGTAAAACCTGCAGAGAATTCAAAACACGGATACTGGAACATGTAGGTGATATTCGGAACAAACGGGATAAACCTATTCCTAAACATATCCTCCTCGAACATCTTGATGAAAAAGTGGATATCTCCTTCTCTGCTATAGAGGTTGTGAGACCATCTATTAGAGGTGGTAATATTGATCAAATACTTAAACAGAAAGAAGCACGCTGGACGTATAAACTTGAAACTCGGGCCCCTTTGGGACTGAATGAATCCATTGATTATACCTGTTTTATTTAAGCACTGGTCCTTTACTAAATGACCTTCCTCTGGGGATGACAGTCTTGCATTATCTGCTACACTGTGTATAGGGCCAGGGGACACACTGAATTGTGTGTCCTCTTTGGCTCTTGTCATGTAAAACTACCCCCAGATGTACACCTCTCATTTGAGGTTAATTGTGGGAAATATATGTGTCCTCATAGTGAATTTAAGGTAATCCATATTTGGGACATTGTTCCATACTATTTACCCTCACTGGTGCTGCCCATGTGGTGGGATGTCTTGTGATATACAGTACCCAGTATCTATTATACTGGGTAACTGTTTAATATATAAGTCCATACCAAGAGGGCCTGTGGAACGCAGCGCTCTTCTTGTAGAACGCATCGGCTGCTGTGGAACGCATACACATCGCTGTGGAACGCATCGGCAGCGCGGTGGAACGCACAGCTAGTTCCGGTGCGTCACTTCCGGTTGGGCACGTGAACCATCTGTAATCACGTGACCTGATGCTTAGAGTAGAGCGCTATTTAAGGCAAGTGGCGTTCGCCACACGCCACCGGCCCCAGCAAGAGGAGACACCAGAACCCAGAAGATTATAGCCCTGGACCTGACTATATCCGCAGTTGGGATAGCCTGTCCATTAGACCGGTTGATGGCTAAGGGAAGTGATTATACTTTATCTTTGAGCACTGGCTTTATTTGGTCACTATCATTAACCCTTTAAGTTGTTCTGAATTGTTTATATCTGGTACTATCTTCTCCTCTTGTCTAGGTATATCCTTGAGATTGACATTCTTTACCGGTCACTGTGGCAAATTTTTGTATTTTGGTCCAATTTTGTCACTCTGGGTTGTCTTTGATATAGACACCCTTATTATATGTATATGTCCCCTGATGATCTCCAACATAATATACGGTTGCAGTGAAACGCGTCGGGAATTTGTATACCTATTTGGGACTATTCTATACCTTTAATATTTATCATGTCTGTACAGTAATATTGCTAGCTGGGAGAGTCGCTAGGAGTGAGGGGAACTATATATCCAATTGGTCCTCGCACTCTGTGTGATTCCCCAGTTTTGAGTGTACCTATTTGACTACTGACGGACGCTTTGACCAACACACTTAACACAGGTGGTGGGTACTATCCTGTGGCAGGGCCTCATTAGGGACTCTAGGAGGTTCCTGACACGGGATCGCTCTATCGGGCGGCTATTCCGTTTTGTAGGCAGGGCTTATAGTGTATAGCGGACAGACCAGGGACAGAATTTTCTGGTTCGCTGGCCTATTTGCCACTCCCCTACTTGGATAAGAGATTCCTTGATTCTGAAACCTTTTTAATAAATTTAATTAAAAGCTATATTTTATGGTGATACTATGATTCGGTGATTTGCTCAAACTATACTATCACTTATTATCTCACTTGCTGACGGTTGACTTGTCAGAACGTTATTATTCTTTCTTAAAAAGCCTTGTAATGTTTAACAATGGCCCAGTCGCTAAATTTATTATTTGATAGGACAAAATGGCTCACTGAGGCTAGTCAAGTTTTTTCGGATAAGGAGATCAGTTTCAGCACACCAGCACGTACATCTATCAAAACCGCCTTTAAAGAACTATATTTGGCCCATAAGGAATGTTTAAAATCGTGGTGGGAAGCACAATCCCTTGAAAACTATATTAAACACTCTATTGTCCCACGGGGACTACGGATTTTCATACGCCCAGCTAAACGAGTCACTACCCCTGAGTTCCTGTGTAAGTGGGAACAGGAGGCCACAGATAGCTCCCTGAGATTTATGAGATTATTACTAACCCAGGAGCAAAACAAACTCCTGGAACTTGAAAAACAGTTAGGTGAAGCGGTTAAGACTGCAGAAGAATTCAGTGATCATACAGAATTTACCAATAGACAATCGGAGTTACAAATCAACATCGAGAGACTGAAAAACTCTCTGATTGAAAGGAAACATAGACAGTTTCTGAATGATCTGACTGAATTCAAAAATAAAACAGCATATACTGTGAACTCAGAATCTAGAGATTCTGCAACGGAAACATCTGCATCAGAACAGGAACACTCGGATAGTGACTCTAACACCTACCGTGGGCGGCCATATCAGAGGTTTAACTATAGAGGAGAAGACGCAGAGGGGGCAGGTTCGGCAATAGGAACTACTCGCAATCTAGGGGGAAGACAGAGGTCGACAACAACCCTCCAATTCGCAATCATGGCGAGAGAACACAGGCCGGGAATTTACCTCTTCCTCCTCAGCATCCTCCTTAGCCATACAGACGAAGGAGAATGGAGGGAACGATCAGGCTTTTTTAGATCCAGGCGATCGCAACCCCTATGGTCTACGCAACCGTCCACACAAAAATTGACTCCATGTAATGACTCCACAATACTTAATATATCAGGAAAGGTATTATCTGAATCAGAGACAAGTATTATATCAAAAGGTTTAACCTTTGTCCCCACCAACAAATATGACTGCTTTGGGTGGATTAAAGATCTTAACCTCTTTATTCGGAAAGTAAAATGGCGCAAAACCTTTATCCAGTTTGATAGATTAAAATGCAGTGAAACAGGCTTGGAGATGTCGGACCTCCCGGGATTCAATGAACTCCTGAGTCTCCTGGAGGATAATGAGAAAATGGTGGGTACAGGCCCCTTCACCAATTTGGGGAACAAAAGTACAAAAAGTCCACCAAGAGGCAATGAAGCACACATTGATCTGTTTTTGAGTTCAGTGACCAGAGATTTGCAAAAGCTTACGGCTCGGACGGGTTATAATAATTATACTCATTCGGAAATGATAGCCCTTCAAACACTCAGTAAGAATAAAGAACTAGTTATTAAACCTTCTGATAAAGGAGGTAACATTGTTGTACTGAACTGTAAACAATACAGATCGATGTGTTCTTGCCTCCTTAATGACAAAACAAACTATGAGATATTGAGGACAGATCCGACTATCCAATATCGTGCTGAATTGAAACAGATCCTTCAGGGGGCCCTGGGTGACAGATTAATTAATAAAAAGAATATGAATACCTTTATCCTGAACATCCTAGGGTTTCCACCTTTATTGCCTGCCTAAGATACATAAAGGCCTGGACCCCTGAAGGGCCGCCCAATTGTTTCCGGCATTGGAAATCTGACTCAAAACATTGGTACATATATTGACCAGATATTGCGCCCTTTTTGCTCTCTCTGCCCTCATACCTGCGGGATACGACTGATCTCCTGCAGAGACTTGAGGGGATACATGTGGAACAAGATACATATTTGGCCTCAATTGATGTTGAGGCCTTGTATACATCTATCCCCCATGATAAGGGAATCAAAGCAGCGAAATATTATCTTACCACAAGAAGTGTTGAATTTGAAAAACATAACAACTTTGTTCTACACCTCCTTGGTTTTGTACTAACACATAATTATTTTATTTTTGACTCCAAATTCTTCCACCAGCTCAGGGGCACGGCAATGGGAAGTCCCTGTGCGCCGACGTATGCCAACCTGCTCCTGGGCTGGTGGGAGGATACGGTAGTCTTCACTGATGAAATGGTGGAATGGACCCAGCATGTCCCCCTGTGGGTTCGGTTCATTGATGATATTTTATTGTTATGGACCGGCCCCAGGGAAGGATTTAATACATTTATGTCTCGTTTAAATAAGAACTCAATAGGTCTCTTTTTACATCTGAGATTCATGAAAATACTATATCTTTCCTTGATGTTCTGATTAGTAAGGATGAGCACCAGTCCTTGAAGACAACTCTCTATCGCAAAAAACGGCCACTAACAGCCTCCTGAGGTGGAACAGTTTCCACCCAAAACCTTTACGTAAAGGAATTCCTAAGGGTCAGTTCCTTAGAATTAGGCGAAATTGTTCCACGAAGGAGGACTACGAAAGAGAGGCCCTGAAATTATCTGAGAGATTTAGGGCAAGAGGTTACCCTGAGTATTGTCTTGTTCAGGCAGCGAGGCATGCGCGTGAAAAAGAGAGACATACTCTTCTGCAGCCTCAAAAGAAGGAAATAGAGGAGGTGATTCGGATTATTGGTACATTTGATGTGGCTTCTGAGGAAATCAGGGAGATAATAGGCAGATACTGGTCATTGTTAAAAACTGATCCAGATCTGAAAGATTTTCTTACAGAATACCCCTCTATCACATATAGAAGGGGACGTAATATCCGTGACTTTGTGGTACGTAGCCACTTTGAACCTCCTCAGAGGGAATGTTGGCTCCAAAATAGATCTGTGGGCACATTCAGATGCGGACATTGTAAAGCCTGCAAGTACATTAAACTGGGTGATTCCTTCTATGATGCAAGGGGACTTGTCAGATTTAAACAGAGGTGCTTTGCTAACTGTAATACGAGGGGTGTGATATACCTTATGAGATGTACTTGTGGTAAGCTATATGTGGGTAAAACCTGCAGAGAATTCAAAACACGGATACTGGAACATGTAGGTGATATTCGGAACAAACGGGAT
Organism: Bufotes viridis; assembly: GCA_033119425.1. Lineage (NCBI taxonomy): Eukaryota > Metazoa > Chordata > Amphibia > Anura > Bufonidae > Bufotes > Bufotes viridis. Next base: position 257,442,599 of record CM065591.1, read on the forward strand.
AAACCTATTCCTAAACATATCCTCCTCGAACATCTTGATGAAAAAGTGGATATCTCCTTCTCTGCTATAGAGGTTGTGAGACCATCTATTAGAGGTGGTAATATTGATCAAATACTTAAACAGAAAGAAGCACGCTGGACGTATAAACTTGAAACTCGGGCCCCTTTGGGACTGAATGAATCCATTGATTATACCTGTTTTATTTAAGCACTGGTCCTTTACTAAATGACCTTCCTCTGGGGATGACAGTCTTGCATTATCTGCTACACTGTGTATAGGGCCAGGGACACACTGAATTGTGTGTCCTCTTTGGCTCTTGTCATGTAAAACTACCCCCAGATGTACACCTCTCATTTGAGGTTAATTGTGGGAAATATATGTGTCCTCATAGTGAATTTAAGGTAATCCATATTTGGGACATTGTTCCATACTATTTACCCTCACTGGTGCTGCCCATGTGGTGGGATGTCTTGTGATATACAGTACCCAGTATCTATTATACTGGGTAACTGTTTAATATATAAGTCCATACCAAGAGGGCCTGTGGAACGCAGCGCTCTTCTTGTAGAACGCATCGGCTGCTGTGGAACGCATACACATCGCTGTGGAACGCATCGGCAGCGCGGTGGAACGCACAGCTAGTTCCGGTGCGCCACTTCCGGTTGGGCACGTGAACCATCTGTAATCACGTGACCTGATGCTTAGAGTAGAGCGCGCTATTTAAGGCAAGTGGCGTTCGCCACACGCCACCGGCCCCAGCAAGAGGAGACACCAGAACCCAGAAGATTATAGCCCTGGACCTGACTATATCCGCAGTTGGGATAGCCTGTCCATTAGACCGGTTGATGGCTAAGGGAAGTGATTATACTTTATCTTTGAGCACTGGCTTTATTTGGTCACTATCATTAACCCTTTAAGTTGTTCTGAATTGTTTATATCTGGTACTATCTTCTCCTCTTGTCTAGGTATATCCTTGAGATTGACATTCTTTACCGGTCACTGTGGCAAATTTTTGTATTTTGGTCCAATTTTGTCACTCTGGGTTGTCTTTGATATAGACACCCTTATTATATGTATATGTCCCCTGATGATCTCCAACATAATATACGGTTGCAGTGAAACGCGTCGGGAATTTGTATACCTATTTGGGACTATTCTATACCTTTAATATTTATCATGTCTGTACAGTAATATTGCTAGCTGGGAGAGTCGCTAGGAGTGAGGGGAACTATATATCCAATTGGTCCTCGCACTCTGTGTGATTCCCCAGTTTTGAGTGTACCTATTTGACTACTGACGGACGCTTTGACCAACACACTTAACACAGGTGGTGGGTACTATCCTGTGGCAGGGCCTCATTAGGGACTCTAGGAGGTTCCTGACACGGGATCGCCCCTATCGGGGCGGCTATTCCGTTTTGTAGGCAGGGCTTATAGTGTATAGCGGACAGACCAGGGACAGAATTTTCTGGTTCGCTGGCCTATTTTCCACTCCCCCTACTTGGATAAGAGATTCCTTGATTCTGAACCCTTTTTAATAAATTTAATTAAAAGATCTCTATGTTAGCCAGAGGTGGTTCAGAATATGAACATTTTGAACAACCCTGATCATTTTTAGGACCATTTTGACCAACTTTTAGTAATATTGTTTTTTTTTGCAGAAAAAAACGCTAGCTGCAGATGTAAGGGTACTTTCACACTTGCAGCATGGCTATCCGGCAGGCTATCCGGCCGTGCTGCGCCGTAGCTCCACCCCACCCCCATAATAGTCAATGGGGACTGGAGCGCCAGCACACGTGTACTTGCGGCATGGCGGATAGCCATGCCGCAAGTGTGAAAGTACCCTTAGCTAAAAGTCTATGGGAATTTTGAAATGCAGGACTGCATTTTTCTTTTGCGTTTATTTCAATTTGGGTGTGTTTTTTATATCTATGTTTTTTTTTTTTAAACTGCAGCATGTTATAGTAATAGTGTTTTATAGAGCATTTTTCCATACCCCTCTGTCTAGGGAAAAAACAAAACAAAAAAAACATGCCATTCAAATATATGTGAAGAAGAAAACACCATATAAAATGTACGTCACATGCAAAAAACACATGGTGGGGAATTATATCATGAGTATATTTGAAGTCCGTTTTGCTTGAGTCTGCATTGGTGTACTTTATGTCACATTTATCAAATGTCTCATGTTACTTGATCAATTTGGTTTGTCCTTAAATCTAACACTTTTGTCTAGAAAAGCTACTCCAGTTTGTCTACTCCACCCTCCTCCTGGAGTGAGATTGCGACTTATTTGCGAAAAAGTCACAATGATAAATCTGGAGTGAAACTTATCAACATAGCTAACCACACCCTCTTTTCCTCCCATATTACAAAACTGGATTGAGGTGTGTAAAAATGCAAAAAGTCACAATAAAATGCGCAAGTGAGTGTAAAAAGTTGCACATTTTTGCGCAATCACTAAAATTTTGCTCAAGCGAGTGCAAAAAAGTCGCAAAAGCCCTATTTTGCTACTTTTTGACGCCAGAATCCTGGAGTGAAGGTATGATAAATCAGGGCCATGGTATTTGTGGTGTTTTTTATGGCCAAAAAAACGGCAGGCAAAATTCATGTGTGTAGGAACACGTGCGCCCCAACAAACAAGATCAACATTTGGAAAAATTTAGAGAAAGTAATACCATCCTATGTAAAATTATATTTATATTTTAACATTTATATCTTCTTCATGCATACAACATATACTGGCAAAATTGATTTACTTAAAAAAATAAAAAACAATAAACTGCAATAATTTATTAAACAAATCTCAGATATGGCATTTCCTTCTGTGGCACTATACCTGGTACTGTCCCCTTTAGACGAAACAAGCTCTACCATTTTTTATAATTTTTCACCTGTTCCTGACAACTAGGAAACGTTTTCCCTCCACTACTCCAAGGAGATTTTTTTCAGCTGTTGGGAGATTTCAAGCATACACAGCTCCTTTCCAATACCCCACTCCATAGCATCTTGGTGGGATTTAGATCTAGGATTTGAGTAAGCCATTTTTTCAACCATTTATTGATGGATTTACTGTTATATTTGAAGTCTCAGACATGTTGCAAGGTTCACATGTGGCCGATCTTCAGTCTTCTAACAGATGGTCCTATATCCTCCTAATGCAAACTTTGGTACAATGTGTGGATGGAGAGAGAATTCTATGATGGCCAGACACTGATGAAGCACAGCAAACTACTAACCGTAACATTTCTCCCACCATGCTTTACAGCACATTGCTTGATATGTCCTGGTGTTTGAGTGTGTTTGACTTTAGTCTTACTCTAATATTTTTTTTAGGGCCAATATGGTCTCCCTGGTGTTCTTTCTGGAGAAGTGTTTTCTTTCGAGTATCAGACTCATGTAGATGTTATTTGTGCAGCGCCTTTTAAATGGTAGTCTCATGCACTAAGACATCAGTTGGAGAGACAGCTACAGCATGTGATAAAATTCTGGAGTTCTTCTGTGGTCTCTGTTCTGGGGCTAAACCTAGCCTATACTGAGCAAGTTGGAATATTCTTCACTTATAGAAAATCTTCAGCACCGTGGAAAGTTTGGTGCCTACCAGTTTAATCATTTTGTAATGTCATAGTGCAGTACCCCAGAACAGGGGATATCTGCAAATGGTTTGGTATTTAATGTTATTTCATGCTATGTAATATATACCCAGTATAGTATAATTGGGAAGTCCAGGGTTAACCACCAGCCTTCATAGGAGGTTAGAGGTGGGCTGGCACCACCCCTAACTTAGGTCAGTTCTGAGTGAGAGTTCATGGGAGAAGGAAGCTGTTGCCTCATGCTCCCTCTTCTTAGGATCAGAATACTTCAGAAATCTCTGCAAGATCTACAGAAAGAGAAAAAGAGGAACATAATGGAGAACTTAGAATCTGCATGACCAAGCATAGCAGTCGGAAAGGTAACCTGCTACTTCAGCTATTCAGATTTTGCTGCCATCTGGGGCACTGTTAAGACACACTTCAAACATGTCCTGGCCACACGTGCTGCTCAAAACCCTGTAGCCCACAGTGGACACTACAGCCATTATTGCCAAGGTACTGTCGCTAGCCATATATTCTGCTGAGAGAAACTATAGCAAGATAGTGTACAAAGAGTGCCACAACTTGCTATCTGGTGAAAGGATTCAAACTGTGTGCAGACAGAGCTGTTCTTCAGTATTGTTGGCTGTACTACAACTCCTGTTTTGCACTTAAGTAAATGTGATGTTTGTTCTGCTACATCTGGCCTGGTTTTCTGACTCCTACACCATATGCTGGCCATCACACTTCTACACACCCTGCCTTGCACCCATACAAGACCATAACATCACAAGAACTTCAGCTACCATCAGGTAGGAGCTCCGGAATCCGGGTGGGCCCTGAGGGAACAATGGTGTAAGAAAAGCCACTGTGAAGGACTGTAACAACCAGAACCACTACCACTCCCATCCTCCGCTCCAGCTCTTCCTGAGCCACTGCAATAGGCACCTAAAGCCTTCCTTCTGAAGGCCTCAGATAGCTTTTTGTCTGAGGGTAAGGTCCCACGTATACTGCTGGATGGCTAAGGCATGGCTGCAGCATGAATGGTAACCACAATGACTTGCAAGGCAGCACAGTTTTTCAACTGATTGGTAAAAGTAGTTTGGGAATTGTTGGAAAGCCACACAGTTTTGCAAGTGAACCTACCAAACCACACAACTATTAAAAATCGATTAAAGGCACTGAGCTCTGGTTGTTATGGGCAACAAGGTAGTTTTTTTCTCGCATGCCCACTATATTTGAAAGTTGCATAATTTTTTCATGATGATTAAATGGGTCTCCAATTAAATTTTTTACAAAACACAGCTATGGTAACTGAATAATAATTGTAATAGACTGTGCTCTCATCTGAAGTATGACATGATCTGAGATCTTTCAAAAATTGTGATTAATCAATAATCACACAGTATATTAGAAAACTTTTGAGCATACAGTAGATAAGCTTTAGTAACTGAAACTAAGACATATATTTTTTTTATGCATAAGTCTGGACTGTTCCCCTAAATTAGGGTCTTTCCAGGAGTAAAATATTGGTGACCTATCCTGATTGGTGGGGTCCAACTGCCAACAAACACTTCCTAGCCCAATGATTTCACGTTCATTGGTCACGAGGCCTATATGCAGCTCAGTCTCCTTTAGGCTAATGGCCATGAGATGCAGTACCAAGCACAGCTGCTAGATGTACAGTGTGGTGCTTGGTATGCTGTGAGGAGGCCACAGCCCTCAACAGCTGATCAGCCAGGGTGCCTGGGAGTTGGACCCGGACCGATCTGATATTGATGACCTATCCTGAAGATAGATAATTAACATGGTATACCTGGAAAACTCCTTTAAACCATTTCTTCTGAATCCCCACCAGAGAAACCAGAGCAATGCCTAGGCCTCTCTGTGGTGACCTCTTTGCCCAAAAAAAAAAAAATATGCAACATCAGAATGAAAAATACACACCCAGAGTCTCTAAGCAACCATCAGTGAAAAGTGGACCGTACACGGATGGTATCTGTGTCCTGTCAGCTTTTTGTTTACTGATCCATTGACTTGAATGGGCCAGTCCAGCCTGAAAAATGGATGAATATAGAGCATGCTGAGATTTTCTCTCGATAGACCAAGGGCCCCCAGAAAAAAATCATGCATTTGAAAATAACCCATCAAAAAGTGTGGTGATAAGAAAGCAGGATGCGCTCATACCCATATGCAGTTGTGCATTTCTGTAGGGGAGCACATCCTGCACTTGTAGTCCGTTGCTAATGGCAATCACCAGCAAAAAATGCATACAATGGATGATGCCAGCAACGGACTACAAGTACCACAATGGACATCCTACATAAGATGAAATTTATGTGGATGTGGCAAGAATTCAGAACAAACACAGAACCAGAGATAGGTGCACGCTGCCGTCACACTAAACCCTCACACTGATGTTAAAAATTGAGAGTTAGTTCGACATATCCTACTAGGAGGACGTGTCTTAAGCCTCGGGCACCAGCGTCAAGGTCTCTCAAGTAGCCCGTGGGCCCTAACACTCACCTACCTGCGCCATATGGGCGATATCAGGGGCCAGTGGGCAATTACAGGAGCATTAGGACGACTCACAAACATCTCCTCTGTTACCTCCAGCATGTGGCCATGCTTGCAATGGGAGGTGGGAGGTGTCCATGAGCCCTACCCAAGACTGACTGATATAGACCAAGGCCAAGCAGGTGCACCCAATTGTGACCTGAAGATGAAAAACAGGCACATTTAAAATGGAGTTTATACACCTCCATACATATATATATAAACCATCAAAAAGTGTGGTGATAAGAAAGCAGGATGCGCTCATACCCATATGCAGTTGTGCATTTCTGTAGGGGAGCACATCCTGCACTTGTAGTCCGTTGCTAATGGCAATCACCAGCAAAAAATGCATACAATGGATGATGCCAGCAACGGACTACAAGTACCACAATGGACATCCTACATAAGATGAAATTTAATTTGAAAATAACCATTGATTTTAAAGAGTGAGCATTCAGTCCAGGTTATTTCTGTTCTGTCCATCACACTTATCACTATATGAGCCACCATCCTGTGTAGACCAGAAAACCTTCTGCCAGGACTGTAGGATTGTCCTGCTGAATCTATGATACTTACCATGTCTAGACAAGAACTGGGGGAATCTCTCTAGTGAGGCCTGCCAAACAGTTAGAGAAGCACTGCTTTATAGGGCATGTGCATATTTCTTCTGAAATGTCATAGAGACACATCAAAAGATACCATCAGCTCATAGCTGGTAGATTTAACCAGCTTGGAAGTGCAGACATCTAGAGGCTTGGAAATGAACAGATGCGATAATGGGAAGTGCCCTCCAGCCAGTTTGTTCTAAAGATCGGAAGGGTCTGATGTCACAAAGGTATACTTACACTTTCATTGTGTAATACTCTCTAAGCAGTACCGGATTTACATATCTGGAGCCTGTAGGCACAATAAGCGTTGCACCTTAGGGTGCTTTCACAAGTGGCAGATTTCCTTGAAGAAATTTCTGTGATTGAAAATCAGTTCCATTTATCTGGATGAGGCTTGCGGAAATCCATGTGCTTGCCGCCAAATTCCAGATGAATGGAACTTATTCTTAGTCGCAAAAATTTTCTGCAACAAAACCTGCCGAGTGTAAAGGCTCCCTTAGGCCCCTTTCACACGGGCGAGTTTTCCGCGCGGGTGCAAAGCGTGAGGTGGACGCATTGCACCCGCACTGAATCCGGACCCATTCAATTCTATAGGGCTGTGCACATGAGCGTTGTTTTTCACGCATCACTTGTGCGTTGCGTGAAAATCGCAGCATGCTCTATATTCTGCGTTTTTTACGCAACGCAGGCCCCATAGAAGTGAATGGGGCTGCAGGAAAATCGCAAGCATCCGCAAGCAAGTGCGGATGCAGTGCGATTTTCCCGCATGGTTGCTAAGCGACGGGACCCGATCTTCAATATTTTACCTTATAACATGGTTATAAGGGAAAATAATAGCATTCTTAATAAAGAATGCTTTGTAGAATGAGGATTAAGGGGTTAAACATAAAAAACTTAACTTACCTCAGCCACTTGATCACGTAGTTGGCGATCTCTCTTCTCTCTTCAAGCTTTAGCTGCCATCTAAGGGACCTGTGATGACATCACATCACATGGTCCAATCACATGGTCCGTGATGGACCATGTGATTGGACCATGTGATGTGACGTCATCACAGGTCCTTTAGAATACATGGGGAAATAATAAATTCTCCAGAATACTCAACCCGAAACCGGACTTCAGTGATGAAGTCCGGCTTCGGGTCTGGGTACCAAACATGGCGATTTTTCCAACGCGAGTGCAAAACGCATTACAAACGTTTGCACACTCGCGAAAAAAATCGCACATATTCCTGCAACGCACCCGCATCCTATCCGGGCGTCAAACATGACGCCCACGTGAAAGAGGCCTTCGGCTCTTACTAAGACCAGCATCAAAAATCACAAAATTTGCATTATAAAACTAAAGTAACAACATTTATTTTTACACTTCATGACAGCCATTACTGAATAGAGACTACAGCACCAGCTACCACTCTATGGACTATAATCCTCTCCTGAGCATAAGGAGCAAGAACTCTTTTCCAGAGGACCACTTTTAGGCCTCATGCACACAGCCGTTTCCATTTTTGCGGGTTCACAAAACAGGGATACCGGCCTTGTGTGCTCTGCATTTTGCAGATCAGAACGTCCAGCCCTATGATAGAAATGCCTATTCTTGTCCACAAAACAGACAGGAATAGAACATGTTAAATTTTTATATTTTTTGCAGTGCTGCGGAAGGGACGTGCGGAAGCATCTTTTGCGGCCCAATTGAAATGGATGGGTCTGCATCCAATCCGCTGAAAATGCGATGAGGGCTGAAAATACGGTTGTGTGGATGAGGCCTTAGCTATAGGGCTCATGCACATGAACGTGTGCGTCCAGTTTTCAAAATTGTGTTTTTGGTTTCCCTGCAAGGGTTTGCTTCCCATAATTGAGGGGGAATATAATTATATTGTGGTCACTATTACTTAGGGTTTCTCAAACAGTAACATTTCCAACAAGCTCTGCATTATTAGAAATTACCAGATCCAACAGAGTATTGCCCCTAGTCGGAGCTTCTACAAACTGGCCCATAAAGTGGCCCTGCAGCAACATGAGGAATCTTCTCCTCTTTGTGGTTGAGGCAGAACCATGACCCCAGTCAATGTCTGGGAAGTTAAAATCTCCCATTATGACCACTGTGCAGCCCGCTCTATTTGGTTATACAGCTAAACTTCTATCTCCTCTGCGATGTTAGAGGGTCTATAGATTACACCAAGTATTATTTTTTCACTGTTTATCATATACCTGTGATTTTTTTGGTACCTTGGTTGATATTGTTGGTACTGTATATAACAGGTCCATGTTACCAGCAGCCCTATTTTTCATCGGTGTACAGTTCTACCAAGTCATCTCTCTACTTTCCTCACTAACCCCAGCCCACTAAATCCGCACTGTCCTCTCCTAGATCCCACTCTCTATCTACCCCCTTATTAGTATGACCCCCAAATCCTAGTTTAAAAGCTCCTCCAGATGTCTAACCATTCTTTCCCCCAGAGCAGTTGCACTTTCCCATTAAGGTGCAGCCCGTCCCTACTGTAGAGCCTGTAACCGACCGACAAGTCGGCCCAGTTCTCCATGAACCCAAACCGTTCCTTCCTGCACAAGCTTCAAAGCCACTTATTTGACTCCCTGAGTTCTCGCTGTCTCTCTAGTGATGCTCGTGGCACTGGTAGTATTTCTTAAAACATTACCTTGGAGGTCCTGGACTTGAGCTTCTGTCATTAGTTCCCTAAAATCATTTTTAAGGACCATCCATCTCCCCTGCCTTTGTCACTGGTACCAAAATTGATCTTGACCGTCGGGTCTTCCCACCCAGCAATCTGTCAATCCGATCCGCAATATGCAGAACCCGAGCACCCAGCAGACAGCACACTGGCATTCACGGTCTCGGCGACAGATGACCCTGTTTGTCCTCCTAATAATAGAGTCCCCTACCACCAGCATCTGTCTGACTTTTGATGCTCTCCTTTTACCATGCTCAGGACTAACCTCCCTAGCACTTTTCCCTCTAACCTTTCTTGTAACATTAACCCAACTACTGGTCCCTGAGTCCTGATCTTGCCCTCCTCCATTTCATTGACCCTAGCCAGTGCCTGCACAGGGAGGTCTAAGCCTCACTCCAGGTTTGCAATGCTCCTGCGTGTTGCAAGCTGCTCCAAGATCTGGGCTGTCAAATATGGAACATGCTTGCATCTAGTGCAAATGTATTCACCCTCAAATGGCTATTCAAGGCACGCATATATCGCACAGGACACACACTTAGTGGCATAGGCCATGGTACCTATGTCCCCAAGACCAAATTTACTTTTACAACAAATAGCAGCTCAGAGTTGTAATAGGGCAAAACCTAATCGACTAATACATTTCAACTGTGATTCTTACCATTTTTTATTTATTTTTTTACCACGTGCTTTTAATCAGTTGGCTTTTTAATATAGTGTTATATGTATATCTATATCTATCTGGCTCTCATCTCACTCACAGTACAGTATTATATTGCCATCAAGTGGACATTTGCAGGTATAACATTATAAAGTTGCATGACCTAACAGTGAAATGGTGTGTGTGTGTGTAAATATATATAATACACACACACAGTGCCTTGCAAAACTATTCACCTTCCTTGCCTTTTTTTGTGTTTTGTTACATAACAGCCTTAAGTTCAATGGTTTCTAAATCTGAATTTTATGTGATGGATCAGAACAAAATAGTCTAAGTTGGTGAAAATATATTAAATAAAACTATTGTTTAAAAATAGAAAACCAGCATGTGTGTATGTATTCACCCCCTTTGTCAGGAAGCCCATAAAAAGCTCTGGTGCAACCAATTACCTTCAGAAGTCACATAATTAGTGAAATGATGTCCACCTGTGTGCAATCTGAGTGTCACATGATCTGTCATTACATAGACACCTAGGCTGCAACACCTAGGCAAGAGGCATCACTAACCAAACACTGCCATGAAGACCAAGGAACTCTCCAAACAAGTAAGGAACAATGTTGTTTAGAAGTAAAAGTCAGGGTTAGGTTATAAAAAAATATCCCAAATCTTTGATGATCCCCAGGAGCACCATCAAACCTATGATAACTAAATGGAAAGAACATGGCACAACAGCAAAGCTGCCAAGAGATGGCCGCCCACCAAAACTCACGGACCAGACAAGGAGGGCATTTATCCAGAGACCTAAGGTAACCCCGGAGGAGCTGCAGAGTTCCACAGCAAAGACTGGAGTATGTGTGCATAGGACGACAATAAGCCGTACGCTCCATAGAGTTGGGCTTTATGGCAGAGTGGCCAGAAGAAAACCATAACTTTCAGCGAAAAAACAAAAAGGCACGTTGTAAGTTTGTGAAAATACATGTGTGAGACTCCCAAAATGTATGGAGGAAGGTGCTCTGGTCTGATGAGACTAAAATTAAACTTTTCGGCCAAAGAAAACACTATGTCTGGCTCAAACCCAACAAATCATATCACCCAAAGAACACCATCCCCACAGTGACACATGGTGGTGGCAGCATCATGCTGTGGGGATGGGACTGGGAAACTGGTCAGAGTTGAGGGAAAGATGGATGGTGCTAAATACAGGGATATTCTGGAGAAAAACCTGTACCACTCTGTGTGTGATTTTAATCTAGGATGGAGGTTCACCTTCCAGTAGGACAATGACCCCAAACACACTGTTGAAGCAACACTTGAGTGGTTTAAGGGGAAACATGTAAATGTGTTGGAATGGCCTAGTCAAAGCCCAGATCTCAATCCAATAGAAAATCTGTGGTTAGACCTAAAGATTGCTGTTCACAAGCACAAACCATCCAACTTGAAGGAGCTGGAGCAGTTCTGCAAGGAGGAATGGGCAAAAATCCCAGTGGTAAGATGTGGCAAGCTCATAGAGACTAATCCAAAGCGACTTGGGGCTGTGATTGCCATAAAAGGTTGTTTTACAAAGTATTGACTTTAGGGGGTGAATAGTTATGCACATTGACTTTTTCTGTTATTTTGTCCTATTTGTTGTTTGCTTCACAATAAAAATAAATAATAAAATCTTCATAGTTGTAGGCATTTTCTGTAAATTAAATGATGTGAATCCTCAAACAATCCATGGTAATTCCAGGGTGTGAGGCACCAAAATACGAAAAAAGTCAAGGAGGGGGGTGAATATAGTTTGCAAGGCACTGTATATATATATATATATATATATATATATATATACACACACACATACACACACACAGATGCAGCTTTGCTAAACTTGATGGGTAACATGTTACGTAAAACCTCATTCACATGTCAGTGTTTCACGGACGTGTGCTGTACATGTTCTCCATTGACGGCACACGTCCCCATTCATTTTAATGTGTATTCACACATCAGTGTTTTAGCACGCTCCATGGGTCACTGTTTGTTAGCACGGATACATACTCTATTTTGTCCGTGTTCACAGATCCATCACGTCTATTATAGTCTATGGGTCCGTGAAAACCATGGATCATTAAGAGATGCTTAGAAAATTATTTATTTTTCAGCTGTTCAGCGTCAGTGAAACATGGATGCAACACGGACAGCAAAAAACGGACACACGGACCCAACACTGATCCGTCGCGGATGCATCACTGACCACGGATTTGAGCACAGACGTGTAAATGAGGCTTCATCAATGGCACAAAAAGGTTAACTAACTCAATGTATTTCAATGGATTTTGTCAAAGATGGCACGAGATAAAAATATATATATCGTAGCCGAGTGTTTTTTTTTTTTGTTTTTTTTTAGGCACCATACATTGTGATGCATGATTCTTCATTGCACGGAACCACTACAGAGTGCTTACCTGGGGTTTCTCTCCGTGCCTCCGCACCACAAAAAAAATAGATGTTCTATTTTTTTTTTTTTACAATGAGGGCGAATCACGAACCCATTCAAGTTGAATGGGTCAGCATCCATCTGGACAGATGTGGCCCATGCATTGCGGACTGCAAATTGTGGTCCCCAATGTACAGAATGCCCGGGAAACGTAAAGGACTGGCAACAATCAGACAAAAACTTTAAAACACAGAAGATTTCTTCCCAGGCAATGCTGATCTCTCATTGGTCGGCTGAAACAATCCTTTCTTGTTGGATTTTACCAGACTAACGTTTGTTTGGGTTGAAATTGTACTTTTATAAACTTCACACCGATATGCATGCTGGTTTTAATTCATACACTTCTCTTAAAGGGACACTACCATGAAAAAGCATATGTTAAGGATACAATTTTTGGGGGAGTTTTATGAAAAGTAGTGCTAAGGAAAACGGACTTCGTTGCTAATCGCAACCCCTATATTATCGAGCTTCATTGAAAAATGAACGGATCACCCTGCAGTTTTCCTTAGCGCCAGTTTGGATAAATCTCACCGAGTAGGTCATTACATATGCTAACCGCTTAAATGGATTTCTTTCCACAGTTTGGATCAGGAAACAAGACTGACCATCATACAAACTTTACATTAGTTTAACTTCAAAATCATCATTAAGGGTAGGTGTACACAGCGATTTTGGGCGTCACCCGCCCTTGTCACTCCCAAGTATCACAGTGTAGCTGGGCTGCCCTAGAAATAAATGGGGTCACGACTCACAAGCTTGCTGCAGCCGCGATACTCAAACTCAATCCAGCAGTGTAGGAATTTGTGACTGCAAACACGCCAGACATGCTGCGGACCCCATTCATTCCTATGGTAGCCCCCTATACTGTGATTAGAGATGAGCAAATTCCAGGTTATGAAACTCGTTCACTGGTAAAAGCAGAATTGAGTTATGGATTTCGTTACCACAGCCCATAACTCAATTCTATAACGGAAAGCCTTTAGAGGCCTTCCGTTATCCATTCCGTCATAATAGAAGTCTATGGGCTGCATAACGGATCCGTCCCGTTTCCGTTATGCAGGGGTCTTTCCTGATCCTGAGTCCTCGCCTGCATAACAGAAACAGGACGGATCCGTTATACAGCCCATAGACTAACGGAATGCCCCTAAAGGCATTCCGTTATGCATTCCTTCATAGAATTACGTTATGGTCCGTGGTAAGGGAATCCATAACGCAATTCACCATTTACCAGTAAACGAATTTCAAAATATGAAATTCGCTCATCTCTAACTGCAATCTTTGGTCGTGCGACATTTGTCACTGTCAGACTCGCCATGTAGACGTACCCTAAGGCTGGGGACACACCTAGGCGTTTCTGAATCGCGCGTATGACGCGATTGGATGCGCGTTTTTGTAACTAAAAAACGCGCGTCATACGCGTGATTCGGTGATTCTCCCCTATGGCAACATTGTCCATAGGCGCGTTAAAACGCCCAAAAGAAGCTCATGTACTTGTTTGGGCGTTTTACAGCGCGTTCAAACGCGCTGTAAAATGCCCAAATGTGAACCATGCCCATAGGGATGCATGGCTTTTCACATGTTGAGCGTTTATCAGCACGTTCAAACGCTCAGGTGTGTTCTCAGGGTAAAAGTTTAGAGGTGAAGATGCTGGAGGAAAATATAGCTACTGCGCAAAATCAGTTTGAACATTAATACAACATATAGCCAAAAACTTATTTCATATTTTATTTTCTTTTACTTTTTTAACATCAATTTACAGATCATGATTTGAAAAATATATATGATAGTGTCCCTTTAAGCGAGCACTTAACCAGGGCCCAACGTCCAGAGTGGTAGAAATACAAGTCAATGTGAATACCTGACGTCTTCAAAAGGTGAGGGACCGCTTTCCGTAGTCGACCTCGCCCCATTACAAGGGACATAAGCTGGATGGGATCCAGGAGTAGGAAACGGTGCCGTGAGTAAATATCTTTATTGAGAACCCTTGTTATACATCATTCATTGAAAGGAAATATAAATATAGAAGCTTTTTTTCCCCTCACATTTTCGGTTGACTTTCATTCTGGTCACCAAAATCACTGATCATTTGCAGACCACACAGAGGTTCATGTACAGGATCCAGCAAGGAAGGGCCTTTGGTACAGCAAGAGGTGCAACATCATGGACCAAGCACCAGCCTACAGTACACCAGTGGATTGAAGAAAGCAGAGAAGAAGAAAAGCACCGCACCAAAAATCTGTACTGTGGACATGATCTGCGTGATTAGTGGAGAAGTAGTGTTACAGGAGGAGGGTTAATCTTTACCACAAGGGTACAGGCATGTGCTTAAAACATTTACACCATATACAAAACAGAAGTCATCAATCAGTGCATATATGACAGGAATACCTCCTCAAGCTCTGCAGGAAAAGAGGCACAGCAACCCATAATGGTGGACCTCAGAAGCAGTTTTCCCTACTCGTTTATTCCTCCATCTAAAACTAGTTTTTTTTTTTTTTTAAATATGAATAAAATATCATTTTGAGATGAGGAATGACATAGCGTGACTGCTTCCAAGATGTTTTTCCCCTCCCATACTGACAGGCTGGCTGCTAGGGAAGTTGTCTAACACAGGCATGCTCAACCTGCGGCCCTCCAGCTGTTGCAAAACTACAACTCCCATCATGCCTTGCTGTAGCCTGATGGCTGTAGTCTGTCCGGGCATGCTGGGAGTTGTAGTTTTGCAACAGCTGGAGGGCCGCAGGTTGGGCATCCCTGGTCTAACAGATACACCCTTTTAAAGAGGACCTGCCGCCACCTCCAGACACCCCGGTTTTCCCCGTCAGGACACTTTCACACAGTCAGTATTTTGCATCAGGATTTGTAAGCCAAAAGCAGGAGCGGAACCTACAGGTATACAGGGAAAATATGTGCCTCTGCGGACCCACTCCTGGTCTGGTCTTGGCTTACAAATACTAATGAAAAATACTGGCCATGTGTAACGATCCTAGAGCATCTTTTCTTCGAACCCTGTGATGTAGCATTCCTCTGTTATTACTCCTAGAAATGTATGAGTAAACAACTGGGTGTGTCCCTACACTTAGACACTGTCCAGTCCATGCTCACAATATAAGGGCTTATTCAGACAAACGCAAGGGCTCAGCGCCCATATGGCGAACTGCAAACGGTGGGTCCACAATATACGGGCACTGGCCATGTTCACTCCGTGCTGCGGATGCTAACACATTGAAATGAATGGGTCCGCAATGCGCAAGATATGGCGAAAGATAGGACATGTTCTGTCTTTTCTGGAGCAGAGGCAGGGATTGGAAGCCCACGGTAAAACTCTGAAGTGCTTCTGTGGGCTTACGGGTCTGTACATGTCCCATCTTTTGCGGATCACGGACTCATTCAAGTCAATGGGTCTGCACGGCAATATAGGACTGACACGGCAGACCGCAATGTGGGCACGGAGCCCTAAGCCTGTGTAGGGACACACGTCTTTGATAGCAACACCCAGTTGACAATTTATTTACAAATTTTTTTGAGGAATAACAGAGAAACAGCACAAGGGAGAATTCTAATAAAATATGCTAAAGAAATGCTATTTTATGAAGAATACAAGGATTTACTAAAGCAGACGTGGGTCCACTTTAAATGATGCCGCCAGACAGCTCCAACCAGTTTGTCATATAGTATTCAGGTGGCACTGGGCTGAAGATGAAAAAAAAAAGGCCAAGGAGTCTCGGCAGTACCCAAGCCACATTTATGTGTCTCAAGTGGGAAAAAACGCTTTTAAACACCTTCATGTAGTTGAAGAATCAGTGCGGTTAGTAGCAGCTCTCGACCATATCACCCGCTTGCACCTTATTACACATCATTTCATCCCCGAAAGCTACACTTCATAGTGTTAAGACGGAAATGGTCATCATTCTACTGTCAAACTCACGACCAATATGGCACCCCTTGCTAACTGTGCAGTTTATTTCACAACAAACCTTAAAATCAATTGAAAAAAACAAAACAAAAAAAAAACCACACATTTCAGATACAGGCACAAGCCCCAAAAAGGCATTTGGAATTAAGCTGAAGAACTGCGAGTATGAAGATTATCTGATCCTGGGTAGAGAGGTGTGCGCTTGACTAAGAGAAATACAGTGAAAAACTACTGAAATAGATTCCCAGGGATTAGTTCCAAGTGTCTGTAAGAAGCCAAAGGAGCTGCTCCGGCACAAGGTCCTTCTTATCTAGGATTTGCACATCCCCAGGGTAGAAGGAATCACTTGATGCACGCCAGTCTCTCTCAGAGAAGAAGTGCGCCCCCTTCTGGAATGTTTTCAGGTCTGGAGGTTGTATTTTGTGAACCAAACCAACCAACCCCTCGAAAGTATGCATTTTTGTGATCCCAAGTTTGACAGTAATGGCAAAAGATTTGCAATGCAGTCAGCATTTATTTAAAAAAAAAAAAAAAAAAAAAAAAAAAAAAAAGAAAAAAAAAAAAGGTAAGATGACATGCAGCTTTTTACATGCATACACTGCTTCTGAGATTTACCAGAGGAAAAACAAATCCAAACCAAAATGATCCATTTCAAAAGTGGAATCGTGGCAGGAACGCAAACATGTCACTATGATCAGACACTTAAAGGGTGGAAATCCATAAGGTGTCTTCTGTCTGTAGTACCCTGTATTTCTTGCACTGGCCTCCTCTCCAATGACACACTCCATGTGGCGGGCAGTGCACCTGGGCTACTGGTGGCAACGTCCACAAGGCTTTTCTCTAGACGGCGTTTGCGGGTGTGCCATTGTGAGTCACTGCGTTGAGATTGGGACTGCTGGCTTGATGGCTGAAGGTCCGGTGGGTGGAAGCCCCCACCTCAAACACCTCATGGATGGCTTTTCGAAAGCAGTGAAAATTGTAGTCTATTAATCCTGCAAAAGAAACCGGGATCAGTCTCATTGATTTCCCAAACATTAAAGAAAAACGATCACGGCTTTATTCCGAAAACAGCATGGGTTGTGCCTGGTATCGCAGATCCTTTCCTCTGAAGTGAATGGGAATGAGCTGCAATACCGCTTACTACCTGTGGATTGATGTGGTGCTGTTTTTGGAAAAATAAAGCAGCTATGTTTTTCTAGCCCTAGACAATATAATGCCTGTACAATCTTATTTCCCTACCGACATTTTTTTCAGACCAAAGAACTCAGAATTTACAATCACCTCTGTATACTTATTACATGGCCCCCAATGCCATAGACAGAGCTTAGGGTACTTTCACACTAGCGTTTTGGATTCCGTCTGTGAGATCCGTTTCAGGGCTCTCACAAACGGTTCAAAACAGATCAGTTCAGCCCCAATGCATTCTGAATGGAGGCAGACACCAAAACGCAGCTTGCAGCATTTTGGTGTCCGTCTGAAGAGGCGGAGCCTAACGGATCCGTTCTGAATTACAATGTAAGTCAATGGGATGGATCCGTTTTAATGACACAATATGGTGCATTTGAAAACGAATCCGTCCCCCATTGACTTTCAATGCAATTCAAAACGGATCCGTTTTGACTTTGACATTTTTCTTTAAAGCTAATGCAAACGGATCCGTTCTGAACGGATACAAACGTTTGCATTATAGATGCGGATCCGTCTGTGCAAATAAACAGACGGATCCGCACCAACGCAAGTGTGAAAGTAGCCTTACTATGTAGATTCCAAACAGTTAAAACTTTGGAAGGTGATGGGGTTAACTTCTACTAATATGTTATAAGCAGAGGCCGCACTAAATAGTTTTCAGCAGGGTAAAAATACTCCTCTTACAATTTTAAATTTTCAGAATGCTACGTGGTGAGGGCTCAGTACAAAAGGCAAAACATATAAAGGTTCTGAGAACTTCGCCCAACCTGAGTCTTGAGGTACATTCACAGGAACATAAGTCGTCCGTGCTGTGTACCGCAATGCATAGACACCTGCCCTGTGAATCCCGTATTGCGGCGCAGACCTATTTACTTGAATGGGTCTGCGATCCGCAATGTATGGCAAAAGATAGGAAATGTCCTACCTTTTGCGCCACAGACCAAAAAGCCCACGGAAGAACTTCCGAGTGCTTCCAATCCGTACCTCTGCTCCGAACCACACTGTATCTTGAGGATTGGGGATCCATTCAAGTCAATGGGTCAGCATCCATGATTTACACAGCCGGTGCCCATATACTGCGGAACCGCCATTTGCGGCCCACAACAGAGGCACAGGTGGCCTACGGTTGTGTAAATGGGCCCTTATACACAGAAATACGGATGAGACTGAATTCAAGTCATACAGATGCCATAACATGCATCACAACCTGGGGGGATATTATTGAGGCCTCTGCTTCTAAGATTAGGATTTATTTCCTAGACTTTTTCAGCTGTAATTTACTGGAATCCAAAGACAAAAGGATGTTCTATAGGTACAATGTCCACTGAAGTCCAAAATTTCTACTACAAAGTATTCCTATATTTAAATGGGTTGTTTCATCTGGGTCTTTAATGGCATATCACTAGGATATGCCTAAGTCAGTTAGCTGCAGGCGAGACACGCACCTATCTCTAAAAGTGTCCCCTAAAAGCGAATGAGTGTGCACTACGGCATGCTCTCCATTCTCTTCTATAGGAGTTCTGAAAATAGCCAAAGGAGACAGTACTCAACTATCTTCAGAAGTCCCATAGAAATGGTGCACGGCTGCTCTCCGCTCCCTTCTGGGGTCTGGTTGTGGAAACAGATGTGTGTCCCAAAGGTGGGACCCGCACCTATCTGTCACCCTAGCAATATGCCAAAGTCTTGGATGAGACAATCTCTACAAGATCTACAGTAAGTTTCTGTTAGCGGTGCCTGGATTTCTACAGTACGACCATATGCTTACCTTTCCTCTCAAAGCTTTCTTCCCTAAGAATACAAACAAGCGACAGAAACTTTGTGACTTCTTTTAAGTAGAGAACGGTCGTGTTGTTGAGCTTGATAATGGCCATGGACTCCTTGTCATACGCTGTCCCATTACACTCTGCATGCAAACTGTGCAAAGAAAAAGGTCTACATGACACAGGTAGTAAACTGCAGCAATCTTAGGCCTCATGCACACAACCGTTGTTTGATTCCGTGTCCGTTGCTCCGTTTTTCGTGATTTTCTGCGGACCCATTGGTTTTCAATGGGTCCGTGGAAACCTCGGCAAATGCACCGTTTGTCCTCCGCGTCCGTGGTCCGTGATTCCAGTCCGTCAAAAAAATATAACCTGTCCTATTCTTGTCCGTGAAAAACGGTTCACGGACCCATTCAAGTCAATGGGTCCGTGAAAAATGCGGATAGCCATCCGTGTGTCATCCGCGTTCCGTGTCCGTTTTTTTTTGCGGATCCCTTGGCAGGCACTTGGGAAACATTGTCAGCCTGTCTTTTGGTAAAATCTTTTGGGTCATGTCCGCTAAAAAACACGGAAGACACACGGAAACACAACGGAAGGCAAAAACGGACACGGATCACTGAACAACGGAACCCCTTTTTGCGGACAGCATAAAAAAACGGTCGTGTGCATGAGGCCTTAGGAACATACTAAGGGAAGACATCCCTCTGACCGATGACAAGACATCTGCCTGTCTGTAGAAATCACCAAAGGGATCATCCCAAGATCCTCTATAGCTATCCCATTGTCAGACACACGCCATGTGCAACAACTCCCAAAAACAGGTCCGCTGAATAAACCCAGGGAGATGGCGGCCCTTCTGGAGGACTGGGCAGTTTACTAAAGGGGGATGGAGAGACTAAGCTGGAAATAATTCTGCTGGGCTGGAAATTCGGGGTCAAGTCTTCTCATTTACATATTTTGCATACACCATAAATTAACTTTCTAATACTTGTATTTTGCCAATCAGTGTATTAGCTGTAAGGCCAATCATTTATTTTAAATTAAATCCCATTTGACACCCCATGACGGCTCCTCTATCGGGATAAGCATGCAGCTCGCGGGTTGCAGTGCATTTGCTGTATTTTGTTTGGTTGCTTTTTTTTAAATTATTGACCTTCCCTCAGGACAGATAGGACATCAATGTCAGATCGGTGGAGGACAGAGCCGTCCCATTGATGGGAATAGGGCGGCATAGTTGTAACTACACCCGTTTGTGATTGCAGTTGCAACGGCGAGCAGGTAAACAGAGAAGAGAAGGCAGCGTTCGTATGTGCGCTGTGTCCTCTTCAAACAGCGGATGGCAGGGGTATCGGGAGTCAGACCCACACCAGACTGATGCCGATGACCTATCCTGAGGCTAGGCAGTGGTTGGCTAGTCAAAGGCACAAAGCTGGCCCATACCAATATAAAGGTGCTCTTATATTTATATGACTACATATTACTATTGTGTACTATGATCACACATACTTACCTGTATATACAAGATACATCTATTACAACGTCTATCATATCACAGCACAACTCGTAGGACTGCATGTCTACAGGAGAACTGTCGGTTGCAATATAGATCTTGCTGACCACGTCAAATAAGAAAGCCTTTTCAATGCCAGAGTTCTGAAAGACATAAGGAAAATCAGATCAACGTAGTATTATCCAGTATGGGGTCCTTTATCTGACAAGGGTCGGCTGAACAGAACTCCTGGTTGGCAAATAACCAACAACTGCAGCTCCTGAAGAGCGTTTCTTCCATCCTTCCCAGACTTCTGATTGACACATCGGCCAGGTTATGCAACCATATGTCCCCTGCTCCTGTATCACATTGGCAGGAATCAGCGAATGTAGAAATCTGCCCGTGATGTGTCAACCTGTGATAGATCCAGGCTCATTTGACACTTACCACCCCCCCCCTTACTTTATATCATCCAAAATGGGGAGCTGCTGCAATGACCATCAGAAAGGGACTGCCTAATCCAAACGCTACCTTTAGGGGGCATGCACACAACCGTGATCAGGCGGGAAAACATGGTCCCCGTGTCTGCTGGATCTCCCGGGCTGACCATGGTTCCCCTGAACCAAACTGACTGTATCACAAGTGTTTTATGATGCAGTCAGTTCATATCCGATTACGTATCTCTTGAAGTGAACACCGTGTTTCCCAGGCCGTGGAGCCCTTACATAAATGTAGGAATTCAATTGTAGTAGTATTGAAGATATGAACACTGGCATACCAGACAAGGGTCATTCGGGTTTACTCAGGAGTGTGTCTTAAGATCTATTACAAAGCTGCCAGAAATCACATGATCTCCTATTGTCACATGTCTGAGGCACGTGCAACTCAGCAAAACCAGTAATGCACAGCGTGGCACTGTCACCGCCTGTCTCATGTTTAGGAGACCTTTTTTTTTCGGACACGGAATGCATTGAACGTGTCCTATTATTGTCCGCATTACAGACCAGGATGATACTGTCTATATGGGACCGACCCTTCCGTTCTGCAAAACGCAGAATGCACACGGCCAGTATCTTTATTGTGCAGATCTGCGATTTGTGGACCGCAAAACACCCAAAGCTTGTGTGCATGAGCTCTAAATGAGGGAAATTACCGTGAAATTAAAGGTGTGTTCCCATCATCGCTGACCTCCTACCCAAAGATGGTCAGGACTATGGAAAAAGTGGGCTGTGCCACAAGGTTTCCTTAGCTCCCATAAAAGTGAGTGGAAAGACCATAGTACAGAGGAAGCTTACTGTGCTACGTTGTTTCCGTACTTATATTCACTTGTATAGGAGCTATAGAGACCACATAGCACAGCGGGTTCAAACTGCTTCTGTAGTCCTGACCACCTCTAGCCGCCAGCTCCAGGCAGAATGGTATTTTTCTGTTATAGAGTGAGATACGCGCAGGTCCCAAAGGAGGATATGCTATAAATGTTGAATATGAGGGGGTTCACGCATGCATCGTAGGCGCCAAGCAGAAGCAGGCCTGGAAGAGAGGATCTGCATAATCCTTGGGATGTGAAAAATCAGCAGCATACAAAAAGTCAGTGAATCAAATCTTAACAGAAAAACTTGCCTTTGCGTATTACATTATCATCATTCTTATAAGAACATGTAGCTCACATTACAGTGTAAAATGGCAGACTCCTATTTCCTATAAAGCACCTGGGTACAGATATGTGGGCAATGTTCTGTGGACCTTGATGATGTAGCCTCATTCATTCACAAAGCAGCAAGAAAGGAAAGCTGCAGCGTGCTATAGAGATGCCACTGAGAAAAAACATGACTGACAGGCCCGTGATGTGGGGCAGTGTACACTGACACAGCAAAACTATCCAGACCATTATAATATCAGAGGGGGGCCAGGTGCCGAGATCCCGCAACTGCCAGGGAGACACTAAAGCTGAAAAAGCTTGGCAGAGCCCAGTGGATACGGTTTCCTGAACCACACCGCTACTAACTTTTGATGGTTTAACCGAGATAAAACGTCCCCATCCAGCCATCGTTACTCCGACGATACCTGGATCTAGTAGCAAAACCCATTATATAGCAATAGCATATTATTTGGAAAAATGGGAGCCATTATTCTGTACAACTGCCCCATGTGGATAAATTGCAAACCTAGTCAACAGGGCAAGGAGTTAAAGGGGTTGTCTCACTTCAGCAAATGGCATTTATCATGAAGAGAAAGTTAAAGGGGTTGTCCGAGGTTTTACTATTGATGACCTATCCTCAGAACAGGTCATCAATATCAGATCGGCGGGGGTCTGACACCCGGCACCGCTGACGATCAGCTGTATAAGGAGACGGCATGTGCAGTCTCCCTTCCTGTCCGCTGCTGCTGTCTATGGTCTTTGCCACAGACAGCAGCGGTGAACAGGAAGAGAGACAGGAGACGGTAAGTGAAAAGCAAATCAAGCCAAGGAGGCAATATGGATAATCACAATACATTAGTAAGTGCCTTGTATTACCTTCTCTACATGATAAATGCGGTTTGCTGAAGCGAGACCACCCCTTTAAGCCACACTAACATATCAGGAAACATGAGGCCAAATAAAGATAAAGCTAAACATATTTCGATTCTAGGATATGGCATCTCCTGAGGCACTTAGAGGTTACACTGTCTTTAATATTTTATTGAATGGGTTTCTGCAGCCTTTTAATACTATAACTACTTCCTGCACATCCTCAATACCACATACGTGCAGCACGAGATAGCGCCATATACTTACAGATATAAAAATGTTTAGCAGGTTTTCTAGCGTCGGCAACTGTGGAATCAGTTTCTGCACAACTTTACTGAAAGCTTCAAATATTGAGTGGTCATAAATACTTGTCAGGTAGAAGCTGCAAGAAAAAGGAGATATGGGTTCACAGCACAATCACAGATGATCAAGTAGCGGATCCACGACACGACAGGACCTGCCGGCAGTCGCCGTAATGTCACACAAGGCCACCAGAATAGCTATGTGGAATAAGGGAATCTTCTTATTGCGTAGGGGGCATGTTTATCATTACACACATCTATCAGATGAATGTTTTGAGGGGCGTGCCAACAAGAAAGCTGGCTTGAAACAGAAAATCAAAGGGGGAATTTAGCAAGTCAATGGCGCCATTTCTGTGGCATAAAAAAGGGGGCAAATTACTAGACGCGTTATATTTTTTGTAATGATTTTCGACTCTTCTCGCCTCTCGACCGTTTTTAGGTTGGCAGTGAAAAGTGGGAGGGGTTTAGTGAGTGGGGGCCAGCAAGTTTCCTCCGCACCTGAGGGGTTAATTGCTTCGGATCGCAGCGCTCTATCAGAGGCAGGGTCTGGGCAATGTGTTTGTAATATCTTAAACCTTATTATCATTGGTGGCCAGTGCGTCCTCCCCCCCCCATCCCTTCAGTATTGATATCATTGGTGGCAGTGGCCACAGGGTCCCCCACCTCCTCTCTTCTGATCGGAGCCCCAGCAGTGTAATGCTGGGGCTCCGATCGGTTACCATGGCAGCCAGGACGCTCCTGAAGCCCTGGCTGCCATGGTTCCTGCTGCTGTGTGCCCATAGCCCAGGGCAGCAGGGACAGTGTGAGGTCCTATTCACCCTGATAGATCTCTATTAGGGTGAATAGGACAAGGGATGTAAAGAGCCCAGGTTCTACCCCTAAGGGGGGAAATAGTAATAAAATAAAAAGTAAAAAAATTTAAAATAGTAAGAAACACCAAAATATTAAGTATAAATTAACCCTTTTCCAATTTTACATATAAAATATATAAACAATAAATAAAAAAACATATCGCCGTGCCCAAAAAGTCCAAACTATTAAAATATATATATATTTTTTTAAAAGCGTTGGAAAAAAAAAATCCAAAAATTAAAATGCGCAAAATATCGGTATAAAATATCGGCTATCGGCCTGAAAGTTCACAGAATATCGGTATCGGTATCGGCTCTAAAAAAATCAATATCGGTCGACCCCTACTCGGTACCCTTACTGCAGACTGCTAGAATTCACTCAAAACTTCTAGTAGAAATAATAAAGGAATGACACAACATACAGACATAAGAATAGATGCTCCAGAATTGTTATTACATGGGGAATGTATAAAGTTAGTAAAACAGGCATGTCAGGAGAGGCAAGAAGTCCTCTTTAAGACAATTTGATCCCAACAGCCTACGGTGTATGGAGGTCGTCTGACTGTCCTCGGAAACCTGGTGCCATGGAGAACTGAACATGTTGGATTTCAACATATCTGAACTTTCGCTCTAAAAGATATGAGGTTTAAGAGATGTCCGGCAACTTAGACGTCAGGCCAAGTTATAGAATGTGTATGGCCATGTAAACCCAATCCCAATTAACAAAAACTAAATAAGGTGGCCCACTCCTATGCCTCCTCTGTACATTGCTGGGTTTGGGCGACATGAGGGCCAGTAAACCCACACTAGCTCACCTTAAATGAAGTTTCTCCAGTCCAACATCGGCCAGGTCATCATTGGCTCTCTGGTGAATATCCCTCTGGGTTTCTATCTTATGGTCATCTGACAAACCGTCTACTTTGTGAATGAAAACTTCAAAATTCATGTCAGGATTTGCTTTATAGGCCTTGGTGACTGTGACATGGAGTCGCGCTAGGGCTTCCATGTAATCATCCTGTCAGGAAACAGTAATATATAGTGAGCATTGCATCTACAGCAAACAGTATCAGACCCCATGCACACGACCATGTCTGTATTTAAGTCCACAAACCACAGATCTGAAAAAAACCCACAAAAATACCTTGGGCCAGATTTATCATTGCACTTCCATCTTACTCCACTTTTACATCTGCCCAAAGTCACTTTTGGCTAGTCAGATTTATTAATGGTCCTTTAATACTGTGATAAATGTGGTTTGACGGTAGCAGTTTATCCTTCAGTAAGCGGCTTTACAAAAGTCGCACGTCTTTACAAAAAAGTCGCATGTTCTATTAAAAAGTCGCATAAGATAAGCATGATCCCCCCTGGAGTGAAATTGCGCATTTTTTTGCGACTTTTTTGCGACTTTTTAAATGGTTGCAATAGTAAATCTGTCTAGAGATTCATTTACATAAGACAACACGCCCACTTTCACAAAACTGGAGAGCTTAGTGCAGAGCTTGAAAAAGTCGCAAAAAAATGCGCAATTTTACTGATTGCGCATTTTTTTGCGACTTTTTCACTCCATTAAAGTGACTTTAGCTAATGATAAATCTGGCCCCTTGTGTCTTTTCTGCATTTTACTCTTTCCCATCACTAGAAATAGCTATTCTCGTCCACAACGCTGGAGCAGAAGAGGACCTGTTCTAGAACTTGCAGAAGGGACATACAGATGCAGACACATCCATGTGCGTTTTTTTTTTTTGTGGACCCATAGATATGAATGGATGCAAAATACGATGGAGCGCATGAGGTTACATCCAACACTCGTAAACCCTTATTTGACATATGCTACAGTCAGGTCTGCGTGGTGGCACATATGCCGTCTTCTCTATGGTGTCCATGTACAGCACTGTGGGCAAATAACCTTCCGCTCATTATGCATTTGTACATGGTAGACACCACTGACAATCACGCAACAAGAAAGTCCCCATATGGCCGAAGCAGCCCCAGGAATTAATTACTTTTAAAGGGTCACTGTAATTTAAGGCCTCTTTCACACTTGCGTTGTGAAGATCCGGCGTGCACTTCCGTCGCTGGAATGCACGCCGGATCCTGCACAACGCAAGTGAACTGAAAGCATTTGAAGACTGATCAGTCTTCAAAATGCTTTCAGTGTTACTATGGCAGCCAGGACGCTACTAGCTTCCTGGTTGCCATAGTAGCAGTGGGGAGCGGCATGCCACATTCCGTGCGGCTCCCGGGCGCTCCTGAATGACGTCAGAGCGCCCGCGCGCATGGATCACGTGATCCATGCGATCACGTGATCTATGCACTGGGGCGCCCTGGCGTCATCCTGGAGCGTCCGGGAGCCGCATGGAATGTAAGTATGCCGCTCCCCTACTGTTTACTATGGCAGCCAGGACTTTAGCGTCCTGGCTGCCATAGTAACCATTGACAAAAAGCTAAGCGTCGGATCCGGCGATGCGCTGAAAGCGACGTTTAGCTAAAGGCGGATCCGGACTAATGCCCTTCAATGGGCATTAATTCCGGATCCGGCGTTGCGGCATGTCTTCCGGATTTTTGGACGGAGACAAATCCGCAGCATGCTGCGCTTTTGTCAACGTCCAAAAAAAGTTGACATACTGAACTGATGCATCCTGAACGGATTTCTCTCCATTCAGGATGCATGGGGATAAAACTGATCAGTAGCTTTCCGTCCTAGGAGGACGGATCTCTAGGACGGAAAGCTAAAACGCTGATGTGAAAGAGGCCTTATTAAACTTTTCATATACCATAGAAACATATCAAAAGTTTCAATGGGTGGGGTTCTGAGTGTGCTGAGACCCGCACTGATCTCTAAAACGAGGGGAGAGAAGCGCTCGCTAAGCTGCTTTCTCTCCTTGCTGTACGAGATGGAAGGGAGATGACTTTCCATTGAATCCATCCTGCTTCCTGTCCCGCAGTGAGGAGGAAGACCTAAGCAGGTGCTGCTCTCACCTCGTTCTAGAGATCGTGACACCCACCCACCGATTTAAACTTTTGATAGGTCTCTTTGAAATCTCAGAAGTTTCAGTGCAGGGGCACTTTAAGGAAAACCACAAACATTGCACCACTTTTGCAAACCTCAATTATGGTTGCAGTAAGCCCTAAACACGGTGTGGCTTTCTGCCCCATTGCACGAAATGACATTCAATATACATTGCAATTCAACATTCAGCTGGAAATTGGTAAAGGGTTACAATCAGCAGCAGTTTCACACGGACGAGTTTTCCGCACGGGTGCAATACGTCATGTGAACGCATTGCACCCGCACTGAATCCGGACCCATTCACTTCAATTGGGCTGTGTACATGAGCAGTGATTTTCACGCTTCACTTGGGCGTTGCATGAAAATCACAGCATGCTCTATATTCTGCATGAATGGGGCTGCGTGAAAATCGCAAGCATCCGCAAGCAAGTGCGGAAGTGGTGCGATTTTCACTCATAGCTGCTAGGAGACAATCGTGATGGGGACCCAATCTTTATTATTTTCCCTTCTAACATGGTTATAAGGGAAAATAATACCATTCTTAATACAGAATGCTTATTAAAATAGTGATGGAGGGGTTAAAAAATAAAAGACAATTAATAAACTCACCTTAATCCATTTGAACGCGCAGCCTGGCATGTCGTCTTTCTTTTTTGAGGAAAAGGACCTGTGGTGACGTCACTGCACTCATGGTCCATCACCATGTGATGAGCGCAGTGACGTCACCACAGGTCCTTTAGCGAGGTCCAAAAGAAAGAGGAGGAGACCGGCAGCTATGGGATCAAGTGGAGGAGGCGAGTTAATTTTATTTTTTTACCCCTCAATTGTCACCCCTCCTTTTTACTAAGCATTCTGTATTAAGAATGCTATTTTTTTCCCTTATAACTAAGTTATAAGGGAAAATAATAAAATCTACACAACACCTAACCCAAAATTCAGTAAAGAAGTCCGGGTTCGGGTCTAGGTACCAAATATGCAGATTTTTCTCACACGCGTGCAAAACGCATTAAAACGCTTTGCACTCACGCGGAGAAATTTCTTATTTTCCCGAAACGCCGTGTGAAACTAGCCTATAGCTAGATGCAGACGTCCGTTAAACCCGGGAGCGCACGGCGTCATAGCAACCAATGACGCCGTGCGCTCCGGCTGTAAAGAACAAATACAGCCTGCATTACCACGGACTGCTCACGTCCGGGTTTAACGGACGTCTGCATCTAGCCTAAGAGGTCAGACCTCAGCTGATCGGACACTGACTGCTACGAGATACAACCAATATATCATCAGTAGTGCTTCATCCAAAGTCGCTTTGCTCAAAACTTCGGAATAATACTGGACGGAGATTCGTCTCAGTACAGTATTAGAATGCACGGGCTCCGATGAGGCAAAGTAAGTTATTCACGAAGTCGCGCGTTACTTTGTGAATATCTTTGTTAGTTGATTTTTAAAGTGGAAAAACTTGAAACCGAACGAGGTACTAGTCGGAACGGAAACGGAGTTCGGTTTCAAGTTTTAAAGTGCTTTTCCACTTTATTAATCAATTACCGAAGTTATTAAACAAAGTCACACGCGACATCGTGAAGAACTAACCTCGTCTCATCAGAGCTCCGTACAGTATTATTCCGAAGTTATCAACGAAGCGACTTCTGATGAAGCATCCAAAGTTTGCGTCGCTCAACGCTTACGAGTATAATCTCAAAACCAAATATTTGCTTTAAAATAAAAGTGGATTTCCTACCCCGTTTATTATCTTCTTTACCCTCAATCTGAATCTATATCACATCTGCAGCTGATAATCCATGCTGCACTAACCTTCTATGTATTTGATATAAATGCAATAAGTAAACAGGGTTTTATCATGAAGACAAACCCATCTCGAAAATAAAATACAATCCAACAGCAGATCACCGCGGCACCAACTCCTGGAACCTCAGCAGATATCAGTGAGGAAGGTTTGTCTGGTCACCTTGATGGAAAAATGCAGTATTACAAGGAGCCTAGTCAAATGAATGGCTGACCATATAAATACATGGCTGGGACAAGGAACCAGGGTAAGCAGTCACATCCTTTATACTGTCCTCACGTGCTCATATGAGGTGGTTGCAGACTACTTACAGCATGCATCCGAGTAGAGTCACGAGCGGTCAGAGAGGCTTATTAAAAAAAATCCTGCCTCCCCACCCGCCCGCTGATGATTGACAGCTTCCTCCTAGGGAGAAAACCATGAACGAAAGTGCCAATCATCAGCAAGTAGTCGAGGAGAGAGGGATCTTATGACTAAACTGGACTCTTTTCTGATGCAAGCGGTAAGTACTCTATCACAGCGAGGCCAGCATAAAGGATAGGACAGGCCCCCTTTAATTACCTGCTCTCCACTAACAGAGGAGCTTGCACTCTTCCTATATGACCCCCATATTGTCTAAAAGGGCGGGTGGATAGGTTGTTCAAACAAGAAAGCTACCATTAGAAAATGCACTATATGCGGTGTGGACAATCACCTGGGCATCAATCACATAAATTAACGCTCCCGTCCCTCTGAATATCATTTCATAGTCAAACGTCGGGTCAAAGAAATCTACTTGTCCTGGAAAGTCCCAGATTTGAAAATTGACAAAAGAACTATTTGAAATGTCATCCTTGTAGATCTTGTTGGTGCTTTCCAAGAATAAAGTTTCATTAGGAGACATCTTGTGGAACACCACCTGCCAAACAGAGGGAAAAAGAAACAGTCACAAGGGTGATACTAACAGTTTAAGGTACTTACGTACATGGGCGCCATTTATTAAATGGGACGTCTGGCCTTGGAACCAACAGCCAATTTGGTCCTGGCCAGAGACGAGCGAATCGGTTCAGCTCCTCAAGCAGAGTTCTGCACCGGTGACGGGTTGTCCCCACAGATGAGAGCCAGACATCTCATCCGGCCCAACAATCCTGTGCCAGTGTCGTAACTTCCAGATAGCGGCACATGAAAGGTGACGCCAGCGCAGGACCAGGAAGTGGCTAGATCCCATGGCTGCTGCAGCCCGAGAGCCTTAGGGTACTTTCACACTTAGCGTTGGTGCGGAATCCATCTGTTTATTTGCACAGACGGATCCGCACCTATAATGCAAACGTTTGTATCCGTTCAGAACGGATCCGTTTGCATTAGGTTTAAAGAAAAATGACAAAGTCCAAAACGGATCCGTTTTGGATTACATTGAAAGTCAATGGGGAACGGATCCGTTTTCAAATGCACCATATTGTGTCACTGACAACGGATCCGTCCCCATTGACTTACATTGTAAAAACGGATCCGTTAGGCTCCGCTCTTCAGACGGACACCAAAATGCTGCATGCTGCGTTTTGGTGTCCGCCTCAAAACGGAATAGAGGCGGAGCGGAGCCTGACTGATGCATTCTGAACGGATCCTTATCCATTCAGAATGCATTGGGGCTTAACTGATCTGTTTTGGAACGTTTGTGAGAGCCCTGAAACGGATCTCACAAACGGAATCCAAAACGCTAGTGTGAAAGTAGCCTTAAACGGTACATTGTTGCTGTGAGTCTTCCTTTTTTTTTTTATGTTCAGGGGCACAGGTCCAAACCAAAAGGGTCGTCAGACAACCCCTTTAAAAGACAGCTTAATAAGATCCTGGTGATGTCCATCACCATCATTGTAGGATACAGAACCTGAGCCTTCGGAAGAGGCTCCTCCATCAGGCAGGTTAACAAATAAATCACAGAGAGGATCGCAACCAATACATCACACATGGGCGATACATCATCAGGATAAGCGAAAGCAATAAACCTGCGGTTCCTGGGGCAGTGTTTCCACCCCAAAATCACCCCCTACAACATCTGAAAAAAGCCTACCATTAAATTTTACTGGGCCTTTGGTGCAATGAGGGCGTCCCCATTGCTCTTGTTGCACACAAGATCCACTCCTTTCTGTGGCCAGCCCCCTCCTTCACTTTGCCACTGTCCGGCCCTGTCAATCAAAGCAGCCAGGTAGGTGCTAGCAACAGAAATGATTGGAGCTTCGGTGCGACAAGAGCAATGGTGACGCCTTCATTACACCAAAGGCCTAATTTGCATATTAAGAATAAGTATCATAACTCTGGGACGGAGCCTCAGATAAACAAAAGTCAGGTGACCCACAGCTACGCGTCTATACAAACCATTGGGAAGCCAGCGCTGGCCGCGGCATAGGAGGGGTTAATCCGCCGGCAGCGGCTTTTACAGCGATGCCGGCGATCAGGTGACCAGGCAGGCACTGGCCGCCATGACATACTATTATGTCATGTCTCATGTCCACCCCGTGATCTGGTCCAGAGAAGCCGGTTCTTTATCGTATGTCTATATAAATTCATTCTGTTGCCTTTTGAAAACACATTACAAAAAACACACTTTTTTTTTGAAACATGTTAAATCAATTATCAATGTTTTTATACCATAACAGTGGCATAAAAAGTAGAAACTTATGGAGCGACTATTTTATTATCTTGCCAATTTTTGAAAAGCGTCATGAAAGGGGGTGAGCCTTAGCGCCGGAAACCGGTGTCAATTATAAAGGAAATTTACGCTACGTCCTACCTGGCGTAGATTTACAGGCCTGTGCCTTTTAATAAATTTGGCGCATCTTACTCTAGTACTCTTTTACTAAGAATTTAGGAAAAGGCAGTCTTTGGGTGCTGCCACACGATCAGGTATTTTATGCAGTTTTTGAAGAAAAAAAAAAAAAAGAGTGGATTGAAAAAAAAAAAGTTGTATTTGCCCTTAATAATTTCTCTTCCTTTAGGATCCACAGCTGATTTTGGCTTTAAAAACTGCAGCAAGAAGCCTGAACGGTGGCAGCGCCCTTAATAAATAATGGGTTACACTTGTAAATGATGCATAAGCAATTACTGCATTGGTTTAACATGTTGTACTTGTAAAAAAAAAAAAATGCTTGTTTTTGTGTGTTTTTTCCATCCATTTAAAAAAAAAAACTATGTAATGCAATGTACAAATCCGGCCCTTAGGCCCCTTGCAGACGAGTGAGTGTCCTCCTTCGCTATATACTAGTGGGACGCTTTCCCCGGACACGTGCACCACGTGAAAACCGCAGTGCCGACCCGGCCTGAATTCCCATCAATTTATGAGGCTATGTAGCCCTTAGAGGTCTGGAACGCATCAGATGACACTGACATGATGATATATAGCGAAGAAGGACCGGCACTCACTTTCTTGATGATAAGAAGAGGCATAATAGCATCATCTGTGACTAGTTTCGCCTCAAGCCTGAGCCCTTTTAAACCCCATTGGAGGATGCACATGTGAAGGCATCAGGGATTTATGGAACTGTCTAAAAGAAAAAAAAAAAAAAAAAAAAACACATACACTGCCCATAGCAACCAATCACAGCGCAGCTTTCACTTTGCATTCTACTCTTGACAAATCAAAGCCACACTGTGATTGGTTGCTATGGGCAAAAAAAGACAATTCTTCTTTTAGTCGGTTTCATAAATCTGCCCCAACATCTGTGGTGTCTCGGACAAAAGGGTTTTCCATGATTCTCTATCCAGTTAAGGCACATTACACCAGAAATGACTGGCGTCCCTGGGTTGCCTCCTTTACGTATTTTAGGAAGCTACCCACTTTTGGACTGTCCAGTAGAGATGATGATAGATATCAGTTCCTCTGGTGGGGTCTTCCTTGGGCCTGTATCCATTTTATTTTCCACTAGTGTATAAGGTGATGTACCCTTTATTTTGGGTTCTGCAGTGGGGTACACAGACAGCCTTCGGTATACCTCGTACACTGTGGAACCAGTCCTGCTGCTTTTTTTAATAGGACTGGATGAGGGCATGGATCTCCCATGCAGAGCAGCCAACAACCACCTTGACAGAACTGCAGGCCCAGGTTGTAAAAGCTCAGAATTAGAGTTGAGCGAACTTGTGCTTTAAGTTCGGCTTCGGGTTATCCAAGCATCCCGTTATGGATTCCGCTACCACGGACCATAACGGCATTTGGAATCCATAAGGGGATTCTTCAAGAACCCAAACCTTGGACAACACGGAGGACCTGGGGTGACGTCACCGTCATGTGATCAGTGCAGGGGGCGTGGCTCAGTACTGGATTAGATAAGCGGTGGTAGCCTACGACCTCTTATCCAATCCAGTACTGAGCCACGCCCCCTGCACTGATCACATGACGGTGACGTCACCCCAGGTCCTTCACCCCGGATTCCAAATGCAGTTATGGTCCGTGGTAGCGGAATCCATAACAGGATGCTTGGATAACCCGAACCCAAACTTAAAACAGAAGTTCGCTCAACTCTACTCGGAATACCATACCACAGGAGGGTACCTAGCATCTGTATGACTGACCATGTCACATTGAAAGTCTGTATAACAGCAAGGGGCGATGCCACCTAGTAATCATGTGACCCTGCAGCAGAACCCAACATATAGGGGGTCCACCACCTTGGTTGTGTGATCATTGACCAAGCACTAGTTTATATTTTATCATTCTCGGTGCCGCCAATATAAGTACTGCTACCGTGCTGTTGTGTCCTCATACAAGTATTCTTTTGCGCATTTGCCATTTCCAGAAAATGATGCTGGTTCTACATGCAAAATAGGCACAAAGGGGGTCATTTATCAAACTGGTGTAAAGTAGAACTGGCTTTGTTGCCCATAGCAACCAATCAGATTCCTCCTTTCATTTTCCAAAGGATCTGTCAAAAATGAAAGGTGGAATCTGATTGGTTGCTATGGGCAGCTAAGCCAGTTCTACTTTACACCAGTTTGATAAATGACCCCAAAAGTGCCCAGCAGGGCGTCTCCAAACGTAAAACCAGTCCAAGCCCATCTATTCAGTAAACTCAGTGGCGTATGTAGAACTCCACAGCAAATTGTTTACCAAAACCACATCCGAGTACTTATATATGCCAAATATTGGCGACACATTCCCTTGGTACCAATAGCTGTTCACAGGAGGTGTAAAAAAGAAAGATAAGTGTATAAATACAGGTTTTACTGACTCTTTTCCCAGAAAACTATACATCAATCTGCTCAGCTCCTCCTGCTCTATAACACAGTGATTTCAGATTGCATTGCATT
Source organism: Bufotes viridis (assembly GCA_033119425.1). Classification (NCBI taxonomy): domain Eukaryota; kingdom Metazoa; phylum Chordata; class Amphibia; order Anura; family Bufonidae; genus Bufotes; species Bufotes viridis. The sequence goes on from CM065591.1 coordinate 257,477,260, forward strand.
TTGTGGTGACAGGTTTTCCCTAAGATTTACAGAGGTTCCTTTTTTCATTTTCCGACCGTGAAATTACAGGCTAGACTTGCAAAACTAGAAAGGCCTACACACACACACAAATGACAGCAACTAAACCTCATGAAAATGTCCACAGATGTTCTAGAGGTGGAAAATATCCAGCGTTTACCCCACGTGTGGACGTACCCTAGAGCTTGTACCCTTCCAGCCAGCACCTGCTGAGGATAGCTGGCAAGGGAGACGACTACCAGCTATAAATCATTCATGCCGGGAGGAATCTGAAAGGTGAAATGTACCACAACAGCATTTTTCTCGGCACGTCTCTGTGGATTGAACGCTGAATATACGGTAATCTATGAGCCCCTTCTTGGTAGGACGCGCACACCGCTGGCAGCACAACACCAGAGGTGCTTTCCATTCCACATTTCAAGACCTCTGCCTAGAGAGAAACGATCACATGTAGATCAAAGAACGTACTAAAACCTAAAGAGGAAATAGCACACAAGGCACGATACTTCTGCAAATCCCCCACCGCTCTTTCCAGCACAGCCATATCCAAATAAAACGGGGGTCTGCTCTGCCACCAGCCCAACACATCATATAACCTCCCCAGCAAATGCCCAGTATATGCCAAGCCTTCAGACAATGTAACTTCTCCTACAGGTGGACACCGTCCTGCTAGCTAGTGGATGGAGAGGTGCTGTGGGTCGGGAGTCGGACCCCCGCCAGTGGAGCCATCCTGAGGATAGGTCATCCATAAGCAAGTCCACGAAAACCCCTTATAATGTCTCGAAAAGGGGCATGGCTACGAGTATCTTAAAGCATGCCGCATTTGTTTCAAAGAGGAGCTCCATTTTTTGGCACAAACCCCTAGTGTGGATGTACACTGGCCACATGGAGGCATAAAAGAGCCTACCCAGTTGTGCCAAAATTCCCATGCCATTGTGATACGAGACAGCCAATGTGGTGACAATGGTGAGACACTGGAATATCTTATACCACATTATTTCAAGGGATCCCAAATATATCAGTGTAAGCTAAGATCCATACCAGCAGGCCCTCAGGGCTTCTATGCCAGGGTGCCAACATCTATGGCTGCTAACTGATGCCAGCCTACTCAAAGATGCTCCACATCAAGACAGAGACCAGACTACGCCCAGCGTCATGTTCTGAAGAGGGGGTAGGGAAAGACTTCTATATGCAATATCTGGGACCCCTCAGAGCTTTGTGGCCCAGTTCTAGCATTGAGTATATATTACGGGGGACTTTGTACTTCACGTGTCTATCTTTCTCAGGGGGGGTGTCCTTTCTGTCGCAGCTATCCCTATCACGGCTCAAGGGTGTGTGCTTTCTGCTGCAGCTCTCTCCCTGTAACTTCCACAGAAGACACTTAAAGTGAGATGGACAAAGAAATAAGGAATAGGACAAACAGCAGGTGGCGCTATACAGATACATTTTATTGCATAACTCATTAAGTGTAGGGTTCTACTGAAAAAGAACGCATCTGTTCACTCTGCAGGATGGCACAATGTAGTGTACTTTGCTTTTGAATCTTTTTTATTGCTGTATAATATATATATATATATATATATATATATATATATATATATATATATTAAACACGGGACAAAAATGGCATGTGAACAAAGCCCAAGAGCTATTTATTATTATATAAAAATGTCACCGACTTTCAGATATAGGTACTTTAAAGGGGTTGTCCTATTGTTTACTCCTCAGGATAGGTCATTATGTGATCGGTGGGGGGTCCAACTCCCAGTACCCCTACGGATCAGCTGTCTGAAGAGGCTCACCACAGCACCATCCCTTGTATAGTGGCGGTGCTTGGTACTGCAGCTCAGGTCCATTCACTTCAATGGGACTCAGCTGCTTGTAGGTCACATGAACATGGCGTCACTGGCCTAGGAACAGACTAAGTGAATAGGACAGATCCAAGTTGTGTCGGCGAGCAGGTGAAGGGAATACAGCGCTCATGTCAGCACTGCTTTCTCTTCAGCCGATCAGCAGGGGTGCCGGAAGTCAGGCCCCCACCAATCTGATATTGAAGACTAAACCTGAGGATACCCTGAGCGGTGGGGAGCTGTATTACAGCACCTGTAGACACCTACGGGACCCTCTCGGACCTCCGGTTTCATAAATGGGCTCGGGCAGTGTGCGTTTTTGCTACCATTTCTCCGTTTTTTGGCCTCTGAAAGGAAATAACCTTTCCATTTACCAACTGCAAGCGGGAATCCTGAAAACAGCAGGGAACTGATACACTGAGTATATTAGTATAATCCAGCATTATACAAGATCACGTACCGTGAACTGGAAACTAGGTCTGCAACAAGAAGCACCTCTGATCCGGTCTTCGAGATGCTGGACCAGACTACACCTATGTCTCTCAAAGAGAAAGACTTGGGCTTTGTTCACACTTCAGCTACAATTCCCTTTTCCGCTCTGTCATGGAATAACCGAGTGCTGGATCCATCCTATGACGGACCCCGCTAACTTAGGAACGAGCCAGTCATTTCAAAGGAAAGAATAGAAAAGCAGGCAAATATGAAGAAGCCTCCAACAGAAATGTGAATGGGGCCAAATAACAAAACTAAGATCGTTCTTAAAGGGCTTGTCCACTCCTTTACAAGTGATGGGATGGAGTATCACTAGCGTTTTTACTGGATCCGGCAGGGATAATACAACCATCTGCATCTGTTATGAACGGATCCGGTTGTATTATCTTTAACATAGCCAAGACGGATCCGTCATGAACTCCACTGAAAGTCAATGGGGGACGGATCCGTTTTCTATTGTGGCAGAGAAAACGGATCCATCCCCAGTGACTTGCATTGTGGGTCATGCCCACGTTTAGCTCCGCATCCCATGACGGAAAGAAAATCGAAGCATGCTGCGGTTTGCTCTCCGGTATGAGAACGGATTGCATTTTGGAGCATTCCGTTCTGTCCCCATTGACAATGAATGGGGAAAAAAACTGAAGCGTTTTATCTCCGGTATTGAGATCCTATGACGGATCTCAATACCGGAAAATATTAACGCTAGTGTGAAAGTAGCCTTACTGGCAGGGGTGCTCCGGTGCTGAGCGGGTGCAGGGTGCTGGCCCCAAGCCATATAGATGAAGTGAAGGTCTATCCCGTGGAGTGGGTAAGGAAGTCTTCATGAGGATGAAGGGATGTGCCACTGGCTCTTCACAGTGGCCAACATTTTCCAGCCTGATAATCCAGGCATTGGGTACAATCCCTTTTACTAGAGCGGTGGGTAAAAGAACACGTATTTTAGGCGATCCAATAGTCGTGGCCAGGCAATCAGAACTTCCGTGGAAAGCATTGTATAAGTATACGGCGGATTTACAGCAATGAGCGTTACTAGGAATGCTCATTCCCGATAATAGCCCGATTCACGGGGTGACATAAAGTTTCGTGCAGTAGGTTGCACTGTGTGAACATGACTGTATGACGGCGAGTCGTGGCAGTAGAGGTAACTGCTGCATGTACATGCCCAGCCGGATAATTGCCAGATCGTGCTCCTTCCGATGCACATTGGGATCTGCTATACAGAACTTAGAACATAGCCAGAACAAATCAAGGCGAGGGTCACGTGTCTACGCGGTAAACGCCATAGCGATCTACAGATGCCACCATCTTGTGGTTGGCATGCTGACAGCTCTGATATCACTTTTATCATGGCGATGTCACCATGCCAACCCCCAAATGAGATACAAGCTCCACTGGAGAGCCCAGGTTCTGTTCTGTCAACCAGGCCATGCTGGGAGTAGTAGTTCCACCGATGGCCCTAGAGCCTCACCTTCTGGATGGAGGACTTGCCGCTGCGCCTCATACCCATGAGCAGGATGCGGGGCTTGCTGTCTGACGCCGTGGAAGTCTCGTCCATTTCTGACTCATCAGCCCCATAGCCGAAGTCCTTGGGGAAGGAGTCGGCGACCCCGTAGCTGCTGGACAGCGGCTCCTCCACGGAGTACTGGATAGACATGTTGTGTACTTATAGACTCTGCTCACAGAAGCCGCCGGCGCGGTGTTCCGGTCACCATAATCCAGCCAGCGCTGTCACGTGACACAGCGGTTCGGTAGCCCGGTCTCAGCTGACCTGCCCGAACCTTCCAGCTCCACCTAGCGGCGAGTGATGTAATAACCACCCGCGAGTCTTCTCCCCGTCGCCTGGGATTGTTGTTATTGCACCGGGGGACAATTACACCGCTCTCTCTTTCCTTTTCCTAGAGCTACCAAACCCTCTCGGCGGTGCACACCCAGTTTCCTGCGTAGCGCCTCCTCATTGGTCACTAGCTCGGGGACTGCGGCTTTCTGATTGGCTGCGACGTCTAGTCATTCACTAAAGTCCCTCAGCAAGGTAGGTTGTGTCGGGATCATGTGGCTGGCCATCACCTGACCGCGTACAGAGAGGAGGGCGTTAGGGTGTCACACGTGACCTTTAACCTGCTTACTTTCCCAGCACTTCGGCCGGACTGAAAGTGCCGAATAAGCAGTATTTATTGTGAGGGGAGCCCGCTTTCCAGGAGGAGAAACTTTCTAGGGTCATTCAGTCCAGAGTCTGTGATGTGCAAAGTGCGCCACAGAAAATGATTCCAACTGTGATACATGATAATAATGAAAATAAAATGCTTCAAAATTCACTTTTTATATCAATTTATGCGGATCTATAAGTGTTATGATTTTCCAGACTTTGCACCTCAGTAGTAGCCAGTAGGGTTCGCCACCTTTCCCAACAAAAAATACAGGCCAAGTTAGGCCACACCCCAAAGGTAGGGTTGTTGTGGGGTCGTGTTAAAGGGGTTGTGTCACTTCAGCAGGTGGCATTTATCATGTAGAGAAAGTTAATACAGGGCACTTATTAATGTATTGTTATTGTTCATATTGCCTCCTTTGCTGGCTGGATTTATTTTTCCATCACATTATACACTGCTCGTTTTCATGGTTACAGACCACCGTGCAATCCAGCAGTGGTGGTCGTGCTTGCACACTATAGGAAAATATACCAGCCTATGTGCAGTGCCACGGTCCTGGCCACCAGAGGCTGATGCTTTTTCCTATAGTGTGCAAGCACGACCACCACTGATGGATTGCAGGATGGTCTGTAACCATGAAAACGAGCAGTGTATAATGTGATGGAAAAATGAATCCAGCCAGCAAAGCAAGCGTTGTGGGCAATCACAATACATTAGTAAGTGCCTTGTATTAACTTTCTCTACATGATAAATGCCACTAGCTGAAGTGAGACAACCCCTTTAAGTTGCTTTCATACTGTGGCTCCCAATAATATTAATGCACCCATTAGTGCCGCCTGGAATTAATAATGCCCCGACCAGTGACCCCAGAACTAATGTTCCCATTAGTGCCCCCAGTAATATTAGTGCTCCCCTCCCTCCCCGTAATGGTAATGCCCCCATTAGTGCTGCCTGGAATTAATAATGCCCCCACTAGTGCCCCCCAGAACTAATGTCATCACCGCCGATCATCATTCCCCAGACTGTGCACTCTCTTACTTAGTCCAGCAGGTGCTATTTTGTCACTACATCGCACCTCCTGGTGGGCCAGTCCTACAATAGATAGATATGAGGTGCACTCTACGGCCACTTTATTACAGACGCCCATCTAGTAGCTGATCTTGGCCCCATTTCGCCTGCGTCCACAGGATCAATTGAGTTGGGAGTCTTCAGTCTGGGAGGCAAATAAAGTGGTTTTCCACAAGGCCTCATGCACACGGCCGTTCTGTGCATTGGGGACCGCAATTTGGGGTCCCCAATGCACGGGCAATGTCCATGCGGTGGCCAGGACGGATCGAGACCCATTCAACTTGAACATGTTCTATTTTTTTGCGGTGCAGCTCTGCATTGTGAACCCATTAAAGTGAATGGGTCTGCATCCGTGATGCGGGAAGCACACGGCCGCGGGCTGCAATACGGCCACGGCCGGGCAATGGCCGTGTGCATGAGGCCTAAAAGACATCCGCTGTATATGCAAATGAGCACATGACATCACAGCACTCCATGACATCACAATGATAGCCCTTGTATAAGAACACCAGACACTATTGGGGCTGCTCATTCTGTTGCAGTAGGTCAGAGGTTACAGCAGGTATGTAGAGAGGTTCTCCAACTGCCTCTATACAACAGGACACACTGGAGAGAGGAATCGCCCGGACACAAAATGCAGCGGTTTGTGTATGGCCGATTCTCGGCATTTTTGCCAGAATGCGGCTGGATTATAGTTAATGGGGCCAGCAGGCATTCCGCCTGCATCCGGCAGTGCCAGATCCGGTGATTTACTAAGCGCAGATGTGAAAGTAGCCTGATAGATAATTAAATAGATTATTATAGATAGAATATGACATAGATATATTATGAAAGAGACTGTACTGCCACTTTATAAGAAATGCCCATCTAATAGCTGAACTTGGGCTCTTTTCACATTGCATCCATAGATTCCAATGGGTGGGAAGTTTTCAGTCTGCGGGCAATGAAATTAGCTTTCCACAGTTTAAAAGACGGCAGATTGGCATATGCAGATGAGCACATGACATCACAGAATTCCGTGACATCACAATGATATAAGAACACCTATTGGGTCTCCTCATTCATTTGCATGAAGGCGTCCTGCCTGGTGAATGGCTACAGCAGGTCTGTACGGAGGTTCTCCGGCTTCCTCTATGCTCACAGGAGACACTGGGGGGACTCATTATTGCGGTCAGATAGACAGATATGACATAGACTGTACAACCACCTTATTACAGATGCCAATCTAGTAGTTAAAGGGGTATTCCAGTTGTTACAAGTTATCCCCCGTTCACAGGATATGGTATAATTTTAAGATCGTGGGTGTCCTAGGGTTGGGACCCCCACTGATCACTAGAAAGGGGGCCCCGTATCCCCTGCTGCTCTCCTGAAATGACGGAGAGGCATCTGGAGCTGGCAATGTGAAAAAAGCACCAGATCAACAGGATAGGAGATAACTTTAAGATCGGTTTGGCCCCTACCACTGGGACACTCACCAATCACGAAAACGGTGGCTCCGTACCCCCTGCAGCTCCCCTAAAATCACCAGAGAGGTGAGTCACACATGCGGGTGGCCGCTCCATTCATTTCTATGGGAGTTCCGGAGGTAGCCAAATACAGCGCTCTCCTGTCTGCAGAACTCCCATAGAAATGAATAGAGCGGCCACCCGCATGTGTGACTCACCTCTCTGGTGATTTTAGGGGAGCTGCAGGGGGTACGGAGCCACCGTTTTCGTGATTGGTGAGTGTCCCAGTGGTAGGGGCCAAAACGATCTTAAAGTTATCTCCTATCCTGTTGATCTGGTGCTTTTTTCACATTGCCAGCTCCAGATGCTTTCCGAAGGTTTCTGAGAATAATACCTTATTCCCATAGTCAGGCCGCGTTCATACAGTCAATGGGGCAGATTTATCAAAACTGATGAAAAGGAAAACTGGCTTAGTTGCCTATAGCAACCAGATTCCCCCTTTTCATTTTCCAAATGAGCGCTGAAAAATGAAAGTTGGAATCTGATTGATTACTGTGGAATTGATTACTTTTTTTTACACCAGTGGAATAAGTGGAAAATTTTAAGTCTGGGAGGGAATTAAAGGGGTTTTCTACAGTTCAAAAAGCAGCATCCTCTACGTTCACATACTCATACTTGCCAACTGTCCGGAATTTGCTGGAACTGTCCCCGATTTTCAGTGACAGTCCTAGAAAGTTTGAGCTGTTCTGGGCTGAAAATGGGTGGGGCTAACAAAACTCCGCCTGTAAGTGGGTGTTTCCAGTTGGGCTCGGGGTGTTTCTGAGAGGGGGGGGGCTTATAAGTCCTGATTTTACCGACTGAAAACTAAGGCAACTGATTGACAGCTACATATGCAAATGAGCACATAACATCACAGTATTTTATGAGATGACTGCACATCACACTAGACACTATTGGGGCTTCTCGTTCCTCTGCAGGAGGGCGACCTGCCTGGTCAGAGGCTACAGCAGGTCTGTATGGAGGTTCTCCAGCTTCCTCTATGCTCACAGGACACACTGGGGGGGATTCATTATTGGGGATAGAAAGATAGTGGATATCACAGAAGGTAACGCTAAAATAGATAACTTTATTCGATATACATTAAAATGTATATCGAATAAAGTTATCTATTTTAGCGTTCCCTTCTGTGATATCCCTTTTCTATAGACGCTATCAACTACTATGCAGGTTCTGTGAATTTTATAGAAAGATAGTGGGCCAGGCAAAGGAACTACTGACTATCCAACCCACCCCAAAACTCCAGTTAGCCATCTAATATCTCAATATGTGAGTCTGAGACTGACCACAGCAACGTGACACAATGACATCACTACACACCAAGATTTATACCTATAACCTATCCACAGGTTAGCATTGTGGGTTTGACTACTGGACACCCACCGATCATGAAAAAGGGGTTCTGTCAAGCATGTGCACTGCCACGCCATTCAAACTGAAGGACTGACGAAGAACGCTGAGTGCTGTATTGGCCTCCCTTAGGCAGGGCCATAGAGAAGAAGAGAGCGGCAGTGTGCATGCTCGGCTGCTACTCCATTCTAGCAATGAGATCCCCACCAATCCTGTGGATAGCAGGCTGCAGAAAGAAGTGGGTAACATAGGTATGATTAAAGCATGCAAGACAGAGAAAGGAGAACAGATACATAATAAAACTGTTCACACCCACAAAAGTAATGGGGAAAATGGACAATCTTTATTACACAAAAACTGAAAACACCTTGATTAAAAACACAAAGGGTATAATAATACATGTGGAACATGGGTTAAGCCTTATGTGGGTGCCCACCTATAATAAGGGGGTGACACCAAGTAATATTATAAAACCTGGACGATCCCACATCCAGTTCAGTCAAATATCTGTGCAAATTGCAAATACTATCAATACACAAATGAAAGTGGTAACACAAAAATATGACAAATAGAAAATATAGTATATTCCAAAAAAAAAGTATTGCTTCCTAAAACTAAAAGAAAGAACGAACCATCTCTATAAGGTGGTATGGAAAAGCAATCTTGACCAAATGTTGAAATCTTGAGAGAACCCTTTTAATTTTCATGGAAGAACATTTCCAACTCTGTTCAAAGGAGTTTGGGCACTAAAAAGTGAGTGATGGCCCTTTAGCTAGGAGCTTAGGGTACTTTCACACTTGCGGCAGGATGGATCCAACAGGCTGTTCACCCTGTCGGATCCGTCCTGCCGCTATTTCGCCGTGCTGCCAGACTCTCGCTCTGTCCCCATTGACTATAATGGGGGAGGGGGCGGAGTTACGGCGCAGCATGGCGAGAGGCTGCCAGACTAAAAAGTCGGACATGCAGTACTTTTAGTACAGACCATCACCAGCTACACCCTCTGACATTAAAGAGGACCTGTCAGCACTTCCTTACTCAACACCTGTGTTCCCCAAAATATGACAATTCTGAAACATCTTATCCCATTTCTGTTATTCCTACTGAAAATGTATTTATTCTCCTTGTCATGGGGATGTTCCCCTATACCAGCGTTTCTCAAAGAGGGAGGCTCCGTAAAGGGGGGCTCCAGGTGACAGGAGATGAACGCTTCCACTGTGGAAGCGTTCATCTCCATAGTGATCTGTATCGCCATCCTCTGGACAGCGATACAGATCGCTATGCGGCAGTGGAGGGAGGCGTCTCCCTCCCTGCTCCTCTGATAGGCTGCGGGCCTTGTGCCGGCAGCCTATCAGAGCGGTTCAGGCGGGCGCGATGACTTCATCGCGCCGCCTGAGCAGAAGTGCAGAGCGGGACACAGGCCGGAAGAGGCCTGCATCCAGCGCTCCAGGGAGGTAAGTATTGGGTAGATGGGGGGACCCTGGACCCTATTGGGGGAAGAGCCTGGACCCTGCACATGATTTGGGGGAGGGGGTTAATGTAGCCTGCACATGATTTGGGGGAGGGGGTTAATGTAGCCTGCACATGATTGGGGAGGGGGTTAATGTAGCCTGCACATGATTTTGGAGGGGGGAGGGGGGGTTAATGGAGCCTGCACATGATTTGGGGGGGAATGGGGGTTAATGGAGCCTGCACATGATTTGGGGGGAGGGGGGGTTAATGGAGCCTGCACATGATTTGGGGAGGGGGGGTTAATGGCCCTCACCTGTGGGGAGATTGGTGTACTTATAACAATTTTATAGACAAATGATACTATTTACAGTCGCGCGGGGGGCGCGAAATGTTTTCTTCTTCCTAGGGGGGGCATGACAGAAAATAGAAGCACTGCCCTATACAGTTTAACACTGTTCAGTCAGCGCTGCCAGTGTCAGACTATGTGGAGACACACCCTTTGACAAAGAGAATGGTAACACTCAGTTGTTAATTTAGTCAAACATTTCCAGGAGAAATAACAGAGGAACGCCCCACAACATAGAGTTCTAAATAAAGAAGCTCCAGAATTGTTACTAAATGGAGCATACATGGACGGTATTTACTGTAACCTACTGTACATGTGTGGATCGCAGACAGGTTCTCTTTAAGGCTACAGGATCATCACATTACTCACAGCAAAGTGCTGATGCAACATTCACAAGATCTCTATTAAGTAAAAAGTATGGCACAGGGCTTTGGAGTGACAAGCACGAGGATCTCCTCAAAGACATTTTTATCTGCAGCTTCCTCCTTTGGTGTCTCATGTCAGACATTTGTTGTAGGGCGAGCAACTCTTTCTGGCAGTTAAGGGGTTTGTCCAAGTTAATTATAAATTTCCCCATGCCACCTAAAAAATGTATACACTCTTCCCGGCGTTAGTACACAAGGCTACAGCTGTGACTGCTGCAGCCAATCGCTGTCCTCAGCATTCTCGTGCTGCATACAGTTGAGGAAAGCGATTGGCTGCAGCGGTCAAGTGCCCTTGTGAAACCAGAAGTTGATGCGGGGAGACACAGGACCTGAATAGCTAGGGGGGGAAGCGATGGGGGTATGATCACCACCACAGGGCGGGCCATGCTGTAGGGTCTGTAAAAAAACATCATCAAGATGAACAACCCCTTTAATGTAGTACCGGATCTCCTGTAGTATACTCAACATATACTAAGCAGAGTGACCCAATGGAAAAGTGCCCCCCTCTACTGGTTCCAGTCAGCAGATGCGGACATTGGAGCACGGCGTCTCATATATCTATTCAAGGCAGAGTTGCCTATACATGGTGTAGTGTTGTGTGCCCCATGGGGAGTAGTGTACAGGTGTGACAAGATGTACCATACTAGGTTGCAGCAGCAGACCATCCTGGTTTGTGAGAGCCAGATAGCTATGCTAGAGCCGGTTGGTTGGTGAACCGCCGCCCTTGCACATGACTAGTATTCCGTTATATTTCCCTACCCATTAAATTTTCCTACCCTCGTCACTTCCTGTTGTGACGCAGCCGCACCGGACATGATGTTCCCGAGTTTGGAAGGAGGTGTGTCTCGCCACACAGGCGCACACGACGGGGTAGGGAAATTTCACACCAGAGTTGTTGAGAACTGGCCACCTAATGCGCTTGCGCCTTACCTCTCAGCAGGACACCAGCCGACACTGCGCATGCGCCAAGGGTAGGGAAAAATGACGTGCCAGAACCAACGCAGATGAGAGTAGCTCCAGCAAAGGCTCACGTTCGGGGAGTAGTTAGCCATGCTTGCGCACTGGCCTGTAATTCTTCCCTACCCCCGGCGCAACCGCATTAGGTAGCCCATTCTCAACAACTTTGGCGTGAAATTTCCCTACCCAGCCGTGTGCGCCTGCGCTGCGAGACACACCTCCTTCCAAACCTGGAATATCATGTCCGGTGCGGCTGCGTGACGAGAGTAGGGAAATATAACGGAACACCGGCTTGGGAAACATAGTCTATGTGTTGGCCACGGCACCTCTGACCCGAGCTGACTGTATCATAGTAATTTATCATACAGTCAGTCTCTATCTGATCATAAGGCTATTGCTGTGTACTCATATCATCATGTGGGCACACTGTGATGAAATACGAATTCACTGTATCATAAATTACTATGATACAGTCAGTTCAGGTTAGCGGAGCCACAGTGGGCCTAGGAGATGTGGCCAACACACATTCTAGTTCCCTGGGCTGGTCGTGTGCATGAGCCCTTAACCGTTGCTAGCTTTAGGCCAGTTTCAGATGAGCGTGTTCACTCTGGGAAGCAAGCTCCGTGTGGGAGCGTTATTTTCCGGTTAGAACTCTGCACCTGTGACAGGACCTTGTGGCATTATAATGATTGAGGCGTCATGCACACGACCGTTGGTGTTTTGCGGTCCGCAAACCGCGGATTGGCAAAACACGGAAGCTGCTCCGCTTTCCGTAATTTGCGGAACAGAACGCGGCCCATTGTAGAAATTCCTATTCTTGTCCGCAAAACGGGCAAGAATAGGACATGCTCTATTTTTTTGCGGGGGCACGGAACGGAGCAACTGATGCGGACAGCACACGGAGTGTTGTGCGCATCTTTTGCGGCACCATTGAAGTGAATGGGTCCGCGCCCGAGTATGCGGCTCGGACCCGGACCACAACGGTTGTGTGCATGAGGCCTTATAATGCTGTGTGTTCCTGCCATTGGCTGTAATGAATTGTACTGACGCCATTATCTGAGTACAATTCATTACAGTTGATGTTGAGACACACAGCATTATAAATCATTATACTGTCGTGAGGTCCTGTCACAGTGTTCAGACCGGGGAAATAAGGAACCCACACGGAGCTTGTTTCCTGGAGTGAACGCGCTCATCTAAAACTGGCCTTACTTAGGACTATCACACCCAAGTAGAGTCTGTAACCAGAGGTATGCCCAGAAGCAATGCATATGTTTCCGGATATCTTCACGGACAGTATCTGTACTGTGGGACGAGGAAAACTTTAGAGAATATTGCTGTTGTGGCCAGAGGCTGTGAGAGTGCCAATCTCAAGGAGCTCCTCCTAATTCGCTAACATGAATCCAGAAGTCTGTATAGACTGTAGCCAATATGCTGTGTGCCCTCTGAGACTGTTCTGTCGCCCATATTAACCACCAAGCTCTGTGCCTTTGGGAGACTTTGTATGTGCCAAGGTTTATTCCTTAAATAGACTCTTGAAATAGAAAGACCTGTACGTATTGTGTCTGTAGGCACCAAAGGTTGTACCCCCTCTATACAAGTTCATTGCCATGGGTCCACTTCTTACTGTACTATCCTCACAGGGACTCCTGAAATATGGAAAGGGGGTTAATAAGCATACCCTAAAAATATTATGATTATAACGCTTTAAAGGAGAATTTGCTCAAAGTACAGAGACCTAGACAGACAAACACTATTTGTATATTTTTTTCCCCATGGAATATTATGGGGAAGATGTATGAAAGCAGAAAATACTGTCTTTGTAGCCCAGCCAAGTACATCAGCGCTATGAGCACCGTCGCAACTGCACGTTGTCCTATTCACTTCAATGGGACAGCTCCTTCCTGTTCAAGTGAATGGCTATTGCTATTTACTTGAATGCTGCCGTTGCGACGGCGAGCTGCTAAACATTGAAGAGAACACACTGCTCATACAAGTGCTGGGGTCTCTTTAAACCGTTAATCGTCAGGGGGTGCCGGGGGTCATAATTCTTCTTCTGGCATGTCCTTTGGGGCAAGGTTTTATAGGCAGTATCCACTCCATTGGAAAAATGTATTGTTCTTCCTCTGACTCTCTTTTCGTTGCCTTCGTGGGTGAAGGGAAAAAATAATCACACTTACCAATAATTTGATTTTCCAGAACCTACAACAGCACCCTTCATTATTCCCTTTCCTGTGTCTTGGGTTGCCGGTATCGGATATTGATGACCTACTGTATCCTGAGGATAGGTCATCAGTATAAAAAACGTGAACAACCCTTTTAAGATTCACCTGATAGAGCTTGAAAAAGGATTATGGACGATTTACAGATCTGCTTAAAAGAGGAAAAAGCCCTCTTAGTCCAAGAAGTGACCAAGGCACCAGTAGAATGTGCCAAATAGTCCTCAGGGTTAGCCGATAAGTAGGCCAAAGAAATCTCTAAATTGCTCCATCTAGCCAAGGAATTTTTAGAGGCAGCGTTCCCCTTTTTTAGTACTCTAAAAATGGACAAACAGAGAAGATGATCATCTCCAATCCTTGGTGGTGGAGGTGGTGGTGTCTGGCAAACTGTTCTAGCAGATGAACATCCTCCCAGAGTTCACCTGATCAGCCCTAGCCGGATACTGCCATTCACCGCCAGACCCCAATGACTATAATAAGAGCCGCTTGATTTCAGATATGAGTGCTGGGTTTCAGCTGGAGAAAAACAGTCCAAAACCCGATGCTCTTGCCAGAAACCAGACTAACCCACCCAGATCCCATTTTAGACAATGAGGCCCTGCGGTGCACGGCTCTGACTGGCTATGCTGGATATGGTGAACTCCGGCAGGCTGTTCCTCTGCAGGAACAGCCTGAAGGCTACCACTGCCTCATATGTGAAAGTAGCTTAACATCTAGGGAAAGCAGCTCAACCTCCTCCTGTGATCTAGGTTTACTACAGAAGGTAGGAATAACAAATTCCTGAGATCTATGAAAAGTAGAAGCCACCTTAGGAACGAAGGCTAGGTCTGGACGAATGACAACCTTGTCCTCCAAGATAGTAGTATAAGGAGGATTAATGGAAATAGCCTGGAGCTCACTAACCCTACGGGCTGATGTCAAAGCTACCAAAAAGCCACAATTTCAGGGTCAGAGTCTTAACAGAAATGGATATTAAAGGGGTTATCAGACTATTTGTAATGGTGACCCATCCTCTGGATACAGGGCCGGTGCAAGGATAGGCAAGATAAAAATTGACGCCCCCCCCTTATCAAATGATCTGCCCATATCATGACATCACATATGTTCCACCCCTTTCTCAGCATTTAAATTAAAAGAGAGTTATATGTTGCAATAAAGCCCCCCTATTAAGAATGGTGGAGAATAACTACCATAACTTAAGCCATATCTAAAGAAACAAGCCTGTGTATAAGATTGTTCGCTTACTCGTAAATCGCACGATTTACGCCGTACGCTTCGTGCCGCCGCTACAGTACAGTAATACACTGGTATGATCTATACTATTGTATTACAGTACTGTAGCGGCGGCACGAGCGCATGGCGTAAATCGTGTGATTTACGAGTAAGCGAACAATCGCACGATTTACGCTGTGCGCTTCGTGCCGCCGCTACAGTACTGTAATACAATAGTATAGATCATACCAGTGTATTACTGTACTGTAGTGGCGGCACGAAGTGTACGGCGTCATAGCAACCAATGACGCTGTGCGCTCTTGCTCTCTGCAGGATTTTAGGCCGGGATACTACGGACCGCTCACGGCAATGTGTGTCTGCGGCCTAACCCTCAGCATGCCCTGACAGCAACAGATTATAAGAGAATGCTGAGGATTGTAGTATCACAGGGATATAGCCTGCCCAGTGGCCCCAAATGGCCAGAATGACCTCATATTAGATCTGTGACTGTTCCATCTACCATGCTTACTCCTCCTATATCCCTGTGATACTACAATCCTCAGCATTCTCTTATAATCTGTTGCTGAGCCTGTCAGGGCATGTTGAGGGTTATAGCTTTGCAACTCTTTAGGTCCTGGCTAGGCAGCTAGGCCTAGGCTATATGCCTGCAACTTATATTGATGTATGTTGATGTGTAATGATCCATCAGACAGACTCTAGTTGAACAACTAAGTAGTTCCAATCCTACCAGCTGTCCTTGTCTTGTCCTGAGTTGCTGCTGGGCGGCTACTAGCTTCTACTTCTTCTCTCTGGCTGACTGCTGGTAGTGTCAGAGAGTGAGATTGCATCGCCTCAGCTCTAGGCTAGCTGCCCCTGCTCTTCCCGGTTCCCGCCGCTGTGTAGTCACGCATCATGTGACCGTCCAGGTCCGGCCTTGTTGCTGGGTCAGTGAGCGGCCGCCAGCCGGCGCACACACACAAGCGCACTAGCCGGCCGCCGAGCGGGATTCTTAGAGCGCTCAGGCGGCGCAGCATGAGAGCGGGGCACCGCGTCGGCCGCCAGTGTGAGTTTCCTTCCAACCAGGTTTGGGTTCCGACGGCGCCCCCTGCTAAATTGGCACCCTAGGCGGTTGCCTTACAGGTGGCGCCGGCCCTGTCTGGATAGGTTATTACCATCTGATTAGTGGGTGTCCGACAATCGGGACCCCCACTGACCAGCTGTTTAAGGAGGTCCGGTGCTTTGACCAGCAAATATATTTTTTCCTTCAGGCAGAATTCACACAGAACTAATGCCATGCAGGCACTAACCATGGTTTTTACATTTAGCACAGTTTTGTAACATGTCTCACCTGTGGAAAACCACACAGGCAATAATAGCACTGCAAAACAGCAGCAGTTCATGGTAAAACGTGCGGTTTTGCCTTCGGTAATTGGCCACCCAGCATACTACCACTATGCGTGCACCCTGGCTTTTTAACAAGACTTTCCTGTTAAATCTCATTTGTCGTAACTATCAAACAGAAAAACTGATGCTTGCTTGGCCATTTTTAGAAGGGCTTATGCACACAAATTTATTTTTTTCCCCGCATCTGATTCGCAGTTTTCGTGGGTTGGATGCGGACCCATTCACTTCAATAGGGCTGCAAAATATGTGGACAGCACACTGTCCCAACTGCAAAAAAATCCAGACAAGGATAGGACTGTTCTAAGAGGGCAGGACATTCTGTTCCGCAAAATGCGGGATGAACACGCCGGTATCCATGTTTTGCAGACCGCAAAACAGGCTACGGTCGTGTCCATGAGCCCTCTCAGACTCCACCACTACACTGAAGCTGATTCAACATGTGGCCAAGTTGCATCAGAAGAAAGGGGTATGTGGATATGCAGTTCACAGCTGCATATCCACATACCCCTTTAGGTCCTGGCTAGGCAGCTAGGCCTAGGCTATATGCTGTCCTTGTCTTCAAAAGAAATTCACTGCTAGTGTGGGGTAACATTAAAACAAAATAATAATTCTTTATTGAAATATAAATTAAAAGTAGGTAGGAAAAAAACAGAAAAGTACTGATGTAAACGGCAGGAGAGCTGCCACCACCGATATCAACTACATCACTCAACTGGGGAAGTAGGCGTAAAGACCGCCCCCACACATAAGTGGGACCCTGGTAAGGAGGTATGAGTGTAACGGACCGTTTCTGCGGACAAGGGGTAAAAACCGTTTAGGCGATCGGCCCCCTTTACAGAGATATAGGCACAGCTACTGCAGAACACCAAACTCCCGAACTGGATACAAAATAGCACTCCAACTCCCGTACTGGAACCTCCCAAATAGCTGCTAGCAGACGAACAGGAAAAGCAGACAATCAGCTTACACTCCTGGCAATCAGTCTCTAACAGCATACAGTGAATCCCCCCAAGAACGAGACAAGGCTCTGTGTTGAGGGTCCAGCAGTGGTCTGAGGTGCTGGCACACCCAGCCTGGTTTTTATTACAGACTTGCAAATACAGGACCGCCCACAGGGAGGTATAAAATATCCAGTAACATATTAGTTGCAACCCACAGATTCCCTCCCCCTTATCCTGAGAGGTAACCCAATTACACATACTTTTTACCACAATGCATCCTGGCTTCCTCTCCTCTGTTCAGGAGACAATTGAGAAGTAATTAAATTATCTCCCAGGACAGAGACAAGACTCCATTATGCACATGGTTAGCACAAAGCATTAAAATACTGTACAATACACAAAGTCCCATTTTATACATAAAACACAGACATGTCAGAGACAAGACTCCATTATGCACATGGGGACACAAAACAAGCATTACTGTTAAAATACACCAGGTAAGACACATTACATTAAAACTATACATTTAACATATCCCCAGATAGCTCAGGTCTGAGCGCACATTATTAAGTGAATGGCGCTCAGACCACACGAATACAGTTTAATCG
This sequence comes from Bufotes viridis, assembly GCA_033119425.1. NCBI lineage: Eukaryota > Metazoa > Chordata > Amphibia > Anura > Bufonidae > Bufotes > Bufotes viridis. The sequence goes on from CM065591.1 coordinate 257,495,245, forward strand.
CCATGGAGCCAAAGTCTTTACAGTCAGTTTCATACGAATGGGCTCCATGGGATTCCTATCTGGGGTATAACACATTCAACCAAAACTACCGAACCCCAGGCAGAAAAGCACGAATTAAGCTTTTCTGCAGGTAAAAAAGATGTCTTTTAACAGGGGGCCATAGTCCAAAGGCAGCAGGCGAGCAACCAGGTTTCTCCAATGCAATGTGGCGAGATTGGTCTCGTCACATCGGGGAACCAAAAATAGCCCCCACTGGTCCACCATGCGGGTCAATCGCACGTGGAGCCCACCTGGCCAAATATGGCTCAGTAACTCCCTCGACCCGAATAGTGGTCAATTAGTGGGTGGTTCCCCTAATTCCTAAAAGTTACAGCTGTGTGAGGATCGGCTGGGGTCAGCCATTGTTTGCTGAAGCTGACTAATACTACACTGTAATACAGGAACGGTATCCCTCTCACTTGTCAGATAGTTGCTCCTATAGGCTTTACCCATGCCCATCCACAGCACGATCCCCCTGCCTGTTCCCAAGCTGTACGTGTTTCTGCTTATATTAGCGTCATCAGGAGCCGAACAGAAGCATACACAGAGGATAATAAGAGGACTGGCTACACACGCTGTTGATGTGAAGCCTCCGGCACTGGTATGGCCGTGCGCGTCTCATGCACAGCTGACTTAAAAGAACAAGTCCCCGCCTACACAGGGTAGGGCTGATCGGGGCGGTATCCAATCGGAAGGAGGAGGGAGGAGAGGACATCCAGAAGGGGCCCCCCTGTATACCTCATTGGCCGGATCTCCGAGGTGTCAACACAGTCAGGGAGACAAAGTGGTCAATATCAGCTGCTGGAATAAGGAGAGGACAGCAGCAGTGTATAGGAGGTCAAAGGAGTTACACACCACATAGCCCACAGCGAAACCTTGCCACGGAAATCACTATGGCTATGTGGACAATCAGATTATTGTCCACCAGATGCCAGTCATACAAAGATCGCCGCAGTATGCCTAGATCGTGTGGTAATTAAGTTGGCCAGGGGGTTTACATAAGCTAGAAATATGTGGGCAGATTACAAGAATGATGTGGATTGAGTAAGGATACCCGATCCACTCCCAGGGACTGATGGTACGCATCCCTAAGTACTGCCTCAGGGTAACCACGCCGCTGGAACCTCTGCTTTAGCTCTACTGCTGCCTTTTTGAAGGTCAAGAGATTGGAACAGTTCCTGTGCAGGAAAAGGTATTCCCCTCTTTAACCACCTCAGCCCCCCTAGCTTAAACACCCTTAAAGGGTTTCTGTCACCAACTTTTGACATTATAAGCTGTCTGACATTAGCACATGTGCTAATGTCAGACCAGCTTGATAATGTCTGAAATCGCGCGCCAGCGGCCGCTCTGTATTCGGCGCAGGCACGGTGAGCAGAGGACAGCAGGCACCAGCGTCCTCTGCTCACCGCGCCTGCGCCGAATACAGAGCGGCGGCGCGGGCGCGCGATTTCAGAACGAGACAGTGCAGGAGGATCGCTGCCCTGCACTGTCAATCAAAGTGTGAAGGGGCGTGCCAGCAGGTTGCCGGACGGAGCCGCTAGGAGCAGGGCAACGCCCCCCCTGCTCCTAGAGGCTAATTTACATAATATAAAAGTAAGTTTTTCAGACTAAATATACAGCGGATTTTTATAAAAAAGACATTATCAAGCTGGTCTGACATTAGCACATAGCTAATGTCAGACAGCTTATAATGTCAAAAGTTGGTGACAGAAACCCTTTAATGACCAGGCCACTTTTTACAATCCTGCACTACACTAATTTCACCGTTTATTGCTCCGTCATACAACTTACCACCCAAATGAATTTTACCTCCTTTTCTTCTCACTAATAGAGCTTTCAGTTGGTGGTATTTCATTGCTGCTGACATTTTTACTTTTTTTGCTATTAATCAAAAATGACCGAAATTTTTGCAAAAAAATGACATTTTTCACTTTCTGTTGTAAACATTTCTATATAAATTTTTCGCAAAATTTATTGTTCTACATGTCTTTGATAAAAAAAAATGCAATAAGTGTATATTTATTGGTTTGGGTAAAAGTTATAGCGTTTACAAACTATGGTGCAAAAAAGTGAATTTCGGCATTTTGAAGCAGCTCTGACTTTCTGAGCACCTGTCATGTTTCTTCAGGTGCTAGAATGCCAGGATAGTATAAATACCCCCCAAATGACACCATTTTAGATAGAAGACACCCCAAAGTATTCGCGGAGGGGCATGGTGAGTTCATGTATCATTTCCTTTTTTTTCACAAGTTAGCAGAAAATGACACCTTTCTGAGGAAAAAAACGAGATTTTGTGAAACTCACCTGTAAAATCTGTTTCTCGCTTGATTCATTGGGGGACACAGACCATGGGTATAGCTGCTTGCTGCCACTAGGAGGCGACACTAGGCTGAAAACTGTTGGCTCCTCCTCTGCCAGCTATACCCCCTCCGGCCAGGAGAGAGCCTCAGTTTGTGCAAAAGCAGTAGGAGAAGAATAAAGGCATCATATAAACCAATGCACACGGTCAACGGACCCAACAGAACCAGCCCCAGAACCTGGCAACCAACAAAACACAGAATAACCTTGGGAGGGTGCTGTGTCCAATGAATCAAGCGAGAAACAGATTTTACAGGTGAGTTTCACAAAATATCGTTTTCTTGCCAATATCATTGGGGGACACAGACCATGGGACGTCCCAAAGCAGTCCCTGGGGCGGGAACCAAAACAAGGCACAAAGGTAGAGAACAACGTGCCAACGATCACACCGCCGCCTGCAAGACCCGGCGGCCCAGAGCGGCATCCGCAGAAGCGAGGGTGTGGACCCTGTAAAACTTAGTAAAAGTATGAAGGGAAGACCAGGTCGCGGCCTTACACAACTGAGCCGCTGACGCCTGGTGGAAGTGAGCCCAGGAGGACCCGAGTGCTCTGGTAGAGTGGGCCGTGATACCCGGAGGGGGCGTCCTTTCCCTAACGCGGTAACATTCTAAGATAGTGGACCTAATCCACTTGGAGAGCGTCACCTTCGAAGCCGCCAACCCCTTTCTAGAGCCCTCCGGAAGGACAAACAAGGCGTCCGTGCGCCGAAAGGGAGCCACGGCCGAAAGGTAAATCCGCAGAGCCCGTACTCACATCCAAACGATGCAGCGCCACCTCCCTAGGATGAGAGGGCCCCGGACAAAAGGACGGCAGAACAATATCCTCATTCAGGTGAAAAGCCGACACCACCTTGGGCAAGAAAGAGGGCACCGGACGGAGGACCACCTTGTCCTGATGGAAGACCAAGAATGGCTCTCGACACGACAGAGCCGCCAACTCCGAGACCCTGCGTATGGACGTGATGGCCACTAGGAAGGCCACCTTCCAAGACAACAGTCGGAGGGAGACCTCCCGCAGGGGCTCAAAGGGCGAAGTTTGCAGAACCCCAAAACCAAGTTAAGGTCCCATGGATGCAGCGGTGGGCGGTAGGGTGGAGCGGTGTGTGCAACACCCTGAAGGAAGGTCTTCACCGGACCCATCCCCGCCAGGGAGCGCTGAAAGAGAATAGAAAGGGCCGAGACCTGGCCCTTCAGAGAACTGAGCGCCATACCCCGTTCCAGACCGGATTGGAGGAAGGCCAGTACAACCGGCAGGGAGAAGGATCTGGGGACAGGTCCCGCTCTTCACAGAACAGAAGGAAGGACCTCCAAGTCCTATAATAGATCCTGGAAGAGGCAGGCTTCCTGGCCCGAATGAGGGTACGCACCACCGCATCCGAGAACCCTCGCTGCTTCAAAGGAAGGTCTCAAGAGCCACGCCGTCAAACGTAGAGTGTGTAAACTCGGGTGGAAGACGGGCCCTTGTGACAGAAGGTCGGGTCTGAGCGGAAGCGGGTACGGAGCATCCCCCAGAAGAAGAACCAGATCCGAGTACCAAGCCCGGCGCGGCCAGTCCGGAGCGATCAGGAGAGTCGGAACGCCCTCCCACTTGATCCTGCGGAGGATTCGAGGCAGGAGGGACAATGGAGGGAAGGCGTAGAGGAACGAGAACCCGTCCCATGGTGCCACGAGCGCGTCCACCCCGCAAGCCGCGGGGTCCCTTGTACGAGCGAAGTAGTGGGGGAGCTTGTGATTGAGACCGGATGCCATCAGATCCACGTCCGGCCGACCCCAGCGACGACAGAGGTCGTCGAAGACCTCCGGGTGGAGGGACCATTCCCCGGGATCTATTGTCGTCCGGCTCAGAAAGTCCGCCGTCCAATTGGCCACCCCGGGAATATGGACCGCCGATAGGGCCAGTACATGAGTCTCCGCCCACCGGAGGATTCTCGTTACCTCCGCCATGACGGCCGAGCTGCGAGTCCCCCTTGATGGCTGACATAGGCCACAGCCGTGGCATTGTCCGACTGGACCCGGACATGAAGGCCCCGAAGGAGGGGAGACCAATGGCGAAGAGAGAGGAATATAGCCCGAAGCTCCAAGACATTGATGGACAGTCTGGACTCCGATGGAGACCACACGCCCTGGGCTGTCCGGGTACCGAAAACCCCCCATCCCTGCAGACTGGCGTCGGTCGTAATGACCACCCACCTGACCGGCAAGAAGGACCTCCCGCTTCCAGATGAGCAGGAGAAAGCCACCATAGTAGGTCCGACCGAACCTTGGGGGAAGGTGAAACCGATAATCCAAGGACTCCGGAGACTTGTTCCACGTCGCCAGTATCGCCCGCTGAAAAACCCGGGTATGAAACTGGGCAAATGGAATCGCCTCGAATGAAGCCACCATGAGACCCAACACCCGCATACAGGCCCGAATGGAGACCAAGCGCTGCCGAAGCAAGCCGAACACCGCCTGCGAAGGCCCGACACCTTGTCCTCCGGAAGGAGCACCCGAGCCGTCCCGGAGTCCAGGAGCATGCCGAGAAAGCGAATGCGGGTGGACGGGATCAGAGATGATTTTCGTACGTTCACTATCCAGCCGAAGCGGGCGAGGGCGTCCAAAGCAATCTGAAGACTCTCCGCGCACTGACGGAATGACGGCGCCTTGAAGAGGATGTCGTCCAGGTACGGAATCAAGGTTATGCCTCTGGAACGAAGCAGGCCCATGAGTGGGGCGAGTACCTTGGTAAACACTCGGCGCCGTCGCCAGACCGAATGGCAAGGCAACGAACTGATAGTGGTTTGAGTGGACCGCGAAACGTAAGAACCTCTGGTGAGTGGCCGCGATGGGAACGTGTAAGTAGGCGTCCTGAATATCCACGGAAGCCAACCATTCCCCTTGCTCCAAGGAAGCAATCACGGAGCGAAGGGACTCCATGCGAAAGCGGCTCACCCGAAGGTACCGGTTCACCAGCTTGAGGTCCAATACCGGACGGACCGCTCCTTCCTTCTTGGGCACCATGAACAGGTTGGAGTAAAAGCCGGAAAACCGCTCCCTCTCCCGGAACTGGGACGATGACGCCCGGATCACCAGGTCGCGAACCGCCTGAAAAAGGTCTGCGCCCGAGCTGGTTCTCTGGGAGGACGCGACTGGAAAAACGGTTTGGAGGCATGGACTTGAACTCCAACTTGTAGCCCGAGGTGACCACCTCGAGTGCCCAGGCGTCCGATATGTGGGCCTGCCAAACCTCTTGAAAGTGAAGGAGCCGGCCCCCACCTGGGAAGGTGGGGCGCACCTTCATGCCGGGACTGCTTATCAGAGGAAGAGCGCTGGGGTTGGGCTCTGGGGCGCCAGGCGGGCTGGGGTTTGAACGAAGGCCGCCGCCTTGTTCCTGGGAGGGTTGTCTCGCGGCCGCGGGGCCGCCGGACGGGTACCCGTAAAGCGCCGAAAGGACTGGCGCTGCGTGAAAGGGCGCGGACGAGAGAGACGCTTGGATTTAGGCTGCGGAAGGTGGGTACTCTTCCCGCCCGTGGCCTCTGAAATGATCTCGTCCAGTTTTGCACCGAACAAACGAGAACCAGCGAAAGGCAGAGACAGAAGGGACCGCTTTGAAGAAGAATCGGCCTGCCATGCCTTAAGCCAAAGTTCCCGTCTGATAGACACAGCCAGGGCCGAGGACCGAGCGACTAAGGAACCCGCGTCCAAGGCTGCCTCGCAGAGATACTTCCCTGCCTGAGAGACCTGATTCGCCAAGGCCTGGAGTTCGGCCCGGGAAACGTCCGAGTCCAAGTCCTGCTGAAGACGCAGGGTCCACTCCGACACTGCTTTCGCCACCCATGCTGACGCAAAGACGGGGCGGAGCGCCGAACCGGCGGCTGTGAAGATTGATTTGGCCAACGAGTCCACTCGTCTGTCTACAGGATCCTGCAGGGAGGAACCGTCTGCGACCGGAATAGTGGTATTCTTACCCACCGGCGGGTCAACCTTAGGTGAGGAAGACCACTTTGCCACCCAATCCGGGGGAAACGGATACAGAAGATCCAACCGCTTGGGAACCAGGAAACGGGAACCTGGTTGCTCCCACGCTTTAGTGGTGAGAACGGAAAAGTCATCATGGACCGGAAAGGACTTGGGAGCCTGCTTGGTCCTAAGGAAAGAGACACCCTGGTGATTGGGGGAGGAACCTTCCTCCTGAATCTGGAAAGTGTCCTGGATAGCCGAGACTAGACTATCTACCAGCACCGTCATCTGGGACGAACGGTCCGGATCCAGATCCGTATCAGACTCTGCGAAGTCCCCTTCCGAGGAGGGGTCCCCATCAACGAGGACGCCTTGGATAGCGGAGCGGGGGAGGAGGCGAAGGCGATGCGTCCGAGGAGGAGCGCCGCTCCTGTCTGGGGCGCTTGCTGGGGTGTCTGCCCCTGGACGCAACCTCCTGAGGTTGGACAGGCTGCGCAGGCGACGACTTCTCGACCAAGCAACCCAATAAGGAAAGGGTGGATTGGGAGATCTTTGATAAGTCAGTGACTGCCCGGGACAGGGATCTAGCCCATTCCGGTTCCACACTACCAGCACTAGGGTGCCCGTCAGTGGATTGCGACTGAGGTGGCACACTCTGGGAGGCCTGGCATGAGGCACAGAGGGGGCTCGCCTGACCCCTGGGAAACTTTGCATTGCATGAGGTGCAAGCATAGTGGGTCGCCTTGCAGGGGACCTGAGGCATGGGATCCGCTGGGTCTGACATGACCTGTGACTGGAGCCAGAGGGGGCAGAGGAGGAGAGCAGCGCTGGTCCTACCAGAGTGGAGCGAAATGCCGCTGGAAGTGACCCACGATCCGAACTGCCGGCTGTGCTGTGCGGTACTGCGCAGATGAGGAGAGAACTCCGTTCTGAGGGCAGCGGCGAGCAGGAGAGAGACGCGGCGGGAAAGTTAGGCCCCGCCCTTGTGGGTCGTCCGGCGGAAACGCGAAGCCCCGCCCCGAGACCCGGGCAACGACGCTGCCGGGACCCAGAGGTAAAGGTATGGGAGAACGATCCCAGAACCGCGGCCCAGGGGAGAATGGGAGCGGCGGCCTGTTAGTGCCGCCGCTCGAGTAGCCAAGAGAGAGGCGCCCGTGATTCTAAATGCCCGCTGCGCTGAACTTCAGGCCCCGCCCCTTAACCCCGACGCGCCCCAGCCGAGTCCACCGAGCCGCTGCCTCTGCCATTGAGACCAGCGGCAAGTGAAGATCCCGATGACCGAGGTGGACGAGAGAGAGAGAGAGGGGCGATATACTTACCCGTCTTCATCTGTGTGCTTCACCCCTATAAGCGACCAGCAGCACCACCTCTTCAGTCCCTGGCACAAGTGACAGGGACTGGGATGCAGGGCAGAGACAGGTGGGTCTATGGCTGGGGGGGAGCAGGAAGGACAAGCCCTCCTGGTCCACTTTGTCTTCTGGTGGGGGGCAAAGCGGTGGAATATACATCACCGGTCAGCCCCCCGGGCTGCAGAGCTCAAAAGCCCTGGAGTCCCAACCTACAAAGAAAAAAGGAGTTAATCAGAAAAATAATAAAAATAATAAAAACTAACAGCCACCCTGCAGAGCAGGGGGTCTGCCTCCTAAGACACTAAGCTAAAAACTGAGGCTCTCTCCTGGCCGGAGGGGGTATAGCTGGCAGAGGAGGAGCCAACAGTTTTCAGCCTAGTGTCGCCTCCTAGTGGCAGCAAGCAGCTATACCCATGGTCTGTGTCCCCCAATGATATTAGCGAGAAAAAAAATATATATAAAGTTTCCATTTCTGCTAACTTCTGGCAAAAAAAAAATTTAATCTCCCACGGACTCACTATGCCCCTCAGTGAATACCTTGGGGTGTCTACTTTCCGAAATGGGGTCATTTGTGGGGTGTGTTTACTGTTCTGGCATTTTGGGCGGGGCTAAATTGTGAGCAGCCCTGTAAAACCTAAAGGTACTCGTTGGACTTTACGCCCCTTTACGCACCCAGGCTGCAAAAAAGTGTCACACATGTGGTATCGCCGTACTCAGGAGAAGTAGGGCAGTGAGTTTTGGGGTGTATTTTTACATATACCCATGCTGGGTGTGAGAAATATCTCTATAAATGACAACTTTTTAAAATTTTTTATACAAAGTTGTCAATTTACAGAGATATTTCTCTCACCCAGCATGGGTATATGTAAAAATACACCCCAAAACACATTGCCCTACTTCTCCTGAGTACGGCGATACCACATGTGTGGCACTTTTTTGCAGCCTAGGAACGCAAGATGTATGTAAATTGTGGTAATTCCTTCTAAAAGGCTGATGCTGTATATATATCTATGGTAAGTCAGGCAAAGTGAGAGCAGTTCAGTGCGGTCGGGTCAGTGGAAGTTCAGTCAGCAGCCAAGCTAATCCCAAGTCAGACACCAAAATCAGACATTGGGGCTGGCTAAACCAAAGCTAGGGCTGGACCTGCTACTGCCCAAGAAAAAGCTGGAGAAGGCCACAGGAGCTCCCTTCTCAAACAGCTGATGGGTGTCAGACCCCCACTGATCAGATACCGATGACCTATCCAGAGGATAGGTCATCATTATTAAAACATCAGAAAACCCCTTTAAGAAATGTAAAAAGAATTTAAAATGGACTGAGCAATAAGAAATTAGACAATGCCAATCTGCAACATAATGATTGCCGCTGACACTACTCCACTTTTGCACCAGTATCTTTCTCTGTGTAGATGCCCCCCCAACAGCACATACAGCAATCAATCAGTCCACTGCTGTCATGGCCTAAAAAGCTTTTGAAATGCACAAGTATTGAGAAATTCCCCCTCCTGTAACATATGTCGGCCGCATCTTCTGGCTCCTCTGACCAGAACTGCGCATCATGGTTATTTAAGATAGTCAGTTGCCGTTTGATGGCAGATCTATTGTACTATACTGAGCACAGTACAATAGACCCATGATCAGACAGGAACGGACTATCATAAATTACTATGACGCAGTCAATTCGGATCAGAGGATTCACAGTTGGTCCCGTAGATGCAGACAAGACACGGACCACGTTTCCTGGACTGAGCAGTCATGTGGTCTTGCACTGCGACACGACTGTAGCAAAAAACCCATCCAAGATGGATTTTTCTGCGACTGTCGTGTCACAGTCGCAGTGCAACACCATAGACTATCATTATAAAAATGTCCGTGTGACACATGTTGCAGTGTAGTTGTGCCCTATGTGTCGCGCGACACATGACGTCGTGTAGCCCTAACCTTAAGGTGCACCACTCTCCCTACCTACCTCCCTCCCTCCCTCACCACCACTCCCCCCCAGAGAAACATTGCTTCCAAAATATGGAACTGTATGGAAATGGATCCTAGGCCACTTTCTTGCAGTCAGTATGTGGTTAGTGTATTAAAGTGTAACTGTCGTTTACATTTTTTTTTTTTTTTGCTAATGGTTGGGGCAAGTGATAAAGTATATTAGAAAAATGTTACCTATTTATCCAAAACGTTTATTTTTATTAGAAAACTAGGGCTGAAATAGCCCTTAGCAGCGCTCTCTGAAATGAGCGTTGCTTAGGGCCATCCATCTCCTATTCATAAAGGGCGCTGTTCTTCTGCCTCCCGTGCTCCCCCGTGGCCACAGGCGTCTTAGGAGTTAAAATGACATCTATATTCCCCCTTTCGATGAAATCTAATCCTCTTGTACATTCACTGACCTGCGATCCCTGTGATAATTACTCATGAAGCAGCCGCGGAAGCAGAAGCACTGTGTGCAGTCAGCGCTCACTTCCGGCGGCTGATTCACGAGTAATGATCGCAGATCAGTGAATGTACAAGAGGATTAGATTTCATCGAAAGGGGGGATATAGATGTCATTTAACTCCTAAGACTCCTGTGGCCACCGGGGGAGCACGGGAGGCAGAAGCACAGCGCCTGCACAGCCTGTCTCCCCTTTTCTAATAGGAGACGGATGCCCCTAAGCAACGCTCATTTCAGAGAGCGCTGCTAGGGGACATTTCAGCCCTAGTTTTCTACTAAAAATAAACGTTTTGGATAAATAAAGTATATTAGAAAAATGCTACCTATCACTTGCTCCAACCATTAGCAAAAACAAATTTAAATGACAATTACACTTTAAATCAATATTTGTAGCTAAAGCCAGAAGTGGATCCAAAACAGAGGAGACACGGTTTCCATTATACGCTATATATATTACAGATACTGATGTAAAATCCACTGGGGTGAACAAGTCCTTGTGCGGTCACCGCCAAATCTATGCTGCTCACCTTTAGTAAGCGTGTCCAGGACACCAGCCTTCTCCAGGTACCTTCTGAACTGTTCCCTTTTGGAATCTGCTGCCTGGGCACAAAAGGAAAAGTAAAGCAAAAGTCACTCTAAATATTCTTTATTTTCACAAAAACATATTAGGGGGAGGGGAGTGTCCAAAGGAAAACGGTCGTACTTGCCCCTAGCAACCAATCAGATTCCACCTTTCAGTTTCCAAAGGAGCTCTGAAGAATTAAAAGGTGGGATCGGATTGGTTGCTAGGGGCAACTAAGCCAGTTTTGCTCACATATAGATCATTAATGGTCGGGGGGTTTGAAGGTAATCCTACAAAACCATGCAGCCATGAACAGACAAGCAATTTTCACAGAAGACAGCTGCAGCTTGCAAGGGAGTGTGGTTTTCAGTGGCTTCGCATTTGGACCACACTCCAGCTACTATGTCGGGCCCTACACCAGCCTCCCGCACACGGATTTATCGGGGTACGTTCAAATCAAGCAGCGGAGGTGCAATTTGTTTTGTTACCATGTGAAACACATTTAACACTTAGGGCTCATGCACACGGCCTTTGTGGGTCCGTTCCCTGCATTGGCGCAATTTGTCGTCCCCAAATAGGTCTCGATCCGTGCGGCGGCCGGGACGGATCGAGACCCATTCAACTTGATCCATCCGCAGCGCAAAAAAATAAATAAAACAAGTTCTATTTTTTGCGGTGCGGAGGCACGGCCAGAAACACCACGGAAGCACTCCGTAGTGCTTCCGTTCTGCATCTCCGTGATTGCAGACCCTTTCAAGTGAATGTGCCCGTGTACTGCGGACCGCAGTACGGGCACACATCGCTCGTGTGCAAGAGGCCTTATTAGAACCTCAGCTGCTTCATTTTAACATATCCGGACCTCCGACCCCCACATGGCTGGAGCAGTAATAATGACCACAATCCTCCCTACCTGTGTGCAGCAGGTGGAGCGCACTCCTGGGAGGTCAGTCAGGTTATATTCACATGGGGGCGGTAGAGAGCCACACCGAGGCACCAGGGCGGAGACTTATCAAAACTGGCTCAGACTGGTTTCACACTAGCGTTCGGGGGATCTCTCTGGATCTAGCATTGCTGGAAACCAGGGGCGTACCATGACGACAGTTCTCGTGCGACAATTTCTATAATGGTAGTGTATGGTGTCACGCTGCGACACGACAGATGGATTTTTCTGCGACTGTCGCAGCGTGTCGCATGTCGGAATGCGACATCATAGACTACCACTATAAAAAGTGTCGCGCGACATTAATACAACAAAATGTCGCGTGGAAAATGTTGCAGCGTAGTTGTGACCTATTTGTGGCGCGACAAATGACGTTATCTAGACCTAGCCTAAGGCTGGGGTTACATGACGACAGTTGTCGTGTGACAATTTTTATAACGGTAGTCAATGGTGTCGCCCGACATTTGCAGTGTAGTTGTACCCTTCATTCCCTCATAATAGAAGTCTACGGGCTGCATAATGGATCCGTTCCGTTATGCAGGGGAGTCCTCTCATGCATAACGTAAACCGGACGGACCCGTTTTGCAGCCCATAGGCTTCTATTATGACGGAATGGATAACGGAAGGCCTCTAAAGGCATTCTGTTATAGAATTGCGTTACGGTCCGTGGTAACGGAATCCATAACGCAATTCACCTTTTACCAGGAAACGGAGCGTGAATGAATTTCATAACCTGAAATTCGCTCATCTCTAATGAGGAGAATCGGCCAGTCTAAAACTGCTGCACGCGGCCCGATCTTCCGAACGCTAGTGTGAAGCTAGCCTTAGTTGCCCATAGCAACCAATCAGAATCCACCTTTCTTTTCCCAGAGCTCCTTTGGAAATCGAAGGGTGGAATCTAATAGGTTTCTACAGGCAAACAAGCCAGATTTGATACGTCTCCCCCTGAATACCAGTGCGGTATATTGGTAGCATGTATGTGTATTTGCACGCGGGTTTTCCCTGCCGTCCTATTACTTCCTCGGCACAACTATATCCTTGGGCCGTGTTCACACACACTGTATCCACCATGGAATAAGTGGTGCTTTAATAATAATAATTATTATTTACAACTTTTCTGTAAAAGTTACCACAAAAAAAAGGCAGCTTGCCCTGATGCCCAACTGTCCCTGGAGAAAATATGCCACAGAAACTACCATTTTCATGAATTAACCCATTGCAAGGTTGTAAGACACTGGAGCTTTTCACCTAAACTAGATTGGGACATATACAGTGTACACCTGGGGCTGCAGCCTGCGCCTATGCAATGCACTGAACCAATATCTCTAACGCCTCAGCAGAGGTCGTGCATATTCCCGTTTCTGTACAGAGTAGTAACTGATATGACAAGGCAGCGTTCACACCAGCCACATCTTACCTTGTAGTTCGCCATCGCGTTCTGTCGTTCGCTTATGGTTTGGTGAGCAACAATCACCTCAGTAACAACCAGGAAGACTTGTACGCATGCGCAGTAAGTAGCTCCTAGCTGAGGGATAACGCACGCGCAACTAATTTTGCAAGGAGGTTAACGCCGGCGACGCATGCGCAAAGAGGGTAACCAAGAGATTGTTGCTAGGTTGCTAGGATGTGACCAAATGCTCGGTCCGGGAGCTGTTATCAATTATATAATCAGTGTGTCTGCCGGAAAATGCCAGCATACGGAGTGCCAGCTAAAGAATGCCCTAGCTGTACACAGTGCCAGCCAGGGAATAGCCCCCTCTAATTTATATAGTGCCCCAACCACTAAGAATGCTATCATATACAGTCAATGCCCAAATGTCTCCTGGGGTCACAGATACAAACAATTAAAAGATCTCTTTTGGCGCCCTAGACAACTGACTCTCCTGCCCACCCTTTGTACTGGTTCTGATGTGGCACTGGGAGGTAGATGGTGGGCACACTAGGCAGACCTGTCCACATTTTGAACCTATGTTTGATGTATATCAGCTACCTCTGACACCTCGACTGTAGTGAAACTACGACTCCCAGCATGCCTACTTGCTTGGCTGTTTGTTGAACTCCCATAGAAGTGAATGGAGCATGCTGGGAGTTTTATAAAAGCTGTAGAGCCAAAGGTTCCTGACCCATGACATATACATCGGGGAAGCTCCTGACAGACATATTTATAGGGCCCCATGGTACCTTATATTTTTGTTTTTGGAGGTATGGAGTAGCATGGTAGACCAACGTACAATAAAGACATGAATAAAAGTATACCACGTGGTAAACATGTCTGTACAATGGGATCCCATTACCGATATATCCCACAGTATGCCCATACAGTGCCATATGTCGCTGGCGTCTGTCAGACATATACAGGCCAGCTCCTGGAATGTCCGGGAGTCTCCTGGGGGCCAGAAAGCTGGACCAATTCACTAGATGGGGAATGGGCCCAGGGGCGGATGGGTCCTGGAAAATACTAAAAGCGGCCCCATGTTGTAGGCACGCCCACACTGTCAGAAGGCACAGCCAACAAAACTAGGTAGAGCAGGCAGAGCCAGCAATAACAATTACCATCCCACCACAGCCAAATACCAAAGGGCAGTCCAATATACTGCTCCAGCAGAACCAAATACCACAGTGCACCACAAAATAATTCTCCAGCAGCTCAAAATCTCCTCAGAAGATGCCCCACTGTGGTGGCCAGCACCATGTTCTGTCCACCTACCCCAGTTTCCTCAGGTTGGCAATACAGTGGTCTATGGCAAGTCCGCACCTAGATGAACCTATAGGCAAAATGGGCATTGTCTATACAGATGTCTCCATAAAGGGGGTGCAGTCTACAGTAGAAAGGACATGGTATTGTAAAGGGCCGTGGATGCTACATGAATAAGTTCAGGGGGAGGGTTGAGCGCAGAGCAATCTAGTGATCATTGTTTCCCAAAGCTGGCAAGTACCGGCATACAGGAGCTTTTCCACTCACATACACCAAACTAAAGCCAAAAAATGGTATGTGAACAGAGACGGGCTCTGAAGCTAGGCCTTTTGAGAGCGCTTTTCTAATGTATGAACACACCCAGGGGTGTAACAAGTATCCATGGGGTCCTACTGTAAAACTTGGAATGGGGACTCCACATGACCATCCTTAGCAGCAAGTTCAGAATATTGAAAGTTTAACAATTCTTTTTTGGCACCCTAATGCAGAGATAATACACACAGTAATACCACAGTAAGGCCTCTTGCACACGAACGTTGTGCATCTGTTCCGTACATTGCGGTCCCCAATGCACGGGCAACGTCCAGGCGGCGGCCGTGGCGGCTCGAGACCCATTCAACTTGAAGGAGTCCGTGATCCATCCACACAGCGGAGCCACGGACAGGAACACCACAGAAGCACTCCGTAGTTCTTCCATGGATTACCGATCCGTGCTTCCGTTCTGCATCGCCATGATTGCGGACCCATTCAAGTGAATGTGTCTGCATCCGTGATACAGAGTGCACACAGGCCGGTGCCCGTGTACTGCGGTCCTGCCGTATGCGGGCCGCAATACGGCCACGGGCACACAACGTTCGCGTGCAAGACGCCTAAGGGGATAATGCTTACAATGATGTCATAATACAGGGATCGTGCACACAGTGATGTCACAGTAAGGAGATAATGCTCACAGTGGTGTCAGTGCTGGGATAATGTATACAGTGATGTCACAGTAAGGAGATAATGCTCACAGTGGTGTCAGTGCTGGGATAATGTATACAGTGATGTCACAGTAAGGAGATAATGCTCACAGTGGTGTCAGTGCTGGGATAATGTATACAGTGATGTCACAGTAAGGAGATAATGCTCACAGTGGTGTCAGTGCTGGGATAATGTATACAGTGATGTCACAGTAAGGAGATAATGCTAACAGTTGGGTCACCATAAGGATATGATGCACAAGGAGATGTCACAGTATGGGGATAATGCTCATAGTGATGTTACAGGACGGGAATACCATGGTTCCCCAAGATACAATGGCCTTACGATATGAGATTTTCAACTTATTATGGCCAAGGAAAAACCATCATAATTTGAAACTAGACTCAACATACAATGCCTCAGACTCCAACCAACCGGCACGGCCATTCCTCTGGTAAGACACCTGTATTGGTTGTCTAGTCGCTTCTTATAGTACAGTGCAATTCGTACATGTCTTGTACTGCCAGTGTCTGTGCCAGGACAAGCTGCTCCTTTGGATGTCAGATAAGTGTGGCTCCATTTTACTTTTCTGGTACACAGGGGGTCATTTATTAAAGGACTTGCGACTATTTTAGTAGTAAAAATAGACGCAACATGTCCTATTGTAGTCCGTATCACGGACAAGGATAGGACTGGTCTACTGAGGGCCAGACTTTCCGTTCCACAAAATGTGTAACGCACACGGCCGGTATCCGTGTTTTGCAGATCCGCGTGCATGAGCCCTTATATACATGAAAAAAATAAAAAGACAACTTGAATAAAACATAATGAGGTAAAATTAAAGAAATCGAAACCAGCAACTAAAATGCCATAGTAAAATAAACAAGCCAATGAATGGCTTGCTAGGGAGAGAGGTGAAAGATCCATAAGGGTACAGGGAAAGAAAAGGCCAATAAACATGGACATGCTGTCCATTTTTCATGTCCATTTTGCATCAGTGTGTACATTTGTTTTCTGTCCATCCGTTTTAATGACATTGCCTTTTTTTTTTTTAAATCCCAACCCTTGCAGTGCCCTCAGTATATATTACGTCCCCCCAAACCTAGAAATTGCTTTTTCATTTAGCCGTTTTGCTTATTTGTCATTTTTCATTAATATTTTTTTTTCCATCTGCACCAATATCATATTGCATCTGCTTTTTACCACACATACCACTGTATTTCATTGGGACCGGTTCAGGATGACCTGAGCAGAAGGGAGATGCAACTGGAGAACATTTGGGATATAACTCAAGTTTATGCCAGAGTTGTCCCTGTGTCAGTACAACTACGTCGGGTAATCCGTTTTAATTCATCTACCCTTGCACTTGCGCTTGTAAATACACCTCCTCCCCTATTCAAGTATATAAGATGAACCCCAGTAAATCAGCTCTTTAAAGAGGCCATGGCACTCCGTTAAGCACCGCAGCATCTTCCTAGGTCAGCGATGTCAAATTGCCTAGGCGCAGCTCATTCCCATTCAAGCGAATACTGCAGTAGTTGCAGTACCAAGCACAGCCAATACTGAATGGACGGCGATGTGCCTGGTAAGCCATAAGACAGTGGCCTCCTCAAAACAGCTGATTGGCTGGAGTCCTGGGTGGCAAACCCATATTGATGACCTATACCTGTGATGGCTAACCTCCGGCACTCCAGCTGTGGTAAAACTACGACTACGAAGATGTACACGTGCTTGGCTGTTCTGAGAACTCCATATTAATAATTAGAGCATGCTGGGAGTCGTAGTTTCACCACAGCTGGAGTGCCAGAAATTAGCCATCACTGCCCTATACTGAGGACACGTCATCAATATCTAAATCTGACCGCATTTTGTGGAATGGTACGTCCTGCCCTCTATAGAACAGTCCTATCCTTGTCCAAAAAACAGACAAAAATAGGACATGTTCTATCTTTTTGTGGGTGCAGCCGAACAGACATACCAATACACTGTGTGCCGTCTGCATCTTTTGAGGCCCCATTGAAGTGAATGGGTCCACATCCGACCCACAAAACATGCAGATTGGATGCGGACAAAAAAACACGGTCTTCTGCATAAGCCTTAATGCTCACAGTGATGTCACAGTACAGAGGAAATGCACACAGTGATGTCACAATAGTAGGGTAATGTTCACAGTGATAGAGTACAGGGATTATCTACACTGTATAATTCTTGTGGTCTAGTATCACGAACATAAGGCTACTTTCACATCTTTCATGGGTTCAGCAAAAACTCATCCGGTATAGGTTCCATTCACACGTCCACAATTGTGTTCCATATTTTGCGGAACGGAATTGCGGACCCATTAATTTCAATGGGGACAGACGATGTCCTGCCCGGGTCAGCAATTGCGGATCCGCCAATTGCGGACACGAAAAGGCATTTTCTATGAGAGTGCCGGCGATGTGCGGTCCGCAAAATGCGGAACGCACATTGCCGGTGTCCGTGTTTTGCGGATCCGCAAACACACACGTGGGTGTGAATGTAGCCATATACAGTATAGTTTTGTAGTAAAAGATTCAGTAAAACCTGTAATTTATATCTTGTTTTTTTTAACCTCCTGTGAACAGCTATCGGTACAGGGAGGAGGTGTTATCAGTGATTGACAGCTATTGCTTATATATACTATGTTGTCAGTCACTGATAACTGCTCCTTCCTGTACTGATAGCTGTTCCCAGGAGGTAGGGAAAAAAAAGGAGCTGTCAAAAATAAAAGGTGGAATCTGATTGGTTGTTATGGGCAGCTAAGCCAGTTGTACTTTACACCAGTTTGATAAATGACCCCAAAAGTGCCCAGTAGGGCGTCTCCAAACGTAAAACCAGTCCAAGCCCATCTATTCAGAGAACCCAGTGGCGTATGTAGAACCGGCTAGACTCCACAGCAAATTTTTTACCAAAACCACATCCGAGTACTTATATACGCCAAATATTGGTGATACATTCCCTTGGTACCAATAGCTGTTCACAGGAGGTGTAAAAAAGAAAGATAAGTGTATAAATACAGGTTTTACTGACTCTTTTCACATAAACCTATATATCAATCTGCTCAGCTCTTCCTGCTCTATAACCTGGTGCTTTCATTTCACATTGCATTTTGTGGTGACGGGTCCTCTAAGATACATATTTTAAGTTGCGTGGTCAACCAGCAACACCAAGTAATAATATCGAATTGGTGTTAAATATGGGCACAAATATTGTGGTAACGGAGAACTAAGAACAAAAACCTTAAAAATAAATTAGTTTATTTTTACAAAAATAATGATTATTATTATTAGCCATATTTATACAGAGTAATGCAAATGTTCTATCCAAACACATTCAACATTAGACAAAACACTAAGGTTGGCATCTTAAGAGTACGGGTATGAGGAAAGCTGCTAACATCACTCACTCCGGTTCTCAGAACTAGAACTTAATACACCTAAAGAACATATGGTATCATCTGTACAAGGGAGTACATGTTTCGGTCTTATTCACACAGCCATATTTTCCGCCCATGTGCCATCTGGTCTGCACCTGCATAGCACATGGACCCAATAAAAGTGCGATTCACGCGTCAGCTGTCCGTGCAGAGAAACTTGCCGCAGGCACCGTTATAGTCCATTTTCAGTCGTAGACTCATCCAATCAAATGAAAGGGTCCGTAAAAAAAATGATTGCACCTGGTTGCCACACGAAAGTCTAGAAACAGTATGTCCGTGTTTTGTGGACAGAAATCAGAACAACCGCGTGAATCCAGTCTAAATGCGTATTCCACCTTTTATTCTCTTTAAAGGGCATCTGTCGGCAGTTTTACTTATGACACAGGCTGACCTGTTACATGTGCACTCGGCAGCTGAAGGCATCTGTGTTGGCCCCATGTTGTTAGTTGCAGAGAGAGCAGAGCCTCTAGGTGTAATGACAACGCCCCCGTTGCTCCTAGAGGCTCATTTGCATATATTAAAACGTCATATTTCTCAGCACTGGCTGCACATATGAACATGGGACCAACACAGATGCCTTCAGCTGCCAAGTGCACATGTAACAGGTCAGCCAGTGTCATAGGTACAGATCTGCTGACAGATGTCCTTTAAACATCACAGTCTGCGAGAAGGTTGGTATTATTCCTGTGGCTTGGTCAATTACGTGCAGCATTTTTTCATTTCTTTTAAGACCATTGGCCTGTAAACTTGCTCTAGGCTTTCCATGAATTCCAAATAATCGCCAACTTTAAATCCATGAATTGCTTCTTCCTGTTTGGAAATAAAACATAATATGAAATCGGGCACCATATACCTTGAAATCAATCCAGCTGGCACAGGAGGTGTTGTGCTTGGCAGCTAAATGCAACCCCATTTGTCCCATGTTGACTGGTGGTCCCAATCCAGAGATAGAAGCAATTAGGCAGATTAGCCCCTAACCCTCAGTTCACACTTGCGCGTTTTACAGCGCGTTCCTACACGCTGTAAAACGCTCAACAGGAGAAAACTCATGTTTCCCTATGGGCATGGTTCTCACCTGAGCGTTTTACAGCGCGTTTGAACGCGCTGTAAAACGCCCTACGCTCAAAGAAGTTCTTGAGCTTCTTTGGGGCGTTTTGTCGTGCATTTGCACCCATAGACTTCAAGACGCGTTAAGTGTAGATATGCCTTTTTCAATTGGTCTCCAGAGTCACGAACGCGCGTATGACGCGCGTTTCCTATTTGCAAAAACGCGCTGTAATACGCGCGTAAAACGCTCGTCTCAGAAACGCTTAGGTGAAACTAACCCAGGGTTAGTGCAACAGGGGTGCTCTGTTGCACCTAAAGCTTCTCTCACTTTAAGTGCCAGTTGTGCCTCCCTGGCGCTGCGGGCCAAGCAGTGTAGAGATAATAGCGTTAGTTCTAACATCTCGACAGTGCGCGGGGTGATCAAAGAGGCGCAAAATTTTAGGGCTGGACACGATTATCTCTAGAGTGCTTGGCCCTGTTACTGTGAGAAGGAGGGGGTGTTGGGGGGCTACTTATCAGTGAAAATAGTAAAACTACTTAACAGACACTTTATTGCAGGGCACCCCCACTGATTCTAGCTGCTGTTGCATCACGTGACCACCGGACTTCTACAGCTGCTGTGTCAGTCGGAAGTATGTCTTTCCATAAGAGTCTCATAGATTTGCCTACGCGCTGTAAGTCCGGTGGTCACATAATGATGTGCACTTTTCTCCTGCAATGGAGCAGCTGGTAAGGGTGCGTTCAAATCTCCAATTGCCGGCTGTTGGCGGACAAAAAACTGTTTCATGCAAAAGATTTTTTGTCCAGCCGAAACCCAGCATTTATGCCGGAAATCAGCCGGATCACCACCGGATCTCATTGCAGTCAGTGGGGATCAGACGGTGAAGAAGAGGATCTCGGCACTGCCGGATCCTGTGCTATCTGGCAGGATGCTCTGTGCCGGAACAGCCTGCTGGATCTACCAACGGAGATGTGAAAAAAGCCTTAAGGTGCTGCACTTTAGTAGCCCCTCTCATGTTGGTTACAATAAAAAAACGGAGCGCTTATTTTAAATAGCTGCCATGTAATGGTACATTTCCCTGCAGCAGAGGAGGCTTCTGCTGAAGATTACAGCAGATCACTAGGAGATCAACTAAGGTTTCTTTTTTTTTTAAAAAGCGGGTTATTTGATTTGATTACACTCTTCTCATTATTTAGTTTTCTGCTGAAAATTCCATCTGGGGCATACATTCGAATACTGTTGTCAGATCCATTCACTTCAAATCAGGCCATTGAGGTCCAAAAGATGGAACTCAGGACTCCGTTTGACCTGCTCTCCATTTGTGGGAGTTCTTTTTAAAAGTGAGCACCCACTTAAATGGGAAAAGTGCACTGCGGCCACTATCTAGTGAGTGTGCAGGTAACCGCTGAAAGGGACACAGTGCTTGCATGAGTGGAGCGTCCTCGTCAAACAGCTAATCGGCGAGGGTCCAACTCCCTGCACCCCCACCGATTAGCTATTTGAAGAGGTCACTGTGCTCGTATGAGAATAGGTCATTAATGCTATAAACTGCACCACCCCTTTAAGGGCACAATAGCACAGTCTACCACACTACGGTGTCCTTAAAAAACGGTGTAACTTAAAGCTCCCACATAATGGATAATCTGTAATAAGGCTCCAAAGATAGTGTGTGACATTTAAAACTTCAGCCCGCCTCAGACACCAGAGCTTGGCTGTGATCTTGGCACCCCTTATAGCAACACCCCTGCTAAAAATATACTGTAAGTATATTTTATGCATCGTGATGACCCCTTGTTAGGCCACTATTTAGAAGACAGTGGAACTACAAATCCCAGTAGCTGTGTCTTTGCAAGTAGATTTCTTTATTTCATTTTCCAGAAAGTGTCCTATAACCAGGACGCGTTTCGGCGTACAAGCCTTTCTCAAGGCTTGGATGCCAAAACGCGTCCTGGTTATAGGACACTTTCTGAAAAATGAAATGAAGAAACCTACTTGCAAAGACACAGCTGCCGGGATTTGTTGTTCCACTGTTCGTTGGAGGTTGCTCCTCTCCCGTGCAGGGTGCAATTTGGAGCGAGTGCTGGCCGGTTTCCTCCTTGACTATTTAGAAGACAGCTGGGACTCATGTATTCTTGTTGGACTAAACAGGGCCACCTAAATGTTCCTTTTCAGAGAAAATTCAAAAGAGGGGAAGAGAATTATTCATTATGGTGTCCTTCAGGGTCTCAACGGAATAATTCTAGGTTTACCAGGCATGTCATCTGAATTACACTCACTTTGAGAAAGACCTGTAAATCCTGGGTTTGGGTATGTTGTAGGATTTCTTGCTGAAGGTGTTTGAATATTGCAATGCACATGTAGACCTGGTAGTCTGCTCCAAGGAGAATACATACTCCCAGATAATGACAGATCTCACCCCAGTCCAGGTAGTTCCAGAAACATTGACTTAGCCAGTGCTGACAGATCTGAAACAAAGCCAAGCACATGAAAGAAATGAGAAACGTGGAATTCTAGGACTGGGATCGTGTTTTCCTGTAGGGTTTAGATTGCCTACAAGATTTGAAAGAAAACGGGAACACTTTTTTTTTTTTTTTAAATGCACATATGCACACAGTGCCAAAGCAGGACTAGAAGATGCAAGCATCATTAAAGGACCTGTCACATTCCCCTGTGGGTCTATAAAGATGGCATCCTGTTTGACCATACAGATCACCAATGACTGGCTGTAGAGGGGACGTGTCGCCTATGCGTCACATAACCCAGTGACCTGATGTATGGCAGACATGTCTCCACTGCGGCCAATCGGTAGCTGCAGCAGCCACATGATCTGCGTACAAACCGGATGTTGATGAAGGGAGACCTGTGCCACCCAAGGGGAGCGATTGAGCCACAACACGGGGTGGGAGGGAAGGTCAGGTAAGTATGATTATTCCCACCGTGGGTCCAGCCATGCCCCAAGGGCGAACAAGCTCTTTAATTCTATGGCAGCCTTAACAGGCAAAAAGAGTATCAAACATTATTACCTGGGAGGGAGTGAAACCAGACATCCGAAATGCTGAAAACACAAGCGGTACCTCTGTCTTCATCAGCATCTCTACATAATGAGAAGTGCAAAAATATATCGGATGGATTCCAGCTGCTCTTATATCCACCGGCAAGTGTTTCTGAAACATATGAAACAGGAATACATAGAAGCGACCCAGGTTTAGAAGAGGAAGTCCCATCTCATCATGTAAGTTCGCCAATTGTGGGATTACAATTACGCTTAGCACTGGCCAATTAGACTGGAGAAAAAGTTCTACCATGCGTCCATCTCGTGCACTTCTTAGGCAAGATTCTCACTAGGTTCCCTTCACTTTCAGAAATGTAGTAAAGAAATGCTGTATGCCAACCACATGCTCTTTAAAGGGTCGGTTCACACTAGGCCTGCTCAATATATCACCAAAGCAATCGGTATCGCAATAAATCGCCATATCGCAATCGCCAATTGGCCGACCCAAAAATGCTGCAATTATATATACCGTATTTTTCACTTTATAAGACGCACCCCCCCCCCCAGTGCGTCTTATAAAGCGATGGTTGACTTTTTACGTGGCTGACACTGATACATCGCCGGCCGCTATGCTGCACAGCGCAGAAACCGCAGTTTTTGCCGTGCGTTTTCATGCAGACCAGCTCTAGGTTTAGGTTTAGATCTCCTGAATTTAATGGGACCGCTGGGTGATCGTGCCGAGAATGGACCTGTACATTCTTGGAGCAGTCTTCAAAACCGCATGGCAAAACCTTTTCGGCCGCATGAACTGCAGCACGGCCTTCCATTGAAAAGAATCCGAATCCGTGCTGAAACCCAGGCCCAAAATCCTACATCTGAACATATCCTAACACATCCTTTCTTAAATAATGAAAGTAAATATACTTTTGTCCTTTTTTTCTCTTAACAGAGGCAAATGGAGATATAGAAAACAATAGGAAACTTATATATATATATGTTAAAATAGGATTTTTAGGATAAAACTATACAAAAATTGTGAAAGAGGCCCTAAAGTAACATTTTCTGTTGCAGTTTGCAAAATGAATGTTGGACTAACCTGGCAGATGTCGGGGAAAAGAAACGTTGGCATGATGGAAGTCAGTATGACAAGTCTTTTGTTCTCAAGGTGGATAAACTGCTGCCAGAGGTGTCCGACAGCGGCCTATTTTCCTTTCCTTATGCACACTCGGCCTAGACCCCCCTGTTTGGGGGATGCATTTTACACACCCTCCTGTGTCTAGGGAAGGCACCTATGGGAATGCCTACTTGCCTTGCACTGAGACTATTCCCCTATTTAAATGTAATGCATCCTGTTGTGCCTTCCATCTTGGATTGAGACAAAGTGGCACCAGCCGGTCAATGGGTGTAGGACTACTTACAGAATTATGCAGACGTGGAAGCCACAGATATGCTGAGATGAGGAGACTGGAGAATTTCTGCAGAAACGTGAATGTTTTTTCGGCATCCCCTGACATTATTAAGAACATAGAAGATGCAAACCAATCAAGGCCAGGATAGCCTCCTTGTAAATATTCTAATGCAAGAAATGTCAAGGAACGTGAAGACTGGACTTGGAATCTGCTGACACACGGCATAACCGGCTGTGACTATAAGAGTAGTAGATGGCGATATACAGCACGTATCATATTGCAATTAACATTACATTATATGGCCACAATTATAAGAAATGGCAACATAGTGTACACAAAAATGTAAGAAAATATTTTCTAGCTACCTGTTACAGTGAATTGCACTTTTTGTGGTCCACAACACGGGCATGACGACCATATAGTCGTGTGAATGAGCCCTTAGTCTTCTTCCTGAGCTGGCCATTTATCATTAATATGGGAGAATTACACTGACAACTGTCCACACAATGGCAATCAAAGGTATTATATTCCCCTATTACTCATATTATAAGTCAGTAGTCATAATCTTGGGTGACCTTTACATTCCAAGATGTGCAGTAGTTGAAGTTGATAGGACCGATCACCTCTTTTGAAATGCCTGTTTTAGTAAGTAATTGTTTTCCACATGAAATGACAATTCTGGAGGATTACATAAGTATATGTTGTGCTAGTCCTATTATTTCTGCCTAAAATTTGTGAATAACAGTACAACTGAGTGTTACCAGTCGGGTGTGTGTCCATCCATTGTCTGATATGGTCCAATCAGTGCTGTCAGTATCAGACTGTACAGGGCCACCCCCCACAACTGGTAACACCCAGTTGTACCTTTACTCAAACTTCTAGCAGGAATAATAAAGGAATGACACAACATCGAGCGATAAGAATAGATGTTCCAAAATCAGTATTACATGCGGAATGCAAGTCAATGTACTAAAACAGACATGTCAGGAGAGGGGTCAGGTCCTCTTTAAGAAAAAAAAAAAGAACATTGGACAATCACTGTATCACTAAATAAGAGGGTTTAGGGTACTTTCACACTTGAGTTCCATCCTAGGGGGTCAATACCGTAAAAAAACTGATCAGTTTTATCCTAATGCATTCTGAATGGAGAGCAATCCGTTCATTATGCATCAAGATGCATCAGTTCAGTCACTCTTACGGTATTTGGCCGGAGAATATACCGTCTAATATTACGGAACACTTGCTGGAATGCCGGATCCGGCTTTATTTTCCACTGAAATGCATTAATGCTGGATCCGGCACCAAGTGTTCCGGCAAAACGGATCCGGTTTTCCGGTCTGCGCATGCGTAGACCTTCAAAATCAAAAAATAAAAATACCAGATCTGTTTTTTCCAGATGACACAAGTGAGACGGATCCGATGTTTCAATGCATTTGTTAGATGAATCCGCTACCGGATCCGTCTACAAATGCTTTCCGTTTGCATACGGATTTCCGGACTGCCTGCCAGATCCTCACAACGCAAGTGTGAAAGTACCCGTAAACTCGTTGTTTGTGTAAAAGGGAACCATGTCATCATTACAGGGGTGTTCCGGGATTTTAATATTGATGACCTATCCTCAGGATAGACCATTTATATCAGATTGGCAGGACCCCGCCGATCAGCTGGTTGAAAAGAAGGGCACGCTCCCTTTCCTTCATTGTTTAAAGCCTCATACACACGACCGTATGTGTTTTGCAGTCCGCAAATTGCGGATCCACAAAAAAAAATTGGATGACATTCTGTATGGCATCCATTTTTTTTGCGGATCCGTTATTTTTGCGGATCCATTGTAATAATGCCTATTCTTGTCCGCAAACTAGAAAAAAATAGGACAGGCTCTATTTTTTTGCGGAACAGAAAAACAGACATACGGAAACGGAATGCACACGGAGTACCTTCCATTTTTTTGCGGACCCATTGAAATGAATGGTTTCACATATGGTCCGCAAAAAAAACGGAACGGACACGGAAAGAAAATATGTTCGTGTACATGAGGCCTAAGTCAGATGATGAAGTTCTGAGTGCATTTTGTCTCCTCCAGAGCAGTTGTGATCTGTGACCGGCACCCTGTATTTACATCCTAGCGCAAGACTCATGGGGACTGTCTGTGGCATCAAGTCTCTGCCTCTCAATTTAAGTGTATAGGATCGAGCTCCCCCTTCGAAGTGAATGGGATGGCTTGTTCTTACACCTACTCAGTGATGCAATGTCGACGGCGAGCAGGTGTAATAACAAGCCATCCCATTCACTTCTATGGGGGAGCCCGATCCTATACACTTAAATTGAGAGGCAGAGACTTGATGCCACAGACAGTCCCCATGAGTCTTGCGCTAGGATGTAAACACAGGGTGCCGGTCACAGATCACAACTGCTCTGGAGGAGACAAAATGCACTCAGAACTTCATCATCTGACTTATACAATGCAGTAGGGTTGAAGGCTGGTGTTATATTTGTTTTTGTGAAACCAGAAAACCCCTTTAATGGGACAATTCCTTCAAATAAAAATATTAAACACATACAGTATTCACAATGTATATGTATATTTGATGTATTCTACATCCTGTCCTGGCTCTTCCACTTTGAATTTCCCAGAGCCTACGCACCAACCAGACGGGACAAAAGTAATCTGAGGCAGAGTGGTTGCTATGGCCATACCGTCTGACAACCTCATTGGAAACATTATGGTTGTTAGGCAGAGTATTACCAGCAACTAGGTTGTCAGGCATCTCAAAGCTGAACAGCACTATGAGGACTGCAGCAAAGGGGGTACTGGCACACTGAAACATTTCTCATTTTGGGCTGAGGAATTAATCACATTTTTTATTTTTATTTTTTTTCAAACTTAGGTGCAGAACTCTCCAATATATTACTAAATCAAAAGGATACGTAATGGAGAACTGACAGATACTTGCTGCTGTTGAAGGAAATTTTCACACCGTTGAAGTACCCGAGTAAGATCTTGTTCTTTGCTACCTGTCAGAACACCTAGGTGTCTACCATACCTGGGCAAACAGAAGAAAGATGAAAAAAAAAAAAGAGCATTACAAATGTACAGGGAGCCCACATAAAAATAGACAGAAATAGGAAAATCAGTGACCTAAAAAGTACGGCACCCAGAGAAGTAGGCGATTTCCTTCTCCCACATGGGGATGGCGGTTCACCTAGAAGGTAAGGAATAACTACCCAGGTAAAGAGAGCTTTTAATTCTGCACCTTACAAAAATGCAACATGGTCCTGAATAGGAAACAGACTGAATGCAACCATGGTCAAAAAAATAACCACCAGGTGGACAATCCTATGAAATCATGAACCTTGCCCGTTCTTTTTCCCGCATTTTGTGCAGCTTATGTTTCTGTCTTGATAAACATTTTGTGCTCTGTGCTACAGCTCAAGGACATGCACTTACCTATGGTTCCTTGAAATCCCCACCAATAGGGCAGTCATATAAAAGTACCGTAAAACTATCTGCCCCAGCTTCCACCTAATGCTGCCTTCAGTTCTCATCTAGCCCTATAGCACACTCCTTTAGACAACCCCTCAACAATGAGCTGTCAAATTCATAAAACCCATTATCCTATACCCTTTGAGGAAATTCTGAGTTACAGATGGGGTCCTCTATTCAGGATCTTCATCTCATGGTCAGAGTGAAGAATGGTTACAAAGGCATCTCTCAGTCTAAAGAACCTGACCGATCCTACATTACATAGACAACCCATTGATTTGAATGAGCACGACATCATGCCCAATTCCCCCTCTCATGGCGCTGCAGGAAAATGAACCCTTAGGCCTCTTTTACACGGGCGTCATGTTTGATGCCCGGATAAGAGGCGGGTGCGTTGTGGGAATATGCGCGATTTTCCCGCGCGGGTGCAAACGTTTGTAATGCGTTTTGCACGCACGTGAGAAAAATCGCCATGTTTGGTACCCAACCCGAAGCCGGACTTCATCACTGAAGTCCGGTTTCGGGTCTTCTGGAGAATTGATTATTTTCCCTTATAACATGGTTATAAGGGGAAATAATAGCATTCTTAATAAAGAATGCATAGTAAAATGAAGTGGAGGGGGTTAAAAATAATAAAAGTTAACTTAACTTAGCCACTTGATCGCGTAGTTGCGATCTGTCCTCTCTTTCCCAGCATCAGCTAAGAACTAAAGGACCTGTGATGACATCACATCACATGGTCCAATCACATGGTCCATCACCATGGTAAGATGGACCATGTGATTGGACCATGTGATGTGACGTCATCATAGGTCACTTAGATCTGATGCAGGAAAGAAGGACAGATCGCAACTAGCGATCAATGGCTAAGTAAGTTAACTTTTATTGCTAACCTTCCACTTCATTTTACTATGCATTCTTTATTAAGAATGTTATTATTTCCCCTTATAACCATGTTATAAGGAAAATAATAAAGATCGAGTCCGTTGCTAAGCAACCATGTGGGAAAATCGCAACGCATCCGCACTTGCTTGCGGATGCTTGCGATTTTCCCGCAGCCCCATTCACTTCTATGGGGCCTGCGTTGCGTGAAAAACGCACAATATAGAGCATGCTGCGATTTTCACGCAACGCAGAAGTGATGCGTGAAAATCACCGCTCATGTGCACAGCCCCATAGAAATGAATGGGTCCGGATTCAGTGCGGGTGCAATGCGTCCTCCTCACGCATTGCACCCGCGCGGAAAACTCGCCCGTGTGAAAGGGGCATTACTACTAGATTTCCAACAATCTAGAGCTGATCACTGGAGGTCACAGCAGGAGGACACTTTTTGATGGGCCATTGTCAAGAGACCCATCGAACAAGTAATGATTGTCTGGAGTAGACAGCCCCTTTAATGCTGAGTGCCATACATTCTCAAAAGGCATCAGGAACCTACATTTTCCATGAATTTACAGATACTTTACCTGATGACAATCTTCACGCCCAGTTGCTGGGATGGAGTAAGGCTTTCATTTGCTAAGTGTGAATCTGGATTTAAAAAAATTGAAATTATATTAGAAATCCAATTCATACATTGCAGTTAAAGAGGATGCAAAAGCAAAGTATACTACATAGCAGAGTCCAGTAAAAAAAAAAATGCTACACAGATACAGTATTTTTTTCAACAGAAGACTATGGTGATGGATGCCACCATACATCATCCGTTTAACATATACATGTGGGGGAAAAAAGTCATGTAAACACAGGCTTATAACCATGATCTTGTGGCCATGCTGCAGTTATTGTGAATTGCCAGCAGTGGCGGATCCAGAGCCTGGCTCGGAATGGGCACTTCCAGATTGTTTTGTGGCGGCGGACAGAAAATAATGTGGTGCTTATAGAACAGACTATTTTATTTAACCTATCGTACAGCTGCCTAGTGTACGCGCACGTCACAACCCGATCCACTCTCTGCCCTGGACCGAAGTGAGGAGAGCGGGGACAGCGGAGAGAGGCGAGATGATAATGCGGCTGAGCCCGGCCCTGAGGATGGAATAAGTAGTTAGCAGGGAATCACACAGTGTGAACGAGGCTTGTCCCCGGCACAAGGTGGTGGTGGTGGTGGTGGTGGTGGTGGTGGTGGTGGGGGGGGGGGGGGGGTGTTTGGTGGGAATCAGTAGTCTTTCCCTGCAGCCGGCTAATGAATGATCGGGGATGGAGAGGCCGGGGCATTGACAGCCTCAGGGGTACGTCATCCTGGGCACAGTCTGTGGGGTGTGTCATGCTGGGCACTGAGTGTTTCGGGTAGGTAATCCTGGTCACCTAGTTGCTTGGGTAGGCGATCCTGAGCATTTCGGAGCTTGGATGGGTGATCCTGGGCACCGAGACAGCGTGCATGCAGCTCCCTCCCCCACTGTCCACTGATATATACTGCTCAGAGTCTGAGCGCCGGCGTGTGACATCACCGTCCAGCGCTCAGCAGTGCAGCGACAGCCTGAGCAGACACCCCGCACGTTACCCGGGCAGCACCGGCGGAATGGGGAAGTAGTGTGATCGGAAGTAGTGGTGATAATATATAGGGGGGGCACATAAGATACCACAGTCAAAAATGGGGGGGACATTAATAATTTTCACCAGTTAATCATACTACTGAAAAAAAATGAAATAAGTATATATAAATAAGATATCAAAATACGAGAGTATTGTATTATGCAGGGATACCTTTTTGTTGTACTAACCTACCATACTTTTCGCCCTATAAGACGCACCCCCCCCCCCCAAAAGTGGGGGGGGGGGGAGGCAGTGTGTCTTATGGGGCGAATGGTGGGGTTTCACACTTATATACCGCCGACCGCATGCTGCGCAGCGCGGTCGGCGGGAATAATCAGCGGGCAGGGAGGAGAAGCCGGCATCTTGCTATGCATTACAGCGGGCCCGGTGCAGTCACTCTATTCTGCTACACCGGGCCCGCTAACTGCGGGCACATGTATTGGTGTAATAAATCTTCTATATCCACTTTACTTACTACTCTACTAATGTCCCAGGCAAGAGGCAAGAAGCAGAGGGTGGGCCGGCGGGCGGGCACTGGCAGCGTAACTCTCTATGTCACGCGCCAGCTCCGCCCACTTTATGAATGAAGGCGGCGGAGCAGGCGTGTGACAGAGAGTTACGCTGCCAGTGCCCGCCCACCGGCCCAGCCTCCTGCTTCTTGCCTCTTGCCTGGGACATTAGTAGAGTAGTAAGTAAAGTGGATATAGAAGATTTATTACACCAATACATGTGCCCACAGTTAGGATTCCGGCAGTTAGCGGGCCCGGTGTAGCAGAATAGAGTGACTGCACCGGGCCCGCTGTAATGCATAGCAAGATGCCGGCTTCTCCTCCCTCCTCCCTGCCCGCTGATTATACCTGCCGACCGCGCTACTGGGGGCGGGTTCATTTAGTGAATGACACTGTTATGGAGGTCTATGGATGACACATAGCATAAAATGCTATTCATGTGTCATCCATAGATCCCCCCCATAGCAGTGTCATCCACAGATGCCCCCACTACAGTGCCATCCACCAACCCCCATAACCCCATAACCGTGCCATCCACCAACCCCCATAGTTCATTAGTTCAAAACCCACCAAAAAGCACACCTTTTTGTTCAAAATATTTATTTCTCATTTTCCTCCTCAAAAACCTAGGTGCGTCTTATGGGCCGGTGTGTCTTATTGGGCGAAAAATACGGTAATACTTAAAAGAGAAGCTTTAAAGAGTTTTCCTTTCTTCCTCAGTACGCTTGAGTATTCAGAAACAATCTATTCCTAAGGGTGGGTTCACATCTGCGTAAAAAAAAAAAACTAAGGGGGGGGCAATTGCCCCACATGCCCCACTGTAGCGACGCCAATGATTGGAAGCCCTCTCTCTCACTATATTCTGAGGGTATTCTTGGGGTATTGTGCAAACTAAGCACCTGCATCTCCCACCCGTGTAGTAGTGGATATGCTACAAAGTAACAGTTTATAAAGACTAAAACCTTTAAGAAATAAACAAATCAACGTACCTTTATATTCAGAACGTTCAAATACACAGTGGGAAGGAATGTCATAAACGTGAGATATGAACTTCTCTAATAATTCTCCATATACTACAAGAAGCAAAAGAAATACAAGTGTTTTTTAACACTACGGTAGAATATATGATGACATATAAATGCCCACATTATCCATATTACATAGTAGGTAGGAACTATTATAGTCCACAGTCTCCTTAGTCCCTACCTACTATGTAATATCATAGTCCACGCTCTCCTTAGTCCTTGCCTACTATGTATTATATCATAGTCCACGCTCTTCTTAGTCCCTGCCTACTATGTAATATATCATAGTCCACGCTCTTCTTAGTCCCTGCCTACTATGTAATATCATGGTCCACGCTCTCCTTAGTCCCTGCCTACTATGTATTATATCATAGTCCATGCTCTTTTTAGTCCCTGCCTACTATGTAATATCATAGTCCACGTTCTCCTTAGTC